>BSBN01001685.1:0-710467 GCA_027924645.1 Cunninghamia lanceolata
AACTTTAGGAAGTAAAAGTGAATACACATGTAAATAGGCATCTATAAAACCATCATAATCATCTTGTAAAAAATATTACACTAAGGCTCATAATATCATCATGCGCTATAGGATAGACAATGAAATAACAATGAGGGCCACGAGGGGCTAATAGATCATGATCAATATATAAGATATAATTGTGTGGGGTGGCCTATATGAGAGATTATCACAAGTGTCCATCGATTCAACATGAGATTTAGAAGAAAGATTATCAGATTATCACTATACTTATCATCATGTATAAAAGAAGGTAAATTCCTTCCAAGTACATGAATATATGGACATAGGACTATCATGACATACATCTAAGAGAATATCATCAAATATTATATTAATGAAATGCATGAGTGAAGGAGGTGTGATGTCATCAATGGTCGTCATAGTGGGTGTGTGTCACATGATATATCCTTGCTTGATAGACGATTATCATTATTAGAAGGCACCAAATCATCACATGGGTTGTATGGGTAAATGACATAAGCATCTCTAATAGAAGAAAATAAGCAGTAACTAATTTAATGAAAGAGGAGGGAAATAATACATGGTAAAAACAACACCCTCTATAGAAGACACATTTGCATCCAAATTTTATAAAGTCACGAGTGTATCAAGGATCGATGTATCATGCGTTATGATAGAGAAGAACATGTGAAATCTAAAATGACTGTATGTAAATCAGCGAAGGAGCAAGACCAAGAAGGAACCATATGGTAGAATATCCTAGGGTGGGAGGATGGGATAGAAAGATGTAAATTGTTATGTATCCAAACACTAATCAAAGTGGAATAAGTAGATGTAGATCAATCCCTGAAAATTTAAAAATGTATGATAAAGTCAGAGTGATATCAAATCTTAAATGTCCTAAAATCACTGAAGGTATAGCCCTAAGGTCAAACTCTAAGGGTTGTAATCATAAACAAGTTTTCCAAAATGTAAAGGAAAATAATATTTCCCTAAACGTAATCTAAGCTAATCCAAAAAGATGGATACGTATAAGAACAAATCAACTAGATTAATTCACATCACAATTGTGGGGAGTGATAATTGAATAATTAAATACTTAGCTAGGGAATTAAATGTGAAAGGATGAAGGTACTTAGCTCTAGGATGATGGAGAAGAAATAACTTTGATGTTGCACTAAATTCCACCTATCTTAGCATTGAAAATGTTTCTTCTCTATTTGTACTTAACCTTGAAATTAGAAAAATCTAGGTCAATTTTGTAGGCATGTATCTATCTTGTAGCCCATAGATCTAATTTGGCCAAAAATATATGTTTGCTTTGGATATACCTAATTCTCTGTTCTTCATTGTATTGTCAAGGACTTTGATGATATTTTAGAATACCTTGAGGAGGTTGTCAGATCACTAGGATCAATCTCTCATAGGTAAACTCCTAAGAAAGACTGTCATTACAATCATGGAAATGATTGAGGACAACAATATTTAGTCATGCAAGTGCTCTAGAATGATGATGGAGGCTTAAATTCCTTTTAGTGCTCCAATTGAGTGTTGTTAGAATGATTCTTCTCTTTAAGGCATGTGATTTTGTGAATGACTATTAGATGATGAATTAATGCACATTGAATTATTTTGAATACCATTACATGCAAAGAAATCACACAAAACATGTACTAAATTGGGTCATGGTAGTGGTAAAAAATGAATTAGAGTAAGTTAATTTTATATTTGAATTTATGAATTTGGGGGGGTCAATTCAATGAGCATGAGATCCATCCAATACCCATGGATTGACCCAAGATAAGGAACAACAAAATCAAGTTGGGGGAATTAATGTCTTGAACATGATGGGTAATAATAGGTATGTTAAATGTTGAACATGTGAAGATATGTGCGAACATGAATAAAGGTCAAATATGTTGGAATGTGTGATATGGAGCTAGGTGAAAGATATAAGAAAGTCAAAATTCACACAAAATTGTGACATTTGTCAATTTGTAATTGTATTTAGTTATTCTCTCAAAATGAGCCCAAAACTAATGAAAAATAGCATGGGTATGCAAATTTCACCATTACACTAAAATGAAATGGAGTGGAACTCAAATGGACTTATACAAACAACTTAAGATTGTGAGTGCAACATTATGGAGCATAGACACACCAATCAATGTACATTGGATTATGCACAAACAATAGAACATGAACACATCAATTTATATTGAGAAGAAATGAAATCATATAACTCAATTCCAGTATCTCAACATATTGGAACTCAAAGTATTGGCAAGAAAGGAAAATGCAGCTATGATATCACTTGTAGTGTATCATTTTACAATAATCAATCTCTCAATTGATTAAATTCTCTACATTTTTGTTTAGATTTAGTCATCATATCCTCCATAGATATATGTGGATATCATTTTATTCGTTAATATACTGTTAAAAACACATCATTAACATTACTCATGAAGAGAGATTAGTTCCCTATTGAAAGGTAGTGTGGAGTCTCATGTATGCAATTATTAGTACTAGACCAAAACTATTAGCCAATATATGAAAAATATTGGTCAACACATTGGTAGGTTGTGAAGCAAAGTTCTAGCATTAATTTGTAAGGAACAATTGATTAGGATAAATCATCTTCAATTGGTTATGAACTATGTACCTTGGGGATGCGACCCCTACAAAAATTGACTTGTCCCTTATAGGGGACATTTGAGGGATGCGGGATGGGTAGGACATGTCCCCATTGTCCCCAATTTTTCTCTAAGTTTGGAAACATTTCCAGATGAGGTTTTGAACATGTAGGAAATAGGAGGAAATAACAGGGGATGACTACAACTCAACACTTAAAGTTTGATCTAAAAAAACACAAAATTAATTAAAAAACAAGGGCCTCCACATCTCTTTAGACAAACATAAACCTAAATAGAGACACTAACATCCAAAAAAAAAGAACTTTTTTTCATTTTACAAATTGTGAAGAGGAAAAGAAAGAAAGAGTATAGTTGTGAGGAAACAACTTGAAGAAGGGAACACCAATGAGAAGAGGGCAAAAGAGGACCAAATCTACATCATTTGAGGTAAGTTCACTATCTATTGTTCATTTTAACAAATTATTTGCATTTTGTTTTTGTTTTTGTCAAAATTTCAAACACTTATGAGTGTTTTTGGTTTGTTTTTGTTCTATATTTCACTTGCAACTATCATTTACATTTTCAACAAAAAACAACGAGTAGCAGTGAGAGTAGTGAGGGTGAACAAATTCAAATTGAACAAAGAGCCCATGTAGTAGAATTAGAAGTAATGATGGAGATTCTTATAGGAATGGGAGTGTTGTAGGGACAACTAGTTCAAATAATCTATTTGAATGTCCTTCTAAACTCTTGAAAACTTATGCAAAGGGTCCATTTAATCCTAAAAAATCTTTTTTACAAATTGTAGTAGCCATAGACAAAGACAATAAAAATATATAGGGGAGAGTAGAGTATGGTTGTGTCATGTGTACAAAAAGGACTATAGGGGCATATATAAAAGAGTTTACTCTTATCTTTTGGCATAACTTGACAAGAGTAAAAGCGTGTGAAAAAATAACCCTAGCTGAGAAGGCCGAGGTGACTAGGTTGCATGTATGGAGGATGATGTAAGAAATACATGAATGCCAATAGAGTCTACATAGCTTAGTGTGTTATTACCTATTGAATCTATAGATGTTGAGAGTCAAAGATGGAAATAAAAGGTCCTCTAGTGTTGCAAGCATGTTTAGTATGCAATCACAAAAAGTGGCCGAGTCTCCTATTGCCAAAATTATTCTATGCTAATGCCATACCATTTCATGTGGCACACTCTCCATATTTTAAATAAATGTTCAAAGGTGCACTTGATATTGGTCCTTCATTTGTCCCCCCTGGAGAAGATAAGATAAAAACCTCTCATCTTAATAAGGAGTATTCCAAGGTGAGTATACTGATGGAGGAGATGAGACAAGTTTAGATAAGGGATGACTACTCAATCATCATGGATGGGTGGACTATATTAGACATCGACCACTTATCAATTGTCATTGTCATATGTTTAGATGACTCTTATTTTCTTAGATCTATTGATTGTTCGAGGAAGAGGAAGGATGCAAACTTCCAATTTCAGATTTTGAAGGATGCCATAGAAAAGGCTGGGCCCTTTAATGTTGTACAAGTAGTGACTGATTCAACTTATGTGTGTACGTTAGTTGGCTTGATGGTGGAGGGTGCTTACAAGCACATTTTTTGGACCCCATGTGTTCATGCATTAAACAATGCATTGAAAGATATATTAGGTCAAGGAAATGGTGTCAAAAGCTAAAATTGCTTAGATGTTCATTGCAACCATCACACATCACTTGCTTTGTTTAAAACTTTTTTGAGGAAGAATTCCTTAAGCTTGTGGATAATAGATACGCCAACTATTTTATTTTGTTGGAGATGATGGTTGAGGCATACGAGCTCTACAATTGATGGTGGATAATTCAACATGGGGCAGATGACTAGAGTCAAGCACAACTGTGAAAGGAAGCTAGGTGTGCGGAAATCACTTCCTACACTAATCTAATGAGGGGAGGAGAGTGAAAATTCAATTTTATCCTGACTATTACAGCAATGTTAAACCACTAACATAGATATTGCAGCAAACACATAAACAAGAAAGTGAGACAGAAGAAGAGAGACACAAGATATACGTGGGGAAAACCCTTATCGGGTGAAAAACCCCACACTCCAAAACATGCAGAATGTATTATAAAAATTGAAATGGTTTACAATACACTTGCCATGAAAGTTTTCAGCACTCTTCGACACTCGTATCTAGAGACAAACTGACAGCATAACAGTACCTATAAAACCTGTAGTACATCTCCTCTCAAAAGCACCTATTTATATAACAAATACAAGGCAAAAATGCTCCACATTGGGATGGGCATCCAACATGGCCTCATGCCCAAAACCCACGCCTATGGACACTTGTCCAACTCTATAGGATGATCCTGACACTTGTCAAGTCACCCCATCCCAAGGAGGTCGCCTATTTCCAAAATGGGCTATGACAGATGCTCATACGACTCTTACAACCGTTATAGAATCTATCATAGTTGTCATAACTTATAGTTGCAAGAGAATCTATCATACAAGGTTATAAATAGCATATCTCTTACAACATGTCATAGTCACCTTTTTTCAAAGATGCTCTTCGACACATGTCTTCACTTGTCATAGAATCTCTTATTTCTGACTCTTACATGTCATAACTTCGTCATAGGAATCTATCATGACCATTACGGTCAATATTCCCTTACACAACATCCAAGATGCCGACACATGCAAAATATTCTACCACTAAGTGGGATGCCTATCTCCTCATGTGAGGACAAATTTACATGTGGTCAAATGCCATGTAGGATGACACATCACCGTGCCAACTCCCACAATATGACCCACATATGATTTGCATCGAATTAATACAATAGGCAATAAATAAATAAATACAATGTAGAAATACAAGGAATTACCAAGGTTGAGACACTTTAATTCCAACAAACTGAAGGAAAAGAGTGAAAAAAAAATCCTTGACGATGATTAGTGGTCCATAGTGAGACAAGAAATTGTTATTTTTTAGTGAATTGGTGATTTATTATTAAATTTCTAATTTTATTGTTTCTAATTTTCTAACTTGTAAATTATTTGTTCTATGTAGAATGTTTTCTCCTTCCTCCTTTACTTGTTGCGTGGGTCATGAGATATGCTAATACACTCTCCTAGCCTTGGAGAGATTTATGAGACATCTGATAACGTGCTTGGTAGATAAGCAAGCCATTCATAGCAAGGACCTTGATTTGAGATTTTATGAGGAGCATATAGGCCCACTGTGACGCATCGCTTGAACACTATGAACACTTCGCTTCATTCTAAATCCCAAATGGTATGCATCAAGGCCCAAGACAGTGATTCTATCTAATGATGAAAAGGTGAAAGAAAAGCTCATGAAGGTCCTTCAAAAAAATGTTTAGCGATGAGGAGTCTACCTAATTAGAACAAATGGTTAGCCTTTGTAAATCTTTGTGGTCCAAAATTTAGTAGATTAAAGGTGAAGAGGGATAGAGCTACATGTTAGAACTGAAAATTAGCCTAAAATTTTCCATTTTTCCACCATGATTTGATCACCTAAACATGCCATTTTAGAATTTTCTCATCCAAAACACTCCATCCTATCCAACTTGTAAGCCATTACCCTAATAAGTTCTCAGTTTGTCACCCTTACCCTAAATGAAAGGATCATATCTAAGAGGTTCTACTATATCGGTAAGAGCCATCCTAAGGTCCCTTCAAAGAAGCAATATGAATGATGTCGATGAGAAAATACCACATCAAGGAGACCCATTTTAGAGTCGACTACAACAAATCCCTATGATTAGCTCCCTTTTTTGCTCCATTTTTTGCTTCCACCCACTATTTTAATGTATTTTTCTCTAATTTTTTGAAAACGTCGACACTATTTATCGGGATGGCGCTATTTTTGCATTTTTTGCACTGATTAGAACAAGTAGGCGCTAATTTAGGTGCTAATTAGCACCTAATTTAGCACCAATTTAGTGCCCAAATTAGTGCCTACTTTAGCGCCTCATTTAGTACCTGACTTAACGACTAAAATAGAACCTAAATTGGCACCTGATTTAGCGCTTAATGTAGCACCTAATTTAGCGAATAATTTATGGTTACTTGGGTTTAGGAGTATTATTTAGGGTTTAGGGTTTATGGTTTTGGGTTAGGGGTTAATGTTTTAGAGGTTTAGGGTTTAGGGTTTAGAGAGAGATAGAGGAGACCGAGGGGAGAGATAGGGAGATAGAGAGTTAGGGATATGGGCAGAGACATAGGGAGAGAGATTGAGAGGTAGAGGGACAAAGGCGATAGAGAGAGAGGGGAGAGATAGGGAGATAGAGGTTTAGGGTTACTTGGGTTTAGGGTTTCTCAGGTTTAGGGGTTAGGAGTTAGGGTTTATGGGCATTATTTAGGGTTTAGGGTTTATTGTTTAGGGTTAGGCATTCAAGTTTAGAGGTTTAGAGTTTAGGGTTTATAGAGAGAGGAATGATAGGGAGATCTAGAGACTGTGGAGAGAGATAGGGAGATAGAGAGTGAGGGCACATGGCTAGGACATAGGGAGAGAGATTGAGAGGTAGAGGGATGATAGAGATAGGGAGATAGGGGAGAGATAGGGAGATAGAGTTTAGAGTTAGAGACTGATAGTAGAGATAGAGGAGACAGAGGGGAGAGATAGGGAGATATAGAGTGAGTGAGATATCCAAAGAGATAGGGAGAAGGATTGAGAGGTAGAGGGACGATAGAGATAGGGAGATAAGGGTTTAGGGTTTAGGGGTTAAGGTTTAGAAGCATTATTTAGGGTTACGGTTTAGGGTTTAGAGGTTTAGTGTTTAGTGTTTAGAGAGAGAGGACCAATAGAGAGATATAGAGAGTGAGGTACATGGCCAGAGACATAGCCAGAAGAGATAGGGATATGGAGAGTGTACGGACATGGCCAGAGACATAGGGATAGAGATTGAGAGGTAGAGGAACGATAGAGATAGGGAGACAGGGAGATAAAGGTTTAGGGTTGTTTGGGTTTAGTGTTTAGGGGTTTGGGGTTTTAGGATTTAGGAGTTTAGGGTTTCTCAGGTTTAGGGTTTAAGGGTTAGGGCTCAGGGCTTAGGGGGCATTATTTAAGGTTTATATATGTTTTAGGGGTTGGGGGTTAGGGTTTAGGGTTTAGGGGCATTATTTAAGGTTTAGAGGTTAGGGTTGCTCAGGTTTAGGGGCATTATTCAAGGTTTATAGTTGCATGTCAAAAGAAGACTCTCTCTCTAAATCTCTCAACCCCTAAATAATGCCCCTAATTCCTAACCCTAACCCAAACCCTTAAACCCTAAACCTCTATCTCCCTATCTCTCCCTTACCTCTCTCCAATCTCTATCATCCCTCTACGTCTCAATCTCTCTCCTCTCTTCCCTATCTCTCCCCCTGTCTCCGCTATCTCTCCCAATCTATCTCATCTCTCTCTACCTATCTATCTCTCCCTATCTCTTGCCTCTCTCTCCCCTATCATTCCTATATCTCCCTATCTCTCTAGACATCTCTATAGTCACTCTCTATCTCCCTATCTCTCTATCGCTTCCCTCTCTCCCCTATCATTTGACCTATATCTTCCTATCTCTCCATTCTATTAATTTTTCCCTCTCCTTTATCAATGAAGTAAATGAACAAAAAAATTAGGACTCTCTCTCTCTCTCCTCTCTCTCTCTCTCTTATCAACAAAGCAAATGGAAACAAGAAAACTAGGACATGAAAAGAGGGATGAGGATATAAATTGGTAGGATGAAATGGAAACAAGATAAAACTAAAGTTCATTGGATGGGAAGAATGATGAGAGGAGAGGTGGAAGATAGTAAAATAGGGAAAATTGTGGGATCTAAAGGGAAATTGGAAAGAAAAAGGAAAACTAGCTAGGAAAGCTAGGAAAAGGATTTAACTAGGGGGAGAGAGAGAGAGAGAGAGAGAGAGAGAGAGAGAGAGAGAGAGAGAGAGGAGAGAGAGAGAGAGAGAGAGAAGAGAGAGAGAGAGAGAGAGAGAGAGAGAGAGAGGAGAGAGAGAGAGAGAGAGAGAGAGAGAGAGAGAGAGAGAGAGAGAGAGAGAGAGAGAGAGAGAGAGAGAGAGAGAGAGGAGAGAGAGAGAGAGAGAGAGAGAGAGAGAGAGAGAGAGGGAGAGAGAGAGAGAGAGAGAGAGAGAGAGAGAGAGAGAGAGAGAGAGAGAGAGAGAGAGAGAGAGAGAGAGAGAGAGAGAGAGAGAGAGAGAGAGAGGAGAGTTGGTCGGGTTTATGGTTTAGGGGTTGAGGTTTAGGGTTTAGTGTTTAGAATGTGTTTTGGTTTACATATCTATTTTCCTTTATGTATTCTATGATCTTCTAACATTAATAGATAATATATGATTGTCCCTTAGTTTCACCTTGGGAATTAATTAGATTAAATAAAATCTCAAGTTGATCGTCAATTAACAACATGGTGAGCATTTTGTTGATTTTCTTGCTTATTTTCACCCTTTTGAAACTAAATTTTCCTATTGAAAATTTGAAGGATGAGATCCATATTTAAGTGCATTAGACCTTAAGAAGTTTCAATTCAATGTTTCTTATATTTGCACATAAATCCATGGAAAGAATAATAGTTGTTTAGGTACATTGTCTCAGCTTGGATAGTAGGTAAAAAGCCCTTAACAAATATTCTTTGCAATTCATCGTTAGGAATTTGATAGTGTATCTTTGTTGACAAAGTTTGAAAGCCAATAACATAATCATGATTGCACTCATTTGATCCTTGTTTACATCCTACTAAATCTAAAATTGTAACCTTTAAACCTGTTTACAACGTCCCCTAAATTTGTTTGATCCTATTTGGTTTGATGCTCTCCTTTTCCTTCAATCTATCTTGGAACCTATACTTTTTGCCAAAATGCTCTAATATCCAGTCTCTAGAATATATATCATGGCCATTGTGAAACAATCTTGACTATTTTTGACTATATGAGTGTTTTTGTTTATTACCATTGTCCCGTAAGTTAATTGAATATCTTTTGTGGTTATGTGAGAACAAGAGGAATGAAATATGACACATACCGCATTCCCACGGAGCATAAAAGAACAGGTTGCAGCTTAGCGGTAGGAAGCGGTTGATATGAAGAAGCTACCGCTACCCTGTGGATGGTTCATCTCATGCTTGCGGCTTGGCAGTGTTCGGGTGCAGATAGTCTCTTCCCGCGGTCACCACGGAGGTTTGAAAAGTAACTGGAAACATTGTAGTAATAACATCAGGAGATATAACTTACCGTGTCCTTGCAAGGGTTTCAACTGAGGCCTGCGGTAGAGCAGTAAGAGGAGAATGTAACAGGTTTTCACCCCGCGTCCCGCGATGGTCATTCATAACATTTGCGGGTGGGTGGTAAATAGGAGGACATCAGGTAATAATTTCCCGCAGTCCTGCAGGGGTTAATCTAAGCATTTGTGGTCTGGTGATAAAGGTAGAAATAGAAGTGTAGTGGGTTGTAAGCCCTTGCTATCCTGCAGCTGATCTAGGTGAGCATTGCGGTAGTGTGGTAAAAGAAATAAATGGCAAGCACATTCAATACGGGGTCACGGTTATCAAGAATTACTGTCAAATCTTGATATGCATACCCAGGTCGTCAAATCAAATCAAATTAATGGCCAATATTTGAAAGGAATTGAATGCTGAGATTTCATGATCTTGTGGCATGAACTAGAGTAATGGTGATATGATGAACTCCTTGGCTGAATAAGATCAAAGATTTCTTGGCAATTGCTCATTTCAGAGAATTTAGATGTAACTTGGAGAAGGTGCAACTCAGCTCAGTGTGTTTCCCGCAAACTGCAATTGACTGGGTAAGTTCATTCCTGCACTCTTTGATTAGAAGTTGGCATATATTTCGCTCTAGTTTTTAGTTGCTGGTATTGGGATTTCTTGTAATTACATCTTTTGTTAATATAAAAATTTCTCTTTTAAAAAAAGGATGGGGCTAAGCTTTTGTGTTATACAATAGGGGGGCTGCAGTCTGTTCTATCTCTGCTACTTGCAAAGTTCCCCAATTTGACTGTAATGTTGACTGAAGATACAAATCCCTGTTCTTATCCATTCTTGAATGGGTTTATTTTTAATTTTAAATAGTGTTCTTTTATTCCTATGTCTACCTACATTAATTGGCCATGTGAAGTTCAATTTGCTCTTTTACTATTTTTCAGTTGCTGGTACAATAAGTTGAATTTTGAAAAACCCTAGCCTGTTCAAGTCATTAAACATGGCACCCATGAGGTCTGAGTTTGCTAGTAAAGGTAATGAGCCTGTAGTTCCCAAGAAAAGACCACTTCAAGAATCTCTGCTAGAAGTATTGCCTCACTCCATAGACAAGGGTCCAAAGAAGATGTTCAGAGATGCAACAGAAGGGTGTCGGGATGCTACAATCCCTATCTTTGGGTGGGATTTGTTTTGGTATTTTTATGCAAAAAAGGATGGTGAGGGACTAGTGGGAAATCCATGGAAGTTGGATTTGGCAAAGTTGGTGGTGCCTGTTGTATTTGTGGATGTGGAATTGATTAGGGCACTAGCACAATATTATCATCCTACCACTAAAATAGTCAGAATGCCAAATGGATTGCCATTGGCGACAATAGACAGGAATGCAATTGTTGACTGTTTTATGTTGAACAAGCAAGCTCTCACTCAAGTGGATTTGGAGAGAATTTGAACGAGATTACACAAGCTTGAGGAAAACACTTAGGAGAGATGAAGCTATTGAGCCCTTTCCCTGTGGAAGAATTTGTTGTATATTTCAAAGAGAACCTATTTTGCACTGTGCTAGGTCTTGGGAATAGATGCACAAGGAAGAATGCCAACTAGCTTAATGATGATGACTATGAAAATACAACATCCAAAGGTGAATAGTGAATACAACTTGCATCTCATATTGAGAAAAAATGCATGACGGATTTCGTGTGTGTGAAGGAGAACATGCAACCCTTAGATTTCAAATTCTATTTTTTATTGTGTCACTTGATTCTGTATCAAATAGAGGGGAGATGGTCAAGCAAAATGGATCTAAGTATGGTTGATGAGAAAGGACAAATATTTTCTGACTCAGTATTGGTGTTATAAGTGGGATTCTTGTTAGTCGGAATAGTGACTACATTATAATTCATGATTTGTTTGTTGTCAAGATATTGAATTCTCTTGGTATCTGGTTTCCTAGGTTGACTAAGGAAGTCATGGTAATGCTGAGGCCACTTGCACACAAACCAGAGTAGGGCCACAACCTTAATTTTGCTAATTGGTTTTTTATGTTAGATCATACTATAATTAGAGTGTATGGTTTCCCCCAGCCACCTCACAATATTGCCAAAAATTGTATCAGACAGAATTGTATTCATGGAGTTTATGTGGCAAATGATGTGGATGGGAAAGGAGGCAATGAAAAGACAAAAGAAAGGTACATTTCTACCTGATGCTACAATTTTTTGGTGATTGGTCTATTGGCTCTGACACTCTTGAAAATTTGCAAGCCTTTTTTAAAGGCAAAATATTCTTTGAAATTGGGCATCGAGAGGAATTATGACCCTGAGGGTCATATGAATCTTGTGAGACAATCAATTATGACTAAAATGGTTGCATCCCATCAGATCTTGTTTGATGAGGATGTGATAAGAAATCTTGTCACTTTTGATGAGGTATACAGTAGGAAGAGAAAATGGGATATCTTGAAAAATATTGAAGATGAAAAAGAAAAAGCATAATCCCCCATTTCTTGGATTCTTTGTTGAAGAAAAAGACCCTTTGAAGAGAATTGATACAATCATTATTAATAATTTTGAAAGTATTTATGGTAAATCTAAGAAGCAGACTCCTAAGGCTACTAAACTTATACTGAAAAAGGGTCTGTAGGGATTGAGATTGATGAGTCTGCTCCTGATGTTTTGTCAGTGCAAGATCCACAAGTCCCAAAATCACCACCAACAAAGAAGCAGAGGACAGAAGAGGTATCTCTACTTGTCCCCTATGAAATGACTAAAGAGGTGGGGGATACTGATGAGGTGGCTAACATCTTAAGGCACATGGGATGAGCAAGAGGTTGATCAGCCATTGGTTGGTCAACTCATTGATGCACATAAGCCTGAGGCTAGATCATCTCTGTATAAAATGCAATCATTTTTACTTGAATGAATTTGCTTATATTGAATCCCCAACTCAACCAACAACAAACGCGCCTCTCTGCAAGTTGATGGAAACACATTCTCTTCAGGGAATATTTTAGTTTTTAGTGCCCTGTAAGATTGTCAGAGATTAAATCAATTGAATGTTTGACTTATGATGAACATGTTTGATATGTCAATCTATACTGGGACTATTTAACATACAATATATGGTTTTAAAATCCCCTTAAAGAAATATAAATTGTTTACGAATTATGTACACCAATTGACAATGCAAAGTAAGAAATAGATTTCAACTCACTTTAGTAGGGTAGTGAATCCTTTGTCTGACCAACCAAATAGTGACTTGATTTCTAATAATATTAATGTGCATGCCAGTTTTGAGGTTCTACTTGCACCCGATTTGAACACGGGTGTCTTCGCTGCTTCCTTGATGGAGTCTTTCAGGTTGTTATCATCAACATTACATTGGTGGTAATCACCTCTGCTACCATTGTTACTGTCAACCATATGATCATTATTGTCATCATTGTTTCCATCCCCAAAGAAACCTGTAAGCATTTCATTCAATCCTTCATTCATGCACTGCATTTTTCACTATCATGATCATCATCATTAAGGCTAGGTGGCATGTCATTAGAGTATGCGGATCTCATCAGCTCTTCAAATTTCTCAGCTGGTAGTATTCTCTTTAATAATGCTCTTTTTTGCCCTGGTATTGTTTAAAGGATGGTTTGGATCATCCCGTCTAAATCTTAATAACCTAATTGGATCTTGGGTATTACTATCTGTTTTCATCAACATCTTCTACCTATCAACAAACGTGAGCATTATTTAATGTTTGGCAACAATTGGATAAATCATAAATGTATCAATTTCAAAGAAATATAATCAAATATGGCTTAAAAAAATAAAAATGGAAATTGTATGAACATATATGCATCAATAGAATAATGGAACATTATTTTATAGACTACCTTTTTTATACAATAATCTAAATAAAACACAATTTTGACAACATAGTTTATAAAACATTAGTCCACACTCATTTATTATTCTTTGGTTTTCTACCCTTAAGAACATCCTTAGGGAGACCTTGTTCTTCCCTATTCTTTCGCGTAGGAGTGTGTTTTAAGAAGGGGTAATCAATCAATAACTCATCCCCAATGGTAAGGTCCATAATAGCCTCAACCATTATCAATATATCAACCTCTCTTTCCATATCTCCATATTTATCATTTATAACCTCAACAAATTGACAATTCGGTGTTACAGTAGGGTCCCCTTCCCTTACTACTATTTATAAATCCTACAATATTTTTGTGTGTGTATGCATGTCCATCTATATACATAAGATGACCTCTATTCATTTCTTTTCCACTTTCCAATTGGAGACGATGTGTATACATATTTAAATTTAGACCATATGATGACATGCTAGGTTTATATTCTGCTAGGCCTTCTCCATTCACCACTGTAATATGATGGACCATAATATGGGCATTAATCTCCTAGTGGTTTGTTCTGAATTGTTTCTATGTTTAGATCCCACATGTACATTTTGGACAATAAAGAGGCCTAGATTCGCTCCATGAATATTGGAGGGTCATATCATGTAGCTGTATCCCCAAAATTGAAACACCTCGTACACTCTTGGTAGTTGTTGATCACTAGGCCAAGCGCAATATAGTCGACGATCAAATGTCTCTTTGTAAATTGATCTCAAACCCAAGGGCAAGTCATCGTCTCCATCACATTCATTCTCATAGGGTATGTAGTCCACCTTCCCCCTTGTCTTTAAGCAAATTATACATCTTTAAAACCGGTTCTTGTTCTATTGCTTGTTTTCATCAATTCCCTCATCTTCTAAGCTGGTATATTGGCACATATTTTTGTTAGATGTATCATATGATAAATGATCATTGCCCTCTAGGCTGGAAGTCGGTGATCTAGGAAACTTTAAACCAAGAACTTTATTCCTGCAAGTATCCATTAAGAAAAAAACTAGTTATTTAAATAATATAAAACAATGTTTAAATGAAGCATACATGTTACTTATATCAAATTGTAAAATTCCTTACCACAATTCCTATTAGATTTGAATCAATTGTAGGAGGCATACTACCGAATGGAAGCTCATCATATATGTAATGTCTTTGTACAATCGCTCATTTGAATTATTTCTTTGCACGGACATCTAGAACATCCACAAACAACAATTTTCTCAAAGTATTCATCCCATGTACTATAGTTCCTGACCAACCTCTTGTTCAGTGCAATCATTTGTTGTGTCTGCAGGATCCATTGTCATATCCTCTTCCACACCACTGTCCTCTACGTGATTTAATAGTTTTAGGTCCACGTCCACGTACATATATTTTTCTTTTTCTAGTTGAACGCTCAGGCTTTGCATTTCCTCCAATCTCCATCTAAAATAATCAACATGCATTAATTTATGTCAAGATTAGATAATACAATTATAAATTTCAATAATACTGTGAAAAAAGATGGACATATCACAAAATGCCATCATATCATTTTTCCCTAAGTAAGGTCAAAATCTGATTACCTGATGTCCCACTTCATCCGTTGTGTCCTCATTTGATATGACACGATCTATTGCCATGGCCTCCTCTAGCCCCTATAATACACAACATAGTAAATAATGTTTAGTACACCAATTATATCATTTCAATGAATATGCTATCCAACACAAAACCTCACTTTAATCATATATTTGGACATATTGATATCATGTTTTGGCCATCCTAATTTTAAAACTTTTCCCTTGATCATAGAATCGCATTTAATCACCATTCTTGTGCATTTTCAACCAATAAGTTTGACCTCAGAGGCGTCGTGGACAGAAAAATGACTTTATCTCCTCTATGTTGTAGCATTTGTGAATTCATAAACACCTTCCTCCTTTGGTTGAGGTTGCTTTCTCTTCTTACCCTCTATTGTATCTACAGATTCCATTGTCATATCGATTTCCACCCACTTTCCTCTCTGCAATTTAGTAGTTCTATGTTGGTCCATGTCCTCTCTCCATGGCCTCCTCTGGATCTTGTAATACACAACAATGACAATAGTCATATAACAATTGTGCACCAAGGAGAATATTGTTGAATTTATCTTGTTAATTACACTCGCTTTTCATTTAAGACACACTATGAAAAACAAAATAGGGCATTACAACATTTTGCTCTTCACAAAAAGTTTACATGCGGAATCTTGACAACTAGAGCTCAAATCTTATGATTACAAGATGACTACAAATTCACATCAAAAAGACCATTTATTTCATATGTGACTCTCCTTTTTCTTTTATGGGCCATTTTAAGGCTATCTATATCTCTCCAAGTGGCCATAAAACCCTCAAAACTATCATAGAACCCTCAAAACAGTCTCAAAGAGTCTTTTGGCACCAAAATTTTAAATTCTTGATGGAGGGAAGGATGATTTGGATGTTAATTTTGAAATCACGTCATTAGTTATTTGTTATGGATAATCCTAACCATTGGATATTCTTTAATTATAGAGACTTTATGTTATATTTCACCATTACCTTTCACTCCAAAATTAATGGTTTCCTTTGAAAAGAAAAACCCTCCATTAACTATCATAACCCCAACCATCTGCTAAAGTGAACTTAAACATTATGTGTAATTGTCATTGCTCATATTAAGCACCTACCTTCCTTCTTAGTGGTCCCACATGTGATGTATGCGAATGCGTCATATGGTACCTATGCTACATGTTTAAAGTTTGAATTTTGCTCATATTGTTTGGAAAAAGGCCCAAAAAAGACCTTTGATTTTTGAGTTTTATACTCTATAACATGCATCTCCTTGATCTTTTCATCTAATTTATGACTGGTTTCTATTCTTTCAAACCATATATGCATCAAGTCATTAGTTTGAGAGAGGAAAGTTTTTGAGTTACCATGAAATCCAACATTTATTCTAGGTTTTTTTCCCCTCAAATGTGAGAGTTTTTGTCACCTAGGGTTTGATATTTTAGAGTTTTAGTAGTGTTTGATGTTATAACTTATGTATAGATATATCGAAAGACTTAATGATCCTTTTTTTTTTTCTTGTAGGGGTTTGTAACAATTAAGAAGATAAAGGGCATGGTGTAAGAGAGAGGCAAAGATCCTTTGAGTACCAAGATTTGATTACCTAATGGGCAATCCATCAAATCTTGGTAACATGCTTTCCCTAGGTGATGAAATTCTGAGCCCTTGACATTGATGTAACAAGCCTATGATCTATGTCACAAAGGATGAAGGAGGAGTATGCAGTCATGGTAAGAAAGTGAAATTACAATGAAATTTTGATATGATTTGAGATGTAGTTGGGGTATTTAGGATGGTTGTCATCAGTGCCTTAAGGATTGACAAGATCTAAGGAATAACTAGATGTATAAATAGGACTATCACAAGTATGTGAGGAAGTGGGAAGGTTGTCAGATAGTGAAGGAGATAGTTCATGGCCTCTTAATCCCGGGCCTCAAGATTATAGTGAAGTCACATAATATAAACAAAGATTGTCATGACTTAGCTAAAATGTTGTTGGATCTAGGGCATTACAACTGAGAGGGGGGGGGGGTGAATCAGTTGTATAAAACTTCTTCTTCTTCAAACACTTAACTTACTGTTGTTAGTTAGCAGCATATCAAATAATCATCCATGGAAGCATAATACATAAACACAAGAGCAGATAAGCATCAACACATTGAACACCAATATTTTGACGTGGAAAACCCGGTTAAGGGAAAAACCACGGGGTGATTAACCCAAGAATTATTCTCTGTTAGAAGAATAAAGAAAAATGAATGGCACATGCCAATTAGGGCTCACTGCCCGAGCACACTGCTCACAAAGAGGCCCACTGCCTACAAGGAGGACACACTGTCTACAAAGTGATGAAAATCACAGTCTTGAACTGGAGAATGACATCTCTACCATGTCCGGATCAGTTCCAATTAAGCCCAACAATCTCTGCTCTGCCTTTCGCACGTTTCTTCGCTATACCATACTCATCCTCACACCACGCACTGAAAATGAACTCACAAATCATTATTTATACAAGGACATCGACTTAGGAACAAGCCATCTAAGTCGGCAAACAACCATAGGAGTATCCGCAAGATGAATAACACATCCGGTCGGCCATCACAAGAACATTCGCAGGATGAACAACTCATCCGGTCGGCTACACAGAGCAAGAAACTTCATCCGGAAGAATAACTTCAATTCCGGGCTCTACCATTAATGCGGACCAACAACACAACCCTAAACATGATCCAAGAACCTTCACAAGCCTGTCTGAATGTCCGGATACATCCGCACTTCCTCTGCTTACTGGGATCTCTTGTCTTCCTCATCCGGAACTTCAAGAACACGTCTGTCGCCACTGTCATAATGCAAGAGGTACTTCCGGACCTCCAACTCATGCACAAATCAGGATGACACATCACAAGGACATCCCAAACACTCCTTCCAATCCGCAGATTAGGGTAATACAATTCCGGACCTCACCGGACCTTTTTGTGATCCTCTGTCACCTCTGGATACTTGCCGGAACCGGTTCTATACCGACAGCCACAACTCCTTCAGATCTTCATGCGGACCTCTGAAATCTTAACTGAAGCATCTTCAAGACTCATATCTACTAACCCTTTAATCCGAATCCGCATCCTCCGGTTCTCATCCTATACAGTACATTTGCCTTCTTCTCATCACTGTTCTTCACTGTTCCTGACTGAGGCTAATTTTCTCAATATCCTCAGCACACAGCTCATCAAATCCTTCTTGTCAATGTAATATGAGTATGTTGACATCAATGACAACACTAGATCACCTCATACTTGCAACAATCTCCCCCTTTGTCATTGATGGCAACATATGATGTGAAAAACCATTAAGACAAAAACTTCAACTTTTCATATGTCTTCTCTTCCTTTACTGCTCCCCCTTTGATCATCAACCACTTGTTTTTCACATGTCTTCTCTCCCCCTTTGACATCAATGGCAAAGGGCTCATACTTGCAATTCTCATGCATCAGAATCATACCAGCTGCTCCCCCTTAGTTGCAGCTCCCCATTAGTCCGGATCACAAGATATGACTGTGATAGCCACCGGACTGATGCACATCAGTGCATCTTAGTTCATCACCGGAGGGGCCATGACCCCTAACTTCTCCCGGAGATATTCAAAAGAGTCCTTGGGAAGAGGTTTTGTAAAGATATCTGCAATCTAATCCTTGGAGGGAACATACTCCAATCTGACTTCTTCCTTGTTTACTTGTTCTCTCAAGAAGTGAAATTTGATAGATATGTGCTTAGTCTTAGAATGCAATACCGGATTCTTGGAAATATTAATTGCACTTGAATTATCACAGAAGATTGTGATAGGCTCCTCATATTCAACTTTGATGTCTCTTAGCATCTGCTTCATCCATAAGATTTGAGTGCAACTACCTGCTGCAGCAATGTATTCTGCTTCAGTTGTAGACAGAGATATTGCATCTTGTTTCTTACTTAGCCAAGAAACCAATCTCTTCCCCAAAAAGAATGCTCCACCACTAGTGCTTTTCCGGTCATCCACATCTCCTGCCCAATCTGCATCTGTGTAAGCATGAAGAGAGAAATCCGGATCTCTAGGATACCATAGACCATACTCAACTGTTCCTTTCAAGTATCTAAAAATTCTTTTGATTGCCATAACATGAGATTCTCTAGGATCAGCCTGGAATCTTGCCACAAGACCAACAGCCTGCATTATATCTGGTCTAGTTTGAGTGAGATACAACAATCCACCAATCATTGATCTATACTTTGTCTGATCTGCCTTTGGAGAATCATCATCTTTGCTTAACTTACATCCGGTTGCCATAGGAGTGTTCATAGGCTTTGAGTCTTCCATACCAAATTTCTTTAACAATTCTTTCACATATTTGGTCTGAGAAATGAAGATCCCTTCTTTTGTTTGAGTAATTTGCAGACCCAAGAAGAAATTCATTTCACCAAGCATAGACATTTCAAACTCACTTTTCATCTGATTTGCAAAAGTTTTGCACATACTATCTCTTCCTCCAAAAATGATATCATCCACAAACACTTCAACAATCAGAATGTTTTCATGATCAATTTTGAAATATAAGTTACTGTCAGCAGTACCTTTGTTGAATCCAATCTGCACAAGATGCTTATCCAACCTTTCATACCATGCTCTTGGGGCTTGCTTCAATCCATACAAAGCTTTCTTCAACTTGCAGACCATATCATTATTATCAGACAATTGAAATCCATCCGGTTGTTCAATGTAGACTTCTTCTTCCAGATCACCATTTAGGAAGGCAGACTTGACATCCATCTGATATACCTTGAAGTCTTTGAAGGCAGCAAATGCAAGAAGTAATCTGACTGCTTCAATTCTTGCTACCGGAGCAAAAGTCTCTTCAAAGTCAATTCCTTCTATTTGAGAGTAGCCTTTGCAGACCAATCTAGCTTTGTTTCTGGTTACTTCACCAGCTTCATTTAGTTTGTTCCAGAAGACCCACTTGGTTCCAATTACATTCCTGTCTCTAGGTCTGGGAACAAGATCCCAAGTATGATTTTTCTCAATTTGCATCAGTTCATCTTCCATTGCTTTGGTCCAGTTTTCATCATTGCAGGCTTCATTTATTGTTTTAGGTTCAATCTTTGAAATCAGACAACATTCATTCTGATCTTGAGCAATATTCCTTCTAGTTTGTACACCTTTGCTTCTGTCACCTATGATCTGATCTTCAGAGTGATTCAGTCTTACATACCTTGGAATTTTGGGAGTATCCAGCACTGCTGTTTCTTGATCAGCCTCATTCAAATCTAACTCTTCTTCCTGATTTACCGGATCAGGCTGACTCTGTCTCACCGGAGAGGATTGAGGTCCTTGAACACTGTCTTGGTCATCTTCATCAAACTCATAAAATCTTGAAGGCTTCTCAATTCCTTCATCAACCTTCACATTGGTGCTTTCTATCATCTTCCTCAATCTCTTATTGTAACACCGGTATGCTTTGCTTTGAGTGGAGTAGCCCAAGAAAATTCCTTCATCTCTTCTAGCATCAAACTTTCCTAGATCTTCATCTCTTTTAATATAACACTTGCTACCAAATACTCTGAAATATTTCACAGTAGGAGTGATGCCAAACCAGAGTTCATAGGGGGTCTTACCGGTGTTGTTTTTGATTTGAACTCGATTGAGAGTGTAGACTGCAGTGCTGATAGCTTCTTTCCAAAACATTTGAGGAACATTTGCTTCCAACATCATTGTCCTAGCAGCTTCCTGGATGGTCCGGTTCTTTCTCTCAACTACTCCATTCTGCTGTGGAGTCTTAGGAGCAGTCAACTGTCTCCTTATACCCTGTTTCTCACAAAAGTCAATGAATTCACCAGATGTAAATTCACCACCTCTATCAGACCTTAGACATTTTAGTTTCAATCCGGTTTGATTCTCCACCATAGCTTTGAAGATTTTGAACTTCTCAAAAGCTTCTGATTTTTCTTTTAGAAAGGTAACCCACATCATCCGGGAATGATCATCAATTAACAACATGAAATATCTATCACCTTGCAGACTCTTGATTCTTGTCGGACCACATAGATCAGTATGTACTAATTCCAATAATCCGGTAGAAGACTGATCTTTGCTTTTAAAAGAGACTCTGCTTTGTTTGCCTAACTGACATTCTTTACACACACTATTTGTGGGTTTTATCAACTTTGGAAGATCTCTCACAGCCTGAGTATTGCTTATTTTGATGATGTTATCAAAATTTACATGACACATTCTTCTATGCCATAACCAACTCTGATCAATTTGAACAAACAAACAACTTTTATTTGAACCAACCAGATGAAAGATGTTACCTCTTGTCTGAGTACCGGATGCAATTTCAGTTCCGGAGCTTGTAAAGATTCTGCATTTTCCATTCTTGAACCGGAGATCATAGCCTTTGTCCACTAACTGACCAACACTGAGAAGATTGTGCTTCAATCCTTCAACATACAGTACATTACCTGTTTTGCTCTTACCATCAAAGGAAATAGTTCCCCTACCTCTGATTCTGCCAGCAGAATTGTCACCAAACTTTACCATTCCTCCTTCATATCTTTCCAAATCTAAGAACTTATTCTTGTCACCAGTCATATGGTGAGAACATCCACTGTCAATAACCCAATCATCCTTTTCTTCCACTTGAGCAGCCAAGGCTTTTTCAACAACTTTGTGATTGACAGATTCAGAGAGCAAGGAATCTTCTTCCTTGATGGCTATAAACACCCACTCATTTCCGGATTTGCTTCCTGGTTCTGATTCATCATCTGTTACTCCTTCATTGTCATCTTCTTCATGAACATAATAGCAATTCTTTTGAAACCTTTGTCTGTGAGTATTAGATCTTGCAGATCTCTCCGGACATCTTGAGGCAAAATGACCAATCTTATTGCAGTTGAAACACTTAAAGGGTAGTTTTCCTTCATACTTACCGGATCCTCTTGGCAGTCTCTTTGCAATGAGGGCTTCAAGTTGAGCTGTTTCTGCTTCTTCTTCTTCCATGTCTCTTCTTGCTTGATCATACCATGACATTTTCTTTGATGAGTTTTCACCCGGATCAAATCTCTGTTTGCCTTTCACATAGGCACTGGCTTTGAAAGCAGATTCAGTCTTGGGAGGATCATCTCCAAACTCGGTCATTTCAAATGCAGCTAGTTTGCCAGCCAGTTGTTCTCTTGTGACAGTTGTGTGGGCTCTGAATTCATCAATGGCAGCAACTTTGATTTTGTAGGCAGCAGGAAGGGATCTTAGGATTTTGCAGACAATCTCATTTTCATCTAAAGTTCCACCAGCATTTCTGATTCCACATACCAGCTCATTTACTCTTGGCATAAAGGTAGTGATGTTTTCATCATCTCTCATTTTCAATCTTTCAAATTTCCCTTTCAGACTTTGCAACCTTGCACTTTTGACAAACTCATCTCCTTCATACAGAAGTTCCAATTTAGTTAGGATCTCATATGCAGTGGGTAGGTCAATGACATTCGAGAGATCTGAGTCATTCAATGCGCTTAGAAGAGCTTCCTTGGTCCGCAGATTGTTTTCAGCTTCTGTGATCTCATTCAGAGTTGTCGGACCACCTTGTGGAGGTACATATGGTTTTGAAATCATACCCAGGTATGCTTTTCCCATGCATTCCAAGTGACACTTCATGCGACCTTTCCAGAGAGTGAAGTTGGTTCCATCGAACTTCGGACTATCCTTCTTGTATGACGACATCCTGGATCTCCTCAAGCGGTTAAGCTCTTGTCAGAGGAACTTAGCTCTGATACCAATTGTTGGATCTAGGGCATACAACTGAGAGGGGGGGGGTGAATCAATTGTATAAAACTTCTTCTTCTTCAAACACTTAACTTACTGTTGTTAGTTAGCAGCATATCAAATAATCATCCATGGAAGCATAATACATAAACACAAGAGCAGATAAGCATCAACACATTGAACACCAAGATTTTGACGTGGAAAACCCGGTTAAGGGAAAAACCACGGGGTGATTAACCCAAGAATTATTCTCTGTTAGAAGAATAAAGAAAAATGAATGGCACATGCCAATTAGGGCTCACTGCCCGAGCACACTGCTCACAAAGAGGCCCACTGCCTACAAGGAGACACACTGTCTACAAAGTGATGAAAATCACAGTCTTGAACTGGAGAATGACATCTCTACCATGTCCGGATCAGTTCCAATTAAGCCCAACAATCTCTGCTCTGCCTTTCGCACGTTTCTTCGCTATACCATACTCATCCTCACACCACGCACTGAAATGAACTCACAAATCATTATTTATACAAGACATCGACTTAGGAACAAGCATCTAAGTCGGCAAACAACCATAGGAGTATCCGCAAGATGAATAACACATCCGGTCGGCCATCACAAGAACATTCGCAGGATGAACAACTCATCCGGTCGGCTACACAGAGCAAGAACTTCATCCGGAAGAATAACTTCAATTCCGGGCTCTACCATCAATGCGGACCAACAACACAACCTAAACATGATCCAAGAACCTTCACAAGCCTGTCTGAATGTCCGGATACATCCGCACTTCCTCTGCTTACTGGGATCTCTTGTCTTCCTCATCCGGAACTTCAAGAACACAGTCTGTCGCCATTGTCATAATGCAAGAGGTACTTCCGGACCTCCAACTCATGCACAAATCAGGATGACACATCACAAGGACATCCCAAACACTCCTTCCAATCCGCAGATTAGGGTAATACAATTCCGGACCTCACCGGACCTTTTTGTGATCCTCTGTCACCTCTGGATACTTGCAGGAACCGGTTCTATACCGACAGCCACAACTCCTTCAGATCTTCATGCGGACCTCTGAAATCTTAACTGAAGCATCTCAAGACTCATATCTACTAACCCTTTAATCCGCATCCTCCGGTTCTCATCCTATACAGTACATTTGCCTTCTTCTCATCACTGTTCTTCACTGTTCCTGACTGAGGCTAATTTTCTCAATATCCTCAGCACACAGCTCATCAAATCCTTCTTGTCAATGTAATATGAGTATGTTGACATCAATGACAACACTAGATCACCTCATACTTGCAACAAAATGTTGTCAATCTCCTATCACATATCTTAAGGTTGTCCTTAATCCCAAATCCAACTCTGAAATGTTAGATGGAAGGTCATGGCTCCAACTAAAATTATTGGTGTCAAAATGATAAGTCAAGGGACCATCATAGTGTTGATCTACTATTGTAGTGGGATCATGAGGATTCAAAGGTTGCCATATCATTGCTATCGTCCAAATACCACCTGATTGTTGATAACTGAGAGGGGGGGGGGTGAATCAGTTATCCTAATTATTTCTTCTTTTGAACTTTCTTATTAATCAATGCAGCATTGAATCAAACAAACAAACATTACCATGAAATGAAAAACACATGACACAGTATTTTTGACGTGGAAACCCTGTTAAGGGAGAAAACCACGGGGTGATTAACCCAAAGATTATTCTCTGTTAGAAGAATAAGGAATTACAAAATGGCACTTGCCAATTAGGGCTCACTGCCCGAGCACACTGCTCACAAAGAGGCACACTGCCTACAAGGAGACACACTGTCTACAAAGTGATAAGAATCACAGTCTTGAACTGATTGGAAGCATCTACATATGCTAGAGTTCAGTTCCGGTTAGGCTCAGTACACTGATCTGCTGCACTTCATCTTTCCTCTATTCTTTATTCTGCTATCCTTTCACATACCAAATCTTTCTTACTACTTCTGCTCTGTTCTGCACTTATTCGCATACACCATCACACCATCACTCCTTTCACAACTAAATCCATCCTCTATATATATCCGCACTAGTGATTTCATTATCTTTCTAGTCGGCACCCGGAATAATCTATCTTCTCACAAACTCTGTTCTGTCGGCTGAATCCTTGCATATCAAGTAATGCGGATCAAGCATATACTTGTAGATATCATTAATCATGTCGGCCAAACATGATTCATGCCTTCACAACCTTTACCATCAACAATAACACATCTGGAAAATAGTCTGATACTCTGTCAGTCAGTTCTTCCTCTGTTCTCACTGCCTCGCAGGAATCTGGTACTCAACTATTCATATCTTTTTCTTTGTTCATCACCGGAGGCTAAATCCTTGGAATATACTACTCAAGGTAGTCCTCTTGACTTCCCCAAATCCACACTGCACCAAGACACTTCCTCTGAGAGATCCGGACCAATCTGTCGGACCTTGCCACATGCTCTGTTCTTGTTCACCGGACCACAACAATCTTCATTCTGACTTCCGGTAGAGACACACCATGACTTGCAGATATGTGGGATGACCTTTGTTGCCATCAATGACAACAACCATGAATCCATAGAGTGTCTCTTGCCAACAATCTCCCCCTTTGGCATTGATGGCAACACTTAGTGAAAAATGACTAAGTGTTTACACTATGCTCCCCCTTAGCTGATGCTCTATCTTTATATACAATTTCTGGAACTCCCCCTTAGTTGGATTCCTCATTTTTCACTGCTCCTCACTCCCCCTTTGACATCAATGGCAAAGGGTAGGGTCCGTACACCAAAATTTTCAAAAAATTTCTATACATAGCCGCATATTTACATACTCACATAAACTGAAGAATGTCTGCAAAAGATGTCTTCAGTTGGATCAGTTCTGTAGCCCAACTTTGCTTCATTCTATCCAAAATTGAAATGTGACCACTCAACAAAAATGCAAATGCATCTGCCCTTTTTAGATCTTTCGGATCACTTGTCTGGGCTGTGATTTGAGCTTCTGCTATGGCCTCATGCATGGCCTCTAGCTTAGGGACAATTAACCTCCTGAGCTCACTCAACCTGCTTATTCTATTTTTCCTTTCCTTCTCCAATTTCTTGATTTCACTCAAGATTGCAATAGTCTGACATTCTTGATTTGTTATAGAGGAAGAAAGAGGATCAAAACTTTGAGACAAGCTTAGTAGTGTGTCCTCTTGCTCTTTTATTTTCTTCTCAATGTCCACTGTTACCTTGGACCAGGAGATACAAAATTTGTATATTTCACCGCTATCCTTAAGAGCATTTTCTAAGCTCTTTATCCCAATGTTCATGTTTCTCCTATCATTAATGATCAAACCCTGAACCTCGGAGAACCTTTTATCCAAAAACTCCTTCCGGACCTTTTCTTCAGCTGATTTTTCTAGAGATTCAAAATGTGTACTAACACTGCTGACTAAGGTTTTGAGATTACCGGAAGAGGAGGCTGTGGGATCCTTCTGAAAAGATGGCATGATCTTTTCCAGCACTCCAGATGCTACCTCCATAAGCTCACAGTCTTCCATGTGAGATTTCAGTAGTTTCTCTTTGACTTTCTCATTTGCAAATGAGGCTATTTTCATTGTTTGCACCGGTGACAAAGAGTCAAAATCTAATGGTCCTTTTAGCAGGTCCAGTTCATCAATTTCTATAGTGGCTTTTGTCAAGAATTCTTGAATAGTTTGTGCAGTGTCTCTTGCCGGAGACAGATGTTTCTTCTCTTCTGCAGTTTTGTCCTTTGGAATCTTTTCTCCTTCCTTACTCTTACCACTTTCAGTTGTGGTTTTCTCTGTTGGGGTCTTCTCTTTCTCTGCATCCTTGGTGCTGTCAACCTCTTTTTCTTTAACTGCTGCTTCTTTCTCCTGTAGTTTCTCTTCTTCTTGGGATCCGGAGACTGTAGGAGAAGCCGGAGAAGAGATGTTAGTCTGTTCTAGTGGCACTTCTTCCGGAGCAGATGATTCCAAGTCCGCAGCTGTTTCTGCACCTGAGTCCTCTGTAATAGGAATATTAAACCTTTTGTATGTATTCCGGAGGATCTCTTCAGTGTCCTTGGCTACTTTGTCGGTCTCACCAAGCATAAGCAGATTCATCCTTGCTTTGCTTATGAATTCATCCTTGCAGTCCTTGAATATCATGTTCACGGTTTTGTGATCAATTGAAGGATATAGCTGAATAGCTATCTGTTCCCTGATCTCAAGGTCTTTTGCCATGGCATTGTTCTTTCTTATTTCTAGTTCCATCTCTAGGCTCTTTGGGATTTCAGAGATAATCTCAATAAAAGATTTATTGTAGATGTTCAAGTACCTTATTATAGCTTCCTGCAGGATCTTTTGATCTGCCTCATTGTAGTCATCATAGAATTCAGCCACCGGTTGAAGGTTCCCGTCCACAGTGACTGATTTGACTACACTGTCTAGAGACAGGGTGGGCTTTTCAAAAAATTCTTCTGTCATTTCTTCCTTGTCTCGACCAGTAGAGGGTTTACCGGATCCTTTCCTTTTCTGTTTCTTTATTTCTTTCACTCCCTCATCTGACTCAGTTTCTTCTTCATCCTTTTGGCTTTTGATAAGCTCTTGAGGCTTTTGTCTTGGATCTCTTACCGGATCCCTGGACTTCCGGTTTTGAGCTTTTGGTTTTGATAGGTGTGGATCCTTTAGATGATCTGGTCCGAGTTGAGGATTCCACCGGAGCACTTTTCTTGCTTTTCTTTTCTGCCTCTTTCTTTTCTTCCTCAGATTTTCTTCTCTTTTCCCGGCTGGCATCAAGTGCCTCTTTTGAGATGCCTAGGCCTTGAGCAATATGCTCTACTTCTTTTCTCACCTTCCTCTTTATCTCAGGTTCCCTGAGTTCTACATGTATCTTTACACTCAGCTCCTCAAAGGTTCCAAACCTTTCTGCCTTTGGATCTTTGGGTTGACTTAGCATGTGTTGAACATGCAGCTCCACTATTTGTTCATCCACTTCATACCCCATGGGCATGATCCAGACAGTCCTTGGCTCCACTGCCTCCATTAGGCACTGATCAGTGTCCACCATAAAGCACACTGAGTCTTTGTATTTTTCAACAAGAGACTAGGGAATTCTTTCTCTTGCTTGCATCATGCTTTGGAGGTTTTTGAAGTATCCCCATAGGGCTGTATTTCTTGCTTTGGCATCCCCAAGCCCATGTAGATAGTCTCTTATTTGGACTGCAACAGGTTTGTCATTCTGCCATGCCCATCCACTTGATCCGGGCAGCTCATTCATGAAGTAGAAGAATAGACATAATATAAGAGTACCATACTTAAAGGAATTCTTCTTGTCCTTGATTTTCTGTATATTTTCCATTAATTGGCTTAAGAGCAGTTCGCAGAGATCATATTCTGCATTCTTCCTTAGCATTTCATAGGCAGTATACACTGCAGTTCCGGATACAGAATTCTCCCTGTTGGCATGATAGATCTTGTATCCTATTATCATGGATGCATACTTGATATCCGGATCTGAAATATCTTCAATGGTCATTGCCCTCTTATCAAATTTTGATCCAGTGGCCTCAGTTACAATGTTGTTCTTGACAGATTTGAGGATAGGTATCCCTCCGGAAGAGTATAGACCAGTTATTGCCCTAATTGCCTCTTTTGTGATTTTGTAAGGTCTATCCAGCCATAGGAAGTTGTCATGCATTCTGCTCAATACATATCGGACCCATTCTTCTTCTTCAAAGCAGGGGAAATGAATGAATTGATCAAACTGTTTCTTCTGGATACCCTTGTACTCTGGTTTAAGCTCAAAAGCATTGTCTATCAGTTGTTTGTGATAGAGATCTCTCAATTTGAATTCCCTGAATTCCTCAATGCTTGCATGTATGTAAACCCTAATGTCTTCTGTGTGTAAAACTCCATGAGGAACACTGGAAAATGCTCCTAAGGGATCTACCTCCAATGACTTGTATGGATGTTTCTTAAATTTAGGTGGGGGCCTATCTGAGATTTTTACTATATTTGGAGTAGCCATTTCTTCAAAAGATTTGTAGCAAGATATCGAAAGTGGAAAATACCTTTTGCGTCTTCGGTTGCACGGAGTGGCTGGATTGATTTCTGTATGTAATGACTTCGGCAGGAGATCTTCGGTGAACTTGATGAGTTTTGTTGCAGAGCTCCACTTTTCGCTTCTTCTTGGATGTGGAATGATCAAGTGATTGTTGAGAAATCCCTTATATCGTTTCGCAAACCCTAATATCTGTTTGCAATAAATGCTCCACCTATATTATTCCGGTTTGCCTTATCCGGATAGCTTGGAGTATCCCAGATCAGTTCTGATCTATGAACATCATGCGGATCTTTCAATCATGAATAAATCGAGATGACACATTACAAGAACATCCCAAACATTCTGTCCAGTCCGCAGAGCAAAATAATGTACTTCCGGATCTCTCCAGACCCTTTTGTAGTCCTCTGTCATTCCGGAGCATCTCCCGGAATAGGTCTTACTTGATCGATCACAACTTCTTTGCATCTTCATGCGGACCTCTGAAATCTTGTCTGGATCATCTCAGGACTTATATCTTCAAACCCTTTACTCCGCATCTTGTATCACATCCAGCACCACTTGATTGGCTGGGGGAACAGGATTTTCTTTGAGTCTCCCCCTGAGCCAGAGCTCACTTTTTAATTTCTGGAAGAAATATCAGCACCAGAGTCTGGTGCGGATCCAACCTCTACATTCTCTGAACTTTTCTTCACCCAAATCTTGTTCATCTGATTCCTAACTTCATCCACATTCATCTTTTGTTTACCCTTGTCTTGATTCTGATTGTATACCGGACCTCTTTTGTCCTGATTCTTGCTTCTACAGACTTTTGCACTATGACCGGACCTATTACAGATTTGGCAAATAACATTTCTTTGCATATTTGACTGATAACCTCTTGATATGCAGTGATTAGCCATATGACCTACTCTATTGCATGCAAAGCATCTACCATTGAATGATTTGTTTATTTGCATATTTCTGCATTCATGAGACTTGTGTCCATACCTTTTGCAGTTAAAGCACTATCCGGAGAAGGATGAATTAGTCTGATTCATTCTCTTCCTGCACTGATTAGCTTTGTGACCAAAGTGATTGCAGCTGTGGCAGTATCCATTGAAGGATGGATATCTTTGAGCATTGGGCTGTCTTACCGGAGGTCTTCTAGGCCTATTCCTTGGATTTTCTGATCCAAAATTCTTTTGACCGGATCCGGAGCTTTCTCCTTTCTCATATCCCAAACCATACTTGTCATCTGTCCTCTTTTGACTTCCAAGAAGTACTTCAAGTTGGGCAGAACTTATCTTGAATTTTTCTTTATATTCATTTGCTGTTTGAAGATCTCTTTTGAGAGAGACAATTTGATCCTCAAGTTTTTCTTCATTATCTTTGGCCTCTTCAAGATCAGATTCAAGATGTCTGATAATTCTGTCCATCTGGTGGCATTCTTCTGATTTCTCTTTAAGAGATTGTCTTAGATTGTCTTCAGCTTTTCTTTTTTCTTCAATCTCTTGAGTAAACTTTATAGTTCCTGATTCCATTTCATGTCTTAACATAATGACTTTTTTTGATAACTTTTCACATAACTTGGTTTTCTCAGTCAATTCTTCATTTGTATTGCTTTCTTCACTTTGTCTTGCCAATTATTGGAGCAGCTCCTTTCTCTTTTTCATAGAGAGACTTAATTTGTCCTTTAGTTCTCTCATGAATTCATCAGCCTGTTTGAGTCTTTCCTTTAATTCATTGACTTCAGAGTTTGACTGTTCAAGATCCTCAAGGGCAGTCTTGAGTTGCTCCCTTAAACCATATGCATCCATTTGAACTCCCAGATCTTCCTCAAGCTGTTAGGCTCTATTAGGAGGAACTTAGCTCTGATACCAATTGTTGATAACTGAGAGGGGGGGGTGAATCAGTTATCCTAATTATTTCTTCTTTTGAACTTTCTTATTAATCAATGCAGCATTGAATCAAACAAACAAACATTACCATGAAATGAAAAACACATGACATAGTATTTTTGACATGGAAACCCTGTTAAGGGAGAAAACCACGGGGTGATTAACCCAAAGATTATTCTCTGTTAGAAGAATAAGGAATTACAAAATGGCACTTGCCAATTAGGGCTCACTGCCCGAGCACACTGCTCACAAAGAGGCACACTGCCTACAAGGAGACACACTATCTACAAAGTGATAAGAATCACAGTCTTGAACTGATTGGAAGCATCTACATATGATAGAGTTCAGTTCCGGTTAGGCTCAGTACACTGATCTGCTGCACTTCATCTTTCCTCTGTTCTTTATTCTGCTATCCTTTCACATATCGGATCTTTCTTACTACTTCTGCTCTGTTCTGCACTTATTCGCATACACCATCACACCATCACTCCTTTCACAACTAAATCCATCCTCTATATATATCCGCACTAGTGATTTCATTATCTTTCTAGTCGGCACCCGAAATAATCTATCTTCTCACAAACTCTGTTCTGTCGGCTGAATCCTTGCATATCAAGTAATGCGGATCAAGCATATACTTGTAGATATCATTAATCATGTCGGCCAAACATGATTCATGCCTTCACAACCTTTACCATCAACAGTAACACATCCGGAAAATAGTCTGATACTCTGTCAGTCAGTTCTTCCTCTGTTCTCACTGTCTCTCAGGAATCCGGTACTCAACTATTCATATCTTTTTCTTTGTTCATCACCGGAGGCTAAATCCTTGGAATATACTACTCAAGGTAGTCCTCTTGACTACCCAAATCCGCATTGCACCAAGACACTTCCTCTGAGAGATCCGGACCAATCTGTCGGACCTTGCCACATGCTCTGTTCTTGTTCACCGGACCACAACAATCTTCATTCTGACTTCCGGTAGAGACACACCATGACTTGCGGATATGTGGGATGACCTTTGTTGCCATCAATGACAACAACCATGAATCCATATAGTGTCTCTTGCCAACACTAATGTTGTACTAACATTGATTTAGAATCTTTATTAGCAAGTTAATGGACTGATATGGGAATAAAGGGCAGCCACCATATGATATAGGACTGTGACTGACAAAAATAAGCAAAGGCATTGCTAACATTATAAGTTAGGTAATCATTTATTATTAAAGAATGCTATTATAGAAACCACCTTAAAATTTTGCTTTGACTATTAATAAGGGTATCAAAGATCATCTTTCAACCATTTAGATTGTTATAACTTATATAATTGTTGGTATATAGTGGATTACTATCATTATAGGGGGATGATATCAAGGACCATCATTATGCCTTGTTATAGCAGATGGACAATCATCCTAGGTATTGTTACAACTCAAAAGGTCTATCACAACACCAAAGGACTATCACAACTATTATTAGGTCATCCAAACCATAGCTCCAATATTCACCATCATATGAATATCATAATTAACATTGTAGAGGTTGTCATACCATGAGGCATAGGTAACAACCATAGGAGGTTTAAAAGCAACACTAGCAACATTAAATTATTGTCATAGTACACCTAGGATAGCTAGGTATGCATCCATAGAGTTATTACTATAAAATTGTCTCATTCATCTTGTGACCAGGTTAAGTAACTATCATAGTAACTATATAGTTAGTCATCAATCAACATGTTGTATTTGTATTTCAATGAGATCAATTCTTGAAAAATGACAATCCAGAGGTTAAAGAGACAAGTTGATACCTTACCCAAGTTGTCATGTTCTTGAAACCTTGTCACTATAAAGAGGAGATATCTAGAGAGTAATGTCACAAGGACATAACCAAGGCATGCATTATCATGAGCCATAGGGACAACTTACTACACCATCCAAAACTCCATTTGAACTAGCTACTATCAATAATTCACATTATTGGGGACTATCATGAAGAAAACACAATGCATAGGACTGTCATAGTCAAAGTGGAGAGGATTGTCTAGTCATTTTATGACTGTCATAATAGTTAGTGGGTTAGTTACCATGCTTCAACCTAAAATAGGTTAATGAGAACAGTGAAATGAAAATCACAATACCATAAGCATTGCCATAAGCTGCCAATATAGTCCCAATATCATGTCATGATAGTAAGAGAAGAGTTGTTTGGTTTTTCCAAAGCCATATCACTTGCATAAGGATTGTCACCAACCACGTGTAAGGTCATGAAAGAGTGAGTCATTATTGAGCTAATCATAAGAGAAGCATGAATTCAAAATGCTATCATGGAAACAAGATATAGTTACTTATTATAAGGACAATCCAAATTTGGTGAGGTTGCTACAGGCAACCAAATATGGCATTCCATTAGATAGTGATATCAACTTCCAAGCAAAATACATCATTTTGCACTGATAGGCACTAAATTAGGCACACTTTGCGCTGCCTTTTGCACCCCAAACATATTACATTTAGGCCTAAAAGTCGACGATAACTACGCCGACTATAGCGCTGACTAATGAATAAAAAAAATTAAAAAATTCCCACCTGCACATACCCCAAAACAAACAAACACAAAACAAAACTTTATTGATTTTTGGTGTTCAATTTGGGTTTGGAGATCAAGCGTTTGGCGTGCAAAGATTGAGCATTTGGGTTTTTTTGTGTTCGCCCTTATTTTGGGCAGATCCTTGGCAATGGCAGGACTTGTATTCCAACCCCAATTTCCTTTCCATTCCTAAAGCGCATACTCACTTTCTTACATCTCAAGAGTCCTAGGTTCGAGCCATGACAACCTTTGCTTCTAGATATCTCAACCTTTCAATTCGTGCTGCTCTTCTTCTATTCGTGCTAGGTAAGGGCATCGCCTCTCTTTCATCTACTCTTTTTTTCTTGTCAGATGTTAGATTCGTTTGGACAAATGCAGGTCTTGTAATATTCATAGGGCATCTGTTGAAGATAATTCCAAGCAAGGGTTTTCATAATAGACAAAAAATTTCCACATTCCATAATATTATAAATGTGTGCTTCAGGATTAAACTATGTGAATCAGATATCTCAGCCTTTGCTTAAAGGAAATTGTTGTCTATCTTGATATAGATGAAATCACATTTTTCCACTAGTTGATAAAATTTCTCTCTGGATTTATTTTAATTGATGTATAAGCTTACTTTCTTACAGCAAACTTACAGAGGAAAAAAGCTTCATGATTTGCTCTACAAAGTAAAGGTCAAAAACCTTGAGGAATAAAAAAAAATTGGATGAAAAATTTCATACCTGGCAGTGTGTACTTCATTTGCCTCCACAGACTGGACAAAAATAATTTGCCCTAGGCTGTCTCAAAATGTCAAGCAATAGAGGAAAGAGAGCAAAGGGAGCAGACTCTGGCCACAATGAGGTAATTCATTGTCAATTTATAGATTTGTAAATGTTTCCATTGTTTCTTTGATTTTTAGTTTTTAGTTTTTTATTTCTAAATTTAAAAGAAGAAATTTATTTTATATATATATAGGGACATGAGACTGACAAAGATAAAGAGGCATTGGCTTCCATATTGGGGGTAGAGGCAGTGAACAAATTGGATGGTGTGGACTTGATAATGCTTGCCAGATACATAGAAAAATGATTTGGTAAAGCCCCTGAAACATTGCAACCAAATCAATAGTGTCAAAGGGAATCAATTGATTCCCCAACCAGTCTTGGATTGGGCAAAAGATCTAGGAGGAAATCAATAACAATAACCTCTAAGAATGTGGAACAGGGAGTAGAGGCTTCCAATGTCCCAGCCACTCCTAGGACAGACTTCTTCGACCACCACGCCATGTTTTGCATATTGCATTGGTACCTACGATACCAAGATAGAATACGATGTGGTTTCAGGGGAAGTCCGAATGATAGATGCTAGAAAAACGTTTGTGAATAGGTTGAAGGAATCATGCCTTCAATGGTTCAAAGACCATCTACATTTGCCATTCTCAAAGATACCCATGCACCTGCAAAAAGTAGTTATCCATGACATGGAGACTGAATTTGGCATAGGTTGGTCTGTAAAGAAGATAAAGCAAGAGATTTCGGTGCAACCAAACAAAGAAGATAAAAAAACTCCCTCTCGATCTAAGGCTCAAAAAAAGGCCAATTGATGTAAGTGTGAAAGTATGGAAAGAGCTTGTAAAAGCATACGAGAAGTCTGATGCATGGAGGAAGTCCGGTGAGGAGAGTACGCATGTATTTGAATTTTCTCATAACATTATATCAAATTTATTAAATGATTTTAAATTTTATTTGTGCATAGTTAAATTGAATTAGTATATGTTTCAAGACAAGGCCTCCAAGGCTAGGCTTGACAAACTTCGTGCCACGCATCATAGTGGCCAGAAAGGTTTACAGGCCTTGATCTGTACATTTGTAAGTATATTTAATATGTTAAATGATATTTTTTTTATTTCCTAGGAAAAAGTAAATGATTGCATATTAATTAGTTTAACTAGTCCACGTGCCATGTTTTGATAGGAGGAGAAATATGTCGGCATCCAACGTAATTTGAAAAGGATATGTTACAAAGCAAAAAGTGGACCGATTTTGTAATCTGGATGGAGAACAAGGTATCAATAGTTGACTTTCAATAACTTAGTTGGATATTGTTTTTTTTTTGGTAAGCACTACCAGATATGGGGGTAGCTCCCTATATTAAAATATCAAAAAAAAAGTTACATAGAAAGCTGAGGCATTACATCTAGTGATATATATAACCTATGCCTTCAACAATATCCACCATCCTAGCTATTACATTTTTATCAATCAGACCCGGGTTGGCTTCCAGGAATTTCAAGAACTCTACTATGTTATTTTCTTTCTCCATGCCCTTTTTGTAGAGGGCCCAGGCTTTATGCAGCTTCACCTTCTTCTTCTCCTCATTCAGGTTGAGGGTGGCAAGAGCAAATCCCTGTTCGGGCTCCACTACCACACCATCCATGGCAGTCCTGACCATGTCCATCAGATCTTCCCTCACCAATCTCATCGTAGATCTTAGCCCCCAGAGCCTTGCTCCCACAATGTGTACATAGTTCTGGAAAAAATGTTCTAGCACTTGTCCGTCATGCGTGTGCCCTCCTGACTAGAAACCAGCTCTGATCACTTTCAAGATGGCCACTTTTTCTTCATTGGAGGCTTTGTTGAATAGGTACACAATCTGTTGCCCTCCAGTTTCATCCTCCTCGTAGCAGCACTCCACTCTGAAATGTTGAGGCATCGCTTCATTTAGACCTACTTCCATGAGAACAAACAACATAATCTACTTCAATCTTGCCTTAGCTTAAAAAAAAGCATGTGGGCAAGTTCTCCCCCGACCTCCAATCTCGAGGATGACCATTCCATGCACAGGATTTTGCCACCTATGGGAAGGTTGTACATTCGCATCTCATTGGATTGCCTCCATTTGCAGGTTCATTCTTAGAGTCTGCCATTGTATCTTGCTTGAGGATTCTCCTGCTTCTCCTACGACAGCCTCTTATTTTATAGAAGCCTTGAGAGGCTTCATCAAAGCCTGCAGATCCCAAGGCTAGCAAATGAGCAGACGGACTATGTCAAGCCTACAACTGATTTGCACTTTAGCAATACTTCTGCAGTCATTCCACCCGCCTCCATTTGGACTCACTTCCGTCCTTGCCTCCTTACACCAAATCCCAGCTAAAGATTTTTTAACTTCCTCTTGCCTTCAAGAGATTGATGTGTGACAAAACTTGCACTAGTAATTGATAGGAGCATTCTTTCAGTTTTGTAGTACTAGACAATTTCATGAGTCTCATGACATATGGTGCAATTAGGTATGTGTTGAGCAAGAGGGAACTATGTGGCATTAATAGCTTGAGCTCCCACCACTAGATAGTTTGTAGTTGTATGCCCCTTAGTGTGGCACTTTGTTCATCATAAACATAAAGGATAGAGGAATTTTGTTAGATGTTGTAGTTGCAACTACCCTGTTAGACATGTATGAAAAATATGGAAGGATAGACAAGGCATGTGAACTGTTTGATAGAATGCCTCAAAGAAATGTGGTCTCATGGATTGCAATGATTGCAGGATATGCACAAAATATGAAATCATAGACAAAAAACGTGAACTATTTGATAGAATTCCTCAAAGAGATGTCATCTCATGGAATGCAATGATTGCAGGATATGCACAAAATGGATTTTGCAAGGACGCTCTCAAAATCTTTGAATTAATTAAGCACTCTAGAACATATCCTAACATTGTAAGCTTTGCTTGTATTCTAGGTGCATGCAACCATGCAGGTTTAGTGGATGAGAGCTGTACATACTTCAATCACATGTGTAACCCTTATTGTGTTACACCTACAGTTGATCACTATGTATGCATGGTTGACCTCCTTGACCGTGCTGGCTATCTTGAAGACACCCTAAACTTTATCTTTCTTTCTAAATCCCCAAATTTGCCCTATTTTCTCTCACATTGAAGCCCTGTGAGCGGGAATAGGGCTAACATTTTTTCTTTATAAAATCGGCCGGATAAAGCCATATTGCTAACTTCATTTTTTTTTCAAACAAAATAAACCTTTATCTTAAGGTTACTCATGAACCTTAAGATAAATAATTATTGAAAAAAATGGTGCATTCCTTAATGACATGTAAGAGAATTTAATCAACTGCTACTTAAAAACTCTTTAATGTTTCTGTCTAATGTAGGTTATTAGATTAATAGTGAAAAAGAACATACATGGACCAAGCAATTTGTGGCACTTAAGGTTATGTAATAGAATTTATAGTTGATAGTTAAATTGTATAACAAAATTTTTATGATCTTTACTAACATTTATTAGAATTGTTGCATGTTTTACATCATTGGAATGACATATTAGCTGTAACTTTTTTGAAATTTTATTATGGTATGTGCACTTTGATATGATGTAATATGATTATGGTTTTGTTTCATATGTTGTAATATTATATATATAACAAAAAATAAATTATTGCATGAAATAAATAATAACTTTTCATTTTAAATGTTTTTTTTTTGTAGAACATGGGTCTTCCAAAAGATCAAGATGATCCTCATGATAGAGATCTAGATTATGTTGGTTTTGGTATAGATCACATGGCAGAGGATGATGATGACGTGGATACAGAAGACATCGAGGCCGATGACGATGATGATGCTGACGACGACGACGATGACGATGATCATGATGATGATCATGATCATCATGATGATGATCACGATGGTGATGATCACGATGGTGATGATGATGGTGAGGCAGTTGCTGGTAGTAGCTAGTGACATTCATGATCATATAGACTGCATCATGGATCATTGTTGATATATCGTTATGATGCCTCCTTTCATGGTTACTATCATACGTATCATTTTCACGGCATGCAGTACCATATTAATGAGTTGTATCATAAATTTATCTATCATTTTGACTTATATCATTTGGACATGTATCATCTTGACTTATATCATTTTGAGTTACCTAATTTATCATTTTTACTTATATCATTTGTACATGTATCATTTTGACTTATGTCGACTGTTGGACATGTTATTGATCTATTGGCATATTTGACTTTCACTTGTTTTAGTTATATATGATGATGATCTTATCAATATTGACTTGTTAATTTATATATATTGAAAGTGGTCTATGATTTTTGGATGGATATTTATTACGTATGATGATTTTAATTTACTGCTCAGGATGGATGTTGTCAAATTCAATTAAATTATAGATATTTGACTCACTTGTTTTTATTATAGATGATGATCATGTTATAATAATTATCTTGTTATTTAATCATATGAGTTAAATAATTAAGTTACTTTATAATCATATGAGTTATTTAAGAGGCATGATATATTTAACTAATTAAATTGAAATAAAACATATTAAATTAATAAATGTAAGCCAAACAAGAAGCATTTTTAGAAGCAAAAAAGGAAGCAACAATGGATGCCAAACTAGAAGCAAACCAGAAGCAATCTTGGAAGCAAAACTTGGCATTATCTAGGAAGCAAAAATAGAAGCAATTCAAGTAGCAAACAAAGAAGTAATAATGGAAGCAATTTTAGAAGCAACAAAAGATGCAATAATAGAAGCCATATTAGAAGCAACAAAAAATGCAAAAATGGAAGAAAAATTGGAAGCAACAAGCGACATTATATCAGAAGCAAAATTGGAAGCAAAACCAGAAGCAAAATTAGAAGCAAAAGTGGAAGCAAAATTGGAAGTAAAACCGGAAGCAAACCTGGAAGCAAAACTGGAAGCAAAATTACAAGCAAAACTGGAAGCAGAACCAGAAGCAAAATTGGAAGTAAAACTAGAAGCAAAATTGGAAGCAAAACTGGAAGCAAACCTAGAAGCAAAACTGGAAGCAAAATTGGAAGCAAAAGTGGAAGCAAATCTGGAAGCAAACCTGGAAGCAAAATCGGAAGCAAAATTGGAAGCAAAAATGGAAGCAAAACTGGAAGCAAAATCGGAAGCAAAATTAGAAGCAAAAGTGGAAGCAAAACTAGAAGCAAAATTGGAAGCAAAACCGGAATCAAACCTGGAATCAAAACCAGAAGCAAACTTGGAAGCAAACCTGGAAGCAACACAAGAAGCAAAACCAGAAGCAAAATTGGAATCCAAACTAGAAGCAACAAAATCCGGTGCTAAACCCGACACTAAAACTTGACGCTAAACTCGACGCGAAACCTGAGGCTAAACCAAGCACTAAATCTAGCGTGAAACCCAGTGCCTAAGTGAAATGCAGCTTGGCACTGAGTTTTGCGCTGGTAGAAGTGTCCAATTCATGAACTCAAATGCACTAAATTCTGGCACTATTTTAGGCACTAATTGCCTCTTTTGTTGTAGTGGTCCCTTCGATATCTAATTAAAGTTGTGTCGAAGTACTAAAGGTCTCTTCCATAACCTGAGAAATAAACATTTTATGAATTAACTCATTAATATATTAGAGCAGAAATAATAGATCGAAGGGACAAACCCATACTTGTACACTTGAAGAGTCGAAGAGACTACAAAGTATTGGAGTGACGATTTAAGAGTCCCTTCAATATCACTATAGCACCAAAAGTTTCATCGAGGAGATAGATATACATTGGCTGGACATGTCACATAGTCTCTTCGATAAATCAAAAGAGATATTTGATTTTAGAAAGACTTCGCCTATATCGGAATGACTAATTCATGAGTCTCTTTGATGAACTGATATGGTGGGGCCCAAAGATTTTTTGATCTATATGCCAAAGCCTACAAGATAAGCATTGAAGGGAAATATAGCCATCGGTGGGACAAGGGAATTTGTCCCATCGATAAAATGATGGCATTCGCTACAAATGTAACAATAAAAGTTTTCAGAATGACTATGGGATGTTGAAGTAAGGTGATTCACAGTCCCACTGAAAAGGGGAAGATATACTAAATAACTAAACATCAAAGGGATGGATCCATATCAAAGAAACCCAAATACTGGTCCCTTCGATAAAATTTGTTACTTTACTACAATGGACTTGTAAACACATCGAAGAAACAAGAAGATATCGAAGAGACCACCCAAAAAGAAGGTTTTGAGGGGATGTTGTAATATTGGTATGATACCATTTGGGGTCACTCCGAAATCATGAGGAAAATAAAATAATTAACCAGAAAAGGACATCGGAGAAAAAGGGAAATATTGGTAAGATCACAAATTGGTCATCCTGATGGAGTATTGACAAGACAATTTGGCGGTGATCAAATGACAAATATTCAAAAAATTAATAATTCCTTCGATGACATAAAATTGCCATGAGACTCCATTAATGAAATAGAGCCGAGTGCATTGAAATCAAATTATGAGAAAATTGTGAAAACATTAAGCAACCAAGGAAAACGAAGGTAGGGCATAGCTAAGGACAACAGCTCCAGAACCAGAGAAGATATCATCCAAGTAAGTACTGTAAGCTCAAGCTAAAATTATAGAGTACATAAACTAGTTTGAATTATCAACACCAAAGTAGGGTTTTTTATTCCACAAAGTTTATATCATGGAAGATGTGACTAAAAACCCTAAGGGCAAGAGACAAAAACTAGAAGAAAGACATCTAAACTAGGATTTAATAGATCAGTGCCCAGGTTTGGACAAAGGTCTAGAAGAAATGCCCAATTAAACCCCCAATCTTAGAAATTGGAGGATAGAAACAAACAAGTGGGGGACACATGGACCCCGTAAGGGGATATGATTTGTTTCTATATCATTATAGAAAAATGCACAGACACAAACCTGTCTTGAACCCTTGGAGATTAAATTTGGGAAAATTGGTAGCGCCTAATGTGTTCGTCAATGTGGAAATACTCAAAGCATTGGCGAATAAATACAATCCACAGACTCGTATGATTGAGTTGAAATATGGATTTGCCTTCATCTCTATCACCAAGAATTATATATCCATGGTGTTTCAATTGGACACTAGTTTTGAGATGAGGTTTAGGATTAGAGACCTCTTAAATGAATACTATAATCTGAGCACGAGTTATAAATGGTGGAGGTTGCCATTACACAGGCCTCAAGATGAAGGGAATAGGCTTAGAGTGTTCTCAGAGGTGGAAGATCCCCCATATTTTGTGGATTTGTTTGAAGAATACTATCAATACACCTACTATTCTCTCTGCCAACTACTTGGTTTGAATGCTCCCACATTTATGGAGGTAACTCCAATGGTACTCACAACTGATGTCTAGAGTCAGGATGCTTGGCCTCTTGACTATGTTGAATATCTTGCTAATGATCTTCACAATGACCCGGTTGCTGTAAAAAATGGAAGTGTTAAATTCATGCATTATTCTTTGTTCAAGCATCTCATTCTATATGAGGGACATAATCTTTGCATGTGGGATGAATGTCTGAGAATAAAAGACCTAGATTAGGTTGGGAACATCAGGCCTATACAAATGTGGACAACTATCTGGGATAGTAGATGTGAGAGACATCGCTATTTGTATTTTGAAGAATACTTTGTGAAGCCTTTGTGTAATATATTGAATCATCCATGTAATTATAACCTGCCACCAGAGATACAAAAATTCTTGAGACCTAAGGACAAGGGTGAAAGTAGAAAGATCAAACACAACTGGGGTGACTGGTATGCCTATAGTGACTGCACAAAAATTAGAATTTATGGATATGAGGGATCACCATTTTTGCTGCCAAAGATTTGTCTAGATAAAATTGCTTATTTGGAAATTGTGAGGCAGTTAGCCTATTCTGATTTTATGCATCTCAAAAGTTACAATAAGCAGTCATTAATGTCTAGAACATTTTGTTTTAGAGATTTCACTGTTGTTTCTGAAAAAGGTTGAGTCAATTGGTAAAAAATTACAGTATTACGTCATGCCTCAAAGAAATGTAAGAGAGAATTTTAACCTAGAACACTTCATAAATGAGGTTAAAACAAGCAAGAAGATGAAAGGATATCATCATTCACTCTTTGTGGACGATCATTTGATAAGAAATATTGATGAGGATTGTGTAGCTAAAAGGAGGAATTCATATCATAGAATAATGCTGGCAGAGGTTTGGAGGATAGCCAATAATCCCACATATAAAGGAGCTTTTCTTGAGATTGATGATCCTATTGAGAGAATAAATGCATTAATTGCACATAAAGCTGAATTGACTAGGGATGTTCCCCCTTGGGTTTTTGAAAAGAAAAATAGGAACATCAGACAAACACAAGATGAGTATGAAACTCCACTGTGCCATGTTTCCCTTCAAGCTACACCAGACATTAGTTTCTCTGTGGACACCAGTACTGTAGAGCAAGAAGAAGTTGAGAGTGGGGATGAAGGTGTACATGTATTCCAACCTGTGATTGGAAAATATGAACCCCCTGTTGAAAGAGAAGTTGTCAAAATGGAAGCCTCCGATGAACTCTCAGAGGATATAAGACAGTACAAGAAAAAAGTTTGTCAAAACCCCTGAGTTTAAGGCTTTCTTGTATGAATACAAGGGCAAACAAGCTAGGGAAAGGATAAAGAATATCACCCCTGAAGCAGAAGCTAAGGCCTTGAAGGAACTGCAAGTAGAAATTGACAAATAAATGGAGACTATAACCCCAGAGAGAGGAAGAGCATTATTAAAAGAGGCAGAAGTCATGCTAGTCTTTGGTTGGGATATGACCTCTGCTATTGTATTTGACAGTTTTTGAAGAAATCAAGACATAAAGTTATAGTTAAGTATTGAAGGGGTAGATAGAATACACTCTGGATTAGGTTATGATGCAAACAATGCCACTTTACTGATATGGGCTTTGCACCCCCCAAATAAGAAGCCTCTAGTCATTAATGATCCAAATAAGGCATTTGGCCATCTTTTGGTACAAAGAGTTGAGGACACAGATCCCATGGAAACTGCTAACTTGAACATAAATGTTGCAAGATTCACAAAGGCTCAAATGGAGAGGTTGGTAAAGACTAACAAAATGCATATGACATAAAATGAAAGATTGAGACAAGAAATTGCTAACTACAAAGATAGACTGCCATCCTCTTCAAGCAACTATTCACCATGGTTGGAAACTGATAAGAAGGTGGTAGAGGCTAGAGCTGAGGCTACTTATTGGAAGATTAAAGCTGAAAATTTTTAGAAACATGGTGATCAGTTAGAAATAGAGATAAAAATTGTCAAATATAAAATGGCTTCAGAATTAATTGAGAAGAGATTTGAGAAGATGCTAGAAAATGTTGATAAGGTATGGGCATTGCATAAGATCACACATAGTGCCTACCAAGAGCATAAAAGACTACATCTCAGGGTGTTGGAAAAGAAGGAGTTGATATCCAAAGGAGATGTTGATACACAGATGTTTAAGGATTATGATGAGCTTATCGATATACATGAAAGGTTTAACACTTTGTTGATAGAGGACCTTGGTGATTTTGATCAACATTTGGATATGGCTTTTCCCAGTTTCTTTGATAATGAAGGCAATCTGAAAGAATAAGGCACTTGGAAAAATGAATTGACTTAGTTGTTACCAATAGCTCTCGATAAGGTTAATGATGAAGACAAGGTGATGGATAACACACATATATAGTTAGAATGAATTTTTACTCTAGAATTTGTTATGAAAGAAATAATCTCTACCACAGATACCTACGCTTCTCAAGAATATGCTGATCATCTTTCTAAGATTAATTTATTCATCTCTCAAGCAATATAAGGGGTCAAAAGGGCTTTGCACCATCCATGTCTACATCCTCAGCTGATTAAAAATGGAAGACAATGGTTAAGAAAGAAGCTAAAAAAGCTAGAAAATCTGGAGAATCCATTGACCCTTGCGATAAACTTGAAGTGAAATTTTGCCAATGCTAATTCAAGAATTTTTAGAGATATTAGATTCAAAGGTTATACATGCAGTGAAGCACAATGAGGAAGAGGAAACAATAAATAGTATAGTGCATCTAAAGTAATAGTAGGCAAAGCATGTGCATCAGATACTACATCATTGGAGAGGAGAACCCTGCCAGGCCAGCGGTCATGGGTTCTCTATGGTGATTAACAGACTCAGATCATGATTAATGTGGACACCTGGATTACTCTCTTTGTCTATTTCTTAATTGTGTTTCATAACAAACATTAGTTATCTGAAGAGGTGTAAGTTAGGAAAAGTCACCTTATTTTGGCCTGAAGCTTGTTCGTTTCCTGTATATATAAGGGAAACCAAGGCCAAGTTTAGGGAGATCATCAACATACAATCATTTTCAGCATATACAGTATATTATTTTCAATCATCCTCATAAAACAGAATACAAAGAAACTCTTATGAAATTTTTGAAGTAATATAATGGGAAAGAAAGTTTAAACCTATGGCTTAATCTTTGGTGTTCAACTACTTTGTTGATATTAATTTTTATGAGTTATTTGGCTATCTCCATATTGGTCTTTTCTTGTTATTCAAATTAAGTATATTGAACATATATTTGATTTGCCAAGACACATTTGCTGCCTCTATGTGATTATCTTGATTGGTTTCTGGAGATAAGAGAATTAAACTCCTTCTAAGTGATTTTTGTTTATTGGTTTCTACCCATAATTAAAATCCTCTAAGCAAATCATTTTTAGTTGGTTTCCCTCAATCTAGAATTAAAACCCTTTCAGACAATCATAGTAACTTGGAAAGCTATCAATGTGATTTATAAGAAGAGCCTTCTAACCAACAGTCTTGCATGTTTATACAAGGTATAAACATCCAAAAGTGCCAAGTGGTTAGAGTTTAACCAAGTAGATAAGTCCACATATCATACAAATTTTGACCCCATTAGCCCAATAGAAATAGGCATTGATCATACTCAATCTAGAGTCATAATCTTTTAAGATATTTGTATCTGTTTCACATCCATATGCCATTAGGAAATAGGTTACTATAATCAAAGCATACATAACCCTAGAATCTGCTTAAGCTATTGAAGGTACACTCGCCTAGGTCCAACAGAACCTAAGAGTAGGGAGTCTAAAACCACATAGGGTTGCTCCATTTCGTTGGCCAAAACATTGCAAATCTGACCATAGAGCTTGACATCCTCTTAGGGTTTGTAATAGGCAATTTTGGGAACCAACGGAATTGGTGACTGTACTGGGGATAACTCCAGGAAGTTTGGTTTCAGCTTAACCAATCAAAGAGTCAAGAAGTTAAGAAGCATAAATCTATTGGTGGAGAAAGACCCAGAAGATAAAATCATTCCTCTAAGAGAGGTGGCGACTCTACTCTAAATCCTAGATACATTATGTATTAAAGTACCACAATCTCTTACAACATGGATGGTAGAAGATCCAAGACATATGGTAACAAGTTGAATGATAAGCAATCCTTTGCACCTTTAAAGATCCCTACCAAGAGAAATTGAGGAACATCAAATCAGCCATAACGGACCCAAAACAATAACCAAAGTACTTAAGAAAATGCATCAGAACAACCTCTTACAACACATAACAGTTTTACTCCTTTACATGAGTCAGAAATTCATGAAGGATTCCAATAAAAAAGCTATCATACCCAATCTGAACAAAATAGATTTAGTGACATTCTAGATCAATATAAACCCGACCCTAAAAAGCAAGTTGAATTTGAGGCACAACTTGAAGGAGAAAGGATACAAGCCCAAGCAGACTATGATTATAGAGAGGCACTAGAACAGGGTGGAGAAGTTCAATATGAGTTTATGGATCAAATGGCATACACAGGGACTCATGATAGTCCACCAAAAGACACACGGAATGTGAATGAGGTACAATAAGATCTACATAAATTACAGGAAGAGCTCAGGCTAGCCAAATTAAAGGAAGAGGAAGAACGAATAAAACAAGAGTTACAATAGATAAAGTCTCAAAGTGTAGCAAGTAGCTCAAAATATATACCGCCCCACAAACAACGCAAGCCTGCTCATACAAGTAATCCACAAGGGTCACACTAGAATGTAAGTGGTCAAAACTTTTCAAAGGCACCACACAATCCAAGTAACACAAATTATGTACATCAGAATATTCCACCACGAAACCTAAGACCACATAATGTTCATACAACTTCCCAATCTATGGCTAACACCTACCCCCTCCTGGTCAGCAGTATGCCCCACCTCGCTAGCAAAATGTGCATGGTAATGTAAACCCAAACCACAATGTACAACAACATGTACCTCACCACCAGCATCAACAATACCAGCCTAATCAAAATCTGCAAGGACCTTTGAATATAAACAGATACATGCAACTAGATTTACCTGGATATCAGATCTGTCCAGATCTAATTGACAATGATTTGAGGAATGCACTCCCAAATTTTTTTGGGAATAATGCTATTTCAGTAGAAGAACATATAAGAAGTTTTGAGATAGTTACAGATAGATATGATGTGCAATATGAAGATCTCCTCATGAAATTATTTATGTTATCCTTGATAGAAGATGCTAGGGATTGGTATAAGAATTTGGTCGATGCTTCAATCAGTTTTTTTGAAAACTTTAAAGATCAGTTTAAAGAACAATATGGAAATCACTGTGACCCAAATTTTGTCATGCACATGAATTGGCATGCATACAAAAGTACCATAATGAATCAGTGGTAGATTTCAACCAGAGGTTCTAAAAAATATACCATAAAATTTCACCTGAATTGAAACCCCCGGATGGTATGGCCTTGACTTTATACTTAAAGGCCTTTGATCCCAAAACTGGGTATGAACTCTGAAATAGGGTTCCTATTACCCTTGCAAAAGCTCAAAAGGCTGCTATGAACATTGAAAATAACATAAGAGCTACTGGGAAACTTGGAAAATGGGAAAAAATCAAAATCCCATAAAATTCTAATAACCATCAAACAAGGCAAGCAAACTATTACAAGAATGAGAGGCCTAGGTTACATGATATGCCCTACAACACTAATTGGAAGGATGGAAGACTTGTGGATAACAAACAAAAATAGAATTATAGTAAGGACACCCCTGATCCCTTAAAGAAACATGGGACAAACGTGGTAGAAAACAATCCATGGTGTTTAGCATGCAATTTACCACATTCACCTGAATACTATATAGTGGCACAATCCTCGCATGAGAATGAAATATCTTATGATCAGGAGAGGGATGATCATACCATAAACATGGTAGGAATGAGACCTCACCAAATTGATGAAGAATACTCATCCTCTAAAGAAGATGGGTTTGAATATGATGTGAGTAACCAAAGATACAATGTTAACATGGGTCAACAAGAAATCTTTTCTGATCAGGAAGATGATAATGAGGAAACCACTTATATACCTAATGCAACGCCACAGTTCTAGTTAAGGAAACCAACTGAGGAAGAGAAAAGGGCTCTTACAATAGCTGTTGTGGCACAGGCTAAAAGTAATTACAACTTGAGGAACATAACCATAAATGCAGATCAGGGAACACCTAGAGGCTTGTTCATAAAAAAGCCAAAACATAGGAAGGATGCCATGGGTAACCAAAAGAAAGGTGAGAATGAAAAGGTTCTGAAAGATATACCCAAAGGAAACAACAAAAGCTGAGCAGAATAAGACAAAGGACAATGGAAGTTGCAAACTGAGGAAAAGGGCTCCACTAAGATAGAAAAAATAGAGCAATTAATCACCACTCCCTCATTTGACATAGCACAAGCATTGTCTCAGATAAAGATGTCAGTACTATTAGTATTTAAATATGTATATGCAGGCCCCTTCCCAAAAATCCAAAAAGTTCTAACTCTTTTGGCCTCTGCAGTGCTAAAAAATGCAAAAAATTAGTTATATGCATGTGTCTTTGTATATACAAGAATGCTTGTATATACATGCAGGTCAAAAATGTACATTGGCGGGCTTGCAAAATCTCTATCGGCCTCCAAAAAGTGATGAAAAAATGAGTTTTATGCATTTTGGAATGCATATTGGGTGCATATACAAAGGTGGAATCTTTCGCAGATTCCTAGGAATATTCCCGCTTTGTATATCGAGTTGCATGTAGAGATACAAAGGGAAAAATGTACAAGGGTGGTGGACATGCTTCTGCTATAGTGCGATGTACAAGTGGTCTTGTATATCGAGCTACATACAAAGCTGCCAGCATGCATTTCAAACATACAAACAAATATACATTCGGGCACACATACAAAGAAAAGATACATTGTCGGCATATTCCAGGAAAGATTCCTTGTTTTTATATGAGGAGCGAATGTATGTTTGCGTTTAGATGCATTCCTGGAATATTCTGTCGCATATTTCGCAGTTGTATATGAGGATTTGTATATTTGTGTTTGTATATTGGTACATACAAAGGTGCAAATATACATTTGCTATAGTGCCACAGGTGAGCCACAAGTGATGGGGCCCACTAGTTGTATGTGCATTCGTTTGTATGTTTGCACATATAGGCCAATATACAATGAAGAAATATACATTTCGGATCCGATTGAAAATTAAATGCAGTGAATAATGTTTTAGGTCCGTAGCATGTATATTGGGCGCTTGTATGTGCCAATGTACATTCAAAAGCTACAAGGGTTAAGATGCAAGCCGGATTTTAAAGCAACTTCAGTATGCCTCATTAAAATTTGAAATCTACCTTGTATGTATGAGGCGAATGTACATGCGCATATACAAAGAAATATGCAGGAAAAGGGGATACAAGCCGGACCCGAATTGAATTTCAATTTGTTCTAAACAGGTTTGGGGCCCGCCTTGTATATCAAACAGATGTATATGCATTTTGCATATACAAGGTATTTTTGACGGGTGAACAATAGCGATTGTATATGCATTCAAACATGCATATACAAAGGGCGAAAATGGCAAAATAGTGAATGGAAAAGTTAGCGATAGAGGAAAAAGCTGCCTATGTGGCGTGATAGCATTGGCTCTTGGCTTTTCTACAAGTTTTTGAGCCGTTAGATCTCAGCGATTGGGAGATAGGTCAATGGCCAAGTTTTAAAGTTGCGGCGTGGGTTTTCTTTGCATCTGCAGGCATTGTTTTGAGTGGGAAAACTCCATGGACACGCCGCTGTTGCATCTTTAGAGGCTGCGGGTAGCTGAATCTTTAATGGAAGATTGTGCAGGGAAGTATGGGTCGTGTTGACAGGTCAACCACCCGAATTAATGAAGAAAATCTTGGAGCGGTGGCTCAAATCCCGAACATACCTGCTCCTTCCTCTTTGTCCCTCTGCCGCATTCAATTTTGAGCGCCATTTCTCATGCATTGTATCTGGCAGATTTTTGATGTGCCATGTAATTAATGTGGAGTACACTTCCTTGCTGTATTAAGAAGACTGTGTTACTCAGTTTGTTGTGGTTGAAGACTTGGGCAATTTTGGAGGAAAAATAACGAAATATAGAGCATTTCCTGTCTGTTTTATCTCTGTGGAGTTTATGTGTTGCATCTGAGTTGTATCTTGCACATATGTTCAGTTTCAGTGTTAATGTTATATGAAAAATGCTTCTTGCATGTGTTTTGCTATCTGTCTCCACTTGTTGTATGGATTTCTTCTTCTGAATTTGGTTGCTAAGGGTTTCTCAAATTCTAGAATACAGATTTATGTATTGCATGCCTAATCTCTAACTTCCATTCAAGGAGTGGATTAAATCATTTTAGGTTAAGGTATGGAGAAGATTGTATGTCAATTAGGATGTCTGTAAGTATGGACAGCTAAATACCTTTTCTTGGGTGGTGCTTGTAAGGCAAGCATCAAATCTGACCCCTTGAAACTCGAATGACAGTTGCAAGCCATTCTTATGTATACATCTAGTTGACTCCTTGCCCTAAGATAGGCACCGGTCTATTCTTGTGAAGTAGTTATGATCCAAAACCCTTGTCTTGCATCGAAACCATAATTTCAAACCATTCCATAATTTGAACCTATTAGTTGTAGGAGTAGGATTAGGAACCCTTTGCATACTCTCATCCATAACCAGACACACATGTCCAAGAGTGTTGCTAAACTTGTGATTTGTCATTCAAATCTTGGTCCATACATGAGAGTATTCTGCCTATTATCACAAAGTTAAATCTTTCTGTCATTTGGAGAGTAAATGTTACATCTTTATCAAATAGGGACACCCCCCTTGGTGCGGCAGAACCAGAAGTGAAGGGGAGGCAGCTCATGCAACCTCCCGTATCTATTGGCCGAATCTGCCTGTGCATTGGAACTGGCAAACCCTTTGCCGATTCAGAAAAAATTACCAACAAAATTGGTGACTCTACTGGGGAGGGATTGATGAAAAAAGAATTGTTATATTTTATTCATCTGAGTCACCAATAGAATTGCTGACTCTATTGGGGAGAGAAAGAGTCAAATTATTTGAAAAGTGAATTCGTTGCAGCAAGATTCAAAAATGACCATGTGGTGCTCTACTGGCGTGGTGAATCCAGAAAACAAAATGGCCTTGTTGATATATTGTCCTCTCTATGAGAGGTGGCGACTCTGTTGATTGAACCTATCAGTGCTGCAACATATATCCAGGTATTCATCTTTGATTCAAAATGTTAAGTTTAAAACAATAGGCCTGGGTATGCTCTCAAAGGAGACCATTTTTTATTGAAAGGTATAAAGCCCTAAATTTCACAGGAATAGGTGGTTACCCAAATGCTATTCCAAATAAAATTAGAAGATGTTTGCCAAAATATAGTGGATCAGATTCTGAATCGGCAAACAAACATCTGCAAAAATTTTGTAATTTAATAGAAGATTATGAGGTAGAGGATGAAGATGTTGTAATGAGACTCTTTGTTTAGTCATTAGAAGATGATGCTAGAGTTTGGTTTTCAGACTTGCCTATATGTTTAGTTTCTTCATGGATAGATTTAAAAATTGCATTCCTAGAGCAGTTTGGTGAAAGATTTGCTGTGGCCTCATTGATCATACATTTTATGAATATTCAAAAGGAAGATGAGGAGCTGGTTCCAGCCTTTAACCTTAGATTTATTAAGTTGCTCAAGCAGATCCCTGAATATACGAGACCCAATAATCCATTGTGCTTAGCAATTTATTTGGCTGCATTTGATGAAGAAATGAGTTATCTATTGAGAGATAAGGAACCAACCACACTTCACCAGGTTTACCAATTTGCTATGGATATAGAAAACAACGAGAAATATGGAATGCCAGTAGGTTTCATGGCTGCAAGTTGTCAAAACAGTTATCAAAGTGAATGTATTTATGCTTTTCCATAATGTTCATTAAAGGATGATTTTGCAGAGGGAAATATATTTCAGAATAATGTGTGTAGCCATGATGTGATGCATGAAGAAAATGTTGTAGAAAATGTAGGCACATCTTGTAATAATGAAAACAAAGATTGTTATCAGCCTCTAGAAGACAAGCCTGCAGACACAAGATGCCCTTCAATTGATCAAATGAAAGATATACATGAGGTTGTGTCGTGCAGCAATAGGCATATCCCAGCTATTCCTAATTATTTGTATAAAATGAATATGCAAAGCTTCACTCTGAATGTAGAAGATGCTGCTTCAAGGGATAATAGTGAATATGTTAGTGACTGTCAGCATTTAGATGCATGTGTGAGCCTTTCAGATGGTGAAATATACATGGATGCTGAGTATGAGTGTTTCCTTGAAGATTCTGACCATCTCCATAATGCAAAGGTTGAAACTTTTGTTGTTGATTATCAGGGCATTGATGAAGAGGAAAAACCGGGTCACTATTTAGAGGTGGATGGGCAGGTTGCAGATGTGTGTGCTCATACGGTTGGGGATAGTGTTGATTACAGGGGTAACTATGAAGTTTTTAATGTAGGGTTGCATTCTGAGCTATTTATGCCTTCTTTTGAGACATTCTAGGTGGACATAAATGATATGATTGTTGAGCACAGTAATGATGAATATTTGCATGTCTATAAAGATAAATTTGATTATGAGATGTTGCTTGTGCTTGAATATTGCATGTTTGATATAGAGGAGCTCTTTTTTTTTGAAGAAGGGCAAAATTCTAATGTGGATTCATTTGTTTCATGTGAGTCTGTCATTTTCCCAAGCAACATCAATGACTCATATGATGATGACATTCTACAACTCTTGATAATGTACGCTGATGAGGCTCATTGTAGATTTGTCAATGAAAAAGAAAGGAGCAGCAGTACAAACAATTGCAATGCTGAGTGCTGCAAGTGGTTAAATGCTTTCAGGCTTCATTTGAAGAAATCAAAACAGAATCAAGTGTTTGAAAAAGGAAAACTCTGGTTTTTCCTTTTTGGTGGCCCTGGGCCTCCAAGTAAATTTTAAATAAATATGTTTTGTGATGTAAGTTGGTGCAGTTTTGACTCTGTTGCCCAATGGATAAGGATTGGTCTGCATCCCAGAGATTTGAGGTCCTCGCCATGCCTGCAAGAGGCATGCGTCCCCAGACAAAGCCTATGTTAGCATTTAAATATGTATATGCAGGCCCCTTCCCAAAAATTTAAAAAGTTCTAACTCTTTTGGCCTCTACAGTGCTAAAAAATGCAAAAAATCAGTTATATGCATGTGTCTTTGTATACAAGGCTGCTTGTATATACATGCAGGTCAAAAATGTACATTGGTGGGCTTGCAAAATCTTTATCAGCCTCCAAAAAGAGATGAAAAAATGAGTTTTATGCATTTTGGAATGCATATCGGGTGCATATACAAAGGTGGAATCTTTCACAGATTCCCGGGAATATTTCCGCTTTGTATATCGGGTTGCATGTAGAGATACAAAGGGAAAAATGTACAAGGGTGGTGGACATGCTTCTGCTACAGTGCGATGTACAAGTGGTCTTGTATATCGAGCTACATACAAAGCCGCCAGTATGCATTTCAAATATACAAACAAATATACATTCGGGCAGGCATACAAAGAAAAGATACATTGCGGGCATATTCTAGGAAAGATTCCTTGTTTGTATATGAGGAGCGAATGTATGTTTGCGTTTAGATGCATTCCTGGAATATTCTGTCGCATATTCCGCAGTTGTATATGAGGGTTTGTATATTTGTGTTTGTATATTGGTACATACAAAGGTGCAAATATGAGGAGACACAAGTGATGGGGCCCACCAGTTGTATGTGCATTCGTTTGTATGTTTGCACATACAGGCCAATATACAATGAAGAAATATACATTTTGGACCCGATTGAAAATCAAATGCAGTGAATAATGTTTCAGGTCCGCAGCATGTATATTGGGCGCTTGTATGTGCCAATGTACATTCGAAAGATACAAGGGTTAAGATGCAAGCCAGATTTCAAAGCAACTTCAGTATGCCTCATTAAAATTTGAAATCCACCTTGTATGTATGAGGTGAATGTACATGCCCATATACAAAGAAATATGTAGGAAAAGGGGATACAAGCCGGACCCGAATTGAATTTCAATTTGTTCTAAATAGGTTTGCGGTCCGCCTTGTATATCAAACAGATGTATATGCATTTTGCATATACAAGGGATTTTTGAAGGGTGAACAGTAGTGATTGTATATGCATTCAAACATGCATATAAAAAGGGCGAAAATGGCAAAATAGTGAATGGAAAAGTTAGTGATAGAGGAAAAATCCGCCTACGTGGCGCGATATCATTGGCTCTTGGCTTTTCTGCAGGTTTTTGAGCCATTAGATCTCAGCGATTGGGAGACAGGTCGACAGCCAAGTTTTAAAGTTGCAGTGTGGGTTTTCTTTGCATCCGCAGGCATTGTTTTGAGTGGGAAAACTCCATGGACATGTCGCTGTTGTGTCTTCAGAGGCTATGGGTAGCTGAAGCTTTAATGGCAGATTGTGCAGGGAAGTATGGGTCGTGTTGACAGGTCAACCACCTGAATTGATGAAAAAAATCTTGGAGTGGCGGTTCAAATCCTGAACATACCTGCTCCTTCCTCTTTGTCCCTCTGCCGCATTCAATTTTGAGCGCCATTTCTCATGCATTGTATCTGGCAGATTTTTGATGTGCCATGTAATTAATGCAGAGTACACTTTCTTGCTGTATTAAGCAGACTGTGTTACTTAGTTTGTTGTGGTTGAAGACTTGGGCAATTTTTGGGGAAAAATAATGAAATACAGAGCATTTCCTTTCTGTTTTATCTTTGTGGAGTTTATGTGTTGCATTTGAGTTGTATCTTGCACATATGTTCAGTTTCAGTGTTAATGTTATATGAAAAATGCTTCTTGCATGTGTTTTTCTGTCTGTCTCCACTTGTTGTATGCATTTCTTCTTTTGAATTTGGTTGCAAAGGGTTTCTCAAATTCTAGAGTACAGATTTATGTATTGCATGCCTAATCTCTAACTTCTATTCAAGGAGTGGATTAAATCATTTTAGGTTAAGGTATGGAGAAGATTGTATGTCAATTGGGATGTCTGTAAGTATGGATAGTTAAATGCCTTTTCTTGGGTGGTGCTTGTAAGGAAAGCATCAAATCTGACCCCTTGAAACTCGAATGACAGTTGCAAGCCATTCTTATGTATACGTCTAGTTGACTCGTTGGCCTGAGATAGGCACCGGTATGTTCTTGTGAAGTAGTTATGATCCAAAACCCCTGTCTTGCATCGAAACCATAATTTCAAACCATTCCATAATTTGAACTTGTTAGTTGTAGGAGTAGGATTAGGAACCCCCTGCATACTCTCATCCATAACCAGACACACATGTCCAAGAGTGTTGCTAAACTTGTGATTTGTCATTCAAATCTTGGTCCATACATGAGAGTATTCTGCCTATTATCACAAAGTTAAATATTTCTGTCATTTGGAGAGTAAATGTTACATCTTTATCAAATAGGGACACCCCCCTTGATGCAGCAGAACCAGAAGTGAAGGGGAGGTAGCTCACGCAACCTCCCGTATCTATTGGTTGAATCTGCCCGTGCATTAGAATTGGCAAACCCTCTGCCGATTCAGAAAAAATTACCAACAAGTACCATTGCTGGAGATGATGAAAGTAGATGAATACAGGGACACTGCTCTCAAATTGATATCAAATATACCAAACAAGCAGCAAAATCATAACAAAAACAAAGAAAGATCAGAAACCAAAGTAAATAATATTGGACAAGAAATCATGAAAACACCATAAATTTATCTGTGATACCTTAATAAAGAATCCCTCTCAGGTGGATCCATTTTATATTACACTTTTGATAAACAACAAACCGGTAAGAAATTGCATGATTGACTCAGGAGCATCCATAAACATCATGCCAATAGTTGTTATGAAAGAATTAGGCTTGTAGGTGGATACAACATATGGTAAGTGCTATGCAATGGACAATAGGTCTATCCCAGTTGTTGGAGTCATGAGGGATGTAGAAATGAAATTAGCCTCATGTCTAGAAGCCACTTACATGACTAACATAATTGTAGTAGATACTCCACCATACTATGGTATGTTGTTACCCAGACAATGGACTGTTGCAGTAGGTGGAAATGTCCAATTGGACTTATCATATGCACCAATACCAATAAATGGAAAAGAAGTGAAGCTGTGTAGAGAACCAAGATATGAAAACATTATAGAACGTCTTGATCCAAACCAAATGAATTGTTTTTGTGATGTGGATCTTGGAAGCTTCAGAATTGAAAAATCACAACCTAAATTGCAAAATACAAAACCAATCAATAGAGAAGCCCAGTTTGATGAACAGGGTGTATGGCAAATGTATTTTGATGGTGCGTGCAGTAAAGGGGGGAATGGAGCAGGGGTGATATTCATCTCACCGACTGGCAAAACATTCAAGTACTCATTTTTATTAACTTTTGAATGCACTAATAATATCGCCAAATATGAGGCGTTACTATTGGGTTTGAACATTTCCATAAGATACGAAATCAAATTGCTAGCAGTGTATGAAGACTCTGAACTAATTGTCTCACAAATTAGGGCAAAATAATCATCAAAAAACAATAGGCTAAAACAATATAGAAATGTTGTTTGGGACACCATTGAACTTTTTGATGCATTCTCTATAAAATGGGTAGACAGATCTAAAAACATAATGGCAAATTTCTTGGCAAATGTAGCTCTGAAGAGAGATGATATTACACTAGCAGGAATAATAGAGGTGGAGTTCAAGACTAGATCTGCAATCACTGATAATATCTATAACTAGCAAGTGTTCAACGATGATGAGGATTTGATTAAATTTCTTCATTGTGTTGATCAATATGAATCTCAAGAAATTGATTTCAATGCATTTGTGGAAGAAGTAGATGGTAAGGAAACTCTTTTTGGACAAGAAGTGGTGCAGCTCAAAACAAACAAAATAGCAAAAGGCCTTGTAGCCCTAGAGAGAATATTTGATGGGCATGACAGATTTAATCTAAAACCTATACTAGTCAATCTCAAAGATGTTGAGGAAATCAATCTTGGGACAGAGATGGCTCCTAAAAAGGTGTACATCGGAAAAAAGATCAGCCCTAAAGTTAGAGAGATGCTTATAGCCTTGCTTAGAAGATATAAACATGTGTTTGCTTGGTCCTATGATGATCTAAAATCTTACAAAGAGGACCTATTCCAGCATGAAATATCATTAAAACCCAATGCTAAACCATTTAGATAGAAACAAAGACCCATAAATCCCACATTAGCACCTAAAATGCAAGAGGAGCTCATGAAACTCAGAGATGATGGTATTATCAAGCCAATTAGACACTCTTCTTGGGTCTCAAATTTGGTGCTAGTAAGAAAGAAAAATGGAGACATAAGGTTATGCATGGATTTCAGAAATTTGAATATCTCATCACTCAAAGATAATTATCCACTTCCAAATATGGAAGCAAAGCTACAAAGAGTGCCAGGATGTGAATTATTGTCTATGATGGATGGCTTCTCAATGTGTAATCAAGTAAAGGTCAAGGAATCAAAATAGTATAAAACTCCTTTTACCACACCTTGGGGTATATATGTTTACGTGAGAATGCCTTTTGGCCTCACAAATGCTGGAGCAACATTTCAAAAGGCTATGGATGTAGCCTTTGCTGACTTAATCAATACTATAATGGTGGTCTATCAAGATGATCTGACAGCATATTCCAAAAGGGCTGAAGATCACTGCACACACCTAGAAAAGATCTTTATCAAGGCATTAGAATATGCATCTCCTTAAACCCAAAGAAATGTCATTTTGCTATGACAGAGGGCAAATTACTAGGACATATAGTCTCAAATGATGGAGTAAGGATTGATCCTAAATGAGTGGAAGCTATTAATAAAATTCCCATTCCAAAGACTGTAAAATCCATCCAGTCCTTCTTTGGACAAATTAACTTTGTCAAGAGATTCATTTCAAAGTTTGCAGAGATTGTCAAGCCAATCTCAAGGATGTTAAAGGCTTAAAAGTTGATTGGACAGAAGAGGTTGTTCATGCATTTGTGTCAATGAAGAGAGCAATTAAGGAAGCACCTGTATTAAAATCTCTAGACTTTGACAAACCATTTCAGATATTCTTTTTTGTATCATTTCACACAGTGGCAGCTGTGATGTTAAAAAAAATAATGAAGGATATGAACAACCTATCTCATTCTTTAGTAAATCACTTCAAGGGGCAGATATAAAATATGACATCACTGAGAAGCAAGCTTATGCCCTGGTAAAAGTGATCAAGGCATTTAGGCCTTACTTAGTGGGGGCAAAAGTCACTGCCTATGTGCCCAATGTTGCAGTTTAGGATGTGTTTGTTCAAATTGAGGTCACAAGACGAAGATGCAGATGGATAAGTCGTATCCAGGAGTTTAATATTAAAATTCAAATTACCAAACTAGTGAGGGGACAAGGGCTAGCCAAGTTAATGGCTAAGTCTAACTTGGAGGCTTCACAAATATGCAATGTAGAAAAGGAAGATGACATGATTGCAAGCATTGAACACAAACCCTAGTACACCAATGTGATATATTATCTCAAACACATGAAGTGTCCTGAAGGGTTAAATGACAATCAAAGAAGAACCTTAAAACTGCATGCTTCAAAATATGTGTTCATGGAGGGAGATTTATATTGGAAAAATAGGGACGATGTTTTATTAATGTGCTTAGATGAAACACAAGAAGAACAGATGTTGCAAGAAATGCATAAAGGCATGTGTGGAGGTCACTTCTCAAAAAAAACCACTTCCCATAAGATACTGAGAGAAGGCTATTATTGGCCTAAAGTCTTCAACGATGCCCACAAATATGTAAGGAAGTGTGAAACATGTGAAAAGTTTTTTGGAAAATTAAATTATCAGGGAGCCCTACCCTTGAGATCAATGCAAGTTGAAGCACCTTTTCACCAATGGGGAATTGACTTTATAAGAGAAATTATAGACAAATCTAGTGGCAGACACAGATGGATCTTGTTGGCCACTGATTATTTTACAAAATGGATAGAAACAATTCCAACAAAGCAAGCCACTAGCATAGTGTGATTAATTTCCTACTAGAGAACATCATTACTAGATTTGGGGTCCTTGTAAGGCTCATCATAGATAATGGTATGTGCTTTAGATCAAAAGGATTTAAGACATTCTATGATTCCTATGGCATAACAGTTTCATATGCTTCACTATACCATCCTCAAGCAAATGGGCAGGCAGAATCGAGCAACAAAAGTATTATAAAAATAATCAAAAGGATGTTGGACAACAACAAGAAGACATGGTGGGATTCCAAAATAAGATTGGACCTGTGGGCAGATAGAATTACTGTAAAGAAGGCCACTGGAAAGTCTCCATTTGAACTAGTGTATGGAGCCCAAGCTTGGCTCTCAATGCATAACCTTTTACCAATCTATAAGTTTATCCTTCAAGAAGACATAGACGTCCCTGAGCCTATGGAAGAAAGGATAGAACAATTGGTTGAATTAGATGAAATTAGGACCCAAGCTTAGGAGAAAAATGAAAAAATACAGTCACAAATGAAGTATCTATTTGACAAAAGAGCAAAGGATAGGAAATTTTAAATGGATGACATGGTCCTTATGTGGAATGCCAGAGGCTAGGATAAAGGGAAGCACGAGAAATTTGAAGCACTATGGTTAGGTCCATTTATCATTACTGGTAAATGTGGTGAAGACTCATACTACCTATAAAATATGACTGGTGAAGAACAGGAATTGCCAATGCATGGACAATTCCTGAAATACTTCTCTTGAAACTATAACTTTCCATGCATAGTAGATTAGGATTTTTCTTTTCCTTTTTTCACCACCCCCACCATTGGTCTGCATCCCAGAGAATACTTCTGGATTCTTGCAATGACCTCACAATCATTCATCCCCAATCAGAGCCACTATTAGAACTAAAAAATTAGCCTAAAATTTTCTATTTTTCCACCATAATCTGATCACCTAAACATGCCATTTTAGAAGTTTCTCATCCAAAACACTCCATCTATCCAACTTATAAGCCATTACCCTAATAAGTTCTTAGTCTGCCATGCTTACCCTAAATTAAAAGATCATATCTAAGAGATTCTGCTATATCGGTAAGAGCCATCCTAAGGTCCTTTCGAAGAAGCAATATGAACGATGTTGACGAGAAAATACCACATCGAGGAGACCCATTTTAGAGTCCCTTCGATATCCAATTAAAGTTGTGTCAAAGACACCGCTACATATCGAGAAGAAAATACTGAAGGTCTCTTCGATAACCTGAGAAATAAACATTTTATGAAGTGACTCATTAATATATCAGAGCAGCAATAAAAGATCAAAGGGAGAAAACCATACTTGTACACTTGAAGAGTCAAAGAGACTACAAAGTATCAAAGTGACGATTTAAGAGTCCCTTCGATATCACTACAGTGCCAAAAGGTTCATCGAGGAGATAGATATACATCGGCAGGACATGTCACATAGTCTCTTTAATAAACCGAAAGAGATTTGATTTTGGAAAGACTTCACCTGTATCAGAATGACCAATTCATGAGTCTCTTTGATGAACTGATATAGTGGGGCTCGAAGATTTTTCGATCTATATGCCAAAGCCTACAAGATAAGCATTGAAGGGAAAAATAGCCATCGGTGGGACAAGGGAATTTGTCCCATCGATAAAACGATGGCATTCGATACAAAGGTAACAATAAAGGTTTTTGGAATGACTCCAAGATGTCGGAGTAAGGTGATTCACAGTCCCACTAAAAAGGGGAAGATATACTAAATAACTAAACATTGGAGGGATGAATCCATATTGGAGAAATCCAAATACTGGTCCCTTCAATAAAATTTGTTACTTTAGTACAATGGACCCGTAAACACATCCAATAAACAAGAAGATATCAAAGAGACTGCCCACAAAGAAGGTTTCGAGGGCATGTTGTAATATCGGTATGAGACCATTTGGGGTCACTCCAAAATCACGAGGAAAATAAAAGAATTAACCAGAAAAGGACATTGGAGAAAAAGGGAAATATCGGTAAGATCACAAATTGGTCATCTTGATGAAGTATTGACAAGACAATTTGGCGGTGATCAAACGACCCATATTCAAAAAATTAATTGTCCCTTCGATGACATAAAATTGCCATGAGATGCCATTAATGAAATAGAGCCGAGTGCATTGAAATCAAATTATGAGAAAATTGTGAAACCATTAAGCAACCAAGGAAAATGAAGGCAGGGCGTAGCTAAGGACAACACCTCTAGAACCAGAGAAGATATCATCCAAGTAAGTACTCTAAGCTCAAGCTAAAATTATAGAGTACATAAACTGGTTCGAATTATAAACACTAAAGTAGGGTTTTTTATTCCACAAAGTTTATATCATGGAAGATGTGACTGAAAACCCTAAGGGCAAGAGACAAAAACTAGAAGAAAGGCATCTAAACTAGGATTTAATAGATCAGTGCCCGGGTTCAGGACAAAGGTCTATAAGAAATACCCAATTAAACCCCCAAGCTAAGAAATTGGAGGACATAAACAAACAAGTGGGGGACACATGGACCCTGATAAGGGGATATGATTTTTTTCTATATCATTATAGAAAAATGCACAGACACAAATCTGTCTCGAACCCTTGGAGATTAAATTTGGGAAAATTGGTAGTGCCTAATGTGTTCGTCAATGTGGAATTACTCAAAGCATTAGCAAATAAATACAATCCATAGACTCGTATGATTGAGTTGAAAGATCGATTTGCCTTCATCCCTGTCACTAAAAATTATATATCCATGGTGTTTCAATTGGACACCAGTTTTGAGATGAGGTTTTGGATTAGAGACCTCTTAAATGAATACTATAATCTAAGCACAAGTTATAAACAGTGGAGGTTGCCATTACATAGGCCTCGAGATGAAGGGAATAGGCTTAGAGTGTTCTCAGGGGTGGAAGATCCCCCATATATTGTGGATTTGTTTGAAGAATACTATCAATACACCTACTATTATGTCTGCTAAGTACTCGGTTTGAATACTCCCACATTTATGGAGGTAGCTCCAATGGTACTCACAACTGATGTATAGAGTCCGGATACCTGGCCTCTCAACGATGTTGAATATCTTGCTAATGATCTTCACAATGACCTGGTTGTTGTAAAAAATGAAAGTGTTAAATTCATGCATTATTCTTTGTTCATGCATCTCATTCTATATGAGGGACATAATCTTTGCATGTGGGATGAATGTCTGACAATAGAAGACCTAGATAGGGATGGGAACATCAGGCCTATACAAATGTGGACAGCTATCTGGGATAGTAGATGTGAGAGATCTCACTATTTGTATTTTGAAGAATACTTTGTGAAGCCTTTGTATAATATATTGAATCACCCATGTAATTACAACCTATCACTAGAGATACAAAAATTATTGAGACCTAAGGACAAGGGTGAAAGTGGAAAGATCAAACACAATTGGGGTGACTGGTCTACCTATAGTGACTACACAAAAATTAGAATTTATGGATATGAGGGATCACCATTTTTGCTACCAAAGACTTGTCCAGATAGAATTTCTTATTTGGAAATTGTGAGGCAGTTAGCCTATTCTGATTTTATGCATATCAAAAGTTACAATAAGCAGTCATTAATGCCTAGAACATTTTGTTTTGGAGATTTCACTGTTGTTTCTGAAAAAAGGTTATGAGTCAATTGGTAAAAAAATAGAGCATTATAGAATGCCTCAAGGAAATGCGAGAGAGAATTTTAACCTAGAACACTTCATAAATGAGGTTAAAACAAGCAAGAAGTTGAAAGGATATCATCATACACTCTTTGTGAATGATTATTTGATAAGAAATATTGATGAGGATTGTGTAGCTAAAAGGAGGAATTCATATCATAGAATAATGCTGGCAGAGGCTTGGAGGGTAGCCAATAATCCCACATATAAAGGAGCTTTTCTTGAGATTGATGATCCTATTAAGAGGATAAATGCATTAATTGCACATGAAGCTAAATTGACTAGGGATGTTCCCCCTTGGGTTTTTGAAAAGAAAAATAGGAACATCAGACAAACACAAGCTGAGTATGAAACTCCACTGTGCCATGTTTCCCCTCAAGCTACACCAACCATTAGTTTCTTTGTGGACACCAGTACTATAGAGCAAGAAGAAGTTGAGAGTGGGGATGAAGGTGTACATGTATTCCATCCTGTGATTGAAAAATATGAACCACCTGTTGAAAGAGAAGTTGTCACAATAGAAGCCTTCAATGAACTCTCAGAGGATATAAAACACAGTGCAAGCAAAAAGTTTGTCAAAACCCCTAAGTTTAAGGCTTTCTTGTATGAATACAAGGGCAAACAGACTCGGGAAAGAATAAAGAATGTCACCCCTGAAGCAGAAGCTGAGGCCTTGAAGGAACTGCAAGCAGAAATTGACAAAGAAATGGAGACTATAACCCTGGAGAGAGGAAGAACATTATTAGAAGAGGCAGGAGTCATGCTAGTCTCCAGGTGGGATATGACCTCTGCTATTGTATTTGACAGTTTTCGAAGAAATCAAGACAAAAAGGTACAGTTAAGTATTGAAGGGGTAGATAGAATACGCTTTGGATCAGGCTATGATGTAGACAATGCCACTTTATAGATCTATGGGCTTTGTACAACCCAGATAAGAAGCCTCTAGTCATTAATAATCCAAATAAGGCATTTGGCCAACTTTTGGTACAAAGAGTTGAGGACACAGATCCCATGGAAACTATTGACTTGAACATAAATGTTGCAAGATTCACAAAGGCTCAAATGGAGAGGTTGGTAAAGACTAACAAAATGTATATGACAGAAAATGAAAGATTGAGATAAGAAATTGCTAACTACAAAGATATACTGCCATCCTCTTCAAGCAGCTATTCACCATGGTTGGAAAATGTTAAGAAGGTGGTAGAGGCCAGAGCTGAGGGTACTTATTGGAAAATTAAAGTTGAAAAATTTCAGAAACATGGTGATCAATTAGAAACAGAGATAAAAACTAGCAAATATAAAATGGCTTCAAAATTAATTGAGAAGAGATTCGAGAAGATGCTGGAAAATGTTGATAAGGTATGGGTATTGAATAAGAGCACACATAATGCCTACCAAGAGCGTAAAAGACATCTCAGGATGTTGGAAAAGGAGGAGTGGATAGCCAAAGGAGATGTTGATACAAAGTTGTTTAAGGATTATGATGAGCTTATCGATATACATGAAAGGTTTAACACTTTGTTGAGAGAGGACCTTGGTGATTTTGATCAATATTTGGATACGGCTTTCCCCAGTTTCTTTGATAATAAAGGCAATCTGAAAGAACAGAGCACTTGGAAAAATGAATTGACTCAGTTGTTACCAGTAGCTCTCAATAAGGTTAATGATGAAGACAAGGTGATGGATAACACACATATATAGTTATAATGAATTTTTACTTTGGAATTTGTTATGAAAGAAATAATCTCTACCACAGATACCTATGCTTCTCAAGAATATGTTGATCATCTTTCTAAGATTAATTTATTCATCTCTCTAGCAATATAAGGGGTCAAAAGGGCTTTACACCATCCATGTCTACATCCTCAGCTGATTAAAAATGGAAGACAATGGTTAAGAAAGAAGCTAAAGAAGCTAGAAAATCTGGAGAATCCTTTGACCCTCGCGATAAACTTGAAGTGAAATTTTGCCAATGCTAATTCAAGAATTTTCAAAGATATTAGATTCAAAGGTTATATATGCAATGATACACAATGAGGAAGAGGAAACAATAAATAGTACAGTGCATCTGAAATAATAGTGGGCAAAGCATGTGCATTAGATACTGCATCATTGGAGAGGAGAACCTTATCAGGCTAGTGGTCATGGGTTCTCTGGCGATTAACGGACTCAGATCATGATTAATGTGGACGCCCAAATTACTCTCTTTGTCTATTTCTTAATTATGTTTCATAATAAACATTAGTTATTTGAAGAGGTGTAACTTTATGAAAAGTCACCTTATTTTGGCCTGAAGCTTGTTCACTTCTTGTATATATAAGGGAAACCAAGGCCAAGTTTAGAGAGATCATCAGCATACAATCATTTTCAGAACATACATTATGTTATTTTCAATCATCCTCATAGAACAGAATACAGAGAAACTTTTATGAAATTTTTGAAGTAATATAATGGGAAATAAAGTTTAAACATGTGGCTTAATCTCTGGTGTTCAACTACTTTGTTGATATTAATTTTTGAGTTATTTGACTGTCTCCATATTGGTCTTTTCTTGTTATTCAAATTAAGTATATTGAGCATATATTTGATTTGTCAAGACACATTCGCTGCCTCTGTGTGATTATCTTGATTGGTTTCTGGAGATAAGAGAATTAAACTCTTAAGTGATTTCTGTTTATTGGTTTCTACCTAGAATTAAAATCCTTTAAGCAAATAATTTTTAGTTGGTTTCCCTCAATCTAGAATTAAAACCCTTTTAGACAATCGCAGTAACTTGGAAAGATATCAATGGGATTTATAAGAAGAGCCTGCTAACCAACAGTCTTGCACGTTTATACAAGGTATAAACATCCAAAAGTGCCAAGTGGTTAGAGTTAAACCAAGTAGATAAGTCCACATATCATACAAATTTTGACCCCATTAGCCCAATAGAAATAGGCATTGATCATACTCAATCTAGAGTCATAATCTTTTAAGCTATTTGTATCTATTTCACACCCATATGCCATTAGGAAATAGGTTCTATAATCAAAGCATACATAACCCTAGAATTTGCTTTAGCTACTGAAGGTACACCCGCCTAGGTCCAGTAGAACCTAAAGAGTAGGGAGTCTAAAACCACATTGGGGTTGATCCATTTTGTTGGCCAAAACATTGCAAACTTGACCATAGAGCCTGACATCCTCTTAGGGTTTGTAATCTGCAATTTTAGGAACCAACACTACATTAGCTCAAACCAACCCTATGGATGGTGGACATGGAATAACAAGGATGCACCAAAGTTGATACTTGCCACGCATCTCCTTTCACAGGTTGTTAGCTCCTTTGCTATAGAGAGGAATTGGCCTACATATAGATTTAACCATTCAGTCAAGAGGAATAGGCTTACCTCTAGACAATCGAAGAAGCTAGTAGTTGTGCATAGTGCCTTGTAGCTTCAAAATCGGCAAACTCCTAATTATTGTCAAACTCCAACTGCATGTTGGGATGTTGATCCTGAAGATACCACACAGTTGATAACGAGGAGGCATGGAAGGGATCAGATGGGGTTCCATTGGATGAGGCGGCCTCTCATGGTGGCAATGACTTAGACTTAAGACTCTAATTTTGATGCAGTGTTTCTATATGTTGATTAGGGACAATTGCATATTTTCTATATTTTTGTCATTTTATAGTTAAAACTTGTAGTTGGGCATTTTGTTGTAATTTTTATATAATATATATGCACATTGGCAATTAAAGCAACTAAATTTTGGTAATTTGTTTGTTACTGTCATATGAAATCTCAATTCAACTCTAATATTATGTGTTAAGGTTCTATAATGTATATAATGAATGCTTTATCAATGTTATGATATGCATATTTAAAATTTTCTATATTTTAAAAAAAATTTCTAATTTTTTAATAGCCATACCCTACGGTCCCTAAAAAATGGCCTCCCAAAAAATATGGTCTAGAAATGCGTCCCCCGTCCCCTACCGTCCCTATCCCGAAAACTTGGAGGAGCATAGGTTACAAATAGGTTCCAACAAGTTGCATGTTTTTATAATGTTGACTTGACAGAGATATAAAAGGTCACCGGAGGACTATTATTTCTTGTTACAATGACTGAAGAGCAACCAGCTTTTGTATATCAAAAACTGGAACTGAATAACTTTCTGCATCAAAGTAACAAAACAGTTAGTATGGCTGAAATATATTTTCACAAATCTTCGAGAGAAACCCATCAAACCAGTATGTTAGATTGTGATTATGAAAGTTGTATTACTATGTGTAAGAACCCCACTTTCTATGGCAGGACCAAGCATGTAGATTTCCAATATCAATATCACTATTAAAGAAATAAAGTAGCACGAAAAGAAAAGGAAAAGTTGTTCTTCAGAGAGTATGATTGCAGATATTCTAACAAATGCTTTACTGTGTATTAGATTTCATTTACATAGAGATAGGTAGGTGTGAGTCTTTGTAGTACATAGAAGCTCAGTGGGATGTTAATAAATACCCTGCATCCAGTTCTGTGGGAAAGGTCCAGTAGTTTGCCACATGCCCTAATAGCTGTCCATATGGGTGGATATCCAAGTTAGCAAATTAGCCATGTACATTTCCCATACAACTATTTACGAAAGTAGCCTGAATAGAAGGGGAAGTTTTGTACATCAAAGAGTGTGATAGCAAATATTCTAACAAAAGCTTTGCCTTGTAGTCAGTTCCATTTTTGTAGAGAAGTTTTGGAATCAACTGCCTAAAATATTTGTAGATTTCATTTTCATAGAGATGAGTAAGAGTTGAAAAGGTTTTGTTTGTTATTAAGTGTTTTTTTGGTAAAGTTGAATGGTTTACAAAGAGTATTAGAGATCAGGCTTATAAAGAGTATTAGAGATCAGGCCTTGTTGAATGCAAAGGCCCAATATTTTGAACAGATAAAGCTGAAATTGTACCCTGGACAAATTTGATGGAATAAATACCCCTCAAATCTTTACTCTAAATCAAAAGAAATGATAATTCATAGATCCAATACCATGATTGCAAATATGGCATTGTTGAATGTTTTAAATCCTTTAATAATTTTTTTTTTGTTATAGCCTGCATCTATTCAAGTGTGGAGACTCCATAAGTTGTCCACACAGTCGTATAGTTGTCCCTATGAGTACATGTCCAAGCTGGCAAGCCGATAGGAAATTTTCAGTAGCTCCCATAAATGAATAAGAATTTTAATCAAACTTTAGACCATAATGAAATTAGGTTTTTTCAGTTTCCTCCAATTTCATGTTTTCAAAATCTCTGTACTCTATTTTCATGCATGTAAATTCGACACGTCCCTAAATCTTACAAGGGATGGCTTTCCATCAAATTCCTTCATTTTTTCCTCACCAAGCAGATTGCTAAATACTTTTTAAGAATTTTATAACATAAAAATTATAAGGAATAAGAAAATTCTTCCATGAAATTCCTTCACTTTTTACTCAACAAGCACATTGCTACATAATTTTAAGGATTCTATAACATAAAAATTATAAGGACTAACAGGATTCTACCATAGGAGCAGACAGCCTTGAAGAAGAAGAGAGTAATTTCACATGCCTAGGGAAAATGAGCATTATAAGAAAATGTAAAGCTAAAGGTTGTCTTTTAGGTTAGGACTACGCCAGACTGGTGTCTGGCGTATGAGAACCCTCTTTTGAAGGCACTAAAGGGTTTTACTTCTCTTCCCATTTGCCTTAATAATGTTCATGATTAGTAACCCTGGGATTTGATCTTATGACTACGGTGGGAATAAATTTTTAAACTGAACCTTATCAATACCTGCATCAATCCACCTGTACAATTGTTGAAGGATACCTTATCTATTATTGTAGTATGGAAGTGTATACCAATAAGTGCACATCTGAGAAAGCAGGATTGGACAAATATGTACCACTGATTATTCTGTATAAGAGCTTGAAATTTTCAGATTTCCTAATTAATTAGAATTATAACCAACTCCCCAGAAGATCGTTCTTAGAATTTTGTGAGTTGTGGAATTGCCTTGTGTCTATAGAAACAATGAAGAATAAAAGTTACAGCAAAATAGAGTGAAAAACATAGAAATTGATAGACTAAGCATAGATGGGGTTTACAGCTTAGTTTGAATGCATGCAGTTTTTTTAAGAAACAAGTCAAACTAATGAGAATCAGGCTCAAGCACTGCCTGTGCTTATTTTTGAAAAAGACTATCAAGGGAACACAATTTAAAATTAAAATTGTAATATTTTTGCTTTGCCCCGTGCAAAGCTGACCTTATTTCTTTTTATTTGTGCCAGAAATGAGGCCTCTGAGAAACTTAATTGACTTGGTGACAGGGGAGTTAAGTGCAATTGAATTGTAAAGAGCATTCTCAAGCTCACTTGTACCTGGTCTTTTTTGAAAGCTTGAAACACACTTATATTTGCCTTCCTCTTTCACAAAGATGAGCCATGGATTGCTTTTGGAAGCGCCACTTTTGGCATACCTGAAAACTGCCCCTTCTGTCTTGCTGAAGAACCCCTGGATTGCTAAAGCGGTGAATGAATAAACAGTCTCAAAGGACGACAAAAACCCATTTATATCCTCCTCTTCTTCCTCCTCTGAAGACCAAATAGGATTGAAGAGAACCACAGGACATGGGGCAGCCTCCTTGGATAAAGACTCCATGGAAGACCATTGTGAAAACCCTGGACCCACAAAGAACACAACATCTGAATCCTCAATAAATTCCATTCCTTTGTTTGGATCTGAAAGATCCAAGCTTCTCACACATTCAAGTCGTTTGAAGGCCTGGCTGCCCAACTCTGCCATGGAAGAATCTGACCAAAATACTGCAACTCTTGTGGGTTGCCCTTTCCTTTTGAATGAAAACCCACCAAGAATATCGGCAACCAGAGAGGTGAGAGCAGAAGGGGAATCCTCTATAATGGGTATTTCTACTCGAAGTTTAACCTGTCTCAGTTTTTTCTGCTTCACAGAAGAAGACGCCAGATTCTTCAAGGGCTTCTCCAAAAGAGTGTAGAGACATTCCTTTACTTGTTTAACCGCCTCTTCCTTGCTGGAAGGTGGTGGGTTCAACACTACTCTCTCATTGCCTATCAGTTTACTATTCACACACACAGCTCTCAAATTCTCACCAGAAAGAGATAAGCAAGGAAAATAAAGTGGGTGTAGTGGAAGCAACTTAGTACCTTGATACCGTGTGCTGCAAACCATTGAGATGGTGTAAGGATTGGACGTTGCAGACCTCTGTGATGTCAATCTCATATCAAAAGCAAAGTGAGCCATCGTAGCTCATACCGTTAATTCCAATATCATCAGCCCCATAGAACTTCCTTAAATTGCAAACATAATCATCATAGCCGAAGTTCATTCCAGTCCATATCGTAATGCTGCTGCAGCAAACTCTTGAAAGATTTAATAGCAGAACATATACTCTCCCTGCTTGTAAAATTGGACTCAGGTTTCTATGCGTCTGATCCTCCCTTCATATCCATAGAGTGCTATCTATAATCTAATCTTATCGGTACCATTAACATTTTGCTTTGGTTGGTATCTGCCGTTGTATCCCCCAAAAACAATCACCATTCGTACAAATTTTTAGATTAAAAAAATGATTTTCTCTCAAGAAAAATATGTATTTTGGAATTATGTTTATTATTATTATTATTTTTTCTTTTAAATATTTGTATTAAAATAATAATTATATATTGATTGGAAAGTTTAGTTACCATATATATTTCAATACATTTTTTTAACTAAAAGAGGGGTAAAAATTTATTCAAACAAGAAGAAGTACAAAGCAAGGGCATTACACAGCCCTGTCAAGCTCCACCAAATGGTCTGACTTTTGAGACAAATCCAGGGGTAATTGACCCCAATCCACAATGTTCCAATTTTGCATGTGATCAGAGGGCCATTTGGCCAAACAATCCGCAACTCCGTTCCATTCTCGAGGAATATGCATGAAAGTAATAGAGTCCAAAGAATCACACAGATTAAGAATCTGTTTAACAAACAAATCTAAATGCCAACTAACATCAGCTAAATGTTGTCTATTCAACAAATTCACCACCACCTGGGAATCAAACTCACAAATGATCCTTCTCCACCCAAGATGACATCTGCGCTCCATAGCATATAAAATGGCAAGAGCCTCCATCAAATTGTTAGAATGAAGAGCCTTATAAACTGAAAAGATAAACTGAACAGACCCAGAACTATCCTGACCAACTCCACCAATACTAGCATGACCAGGTTTTCCCCGAGAAGAACCATCCGTGTTGAGTTTCAAAACTCCCTGAGGAGGAGGATTCCAACGCCCCCCTCCCTATTTATCTTCCGAAGAGGGTGTCGACATTCATTTCTCATGAAACGACCTTGTTGAGGAGGAAGATGAAGACGACTGCAGCAAACAACATCTTGAGGATCCACTGCTTCTGTAAAATCACAATTTGCCAAAACAGTTTCTCCCAAAGAATGAAGAATTTTCCACCACAAGTGATGGGCCATCAACATCACATCTTGAAAAATCCTACGATTCCTCTCCAACTAGATATGCCAAATAATAAAGGAAGGGCCAAGAGACCAAGTAACTTGAAGAAAAGAGGTTTTAATAGGAGCCGTGCCCAAACGATCAAAAAACTCAGCCAAAGAGGAGACATGCCAACAGGCCTGGTTCCAAACATGCCACCAAAAATGCCAAATCTCCCTAGAGAAGGAACATTGGAAAAAGAGATGAGAAACACTTTCCTCACTATTACGGCACAACACACACATCGAGGGACCATGAAAACCACGCTTATTCAAATTATCCCAAGTAAGACACCGATTTTGAACCACCAACCACATGAAGAAGTTGCACTTGGGCCACGAAAACTTGTGCCAAACTTGCTTCCACCAAGGAACCTCAGAGTCCCCGAACATTTGCCTAACAAGCTGCACATAACCTGCTAAAACAGAGTACTTCCCAGACAGATCACTGCCAGCCCAAGCCAAAACATCATGCCCCACCAAAGTATTGCATTCACGAGAAGCAAGAATTTGAGCTAGCTCACGCCTATCCTCCTTCGACCCTCCTAGAGGCCATTTAGAAGAGTGCTTCCATCTAAAACTAACAACCAACCCACAATTCTATGCAACCTTATAATGCTCAACTGTGTCCCATCCTACAACAGTAAAAATATCACAAAGAGACTGGAGGTGAGGAAAAGAAGATAGGATAGAAGGGTGACCATCCCAAGAATCCAGCCAAAAAAGAGCCTGTGACCCTGAATGACAGATCCAAAAAAGCCCATCCTTAACCAACTTAGCCCCCATTTTCAGAGTGTGCCAGATCATAAACCCCCTTCCCTCCAAAGGAAAGCAAGCAACATCAAAGGAATTAACATCTTTAAAATACTTATGGATGAGAATATGGGCCCATAGCTGATGCTGACTAGTACACCAACGCCAATATAACTTAGCTGCAAGAACCTGGCTGTTCAAAAGAGTAGAATGTAAACCAAGACCTCCCTCTTTCTTTGGTCTGCACATAGTTTCCCACTTAACAAGGCTCCACTTAGCAGTCGACAAGTTACCACTCCAAAGAAATTGTCATAAGAGAGCATCAAATTCCTGAAGGAAATACATAGGAACTGCATGAACAAAACACCTATAAATAGGGAGAGCTTGAATAATAGACTTAAGAAGAGTCACTCTAGCCGCAGAAGATAAGCAACGATGTGTCCAATGAGTGACCTTCCTATGTAGCTTATCAAGCAAAATCTGCTAGGAAGACCTGGGATGTCTAGCAACAGTAAGAGGAATACCCAAGTAGACAAAGGGAAGAGACCCAATCTAAAACCTCAAAATATTTGCAATCTTCCTTTGAATCGCCTGAGGAGTATTAAAAAAGAAAATAGATGACTTATGCTCATTGACTTTCTGACCTGAAGCAGCTAGGTAGGTATCCAAAGTCCGCCTAAAAGATTCAACTTCCCAAAGATGAGCCATCCCCATGAGAGAGGTATCATCCACAAATTGGAGATGAGAAAACTTTGGCAATCCATTGCCCCATTGCCAACCATGAATCAAGCCTTGAGAAACCTAAAACTTGAGAAATTGGCCCAGCCCCTCAACCATAATAATAAACAGATAAGGAGAAAGAGGATCACCTTGGTGGAGGCCCCTAGAAGCTCCAAAAGGATCAGAAGGTTCTCCATTCACAATAATTGAGAAGATGATGAAGTAACACAACTCATAATCCAATTCACCTAGTCTAGACTAAAACCAAAGGCTAAAAGAATCTTCTAAAGAAAATGCCACTTAACTCTGTCATAAGCTTTGGCCATGTCCAACTTGATGAACATAGATTTTTCCTTAGATGTTGCCATAGAGTGAATGACTTAGAAGCCACCACCACCCCATCCAAAATTTGTCTACAGCCACAAATCCCCCTTGCTCCTTAGAGATGACAATAGGAAGATAAAATTTGAGCCTCTCTGCAATCAATTTAGTAATAATCTTCTACACCGCATTACAAAGAGCAATAGGTCTAAGGAATTCAAGCTTATCAGCACCTTCCTTTTAAGGAATGAGAACCAGAAAAGTAGAATTCAAGGCTCGAAGCATTTGTTTACTGTGAAGAGATTCCCAAACCACCTCCAACAAATTCATATTAATAATATCCCAAAATTCTTGGAAAAAATCAACTGGGAAGCCATCAGGGCCTGGAGCTTTACCTTTGTTCATCCCAAACACAACCTCTTCCAATTCAAGCATAGAAATTAGATGAATGAGAGAATCATTCATCTCATTAGTGATCAAAGAGGGAATACACACAAGGATCAAATTCTCCTCATCTTCAGCCAGATGAGAATCTTCAGTAAAAAGAGCAGAGTAAAATTGACTAGCCTCACTAGACAAAGCCTTCAGGGAAGATATCTGAAGACCCTTAGAATTAACCAGAGAGGAAATATAACCCTTATTACGACATGCCTGCACCAACTAATGGAAGAAAGCAGTATTCCTGTCTCCTTCTTGAAGCCACTCAATCCGAGCCTTTTGTTTCCAAAAGATCTCCTCACGAAGCTCCCATTCCTCCACATCTCTAATAGCCTGGGATTCATCTTTTCCAAGCGCATCCGAGAATCCAGAGTCCTAAATTTGGTGGGTAATCACATCAAGTCAAGCCTAAGCTTCCCTTTTCTTGGCCTAAAGGTTGCCAAAACATAACCTATTCCATCTCTTAAGGTGATATTTAACATATTGAAGCTTCTTAACAAATGTATACATAGTTGTACCATAAGCAGGGCCCCCATCTCTCCACCACTGGGCCACAAGATCATGCAGGGAAGAGTCCCGAAGCCACATAAGCTAAAATTTAAAAGGAGGGTTCTTTGGAACTGAAAAAGAAGAAGTTGAAAACTTAATTGGCTAATGATCGAAACCCCTCCAGTCAAGAATCTCAAAACAAGTAACAAATCTGCCCCCCACCCAAAAATTGGAGACAAGAAATCTATCCAGTCATTCAGAGATCACATCCTGACCACTTCATCTATTAGTCCAAGTGAAAATCCCATTAGAAGGCTTAACATCAACTAAAGCAAACCCAAAAAAGATCAGAAGTAGGATCAAGCCTAGGCAGCCCCCCTCTTTTCTCCTCCAAACTCAACACAGAATTGAAATCCCCAGCTAAGACCCAAGGAAGATATGGAGCACATGATCGGACATACCTTATAGGAGCCCAAAGCTGAATTTTACCATGGATATCGATCGGAGCATAAACATTAGTGACCAAAATAGTCTCACCAGTTTCTAAGGTAGAAGCAACCATGGAAATAGAAGAGTGGCTAGAAATCCACCAAAGAGGAACAATCTTTCATGGATCCCAAAAAAGTGCCAAACCTCCAGAATTTCCCTAAGAGCCAATACACTGACACTGACAAAAGACCAGATGCGAGAAGCACATTGAAGCATGAAATCAATAGAAAGTTTACTCTCTTGAACACAAGATGTCTAGAGAATGAACTGCAACAAAATCATGAATAGCCTTTTGATGGGAGGTGCTATTCAACCCCCTTATATTCCAGGAGAGAATAATCATGGAGGAGGTTGGGAAAAGTGAACATCAATGGGTTTAACAGACCTAGATTCCACCAATAAGTCCCCAATAAATTTAATCTTCTCTAGATCCTTCTTACGACTAGCTTTAGAGGAATTCTCAAAAGGACCTTTCTTAAGGGGGTGCTAATGCACACCCAGAGCCTGAGAAGACCCCCTTCCTTTACTTGAAGTCAACACCTCCTTAGCCAAATCTGCCAAAACAATATCATCCTGCAGCCCTGTAGAGTCACCAGAAGTTCCCAAATCAAGGCCCTGTGGGGATTGAGAACTAGGAACAACCCCTTGCTCATGCACCTCAGTCATATCCGTAACGCCAGTCACTTGCACTAGCACCATATCTATACCCATAGTAGTGGCCCTAGAAGAAACCTCCATAGGAATCCCCTCCACCACGGCCAAAGTATCCAAGACCTCAAAACGGTTGAAACCCTCTTCACTCTACCTATCCTTATAGGACCACTTTTGATCTCTCCCTTTAACCTGCGACTTAACAGGCATAAAACCATCCTTATCAGGCTCACCATCTTTCATAGGAGTCTTACCTTTATCCCCCTTATCCACCAAAGGAACCAAGGAAGGAGAAGAAGAATCCCTAGCAGATTTGTTTACCCTAGGACATTGGCGCTGAAGGTGTCCATACTCATGATAGACCCGATATCGAAAAGGAAGGGACTCATAATCTAACTGCTAAACCCAAGAAGCAGAGCCAAGAAAAATTTCCAAAGAATCTAGCAACGGGTTACTTAGATCAATCTCAACACAAATATGAGCATACTTAGATCAATCTCAGTATATTATGATACTTATTTTAATTGATTTGATGGTAAAATGGAAGTGATTCTCCTACTAACATACTGGTTAATTAATTCTAGATGAGTGTTTACTTGTTTGGTCTCTATTCTCCTCTTATCTATCTAAAAACACTTTCTTTGTAATGAGGAGGTATTATTTTTAAAATATTTATCATAAGGCTTGGGACCTATGACTCATATAAATACATTAAAGCTAAGCTATTTTTTTCATTGAAGTAGTTGGTAGGTATGCACACTCAAAAACTCAAATCAAATTATAAATAATAGGGTACAAAAGCTACTGAACCATCAAGCACAAGCTGCCACACCAAAATGAGGAGAGGGTGGATCATCAGGGGGATGTGGCTTAGCCCACACAAAGGGCTTGCTCAAGAAGGATCTAGAGCAGCCCAACTATCCTAAGCATCATGAACTGAAAGAGGCACAAGCACACCCCACCCAAGGAGGTGGAGTTACAATAGTTCTAGAGTCAATGTCATCTTAGGTAGGAGAAGGTCACCCAAAAAGCCTAACAACCATCTTTTAACATAACAACAATGCCCAACCTCTCTATGGAGAGGGATGGGGAGACACAATTGTGTGAATGAATCCTGACCATGATGCTACTTGGTAATAAGACCTAGGGCAGGTGATCTAGAGAGATTTAACTCATGGTGCACATAGTGCTCCTCTAATAATTAAGAATGCTAGCCATATTCTATTTGCATGCAAAGAGTGATGGCTAAGCACTTAAGATCTCCAACAGTGGCATATTTCCTTATCTCACTGGAAGCACATCAAGTTCTTCATCCTTTGTTGTGACCTGCACACCACCATCTTATTACTAATTCTTGACTAATCCATACACAAAATTACTCAAAAATCATGAAAACCTCTATAATGATTTCTTTGTTATAAATCCCCTTCAAAACATCTCCTTAGATCAGTAAGGGGTACATATAGGTGTATGTCCCCTCTAGCTCCACTTAAGCTATGTATTAACTCATGCATAATCCAATTATAAAGTAGACTTGATTTAAAGCGAACTACAAGTCACAAGCATCCTAACATACATTCTATCCCTAAATATAATCTAAGCATGTTTATCTTTAATTATATGCATGCATTCTTACGCAAGCAGACACAATCTATCTATAGCTTGACACTATTTGTGGTATAAATACAAATGGTTATATTATGGAACCAACATTATCATAATGCAATCCATGGGTTCTATCAACACCAAAACCATCACAAGTGAAAGAATAGGGAAAAATTATAAAAATACATCCCCAAAAGAATAAATACTATATATGTGCAAGATTCGAAGCATCTATCAAAATCTAGGTCAAAACTCATTTTACTAATTTGTATGGATAGATGCCAAGCACTCCTTTATATACAACACTAATGCACTTATATTCTATAGAACATCATGATCCAACATTGTCAAGTGTTGTACGTTGTCTTTCGATAGACTAATTGCTTCTATGGCTGATTATAGCAATTACATATGTGTGTACAATTCGACATTTACTTGCAAAAGAACATCAATTACTATCTTCCTCTTTGAAGCCATGTGCTAGAGTAGATATAAAATTATTCACATTCAGAGTGTAAGGCCCACCTAATCTACCCTTATTAACACATCTAGTGATCTTGATTTATGTAATAATATTATTACACGTAATAATGATGGTGATTCATCCTTGCTTCTTGATGATTTTTCTTTCTAATAAGGACCTTCAAGATGCTTATCTTTTTGATAAATATCTATCATTCAATTATGTCTAAGATTATTGTTTTAATGTGACATTAATGTTTAGGTTGTGATTGTTATTAGTCATGTTGTTATTTCTAAATTTATAAAAGCATCTCACATCATGGTACACACGTGATAATAGTCTTGTATAAATATCATTATGATTGCAAACATGTATAGGAACTTGCATTGCTCATGTTAGTCTCTCCATGAGGCATTGTATCATTCGATTCGTGTGTTGGAGTAGGTGTGTTGTACACCTTGCATAACATTGGTATTATTTTATTATATAAAATAAATATATATTTGTGGTGCATCATGTGATGTGTTTATCCACATTAAATATTTATTTGGTGTCACTTGTAAACGTTGCATATAACACTGGGTTAATTAATTAATTATTTGATTATTAGGAAAACTTATTACCAATAATCAAATATGGGGGTCAATGGTTTTGTAGACTCATGGTTTTAGGATAGATGGTTTTACCACACCACATGTTGTATTTGTGTGAGCTTATGTTTATAAAAGCAAATAGACGGGTAGTTGGAGAGGTTGGCTGTTTGGTTGTTTGAGCTTTGGTTGGGTTTAGCTTGTTTGGGCATCTCTTGCAGGTTGCATTTTGTGAGGGTTTGAAGCATGGCATTTGATGTATGGTTACATGCTTGTTCACATGGAGTGTAGGTAGAGAGCTTGATGTTTCAAAGGTGATCTCTTCATATGTATTGTGATTTTATTTTTGAATAATACATGAGAGATGGATACTTTTGGAGGCTGAGTTTTTCCCTTTATGAGGGTTTTCCTAGGGTATATCTTGTGTCACCATTGATGGTATGATTGTCTATTTATTTTGCATATGGATTTCTAGTTATTGTTTCACATTAATCTCTTATTGGGTTATGGGGAATTACTCTTTATGGCTGCATATTTCCAACATCTGGTATCAAAGCTTTGTTGCCATGATTTGGGAGGAAATCCCTCTTTGATAACCCTATCTATGAGTAGATTTTTGTGTATATTGGAATCCATGGACTTGCAAGAAGACAATGAAGACATTACAAGATATGAGGATTTTGTGTAGGTTTTACTTTGTAGATTAAGGGTTTTGGGGTTGCAGATTTGTGGTTATTTACTATAGATCCGGGTGTTGAAAATCATGGAGAAAAGGGCTTGATTTGGGTTTGCATCAAGAGAGTTTTGAGGAGGAGATTTCATAGATGATCTCCTGAGATAAAATGAACCTTTTCATTGAGTCCAGGAGGCCTGAGACATGAAGATTGACATAAAATTTGACCTATTTTGGCCACTAGAGAAAAATGCAATTTTTTTTGCCCTTAGCCCTAGAGTCGTACGATTGTATGACCAGGAAGGCGTCTACAGAGGCAAGAAAAAAATTTAATTCCTATGATTCCTTTTAAAATCCTATTTTCTTTTAAAAAAATTATGGGGGGTGGGGTGGGGGTTCGCAGATCCCTGTACCCCCTGCTGTGCTAGCGAGCCCGACAGTACCGCAGGGTATTGTTGCTGGCAACCCTGTCAGCCACCATTGGAAACTTGTTGACCAATGGCAGCCTGTTGACCATGAAAAGGGGTGCCATGGTCAGTAGGCCTTAGGCCCCCAGTCACGGGCCCTTGGTTCGGCAGGGCCAGGGTCTGTCCCCAACGGGGGGTTAGAAACCCCATGTTAAAACTTTAAATTTTTTTAAAAAATTAATCTGTTTGAAACCTTTTTCAAATCCACCACCCATCCACCGCTTCAGTGTTTCTAGTGCACCACTGACATGCCACCACCATTGATGGGCCACTAGCCAGCCACTAGTAGAGCCACCAGAGGGCCACTGGGACCTAGTTGTTAGGCACAACTGGGTAAATTTTTTCGAGGGGGCATAACATTCACCCACAATGTTAGATTTTTAACTTTTTATAGTTGATGGAAAAATCTTTCCACATACTACACAGTGTTGTTAGATATTTTTCTATATTTTTCCATTTTGACAGTGTTTTGCCTATTGAAAGCTAGATGTGCATTTTGAGCTTTGACTGGACATAACTTGTGCATACAAAGTTAGATTTCAGACTTCTTATAGGCGTTGGAAAGGTATTTCTAAGTACTACATAATGGAGTAGGTTTGGAGATGATATTCTGAAGTTTGTTTAGTTTGTATCGGTTTGAGCTGATTTTGGTTCCTTTGACTTATGGTGCGTTTGTGAGTTGATGGAAAATTGAATCTGAGATGATTTGGTGTTTGAGTCATTACAGACTTATAGGTTTATCTCTAATTATCATTTGTTGATAGCATTATACATGTATTGTTGAGTTTGCATGATACATTGTGAGATCTACAAGTTTTGCAGATTTGTAGTGTTATCAATGAGATTTGCACCCTGTTGAACGTGAGGTTCAACAATCTATTGAAACATGGGAATGATCCCAAGGTGTGGGTGCCTTATGTGGGACCAAACCTCTAGAGAAGGTTGGCTTCCTAACTTGATATCACCTAAACTGACTTACTCTATGGCCTTGACAGGGAAAAGGGTAAAGAAGTATATGCATTAAAACTAAACTAAAAAATCAAAAGGGTGATACACCTAACTGAGAAGGAATATGAAATTCAAGATTCATACACTTGCTATAATGATAGAAAACCTATATGCACGACTTACCACTGTTATACTTTTGTATGAGTGTTTCACAAGCAGATCTACATGTTCAGACTTCTAAGAGGAAGATAACTTCACAACTAAAAGTAAATCACACCTTTTTGACACAACTTGTAACCTGCATTAGTATGTTTTTTGCATAAAGGCTCTAAAAATCCGAGACAAAGCTAAAAGGAAATAACATTACCTCACAAATAACTTGATCAATTAGTTGCTAAGCACAATGATGCAAAGAGTAAGTAGGAAAAATCCTCAGTCAATAATACTCAAGGTCTCCACTGTATTTCATATCAAGTAAAAATGAGTTACAAACATGTCAAAATCTGAGCAAGGATTGTAGAAATGACGAGTTTCCAAAAACTGCATAGTAAGAACTAGTTCTAAAATGAGTCAAATAAGTGACTATATCCACAACTCCAAGATAGTTGCATCAAAATAGGGTCTCTAATTGAGCTCTGGGTTAGATGCCTTCAAAAAGCCTAGAATATAGCACCTAAATCTCCTTCAAAAGATCTCACAATGAGAGAAAAAGTCAATCATGACTTGGTCTAACATGATGACACATAAAACCAACCCCAAAAAGCTCCTATTTGCTCTCCAAAGTCAATAAAACCTAGTCAATCCTCTCCTAAATTTCTTGTACATGTTGGACAACTCTCACAACTTCCTCCTATATGCTTGGCATGTGTTTGTCAATCACCTCCACTTTCCTATATGCTTGGCATAACCAAGGCATAACAAGGCCACTCAATGCTTTGAATATCTTTTTACAACTTTTTTTACATCTAAAAATAACAATAAACTTCAAATGATTTATAATACCATCATTTAAGTTTAAATGTTTTACATTTGATGTTAATGCAAAGAGAAATAAAAAGTGCACTTAAACACCTAAGTGTTGATCCTAGTATGTAAGGGGATAAAGCATTATCAAAAAGTCTTAAAAGACTTACATGTGCATCGACACTAGGCATAAAGGTCTCAAGTTTTGACCACAGGCTATTAATGAAGAAAATGCAAAAAATAAAAAGAAAGCAAAAAGCCCATCGGGCTCTTAGGGCTCAAACCCTAAAAGACAAAAAGATAACTTTTTCAACTTTTCATTTTGCATCTTCAAGCTACTGTGTGCGCCACCATGATGGTCTTCTGTAGAGCTCTCTGTAGATAGTTATTCGCTGTTTTGAAAGGTTTTCAGTTGCATCTTTTGGTGAATGGCTTCAAACAGCCCTAGGTGAGTAAATAGCTTCACTTTCTTGAAGCCAAAACTATAAATTAATGTTATTTCTACTCTCATTTCTGCACAGTATATGATAAATGTGTTGCAAGTATGGGCCTAACCGATGTTGTCATTGATGTCAACATACTCATGTTGCATTAATGAGAAGGATTAGATGAGCTGTGTGCTGAGGATATTGAGAAAATGAGTCTCAATCAGGAACAGTGAAGAACAGTGATGACAAGAAGGTAAAAGTTCTCAATAGGTTGAGGATCAGAGGATGCGGTTTAAAGGGTTTGTAGATATAAGTCTTTAGATGCTCCAGTCAAGTTTTCAGAGGTCCGCATGAAGATCTGAAGAAGTTATGGTCACTCAAGTAGAACTGGTTCCGGCAGGTGTTCAGAGGTGACAGAGTGCCACAGATAGGTCCGGTGAGATCCAGAATTTCATTATCCCATTCTGCAGATTTGAGGGAGTGTTAGGACATTCCTATGAAGTATCAACTAGATTGGTTCGTGGGTTGAAGGTCTGGAAGAGCCTATTCATTTGTGACAGTGATGACAGACTATGTTCTTGAAGCTCCGGATGAAGGAGAGAAGAATTCCAGTAGGATGATGAAGTGCGGATGTTCTTAGTGATTCAGGGAAGGTTATGATGATCATTGGATCATGTCCAGTTCATGTTGGTGGTCCGCATTGAAGTTAGAGTTTGCATTTGAAGAATAACCATAGATATTGGTGTTCTTCTTGAGACTGGCCGACTGGATGTATTACACGTCTTGCGGATGTTCTTGTAGGTGTTTGCCGACTTAGATGATTGTTCCTAAGTCGATGCCTTGTATAAATAAGGGATTGTGAAGTCATTTTGAAGGGTGTCTTGTGGAGATGCGAGTGTGGTAGCGAAGAAGAAAGAGAAAGGCAGAGCAGAAGTTTTTGGGCTTTAATGGAACTGATTCAAGCATGGTGAAGATGTTATTTTCTAGTTCATGTATGTGATACATATTTCTTTGTAGACAGTGTGTCTCTTGTAGGCAGTGAGCCTCTTGTGAGCAGTGTGCTCGAGCAGTGAGCCCTAATTGGCATGTGCCATTTGTTCTTTCTATTCTTCTAACAGAGAATATATTCTTGGGTTAATCACCCCGTGGTTTTTCCCTTGACCAGGTTTTCCACGTCAAAATCTTGGTGTCTCATGTGTTGATAAGTTTCTGCTTTTGATTTGAATGCATTATGTTCATGAGTAATATTCTGCTAATCATTAAAGAAGATTCAAGTGTTTAAATTAAGTAAGTTTTGCACAACTGATTCACCCCCCTCTCAGTTGTGTGCCCTAAGTCTAACAAAATGTCTCATTTTCTATAATTGTGTGGCCATACCAACTGTATTTCATGCTCTAATAAGCTATATTTTCTGGTGAATGGTTTCAGAAATAACAAAAAGGTTTGTTTCTTTATAAGATGTTTCTGTGTATCTGATATTATCATGCCTCTGTTGGCTTTCCATTTGATACATTTTGTATACTCTACATCTTAGTTATCTTTGTTGAGTGCACTAGGGTTTGGTGCATCAAACCTTTCATTGTATTTTGAATGGGCTCTAAGAACAAATCTTTGTTCTCCTATAGTAGCAAGTTGTTTGACAAAAACATTCATTCTGATTCATCTCTGTTTACTCCATAGCAGTCATAACATGTTGAAATTTCTAAGGTTTTCATTAGGGTTTGGTTTATAAAACCCTAGCTCTCTTCTTTTATGATAGTCATGACTGCCTTTATGGTCTTCTTGATCTCTTTCTACCTTTTGCTTAGGGTCTTTCCTTGTCTCATTGGCTTTCCAATACACTGTCTGATGTGTAAGTCTTAAACCATAACTTGAATGACTTTGTAGAAGCTCAAGGAGATCAAACATGCCTTGCTTTTCAATACTCCTTGACAGAGCCCTTCATTTCTAAATTGCCTCATTCACAATTGGCTGGGCCTAAAGTCCATTTGATAATATTTGAATGGCTCCTTCCAGGTATGTTGGTTTGGACAGTCTTAAGGTAGTGACTGCTCCTTTATTAATTACATATCAGAAGCTACATGTTTTGTTGACTGTTCCAAAAGTTGTTTAATGCTCCTATAGCAATCTTCCATAATGTCCTCACATAACCATGTTATCCTCATAGACCTTCACATAGTCTTCATAGTTCTTTTAACTGTCTTCACTGATGATGACCATCCTTTTGTTTTCAATCACTATCAATGTGATATTCTCCCCATATTGTTCACTTATTGTTGACTGTCATCTTTTGCTAATGACACTACTGTACTCAGTCCATCAAACCCTGCATAACCTTTAACACTGCCTTTCATCATTTAAAGGTGATTGTTCCTTGCATGATTTGACAGAGGTGATTGTCCCTGACCTTATTGTGACTGTGACATCTTCCTAGTGACTACTGCTCTTTAGGACTTGGACTACACCTTTACATTGATGACTGTCACAAGATCCTCTTCTTTTATAGTGTCTTGATGTCAAAACTACTCTTATGGACAGTGCTCTGCAGCTTACTATAATCTCTCAGACTGTATGGTCTTCTCCACCTCTTGAAACAGTCCTTCATGACTATACCTTTGGACTAGATCTCTTCATTGCTCTCACTCAGACTTTCATCTTTTAAAGCTTGTCAAACTCCCAAGCAAGATACATAGAGACTATTAGAAAGAATACAACCCTATGGAGGGTGTGACAAAATTTAATGAATGATATGCAACCTGTGTCTCAATGGGTAGGCCTTTGGCATTATCATTGTGTTTGATATGCAATCAATCATGAAGTAAGAATTGTTTCTATAACTTGCATGACTGTCATAATCAGTAAGATATTTCATTTGTCATCTATCATGAGTGTCATGCAAGTTAACTTCTTGACAGTCACCCTAGATGACTATTTTCTCTTACATTCTCACTTAATCATTTATATGAGTATGACATCCCTTTACATGAGACTTCTAGTATATTCTGATAGAATCTTCAAGAAGCAGGGATGGTTAGCCTTGGCATAGGCATATTCACCTCTTCAGTAATGACACTCATATCATTATTAGCTTCAAGTACCACTCTCTGCAAGTAATTGAGTAACAAGGCTTGAGAGGTGGATATGCCTATGACAGAAAATGAAAATCTTTGCAACTAGAAATCCATCAGAATGTATAAAAGGACTAAAAAATCCCTCAGGATGAAAAGAGAGTAGCATGCTAGGCTCAACCCTTGTGGGAGCCTCATTTTAACCCACATGCTGAAATGAGATAAACAAATCAGTAACATAACTTTCTCTATACCTGGATAGGAAACAAACATGTTAGGAAAATATGTGCATGTGATTGATGTTCTTGATTATCCTGTTGCTTTCTTGAAGGTCCTTGTGATACTGACTAGTTTATTGCATCTAAAAATCAGATTGTATGTTTGTAGATATATGTCATATGTTATATGATGACTCATCATTGCTCTAACATCATTTTTTACCCTCCAATGCAGATAACTAGAGGCAGCAAGGAGATAACAGCTGGGTGCATGACACGTGAACAACACAGGATGACACAAGACAAAACAAACAAGACCAAGACTCGTCATTCAGGCAATGACGAGTCACCCTATACCATTTGCACATTTATTTCTTTGATTTTCTATAAATGTATAGTCTTTATTTTCATTTGCAATAAATTAATTAGTCTCACGGCTTGTGTGAGACCTTATACATTTATTTTTCCAATAAAGATTACTTTTCTTCTAAAAGATTTGTACATTCTTTCAAATAAGTTATGCATCTAAAATGCAAATTAGCACTATAATCTTAATTTGTTTTATTTGTGCACATGGATATAATACAACAGCAATAAAACGTACCTTCCTCTTCTTTAAAACTTCAAAAGCTCTACCTGATTGAGCTAGTAGTGAAATTAGGTAACATTTTTGGCGACATCTGCTATATGTTTGCCTGCTAAACATCAGACCAGTTGCCTAGACCTTATCCATTGGGCATGGGGTCACTCAGAGACTTTTTAAAACACTTGGACAAACAGATTTCAGACTTTTGCAACTCAACAGAACAATAAGAAAGACATCGAAAAATCTACTCTACCTAATAGAACTCAAGTCAAACTGACTAACTGTGCAAAACAACACTTGGAGGAAAAAACTACTCAGTTAGTAACCCTATTCTACATTAACCAAGAAAGACACCAACTTAAACAAAACCATTCACTGGTTGGGTAAAATAGTTGCCATTTCTACATAATTTACAATGTTTGCCATGCTTGAGGACAGCTAGAAAGAGATGAAACATGAATATAAATTCAATAAAGAGCTGCAATACCTCTTGAAGAACATACATAAGTTCACTAACCTTTTCATATGGAATATAAACATTACTGTTCTGAGGTAGAGCAGTGACTTGAAGCTTCTCTCCCCTAGCTATACCTTCATGCTTGGGTGCAAGCAAGATATCAATATTCTTATTGGTCTCCATTCTAAATAGATGCCTAATTGGGCATCCTCTAGAAAGAGTGAATTCATAACTCTCCATGCTGGTTACTTGTTGTTCCAAATCATGTTGTTGTTCCTCATCTTGTTTTTGATCTTCTGTATCAAATGGTGCTGGCTCAAAACCCAAAGTTGGGCAAAAAGAGGCTTCCTCATTCATAGTCAAAATAGACTTTAGATCATCTCAAAATGAAACTACCTCATGAGCCAAAGCTTCATTCTCATATTGACTTTCATGAACCAACAACTCATTACACTGTTTAACATCTTGTACCTATCCCAAGTCTTGTGTTATCACAGTCATATCTTCTTCATTTTGTTCAAAAAATGAAGGTAGCCCATCATACCAAAACATATCATCCTCTTTTCCACCAAGTTCCTCATGTTTATTTATCTCCTCTACAGGTTGTTCCTACTCTTGTTCAAACTTGTGAAGTTACTGTCTTGATTTATCATGATTGGTGACTTTTCTTAGCAGGTCTAATTCTTTGTCATCCAGTTTAGAGACAAAAACTTCAAGGTCATCCCAAAATGAATCTTTCTCACACTCTTCATGAGATTTTGATGGAGGAGGATTGTTTTCTACTTCATAACAGCTCTCAGCCAGCTGTGTAGGTTCCAAGAAAAGTCTACTTTCACACTCTTTTACTTGATTCGAGACCCCATTGTTAGACTGCTTAGTTTTAATCAGCAACTAGACTCATATTGTTGAGCATCTTCTTGCTGGTCTAAAATTGCTGGTAAGTTGGGTACCTGAATTCTTTCCTCATCCTATTCAACAAAAGCAGGTAATTGATCAAACAAAAAGACCAATTCTTCCTCTTCATGTTGTGCCTTCTCTAATGAAAATTGGGCATCCTGTCTTTGCAACTAAAGACCTTTACCTTGCAACCTCTGCACGTTGCTTTCGTTCATTTTATAAACATCATTAGAAAACTTTTCAAATGAATCAAAATGTAAGGGATTCAGTGATAAGCCTAATCCTACATCCTCTTCACATGCATTATGCTCATATTTGGCTAGGGACATGGTACAAACAACAACAAGCTCTTGTTCCACATCTAATTTTTTTGATTTGGTGGCACCAAAAGGGCTGTACGAACCTTCAACTGTTGGATTGAAACTTGGAATTTTAATTGGCTTGAGCTCAACAACCTTTTGCTCCTACTCACCACACCAACTTAGAATCTTGATTGGTTCAGATTCTACTATATTTTCCTCTTCCTGATTTTGGATTGGTATGGAAGGGGTAGCCTTAACAAGATTTGGCATTTTATAATTAGGATACCTAGTCCAAGAAGGCTGCCATGGTTGTTCAGTACTTTGATGGCTTGGTTCAAGTTCTTGATATGATTGAAACTGAGGATTAATGGACTAGTTTGACTAATTTTGTTCATTCATGGGCTCCTGTGGGGATTGACCTTTAACATTGGTAGGACTATTACCCCTAAAACTTGGAATCACGAATTTAGAAGACCTACTTCAAGATTGAAGAATTATTTAACTTGAAACTTGAAATTGCAACTTTGGGAGTCTCTTCCTCTATTGGCTGATCTATTGAAGTAGAGGGATTTTGATTGAATCAAGGAATGGAAAGAGCTGATTAAGCCTCCAACCTCTGAGCTTGGGCAAGCAAAAGTTTTATTTGTTCTTCTTTGGCTACAAATTGCCTAGCAAGAGATTCCTCTTCATACCTTTGTGCCTCCACCTCTCTTTGATGAATATGAGATTGATAAGCAAGCTCTTCCTGCTGCATATCATACTCCTATTCTTTTGTGACAACCTGTAATTTCCTTCACAAGTCTAATGCTATCTCCCTGATACTCATGTTATTATCATCTTGAGGCTGATTTAGAGAGTAGTCATGCTGGTTATGAGTAAAATGATCTTCTTGCAGATGATTATAGGCATGGATAGGTTTCCAGGAAACAACGATAGGGGTGGGAGGGTGGCAAGCATGATGCTTATCCTAATAATATGCTGTTGGTGGGTTATTCGGGACAAAACCAGCAGTATACTCTTCTCGGTATGGCTGGTAAGATGTGGCATAAGCAGGATTTTCATGGAATGGTGGAAAATAAGACATATTTTTTTGAAATGAAGACATATTGTAGCATTTATGGGTAAGTGCAAAAAGTTGGGGGGCCAAAACGTGGCCAAATTTTTTTCAAAAAAATTTAATACATAACGCAAGCGTGTTATGACTAACTATAAATAAAAAAAGAGCATTTGTGCTCATTTCATTTCTTTGTTTTCCTCTACATCTGCGGCCTACAAACCCTAAGAAGCATGCTCGCATTTTGAAAAAGTTGATTCAACACCCAAATCTTACCGATTCGTCGCTAAAATGCCACCACGACGTCGAGCAGGCCAAAGGAGTGAGTTTTATTTGTTTTTTTGTTTGAATTTGTTTCTAAATAGGTAGGTTTGAGTTAATTTTTTATGTAAATTTTGTTAATTGTCAGAAAATGTTAATGCACCTCCTCCTCAAAATCCACAAAATCATGAAGAGGAAATACCTGCCGAACAACAACCTCCTCCATCCATTCCTCGACATGCCCCTGGAACACAAGAAAATCTAATGGGGCAAATTGAAAACAATAAAAAAGAAATTGAAGACATAATTGCAAGGTTAAAAAATCCTTCCACTTCAACCTTACATAGGTCCATGCTTGCTCAGTCTCTTGAATCTATGTTATCAAATGTAGATTCAATTAGCAAGCAAATATCTAGTTGGATGGATAAGAGGAGAGAGTTTAGAGACTATTATGCAGACAAGCTTTGCCATATGAAGATGTCAAAAAATTATAAATTACAAAATTAGACTTGTGTTCCATTTTCACAAACTCACAAACAAATCAACCTCCACCTATTACATGCAATAGGTTCCCTATCCATTGGTGCAACAACCAAGCAATAAGGGACAATTTTGGGCAGAGGTGGTTGATGGTTTTTGACCATCCTCCATGCAATAATAATGAGGTCTCGCAATACTTTTTGAGGAAACTCTACTGCGAGTTTGTCCTCAATAAAGTGCCAAACTATTTTGATATACGAGACTTCTAGGGTAGAGGTGGGGAGTCAGCACAAGATAGACCAGGGGCACGTGTTGAGCCACAGCGGGCAGTGAGACGAGTAATTAGCAAACTAGCCCATGAACATATTTCTATCCTTTCCATTGTGAAGGAGAGTGTTGAGGTCGATACACTTCAATCCATTAGTGCCTTGACCTAGAGCATCATAGAGCATGCCAGTCCTGCAGCACAGCGTGGGTTGGGAGATAGTGTGAGGAGTAGGGTCCCACCCCATGCTTGTCAAACTTGTGGGTCAGCCAGTGGTTATGACCCCATGGATAGTTAGGACGTAGGTGCACAGGCTACATCTGCAGCTGAGCAGATGGTGATGACAGATACCCTCCTGAGTGAGACTTTCGGCCTTGATACTCAGGTAAATATTAGCAAGTTTATTGAATTTAATTTATTAAATTTCATTTTTGAAATGCAAGATTAACTAATTTAGTTTGATGATTTTAATGAAATTTTAGGGTCATAGCATTGATACAGTTTTCAGTGGTTCTCCACCTGCATATTACACTACATCATCTACTGTCAGGGTATGTAACTAGTAAACAATTATAAATATTATATGTGAATAGCATCATTATATGAATGGTATTCTAATATCTGATTTTGGATGTTGAATAGGTTAATATTGGAGATTTCACAGCAACACCTGCTAATGGTGGTGGACTTTAAAGCTTCACGGAGGTAATAAAATAAATAGCTTAATGACTGAATTGTACTTACTAGATTTATGTATGTGACTTGTGTGCTTTATTGTGTGTACTTCCATGTTTAGATGAATGTGTGTGTATGTTAGGAGCCATGATTTGCATCACTATTATAGTTTTCATAATTGAATAATGTTGTTTTATTTCCAGATGATGCAGGCTGCGGAGACACCTCCCGATGTTCATAGGGCAATGGAGCATGGTGTGACCTCTATGATTCATAGCTCCATGCCATTGATATGGGTATGAGGCATATTAGTAATTTCAATTTACATTCATTGTTATAGTTGCTTATGTTTGAAAAATTAAAAGATTATTGATTTGAAGTTTAATTTCTATCTGGATGGTTTCTATAGGACATGACATCACCACGGCCTATTCCTACTACTGAGGCAAGTGAGGAGACATATTATATGGTAGCAGTAAGTGATTATTTTGTTAAATGTTTCATTTTTTATAACATGTAATTTCTATATATTAATGTCTATACTTTTTATTGTAACAGCTAAAGATGCAGGAAGAACTAAATAGGAGGAGCAGCCCTCGGGTTCGTAGTAGACCACCCACACACCCGTCTCCATCCCCTAGAAGATCAAAGGCTGCCCGTGATCTATTCTCTTCACCAGCCAGAGGGGAATGACTTTTTATTGTGTTCCTTTGTTGTATGCCTATATGGCATTTGTGGACATATATTTTGTATTGCATATAGTTGAGATTGTATGCCTATATGGCATTCTTGTAAGCCTATATGGCTATTTTGTATATATGTTATACTTATATCGACATATATTGATGTATGCCTATATGGATATTTGGTTAATACAAATCTTTTTTATTGATGGCATCCATACTTGTATTATCAATCCACGTTTGAATGGATATTTGTAGATGGCTACTTCAAATATTTAAAGTCCAATTGTATTACATAGGATGTTTGTTGATCCAATAAGCTAGCTATTGTTATTCAAGTATCACCTAAACCTCATTTTGGAACTAAAAGATAAAAGTTGTATTTAAAAAAAATGAATCATATTCATGGTGGATGTGGTTTTGTTCTTAAAATAAGAAGTTAGAGAAGACACAAGCTTTCATAATCATAATCTTATTGATAGTTAGGGTTTACATGTTGGGCATTAAACCCTAAAAAGAATCTACTTTTCTTAAGACTTTAAAACCCTCAATTGCTTGTCGTGTGTAAAGTGCACTTTTGTTTTAATTTAATATTGACTTATAATCAGAAGTTACTATCACTTAAATCAACCTACTAAAGGCTCTTTAAGTCATTAGTCCACTAGCCCTTCAACCTAACTCAACCGACATCTCTGGTAAACTCTCATAAGCTCGAGCGTCGTATCATAATCGGAGGTCATATTTAATTGATATGAGGGCGGGAAAAAGGATTGGATCAAACACATCAAACTAAGCATCATACCTCTAGGCACATTTTTGCCTCTCTCTAAACTATCCATTTTGGCACCTTGATGTAAAGTGAAGTCTAAACTTAGTGAAGATTGCGCCTAGAAAGATATCACCTTGGATATGCGTATAGAGTCATCCTAGATCATCCATTTACGCCTAAGGGTCAATATAACATAATATAACTTAGGAAGACTTTGAAAATCATCAAAAGAAGCCTAGGCGCCTTTTCTTGTCTCCACCATCCATTTTGGGCACCTAGAGGAAAATAAACTTCAAATCACTTCCAACTATAGCGCCTAGTGTTAGGACCTTCAAAATGACTAAATCTTACCAAAGGAAGTCTAGGCACCTATTGTCACTTGGATCATCATGAATGAGCACCTAAGTGGAAGGAGAATAAGGATCTTGTATGGAGGTGCACTTTTGTGTCTAAATAACCTCATTCTGGCACCTTGAAAGAAGATGTTCTAAATCCTAAGATCTAGCGCCTAAGTGTAAAATGGTCTCCTATAGGTTTGAACAAGTGATTGAAGCCATCAAATTGCCAAGAAATGAGCTAAGTATACTAAGGCACCTTTTCTTGTCTAAACTATCCATTTTGGTGCCTAGGAGGAAGGAGATTCAACATCATGAATCAAGGTGCCCTTTGCCATCAAAATAACCTCACATTGGCGCCTTAAAGGAAATCAACTTAAAACTACAATTCTTGGAGTTTTTTCATGTTTTGATGATGTCTTTTGAGAACAATTATAATGATTGAAGGATGAGGTGGATAAAAAGTCTTCATCTAGCTTAGGTGCCCATTCAACTCTGAACAACCTTACATTTGCACCTAAGATGAAGGGGACTTTCTTAAATATTTAAGCATTGATTAACAAACATGAAAACCTTAGGCACAACAACTCATTTTACCTTTGATGAGCGCTTAACTTGGAGAGAACGCCTATTAGTATCAAGGCACTATTTCATGCTTAGAACATCACATATCAGCGCCTAAACATGAGGAAGCTTAAACTATGAAATCTGATGTTACTTTGATTCAAAAATGAAGAAAATAAGCCAAAGAATCTAGGCGCATATTGTCACTTGAGCAACCTTCAACTAGCGCCTAGTCTTGTGAAGGAGACAAGAATCAGGGATAAAAAACCTCACCTTATTTGAAAGTGTTGAAAGGCTAAGGAATGGGCTAAGTTCATCTAGGTGCACTAAGACATCTACAATTGATTGAGGTCATTAAAATGACAAATATGAGGCTGTCTTTTACTAGGCGTATATTTCAACTTTCACATACCTTAATCTACGCCTTGACTTGGAGGAGTTAGCTTATGCTTTAAAATAATTTCTGTGTTTATATGATTCAATATTTGTCAATAATTTAATATGCTGGTACAATGTAGCTCGAACTATTTTGGCATGTTTGGGTACAAAACAAGACCATGCCTAGCCTAAACATACCCACCTAGACACGTTGGAACTGTCAGTTTGGCCACATGAGGAGAAGAATAAAAATTACACCCCTTTGCAACTTTACACTGCCTCATTCTGACGATTTTTGTGGCAGCAAAAAACCTTTTACCACGGGCAAACACCTCAGAGATATAAAAAGTTGAGAGAGGTTATTGTAGAGACACTCTACGTGATCATGTTTCCTCAGACAGAATGTTTCTAAGTGACATGATTCTTGAGTAACATCTCATCAAAGATTGCTGCCTATTTGCACTTTGGACTCTTCAGGGATATCATCGGTACAATGTAGCTCAGACTGTTTCGACATGTTTGGGTGAAAAAAAGAACCATGCCTAGCATAAATTTACCCATCTGGACGCGTTGGAATAGTCAGTTTGGTTGCATCAGGAGTAGGATGAAAGTTACACCATTTTGCAACTTTACACTGCCTCCTTCTGACGATTTTTGGGGCAGCAGAAAACCTTTCACCATGGGAACATGCCTCAGAGATATAAAAACTGAGAGAGGTTATTGTAGAGGCACTCTACATGATCATGTTGCCTCATATGAAATGTTTCTAAGTGACACAGTTTTCGAGTAACATCTCGTCAAAGATTGCTGCCTTTTTGCACTTTGGACTCTTTAGGGATATTGTTGGCACAATGTAGCTCGGACTGTTTTGACATGTTTGGATGAAAAAAAGACCATACCTAGTGTAAATGTACCCATCCAGACATGTCAGAACTGTCAGTTTGGTCGCATTAGGAGCAGGACACCAAAAATGCAAAAGTTGCTTTGTGCAACTTGACAACATTGACACTTTTTTGCAATAGGACTCGAAGACTCAAACTGACCCCAAATGACTCAAAGTGACTTAAAAACAAATGAAATGGTCTTAGAAGACCTTATTACATACAATTTACTCAATCAAAACAAAATTTCATTTTTTGACCCCTCTAGTTAGAAACCAAGACACCTAGAGACACCTATATTTTATACATTACCTAGATTTTATACATTATTCTTAGGATCAACTTCATCCATCACTTAGGTCTAACCCCATGAAGCATAACATGATGATGTAAAAATGTGTATATGTGTAAAAATGCAGCAGGAAATAAAAAAAGACAAACCTTACAAATTAATGTGCATACTTACAACTCAATGTAACATGACTTTACAAAATTAATGTGAATACTTACAAATTAATCCAATGAGCCACTTGGGTTTGCTCTACTCTTTATTGTGTTAAGTATTGCTTCATGGTCAGACTCACGCACCTTCCACAAGATTTTGTTCAAAGGTGTACCTCGATACTGTATCAAATGAACATTGGATGCCACGACAAGGTTTGAGTAATGAAGAATCTTCTAATGCGTGTCAAAGTCCTGAAACAACCAAACATTAACACTCTTATGTGGGTACCTTCTAAGCCATGTTCCAGTAATAACCACTGAGCCTATAGGGTATTCGATGTTTTCTCCATCTGTAACTGGGGCCTCCAATTTGTTTTTGGCCTCAACACGACATATGTAATAATCTGTTCCCTCTTCATTATCTTCATCTGTAATAGCTACATATACATGCCCTACATTGATATGTGTAGCAAATTAGATGAAATTAGTCAACATTACAAAAACACTACAAAGTAAGATGACATTAGGAATTTCAAAAACTATGCAAATAGATATATTACCTGGTTGAACTAGATTTGATATGTGGTCAAAGTCAACTGATGATTCCATCTATGTTAGTTCGAGTGCCATCGGGGGTCGATACGTTTCAAGTGGGCTAAGATAACTTAACTGCCATTTGTCAACCCACTCCTTTGACTCGCACTCATCTCAGGCTTGAATTGTATAGGAAGAACAATAGCATGACATCTTTCATGTATGGATACTCCATGAACCTGCAATTAAGCTTCTGAAAGAGTGCATCTCATTTGATCCTGTCAGTGTAGAACAATCCTTATATGGTGCAATGTTGGTATCATCTATCAACTAAAAAAATCTACTAACTGAAGACTTACCTTCATTACATGGACCCATGGAAGCATTACACCACTCGACAATCAATTTTGCATCTGTCAACTTTACATTGTCTTTATACTTTAACTCTTCTTGTGCTATGGCTCTTTTGATACATGCTCCTACACCATCATGCTCCCCCTTTCTATGCCTAGCCTCACAAAAGTTCCACATATGCTGAATACCTGTAAAATTATGCCTCCTACTCAGCCAATAGAAATTTCGCGAGTTCTTGAATTGTGATGCACAGTTATCCGACCATATGATATGCTGACTAAATGATATGCCCCCTCTAGCCAAATCATTGTAGAACACCTGAAAGCAACCTTGCACGAACTCTGTAGAATGCGTGCGATCATCACTAATATAGAAATTATACTCCCTTATGATCTTTTTGTCATCCTTTGTACTATCATTCGCATGAATGAATGCGATGTACACAAATGTAGAAACCTGTGTGGAGTTGTAATATTGTGATTACACCTCATGCTGTTGCTGTAGACTATAGTTCTCTGTAAAGTTGACGACTAAAACAATGCTACCAACCGGAAATGTGTCCTTCTATAACTTGAATTGCAAGTCTAACCATCGAGCTCTATGGGCATGTCTTGCATACTCATACACTATGCTGTCACGAAATATAGACATAAACTGATACACTAGAATCTTTTTAATAACCAATTCACACTTCTTTACCATCTTTTTCTATTGTATGCCACTGTTTTATACTTTCCAAACTCTACTAGTTCATTTCCAACTACATGTGTTCTTTCCATATGTTCACATATTGGCAAATGTTGCAAGCCACTGCAATGATGACATGTGCCATCCAAGCATAATTTCTTGTAGAATATTTGACCTTCCTCTCTTTCAAATAAAATTCTTGATATGAAGTCTCTTGAAGATGTTGGTGGGGCACGTATGGCACAACCCTACAAAACATTGTTAGTATGCATATCTAAACATATAGACCTATAAACATCAAAATGGTTAGAAAATTCAATATGTAATCTACAACAAGTAGTGCGTGTATGATTTATCTTGACATAGAAAGGTTTTAGCATTTCAAAATATCTTTGACAAATTTTAATTTGAGGATACTTCTCTAGAAATTTACCATAAAACTGTGTTTGAGTGTCATCCAAAAAATGCTTTGGATGTGGCTCACGGTTCTGACTACTGATTCTCCTTCTTACCACATCCCTTTGATTCAGAGATACCCTTGTGTAATTCTTCCAAAAGTCTTCAATTAGTGATCTCAATGCTTCAACAATTGGTTTATCTTTTCGTGGTAGTCTCCCCGAGAATGCCCATAATTCATTGGCATTAGTGTCCTCAATTCTTTGGCATCTTCTAACGGCTCTTGATAAAGTTTTCCTATTAATTCTCAATTCTTGACTCGTCTTTCTAATGAGATGAGCTTTCCTCATTTGACTACTTACTATAGTCGATGTAATCACATGTTGTGTTGCATTACTATCTTTTGTGCGTGAGGTGTTACCCACACTCTCATACGCACTCATTAGATTCTTAACAATAGATTTTTCACTTGAAGCCTCTGATGTTCTCAACTTAAGAATCTTCATGATGGACCTATACTTTATACTTCACATCATTTCAATGAATAGTTGACATCTAGCAGTCTCATTTAACTTTTCAAAGAACAATCTCCAAATCTTATGAGCATATCTTCTACTAGTGCATTTTGGAATCTTACCTTCCATTGGCTACAAAATATTCTCATCAATATCAATCAAATACTTTGGCTTTCTATGCAAAATTCTAGGTGGTGTTAAATTAGGTAAATTCATCTCAACATTAGGAATTTCATCATATTTAAATGAGATGAGCTAGATGGCATACCTTCGATTGAAGATGGAATATATGACATACCTTGAGGTTGAGGTGGGAACGATGGCGTACCTCCTTCATCACATGTGAGTGATGATGTACTCTCAACTTGAGATGTGGTAGATGGTGTCCCTACATGTTGACTTGCGGTAGAGGACGTGTCTCCAACTATGGTATTCAAATCTCTCGTAGCACGAAGTTTTTGCATTCGTTCTCTTTGTGCCGCCAATACCATATCTCTTTGTGATGGTTGTGGTTCCTCTTCAATTGGCATGTCTTCATTTATCGTGTCTAATTTTCTCTTCTCATGAAGTTCCCTCATAGCCATTGCTTTCTTTGCATTCTTAGCTTCTATCTCTTCCTGTGTTCGTTTAATTCTTGATCATTTCCTTGGCATGACGGAGAATTTGTCTGTAGCATGATAAAGAGACCAATATTAGTTCCTAAGAAATGAATACAAGATAATAGTGGGATTGTATTTTTATTATGTTGTGAGGATTTATTCTTGTATAGTTTGACATCATGGTATGTTAAGGTTTGTTTATTACACATAATTATTAAAGAGCCCAAGTGTAGAAAATATACATGGCATCATGTGAGATTGTAGGTTGATTTCTTGATTGGGAATGTGTCTATTTTAAACATGTATGATAAGGCATGATAAAGTAATTCAAATAGAATTAAGGAAAATGTAAAGAACATGCATGTAAAGACTTGATATACTTAAAAAATGAAGATTCGAATGGAGAGAGTACCCAATTATGTAGTGTTTTTTTCTTCTCGCATCAAAATCCTCAACAATTTGAGTTTTTCACCACTTGCTTCCTTTTCAATGTTAAATTGAATAACACTCAAATATAATTACTAAAAACAATACTAGTAACCAATCTATAATGTTAAATTCCTAAAATTGAATCACAATTAACATTGCAACACTACAAAAATTGAAACTTGAATAGATATATATCAAACTTGGTGTGAAAACTATGTTATTTCCTCCTTCTCAAGTTGGCAAAGTAGAAAAGGTGGTGGAAAGATCATGCAAAGTTGGTAGAATGTGTAAAATGTGCATGTGAACTTCCCAACAACATGAAAGCACTTCTTTTTTGTCGCAGCATGCGCATAATTAGCATGAAAATAGAGCATGTGGGCCTGGATCATAGGGGTCATCACTTTTTTACCATTTCTATAGCAGGACAAAACGTGAGCACGTTATAACGCACTCACATTTTGTCCTGCTATAGATTGATCCATAAATATTTGTGCTTATCTCACCTTCGATAGCACCTTTACAATATCTCACCTCTAGTTCCGTTAGCTCATGTTCTATATCTCACTTATCTCTCCCCCTCACCTCTCTACCTCTCTACCTCTCCCCTCTCTATGTCTCTCAGTCGCTCCTTGTCTACCTCAACCCTAAACCTTATCCCTAAACCCTAATCCCTCAACCCTCAACTCTAATCCCTCATCCCTAAACCCTAAACACTATCCCTATTCCTAAACCCTCAACAAGATCGATACTATACCTTAAACCCTAATCCCTTATACCCTTGACACTCTACTTTAACCCTAATCCCTCGACCCTCAACCCTATCCTGAAACCCTCAACCCTTGAACCTCAATGTACTCAACCCTCAATGTCAAACCCTAATCCCTCAACCCTTAATTCTGATCCCTAGACCCTCAACCCTATCCCTAAACCCTAAACCCTAAAGCCTCAACCCTCAACCCTCAACGTCAAATCCTAATCCCTCAACCCTTAACTCTAATCCCTCAACCCTAAACCCTATCCCTAAACCCTAAACACTATCCCTATTCCTAAACCCTCAACTAGCTCGATACTATACCTTAAACCCTAATCCCTTATCCCTAAACCCTCCAACCCTATCCCTAATCCTTATACCCTCAACACTCTACTTTAACCCTAATCCCTCAACCCTCAACCCTCAAACCTCAATGTACTTAACCCTCAATGTCAAACCCTAATCCCTCAACCCTTAACTCTAATCCCTCGACCCTCAACCCTATCCCTAAACCCTAAACCCTAAAGACTCAACCCTCAACCCTCAACGTCAAATCCTAATCCCTCAACCCTTAACTCTAATCCCTCAACCCTAAACCCTATCCCTAAACCCTAAACACTATCTTGATTCCTAAACCCTCAACAGGCTCGATACTATACCTTAAACCCTAATCCCTTATCCCTAAACCCTCCAACCCTATCCCTAATCCTTATACCCTCGACAACCTACTTTAACCCTAATCCCTTGACCCTCAACCCTATCCCGAAACCCTTAACCCTCGAACCTCAATGTACTCAACCCTCAACATGAAACCCTAATCCCTCAACCCTTAACTATGATCCCTCAACCCTGAACCCTTAAAACTTGAACCCTAAAACCTATCCCTACACGCTTGACACTCGACACTATATCTTAAACCCTAATCCCTTAACCCTCATCCCTAAAGCCTCAACCCAAAATCCTTAAACCTTCAACCCTAAACACTATCTCTAATCCCTCTACCCTCGACACTCTTCTTTAACCCTAATCCCTTGACCATCAACCCTATCCCTAAACCCTCAACCCTCAACCCTCAACATTAAACCCTAATTCATCAACCCTAAACCCTAATCCCTCAAACCTAAACCCTATCCCTAAACCATCAACCCTCAACACTATACCTTAAACCCTAATCCCTATCCCTCAACCCTCAACCCTCAACCCTTAAAACTTAAATCCTATCCCTACACCCTCGACACTGTAACCCTAACCTTGACATTAAACGCTAATCTGTCAACCCTAAACCCTAATCCATCAACCCTAAACCCTATCCCTAAACCCTCAACCCTCAACACTATACTTTAAACCCTAATCCATCAACCCTAAAACCTAATCCCTTAACCCTCAACCCTAAACACTATCAATAAACCCTCAACCCTCGACACTATACCTTAAACCCTAATCCCTCAACCCTCAACCCTAATCCCTAAACCCTAAACATTATCCCTATTCCTAAACCCTCAACCCTCGACACTATACCTTAAACTCTAATCCCTTATCCCTAAACCTTAAACCCTATCCCTCAACCCTTAACCTTTAAAAATTAAACCCTAAAACCTATCCATAAACCCTTGATGCTCAACACTATATTTTAAACTCCAATCCCTTAACCCTCAGCCCTAAAGCCTCAACCCTCAATCATTAAACCTTCAACCCTAAACCCTATCCCTAATCCCTCTACCCTCAACACTCTACTTTAACCCTAATCCCTTGACCATCAACCCTATCCCTAAACCCTCAACCCTCAACTCTCAACATTAAACCCTAATTTGTCAACCCTAAACCCTAATCTGTCAACCCTAAACCCTATCCCTAAAAATATCTGAGTTGTAAGAATATGTCAAAAAAATGGCTATAAACTTTTTTAATGTTAGTAATGTTATATGGCATGTTTTTCTGGCACATCTGGGGTTCATTATGCCAATAGGTGTACACACTATGAGAAAAGCTTTGCGTATGGTACATCCATAGTGAGTAATTAACAGTTGAAATCAGAAGGATGATCATTATGAGAAAAGCTTTGCATTGGGGTACATCTATGTTTCTTGCTATCCACCTTGCACTTAGGGGAGGTATATTGTTATGAAACAGGCAAATAATCTCCCATTGTTTACTGGCTCTATCCACAAGAACTACTAAACTTTTTTCTCTTGGTAATTGTAGAGGACATTCACCTATTTTTGGCAACTCCTGCATTCCGAAACCATTACAAAAACTAAGTTATTTTAACACAATAAATAGCTGATTGCATTGATTTAATACTCTACTATATTAAAGCTTAGCATTCACACAAATGCAAATGTTCATATTATAGAAGACTGCATTATATTAGACTATTAGAGATCCCTTAGAAAAATGTAATAACAAAACTGCTTTGCCTTATGTTAGCTTACAATTAAACCCATTCTTTTTGACACTCTTCTCTTAATAAAGTAAGAGTAATAAGAATAGAAGGCAAAGAATTTTATCTTACTAGTATGCATGGTCGGTTTACATTCCGTGACTTCATTTTCATTGAATAAAAAGGCAAATATCTGATTTGAAAGGTGGGGCATAGTTCACTGTCATGTGCTTTTCTAGATGATAGGGTCCATAATGTCCAGGGTTCTTCAAAGAAAGGCTTGTAACATAATTAATTTTTTGTTATACCAATCCTCTAGGTAAAGCTACAATTCAAATGCTTGCTTTGAAAGTTGAAATAAATTAAATTAGACTTACAATTTTGATTTTCTTCCATTGCTTCAACAACATCATTATTTTCTTCATCAGAAACCAATTCAAGATCAACAACTTGCTGCCCATTGGTTGACTTGAATTGCATCCTCTGTTAGAAGAAGGGCATTTTTTATCTGTATCAATGTTGGTATTCATCAGCTGAAGAGCATTGATATTTTTCACACACCCTATTCTTTGAAATCTCTTAACCTTAAAATATGACTTGGATATGTACTTGAACACAACGAAATCTCTAATCTCCAGCCCATGATGATTCACAAAATTTTCCCAACCTTGCCTAAATTCCAGTTTATTTATGGTACCCCTTAATTGTACATCCCACTCCTGCCCACCTGGGCCTTGAAGGAGGCACGCCCATTAAACCAACTCATTCGACAACTTGCTGCCCACTGGTTGACTTGAACTACATACTCTGTTAGAAGAAGGGCATCTTTTATCTATATCAATGTTGGTATTCATAAGCTGAAGAGCATTGATGTTTTTCACACACACTGTTCTTTGAAATATCTTAACCTTAAAATATGACTTGGATATGTACTTGAACACAACGAAATCTCCAATCTCCAACCCATGATGATTCACAAAATTTTCCCAACCCTGCCTAAATTCTAGTTTATTTATATGGTACCCCTTAATTGTACATCCCACTCCTACCTACCTTGGCCTTGAAGAAGGAGGCACACCCATTAAACCAACTCATTCGACAACTTGCTGCCCATTGGTTGACTTGAACTGCATACTCTGTTAGAAGAAGGGCATCTTTTATTTGTATCAATGTTGGTATTCATAAGCTAAAGAGCATTGATATTTTTCACACACCCTGTTCTTTGAAATATCTTAACCTTAAAGTATGACTTGGATATGTACTTGAACACAACGAAATCTCCAATCTCCAGCCCATGATGATTCACAAAATTTTTCCAACCCTACCTAAATTCTAGTTCATTTATGGTACCCCTTAATTGTACATCCCACTCTTGCCCACCTGGGCCTTGAAGAAAGAGGCATGCCCATTAAACCAACTCATTCGATAACTTGCTGCCCATCGGTTCACTTGAATTGCATACTTTGTTAGAAGAAGGGCATCTTTTTATATGTATCAATGTTGGTATTCATAAGCCAAAGAACATTGATATTTTTCATACACCTTGTTCTTTAAAATATCTTAACCTTAAATTATGACTTAGATATGTACTTGAACACAACAAAATCTCTAATCCCCAGCCCATGATGATTCACAAAATTTTCCCAACCCTTCCTAAATTCTAGTTTATTTATGGTACCCTTTAATTGTACATCCCTAAACCCTAAACCCTAATCCCTTAACCCTAAACCCTAGTCCCTAGTCCCTAAGCCATAATCCCTAATTCCTAAACCCTAAACCCTAATCCCTTATCCCTAAACCATAAACCCTATCCCTAAATCCTCAACCCTCAACACTTAAACCTTAAATCCTAAACCCTATCCCTAAACCCTCAACCCTCAAAACAATACCTTAAACCCTAATCCCTCAACCCTAAACTTTCAACCCTAAACCCTAATCCCTAATCCCTCTACCCTCAACACTCTACCTTAACCCTAATCCCTTGACACTTAACCCTAAACACTATCCCTAAAGCCTCAACCCTAAACCCTAATCCCTCAAGGTCCTAAACTCTAATTACTTATCCCTAAACTCTAAATCCTATCCCTAAACCCTCAACCTTAAACCTTAATCACTCAATCCTTATCCACCCCTCTCCTCCCCTATTTGGCTCACTCCCATCTCTACCTTCCTCTACCCTCGACACTATACATACATACATATAGGCATACATAGATACATACATACATATAGGCATACATACATACATACATGATTAATAACCTTGAACATAAAAAAAATCAAAGGGAACATAACGCACTCGCGTTATTTCAAACATGACAAACAGTGTACAAACTTTTGCGGAAAAGGAAAAATGCAAAGCAAAGCATAACGCGAGCGCATTATAACATGCTCGCGTTATGCTTTGCTTTGGGAATCCCAAGCCTTGGACTTGGGATTTGCTTTGGATTTCCAACCCAAAGGCTTGGAGTGCCTTCCCAATGTCCAGAGACGTGTTTTTCCATATTCTACAGGATTTCACATTATTTCGTTTGTGCTAACCCTCAAATTTGCATGTGTTTCAAGGTTGAACAAATCAAACACCTGGGTAATGTTAGGCTTTCTCTTAGCTATTTGACGATGTGATTTTTTTCACATTTTAACAATGTTAAGCCTTTCATCTTTAATTTCTTTTGTTTGTGTGTCCGTTTTTGGGCAAAAACCATTGTTTGGTCTTTTTTTCATTGTAAATTAACTATTCATTGAAATTTTAAAAAAATTACATATTTAGAAACTAGACTCCATTCTACACATATTAAAAAAAGAAAAAAATAATTTTCAATTAGTTTTCAAAATTTATAGGGGTAGCACGACCGAAATTCTATTTTTTAGGATGTGTCCACTTTGGAAATTAGTAAAAAATCAAATATTCATCAAAAAATTATCAAAAAAATCAAGCATAAACTACATGCTATTAGCTAATTTCTCACCAAAGCAATTTTAAAAATACCAAAAAAAAGTTGACCTTTTGGGTAAGTGCAAAAAGATGGGGGGCCAAAAAGTGGCCAAAATAATTTTAAAAAAATTTAAGGCATAACGCGAGCGCGTTATGGCTTGGTAATGACAAGCCACAGGCTCGTCATTACCGAGCCATAACGCGAGCGAGTTATAACGCGAGCGCGTTATAATGCGCTCGCGTTATGGCCAACTATAAATTAAAAAAAAAAGCAAGTCAATTTCATTTCACTCACATTTTCTCCTCTGCCCGCGGCCTCCAAACCCTCAAAAATGCGCTCGCGTTCTGCAAAACGCCAATCAACACAAAAATCTTGTCAATTCATCGCCAAAATGCCGCTGCGACGTCGAGCACGCCAAAGAGGTGAGTTATCTTTGTTTTTTTGTTTGAATTTCTTTCTATATAGGTAGGTTTTTGTTGATTTTTGATGTATATTTCGTTAATTGTCAGGAAATGTTAATGCACCTCCTCCTCCTCCTCCTCCTCCTCAAAATCCACAAAATCCTAAGGAGGAAATACCTGCAGAACAACAACCTCCTCCATTCATTCCTCGACATGCCCCTGGAACATAAGATAATATAATAGGGCAAATTGAAAACAACAAAAAATAAATTGAAGATATAATTGCAAGGTTGAAAGATCCTTCCACTTCAACCTTGCATAGGTCCACGCTTGCCGAATCTCTTGAGTCTATGTTAACAAATGTAAATTCAATTAGCAAGCAAATAACTAGTTGGACCGATAAAAAGACAGAGTTTAGAGATTACTATGCAGATAAATTATCATACCAAGATGTCAAAAAATTACAAATTACAAAAGTAGACTTGTGTTCAATTTTCACAAACCCACAAACAAATCAACCTCCACCCATTACATGCAAGAGGTTCCCTATCCATTGGTGCAACAACCAAGCAATAAGGGACAATTTCGGGCAGAGGTGGTGGATGGTTTTTGACCATCCTCCATGCAATAACAATGAGGTCCCACAATACTTTTTGAGGAAACTCTACTTCGAGTTTGTCCTCAATAAAGTGCCAAACTATTTTGATATGCGGGACTTCCAGGGTAGAGGTGGGGGCTCAGCACAGGATAGACCAGGGGCACGTCTTGACCCACAGCGGGTAGTGAGACGAGTAATCAGTAGACCAGCCCACGAGCATGTTTCTATCCCTTCCATTGTGAAGGAGAGTGTTGAGGTCGATACACTGAGGTCGATTAGTGCCTTGACCTAGAGCATCATAGAGCATGCCGATCCTGCAACATAGAGTGGGTTGGGAGATAGTGCGAGGAGTAGGGTCCCACCGCATACTTGCCAGGCTTGCGGGTCAGCCTGTGGTTATGACCCCATGGACAGTCAGGATGCAGGTGCACAGGCTACATCTGCAGTTGAGCAGATGGTGATGACAGATACCCTCCTAAGTGAGACTTTCGGCCTTGATACTCAGGTAAATATTAGCAAGTTTATTAAATTTAATTTATTAAATTTTATTTTTGAAATACAAGATTAACTAATTTAAATTGATAATTTTAATAAAATTTCAGGGTCATAGCGTCGATGCAGTTTTCAGTGGTTCTCCACCTACATTTTTCACTAGATCATCTACTGTCGAGGTATGTAACTAGTAAACAATTATAAATATTACATGTGAATAGCATCGTTATATGAATGGTATTCTAATTTCTGATTTTGGATGTTGAATAGGTTAACACTGTAGATTTCATGGCAACACCTGCCAGCGGTGGTGGACTTCAAAGCTTTACGGAGGTATAAAATAAATAGTTTAATGAATGAATTGTACTTACTAAATTTTTGTATGTGATTTGTGTGTTTTATTGTGTGTACTTCCATGTTTAGATGAGTGTGTGTGTATGTTAGGAGCCATGATTTGCATCACTATTATAGTTTTCGTAATTGAATAATGTTGTTTTATTTCCAGATGATGCAGGCTGCGGATACACCTCCCCATGTTCATAGGGCAATGGAGCAGGGTGTGGCCTCTGCGATTCATAGCTCTATGGCATTGACAGGGGTATGAGGCAGATTAGTAAATTTCAATTTACATTCATTGTTATAGTTGTCTATTTTTGAAAAATCAAAAGATTATTGATTTGAAGTTTAATTTCTATCTGGATGGTTTCTATAGGACATGACATCACCAGGGCCTTTTCCTGCTACTGAGGCAAGCGAGCATACAGATTATATGTTAGCGGTAAGTGATTATTTTGTTAAATGTTTCATTTTTTTATAACATGTAATTTCTATATATTAATATCTATACTTTTTTTTGTAACAGGTAAAGGTGCAAGAAGAACTAAATAGGAGGAGTAGCCCTCGGGTTCGTAGTAGACCACCCACATGCATGTCTCCATCCCCTAGAAGATCAAAGGCTGCTCATGATTTATTCTCTTCACCAGCTAGAGGGGAATGGCTTTTTATTGTGTTCCTCTGTTGTATGCCTATATGGCATTTGTGGACATATATTTTGTATTGTACATAGTTGACATTGTATGCCTATATGGCATTCTTGTAAGCCTATATGGCTATTTTGTATATATGTTATACTTATATCGACAGATATTGATGTATGCGTATATGGATATTTGGTTAATACAAATCTTTTTTATTGATGGCGTCCATACTTGCATTATAAATCCACTTTTGAATGGATATTTGTAGATGGCTACTTCAAATATTTAAAGTCTGATTGTATTACATAGGATGTTTGTATTTTCTTTGATAGGCTTGATAGGCCATGGATTACATGATGGTGTTTGATGGAAAAGTATGGTACTAGAAGACTCTAGTTCATTCTTAATAGGCTTGTGATTGATAATATCTTTGCATGATTGCACTTGATCTTGGATCATGGGCATGTTGTTAGGATTTTGATTGCATTGTGATGTTTGATGGATAGGCATGGTGTAAGTTTAAGATATCCAACTAGTTCTACGAAAAAATTTCCTTACTTAAACTCTTTTACTTGCTAACAATTCATCAACTACTTCAATAACATAAAGATATACATCAAGATAACTATTTGAATGAAACAACATTAGAGTTGGGTACTTGTCTTGTTACTTGATTCAATCAACTTGCAATGTCTTATTACATGGAAAATGCTTTCAATAGCATGAAGTACAACTCATTCAATGGAAATACAAGGACAGGCCTTGAAGCCTTGATGTTACAATGTCTTCCTTACTTGAGCAACATTTGAAGATTTGGAATGTTCAACTCATCACCTCACAAGGTAGGCACATATTTGAAGGATTTACAGGTTTTTCTGACTTGGGCGCCAAGTTGAGGTGACCTCCTCTTGAAGTTGCGCCTTGTCAACATTAGGCGCCAATTAGAGTTATGGATGCTCTGGATTGTTTCCAAGAGTAGGCGCCAAAACATCATCATTATGAAAGTGTTTTAAATTCTAGGCGCCCAAATGAGCCCTCTGGAGTCTAGGCGCTCCTTTCATGCATTCTGTGTTCTAGGCGCCAATTGAAAGGAGTGGAGAACAGGGCAAACGCCTTCCAAACTAGGTGTTTCCTTGAGGTGACAAGGACTTAGAAAGTGCGCATAAGGTGAGCGCCTTGAGTGAAAAGGTCTAACAAACATCTTTGAACCCCCTTTCAAGGTTAGGCGCATTCTGGAGGTGGAAACAAGTAGAAGGTGCACCTTAGCTTCCTTTGTCAATTCTTGCAAGTCTTTGTTGATTAGGAAGGTGGAATGCTTCATTGTAGAATGAGCGCCTATCTTCTAATGTCCAAACTACTTCTTCTGGCTCACTCTGTGGCTAGGCGCCAGAGCTAAACTGTTCACACAAGAGAGTGCGCCTAGACTCACTTGATGTTTTCTTACTACTTCAACCCCTGGAAGATGTTCCAAGGTGTTCCCTTTTACAAGCACCTGATCTCCCAAGTTCCTTCATGTGCTATTCCTTGAAGGCGCCAAAACTGAGCTCCAGTGCCATGGGATTGTGCCTAACATCTTTGAATAGTTTCTAAGCCTTTTGCAAGTTGATATCCCAAACTCATCTTCTAGGCGCAACAGGAGCTTTCCAAAGGAGTTTCCAAGTTTTAGACGCCAAGCGAGGTCATGGGTGAATGGAACTGCGCCTTAGGAGATGACTGGATCCTAAGCATCAGTCTGGAGTTACAGTGGAATTGATATGCGCCTCAACTAGCTTAGGTACCCATTTGAAGTGATTCCTTTAACACTTCTCTGTCAATCTCAACTGCAAGGATGATCTCCTAATCCAATTTTGATCCTCTGGAGATGCAAATAGCTTTACATTTCACTAGGCGCCATCAATGATGATCATCAACCAAAGCACATTTCAAAGGTGAGATAGGCAAGTGAGGCGCCAAACTAGTCCTTAAGACTTATCTCCTTCTATCAAGTCAATTTCAACTATGTGAGAGAGTTCTATTCTATTTGCACTTGGGCTAGGAATTCACCTAAGAGACATCACTTAGCTTTAAAACTTTCAATCTATAGCCATCTGGGCTAGGCACTCCAATGGAGGATCCTTGAACTCATGCATTGGCGCCTTCTAGTTCTAGGCACCCATTTTGGATGATTCATCCTAATACTAGCGCCCAAAATGACTAGACTCTCTTCATCATCCAATTCACTTAGAAGACTCAAGTTGGAGACTTAGTTGTCTATCCATGTTCTCCGGAAGATTCATTGTACCTCTATGCACTATCTCCTTCAAGGCGCTCCTTAAAAATATTGGAAGTGCTCAGGACTTACCTTAGTCCAAAGCGCCACAATCCATTCCTTAAAGCACAAAGAATTCTCAAAGGCGCCCCTATTTACCTCTAAGCACTCAAATATCATTTAGATTCAAGGCGCACATTTAGCTCCAAAACGCAAATTTCCATCATCAACCCATCAAGGTGCATCATCTTCCCTTTGTATCCCCTTCAAGGCGCAGACATTCACTTCTTCACACTCAAACTCACTCTTTGGCGCTAGAATAGGTGTATAACTTCAAATAAGGCGCTAATCTTAGGTTTCTAAGTACTTAGTTTGATCTTAAGGCTATCCGTCCTCTAAGCACTCTCTCCAACTCCCTCACTGAAGGCCCTCTGTAAGTTTGGGCGCATTTCATCCCAAGGCGCTTCAACATCATCCAAGGCGCAAATTCACTCTCTAAGACAAGGTGCAAAAAACCCTATCCTAAGGCGCTTAAATCTTGCTTCTAGACCTAGGCGCACAAACATGAGATTAAGGATCATTTTGGCCACCATCACTTCCCTAAAGGCGCAAAATTGGTGTAGATACATTCCATTTATTAAGGATCATTCTGGCGCCCAAATCTTGTCAAAGCAAAGGATCAATAGGTTCTCTCTAAGGCGCACTCCAGGGTTTGATCTTGCAAGACTTCTCACGTCAAAATTTTGACCAAGACACTCAAGGCACTAGTCTTTATCATCTAACCCTACAACGCACTTACTCATTATGATATACTCCTCAACTTTGTATTCAACCTTGCCCAAGGCGCATATTCACTATAAGGCATTCTCACTTTGTCAAGGCTCAGAGGGCTTCAACTTGCTAAAGGGTAGAGGTCTAGGCGCATATCTGACTTGAAGCTCAAGGCGCTCCAACCCTCTTGCTCTAGAATTCCTTCTAGGCATTAAGTGATTTCTCCAATTCCTTGAAAACATTTGAAGTGTTTTACCTTCTCAAGGTGCTCCTTCGAACTTGACTCCAAGGTGTTATAATCTCAAAGGTGCTGACATCATCTCAACCAAAGGCGCTCAATGATTCATCCCATATCTAGGCGCTAAAACACTTAATCAACCAAGTCATTCAAGGTGCCATTCAGTAAACTCATCTTCCATGATATTCCTATCAAGGCGCATATCACTTCTCTCATGGGCTTTAGGCGCTCAGTTGAGTGTTTCAATACTACTTAGGTGCCAAATTCATTTTAATGCACCAAACACAAAGAGCTTTCAAACACTGGGCGCTCACAAAGAGTCTTCCAACCTTGGGCGCTAAATTAGGTCTTTGCAACTATCCAAGGCGCATATCTTCGTTTGAAAAACTTATGGTGCCAAGACAACTTCTCATTAGGGCGCTCAAAACACTTGTGTTTACATTTGAAGTGCTTTACCTTCTTAAGGTGCTCCAGACTAACCTGACTCCAAGGCACTCCATCATCATCCTTAAGGCGCTAAAAACATCATCCAACTCCTTAAGGCACTTCACTGTCAAAGTCTGAAGGCACTCTACCTAGACCTTTTCCCTAGGCGCCAGAACTCCTAAGCGCTCACCAGATAACTCTCTTCTTCAAGGCACAAATCTTCCTATACTATGATTGCCTCTGAAACGCCGATTAACGTGATGTGAGGGTGCAAAGGCTACTCCAATCCTCAGTGAGCGCCTAGTTTAAACAAGGAGAAATAAAGCATTCAAAACTATCCAAACGATCATCCCCTTCCTAATGTCTTCACTGCTCCGGAAAACCTTGGCCAAAATGACACATAACAACTCCTATGAGTGCCCTTATGCCCTAGGATCATCTAGTTTGTGCGTCTTGTAATGAGGAGTTCATGTAAGTTTGGAATGAGCACCTTGAATAAGTGTAAACTAGCCTAGAGAAGGGTATGTGCGCCTTGAGCGCCTTGAGCATTCCAGAGATAACTGTGCGCCTAGAACAATATGAGTGCTCATGATGATGATTAACGCCCTGATGAGACTATGAGCGCCTTGTTCAGGAGATACCTTGTTTGATCATAAAATGCGCCTTGAGTCTTGAAGGTTTTGAGCGCCTAGGTGATTTGGATGTTGGGATGTTGGTATGCGCCCAAGATTGAGGTAAGTGAGCGCTTGTAATGGAGGAGAGCAATGAGATGGAATGTCTTGTAGAGATTGGCACCCAGAGACCCATTTTTGCGCCTTTGATGATGACCATTTTTGCATAAGAGTTTAGCACCTTAGAGTTGTAAACTTTCTCTTTGGGCGCCCCTGAGTGAATGTTGGTGCCTTGGACAACTAAATACGCCTTTGATGGAGTGGAGCCTAGAAGGGGAGTAGGAGGAAACCCAATCTTCAAGATTCATCAAGCTTCAAAGTTTAGGTCAGAGGTTATCCACTTTATCCAAGGAAGGTGTTATCATCTACACTCCGAGAAGGTAATGTCAAAGGCCATCATGAAGGATCACTTCATCAACTTCAAGTCCTTCAAGTTCAAGTCCTTTCACCTAGTAAGTCCAAGAGAGATTTCTACTCCGATTCATGAAGTAAGCTTATATCATCCTTATCTACTTTGCAAGAAGAAGAAACATTACAAAGTCAATCAAATGAGTTACAAGTACCATACATCCAATTGCAAGGAGTGAACCACCTTAAGGAAAAATAGTTCTCTTGAAGTTACTTGAAATGTCAAAAGGTTTAGCGCCTCCAAGTAAGGTCAGAGGTGAGGTTAGAGGTGAAATGCGCCTTTGGACCATTCTGGCGCCTTGGATGAAGAACCCATATCTTGAGCCCAAGAGGTAAAATTTGCGCCTTAGTAGATTTGGAGAGTTACAGAGATTAGAGAAAAGTGCCTTGAAGACAGAGTTGTTCAAGGCGCATGTGTGATTTGGTCAAAAATAGGTGCCTAGAGTGAATAGGCTTTCATCCTGACTTAATACACTGCCTCCTTCTGATGATTTTTGGGGCAGTAGAAAACCTTTCACCACGGGCAAATGCCTCAGAGCTATAAAAAATTGAGAGAGGTTATTGTAGAGGCACTCTACGTGATCCCGTTGCCTCAGTCGGAATGTTTTTAAGTGACACGGTTTTCGAGTAACATCTCGTCAAAGATTGCTGCCTTTTTGCACTTTGGACTCTTCAGGGATATCGTCGGTACAATGTAGCTCCGACTGTTTCGACATGTTTGGGTGAAAAATAGGACCATGCCTAGCATAAATGTACCCATTCGGACGCGTTGGAACAGTCAGTTTGGTCACATCAGGAGCAGGACGAAAGTTACACCCCTTTGCAACTTTACACTACCTCCTTCTGACGATTTTTGGAGCAACAGAAAACCTGACACCACAGGCAAATGCCTCAGAGCTATAAAAAACTGAGAGAGGTTATTTTAGAGGCACTCTACGTGATCCCGTTGCCTCAGATGAAATATTTCTAAGTGACACAATTTTCGAGTAACATCTCATTAAAGATTGCTACCTTTTTGCACTTTGGACTCTTCAGGGATATCGTCGGTACAATGTAGCTCTGACTGTTTCGACATGTTTGGGTGAGAAATAGGACCATGCCTAGCATAAATGTACCCATTCGGACGCGTTGGAACAGTCAGTTTGGTCGCATCAGGAGCAGGACGAAAGTTACACCCCTTTGCAACTTTACACTGCCTCCTTCTGACGATTTTTGGGGCAACAGAAAACCTTTCACCACGGGCAAATGCCTAAGAGCTATAAAAAATCGAGAGAGGTTATTGTAGAGGCACTCTACGTGATCCCGTTGTCTCAGACAGAATGTTTCTAAGTGACACAGTTTTTGAGTAACATCTCGTCAAAGATTGCTGCCTTTTTGCACTTTGGACTCTTCAGGGATATCGTCGGTACAATGTAGCTCCGACTGTTTCGACATGTTTGGGTGAAAAATAGGACCATGCCTAGCATAAACGTACCCATTCGGACGCGTTGGAACAGTCAGTTTGGTTGCATCAGGAGCAGGATGAAAGTTACACCCCTTTGCAACTTTACACTGCCTCCTTCTGACGATTTTTGGGGCAACAGAAAACCTTTCACCACGGGCAAATGCCTCAGAGCTATAAAAAACTGAGAGAGGTTATTGTAGAGGCACTCTACATGATCCCGTTGCCTTAGACGGAATGTTTCTAAGTGACACGATTTTTGAGTAACATCTCGTCAAAGATTGCTGCCTTTTTGCACTTTGGACTCTTCAGGGATATCGTCGGTACAATGTAGCTCCGACTGTTTCGACATGTTTGGGTAAAAAATAGGACCATGCCTAGCATAAATGTACCCATTCGGATGCGTTGGAACAGTCAGTTTGGTCGCATTAGGAGCAGGACAAAAGTTACACCCCTTTGCAACTTTACACTGCCTCCTTCTGACGATTTTTGGGGCAACAGAAAACCTTTCACCACAGGCAAATGCCTCAGAGCTATAAAAAATTGAGAGAGGTTATTGTAGAGGCACTCTACGTGATCCCGTTGCCTCAGACAGAATGTTTCTAAGTGACACAATTTTTGAGTAACATCTCGTCAAAGATTGCTGCCTTTTTGCACTTTGGACTCTTCAGGGATATCGTCGGTACAATGTAGCTCCAACTGTTTCGACATGTTTGGGTGAGAAATAGGACCATGCCTAGCATAAATGTACCCATTCGGACGCGTTGGAATAGTCAGTTTGGTCGCATCAGGAGCAGGACAAAAGTTACACCCCTTTGCAACTTTACACTGCCTCCTTCTGACGATTTTTGGGGAAACAGAAAACCTTTCACCACGGGCAAATGCCTCAGAGCTATAAAAAACCGAGAGAGGTTATTGTAGAGGCACTCTACGTGATCCCGTTGCCTCAGATGGAATGTTTCTAAGTGACACAGTTTTCGAGTAACATCTCGTCAAAGATTGCTGCCTTTTTGCACTTTGGACTCTTCAGGGATATCGTCGGTACAATGTAGCTCTGACTGTTTCAACATGTTTGGGTGAAAAATAGGACCATGCCTAGCATAAATGTACCCATTCGGACGCGTTGGAACAGTCAGTTTGGTCGCATCATGAGCAAGACACCAAAAATGCAAAAGTTGCTTTGTGCAACTTGACAACATTGACACTTTTTTGCAACATGACTCAAAGACTCAAACTGACCCCAAATGACTCAAAGTGACTTAAAATCACCTTGATTATAGAGGTCGAGGCACTCCTTATCATTCATTCATTATGAGCACCTTGGGAGAATGGTATATAGGTCATCATCATGATTGGGCGCCTTGGATCCAAAGTGTTGGAGAGATCATCAAATGGTGTCTAGTAGGGTGAGTTATGAGTTTGGTCGCATCAGGAGTAGGACACCAAAAATGCATAATATGATGATGTAAAAATGTGTACATATGTGTAAAAATGCAGGAGGAAATAAAAAAAGACAAACCTTACAAATTAATGTGCATACTTACAACTCAATGTAACATAACTTTACAAAATCAATGTGAATACTTACAAATTAATCCAATGAACCATCTAGATCTGCTCTACTCTTTATTGTGTCAAGTATTGCTTCATGGTCAGACTCATGCACCTTCCACAATATTTTGTTCAAAGGTCTACCCCGATACTTTATCAAATGAACATTGGATGCCACGACAAGGTTCGAGTAATGAAGAATCTTTCGATGCATGTCAAAGTCCTGAAATAGCCAAATATTAACACTCTTATGTGGGTACCTTCTAAGCCATGTTCCAGTAATAACCACTGATCCTGTAGGGTATTCGATGTTTTCTCCATCTGTAATAGGGGCCTCCAATTTCTTTTTGGCCTCAACACAACGACATAAGTAATAATCTGTTCCCTCTTCATTATCTTCATCTGCAATAACTGCATATACGTGTCCTACATTGATATGTGTAGCAAATTAGATGAAATTAGTCAACATTACAAAAACACTACAAAGTAAGATGACATTACCTGGTTGAACTAGATGAAATTAGATGCATATATGTGCCCTATATTACCTAGTTGAACTAAATCTGATATGTGGTCAAAGTCAACTGACGATTCCATCTGTGTTAGTTCCAGTGCCGTCGGGGGTCGATACGTGTCAAGTGGGCTAAGATAACTTAACTGCCATTCGTCAACCCACTCCTTTGACTCACACTCATCCCAGACTTGAATTGTACAAGAAGAACAAAAGCATGACATCTTTCATGTATGGATACTCCATGAACCTGCAATTGAGCTTCTAAAAGAGTGTATCTCATTTGATCCTGTCAGTGTACAACAATCCTCATATGGTGCAATGTTAGTATCATCTATCAACCAAAAAAATCTACGAACTAAAGACTTACCTTCATTACCTGGACCCATGGAAGCATTACACCACTCGACAATCGATTTTGCATCTGTCAACTTTGCATTGTCTTTATACTTTAACTCTTCTCGTGCTATGGCTCTTTTGATACATGCTCCTGCACCATCATGCTCCCCCTTTCCATGCCCGGCCTCACAAAAGTTCCACATATGTTGAATACCTGTAAAATTATGCCTCCTACTCAGCCAATAGAAATTCTGTGAGTTCTTGAATTGTGATGCACAATTATCCGACCATATGATATGCTGACTGAACGATATGCCCCTTCTAGCCAAATCATTGTAGAACACCTAAAAGCAACCTTGCACGAACTCCGTAGAATGCGTGCGATCATCACTAATATAGAAATGATACTCCCTTATGATCTTTCTATCATCCTCTGTACTATCATTCGCATGAATGAATGCGATGTGCACAAATATAGAAACCTGTGTGGAGTTGTAATATTGTGATTGCACCTCACGCTGTGGCTGTAGACTGTAGTTCTCTACAAAGTTGACGACTGAAACAATGCTACCAATCGGAAATGTGTCCTTGCATAACTTGAATTGCAAGTCCAACCATCGAGCTCTATGGGCATGTCTTGCATACTCATACACTATGCTGTCACGAAATATAGGCATAAACTGATACACTGGAATCTTTTCAATAACTAATTCACACCTCTTTGCTTCTTTACCATCTTTTGTATTGTATGCCACTGTTTTATACTTGCCAAACTCTACTAGTTCATTTCCAACCACATGTGTTATTTCCATATGTTCACATATTGGCAAATGTTGCAAGCCACCGCAACGATGACATGTGCCATCCAAGCATAATTTCTTGTAGAATATTTGACCTTCCTCTCTTTCACATAAAATTCTTGATATGAAGTCTCTTGAAGATGTTGGTGGGGCACATATGGCACAACCCTGCAAATCATTGTTAGTATGCATATCTAAACATATAGACCTATAAGCATCAAAATGGTTAGAAAATTCAATATGTAATCTACAACAACAAGTAGTGCGTGTGTGATTTATCTTAACATAGAAAGGTTTTAGCATTTCAAAATATCTTTGACAAATTTTAATTTAAGGACACTTCTCTAGAAATTTACCATAAAACTGTGTTTGAGTCTCATCCAAAAAATGCTTTGGATGTGGCTCGCGGTTCTGACTACCAATTCTCCTTCTTACCACATCCCTTTGATTCGGAGATACCCTTGTGTAATTCTTCCAAAAGTCTTCAATTAGTGATCTCAATGCTTCAACAATTGGTTTATCTTTTCGTGGTAGTCTCCCCGAGAACACCCATAATTCATTGGCATTAGTGTCCTCAATTCTTTGGCGTCTTCCAACGGCTCTTGATAAAGTTTTCCTATTAATTCTTAATTCTTGACTTGTCTTTCTAATGAGACGAGCTTTCCTCGTTTGACTACTTACTATAGTCGATGTAATCACACGCCGTGTTGCATTACTATCTTTTGTGCGTGAGGTGTTACCCACACTCTCATACGCACTCATTAGATTCTTGACAATAGATTTTTCACTTGAAGCCTCTGATGTTCTCAACCCAAGAATCTTCATGATAGACCTATACTTTATACTTCGCATCATTTCAACGAATAGTTGACATCTTGCAGTCTCATTTAACTTTTCAAAGAACAATCTCCAAATCTTATTAGCATATCTTCTACAAGTGCGTTTTGGAATCTTACCTTCCATTGGCTGCAAAATATTCTCATCAATATCAATCAAATACTTTGGCTTTCTATGCAAAATTCTAGGTGGTGTCAAGTTAGGTAAATTCATCTCAACATTAGGAATTTCATCAATATTTAAATGAGATGGGTTAGATGGCATACCTTCGATCGAAGATGGAATAGATGACATACCTTGAGGTTGAGGTGGGAACGATGGCGTACCTCCTTCATCACATGTGAGTGATGATGTACTCTCAACTTGAGATGTGGTAGATGGTGTCCCTACATGTTGTCTTGCGGTAAAGGATGTGTCTCCAACTATGGTATTCAAATCTCTCGTACCACGAAGTTTTTGCATTCATTCTCTTTGTGCCGCCAATACCATATCTCTTTGTGATGGTTGTGGTTCCTCTTCAATTGGTATGTCTTCATTTATCGTGTCCAATTTCCTCTTCTCACGAAGTTCCCTCATAGCCATTGCTTTCTTTGCATTCTTAGCTTCTATCTCTTCCTGTGTTGGTTTAATTCTTGATCGTTTCCTCGGCATGACGGAGAATTTGTCTGTAGCATGATAAAGAGACCAATATTAGTTCCTAAGAAATGAATACATGATAATAGTGGGATTGTATTTTTTTTATGTTGTAAGGATTTATTCTTGTATAGTTTGACATCATGGTATGAACTAAGGTTTGTTTATTACACATAATTATTAAAGAGCCCAAGTGTAGAAAATATACATGGCATCATGTGAGATTGTAGGTTGCTTTCTCGATTGGGAATGTGTCTATTTTAAACATGTATGATAAAGCATGATAAAGTAATTCAATCCGAAATAAGGAAAATGTAAAGAACATGCATGTAAAGACTTGACATACCTAAAAAATAAAGATTTGAATGGAGAGAGTACCCAATTATGTAGTGTTTTTATCTTCTTGCATCAAACTCCTCAACAATTTGAGTTTTTCACCACTTGCTTCCTTTTCAATGTTAAATTTTTAAAATTGAATCACAATTAACATTGCAATACTACAAAAATTGAAACTTGAATAGATATATATCAAACTTGGTTTGAAAACTATGTTATTTCCTCCTTCTCAAGTTGGCAAAGCAGAAAAGGTGGTGGAAAGATCATGCAAAGGTGGTACAATGTGTCAAATGTGCATGTGAACTTCCCAATAGCATGAAAGCACTTCTTTTTTGTCGAAGCACGCGTAGAATCAGTAAGAAAACAGAGCATGTGGGCCAAGATCATGGGGGTAACCACTTTTTTACCGTTTCAGTAGAAAGACAAAACGCGAGCGCATTATAATGCACTCGCGTTTTATCCTACTATAGATCCCTAAACCCTCAACCCTCAATGTCAAATCCTAATCCCTCAACCCTCAGCATCAAATCCTAATCCCTCAACGTCAAATCCTAATCCGTCAACCCTCCAACCCTATCCCTAATCCTTACAACCCTCAACCCTTAAATTTGATCCATCAACCCTCAACATCAAACCCTAATCCCTCAACCCTCAACCCTAATCTGTCATCCGTCATCCCTCAACTCTAATCCCTCATTCCTAAACCCTAAATGCTATCCCTATTCCTAGACCCTCAACAGGCTCGATACTATACCTTAAACCCTAATCCCTCTACCATCGACACTCTTATTTAACCCTAATCCCTTGACCATTAACCCTATCCCTCAACCTCAACCCTCAACCCTCAACTCTCAACATTAAACCCTAATTCATCAACCCTAAACCCTATCCCTAAACCATCAACCCTCAACACTATACCTTAAACCCTAATCCCTCAACCCTAACCCTAAACCTTGTCCCTAAACCCTAATCCCTCAACCCTCAACCCTAATCTGTCATCCGTCATCCCTCAACTCTAATCCCTCATTCCTAAACCCTAAATGCTATCCCTATTCCTAGAACCTCAACAGGCTCGATACTATACTTTAAACCCTAATCCCTCTACCATCGACACTCTTATTTAACCCTAATCCCTTGACCATTAACCCTATCCCTCAACCTCAACCCTTAACCCTCAACCCTCAACCCTCAACTCTCAACATTAAACCCTAATTCATCAACCCTAAACCCTAATCCCTCAAACCTAAACCCTATCCCTAAACCATCAACCCTCAACACTATACCTTAAACCCTAATCCCTCAACCCTCAACCCTAAACCTTATCCCTAAACCCTAATCCCTCAACCCTCAACCCTAATCCCTCATCCCTCAACTCTAATCCCTTATCCTTAAACCCTAAATGCTATCCCTATTCCTAAACCCTCAACAGACTCGATACTATACCTTAAACTCTAACCCTTATCCCTAAACCCTCCAACCCTATCCCTAATCCTTATACCCTCCACACTCTACTTTAACCCTAATTCCTCGACCCTCAACCCTATCCCTAAACCCTTGACCCTCGAACCTCAACCCTCAACCCTCAACATCAAACCCTAATCCCTCAACCCTTAACTCTGATCCCTCGACCTTCAACCCTGATCCTAAACCCTAAACCCTCAACGCCAAATTCTAATCCCTCAACCCTATCCCTAAACCCTCAACCCTCAATGTCAAATCCTAATCCCTCAACCCTCAGTGTCAAATCCTAATCCCTCAACGTCAAATCCTAATCCGTCAACCCTCCAACCCTATCCCTAATCCTTACAACCCTCAACCCTTAAATCTAATCCATCAACCCTCAACACTATACCTTAAACCCTAATCCCTTCAACCTCAACCCTATCCCTAAACCCTTAACCCTCGAACCTCAGCCCTCGAAGTCAAACCCTAATCCCTCAACCCTTAACTCTGATCCCTCATCTCTCAACCCTAACCCTAAACCCTCAACCCTCAACATCAAACCCTAATCCCTCAACCCTCAACCCTAATCTGTCATTCGTCATCCCTCAACTCTAATCCCTCATTCCTAAACCCTAAATGCTATCCCTATTCCTAGACCCTCAACAGGCTCGATACTATACCTTAAACCCTAATCCCTCTACCATCGACACTCTTATTTAACCCTAATCCCTTGACCATTAACCCTATCCCTCAACCTCAACCCTCAACCCTCAACTCTCAACATTAAACCCTAATTCATCAACCCTAAACCCTAATCCCTCAAACCTAAACCCTATCCCTAAACCATCAACCCTCAACACTATACCTTAAACCCTAATCCCTCAACCCTAACCCTAAACCTTGTCCCTAAACCCTAATCCCTCAACCCTCAACCCTAATCTGTCATCCATCATTCCTCAACTCTAATCCCTCATTCCTAAACCCTAAACACTATCCCTATTCCTAGAACCTCAACAGGCTCGATACTATACTTTAAACCCTAATCCCTCTACCATCGACACTCTTATTTAACCCTAATCCCTTGACCATTAACCCTATCCCTCAACCTCAACCCTTAACCCTCAACCCTCAACCCTCAACTCTCAACATTAAACCCTAATTCATCAACCCTAAACCCTAATCCCTCAAACCTAAACCCTATCCCTAAACCATCAACCCTCAACACTATACCTTAAACCCTAATCCCTCAACCCTCAACCCTAAACCTTATCCCTAAACCCTAATCCCTCAACCCTCAACCCTAATCCCTCATCCCTCAACTCTAATCCCTCATCCCTAAACCCTAAATGCTATCCCTATTCCTAAACCCTCAACAGACTCGATACTATACCTTAAACTCTAATCCCTTATCCCTAAACCCTCCAACCCTATCCCTAATCATTATACCCTCCACACTCTACTGTAACCCTAATTCCTTGACCCTCAACCCTATCCCTAAACCCTTGACCCTCGAACCTCAACCCTCAACCCTCAACATCAAACCCTAATCCCTCAACCCTTAACTCTGATCCCTCAACCTTCAACCCTAATCCTAAACCCTAAACCCTCAACGCCAAATTCTAATCCCTCAACCCTTCACTCTAATCCCTCAACCCTAAACCCTATCCCTAAACCTTGTCCCTAAACCTTGTCCCTAAACCCTAATCCCTCAACCCTCAACCCTAATCAGTCATCCGTCATCCCTCAACTCTAATCCCTCATTCCTAAACCCTAAACGCTATCCCTATTCCTAGACCCTCAACAGGCTCGATACTATACCTTAAACCCTAATCCCTCTACCATCGACACTCTTATTTAACCCTAATCCCTTGACCATTAACCCTATCCGTCAACCTCAACCCTCAACCCTCAACCCTCAACTCTCAACATTAAACCCTAATTCATCAACCCTAAACCCTAATCCCTCAAACCTAAACCCTATTCCTAAACCATCAACCCTCAACACTATACCTTAAACCCTAATCCCTCAACCCTCAACCCTAAACCTTATCCCTAAACCCTAATCCCTCAACCCTCAACCCTAATCCCTCATCCCTCAACTCTAATCCCTCATCCCTAAACCCTAAATGCTATCCCTATTCCTAAACCCTCAATAGACTCGATACTATACCTTAAACTCTAATCCCTTATCCCTAAACCCTCCAACCCTATCCCTAATCCTTACACCCTCCACACTCTACTTTAACCCTAATCCCTTCAACCTCAACCCTATCCCTAAACCCTTGACCCTCGAACCTCAACCCTTGACCCTCGAACCTCAACCCTCAACCCTCGATGTCAAACCCTATTCCCTCAACCCTTAACTCTGATCCCTCATCTCTCAACCCTAACCCTAAACCCTAAACCCAACCCTCAACGTCAAATCCTAATCCCTAAACCCTAAACCCTATCCCTAAACCCTCAACACTATACCTTAAACCCTAATCCCTCAGCCCTCAACCCTAAACCTTATCCCTAAACCCTAATCCCTCAACCCTCAACCCTAATCTGTCATCCCCCAACTCTAATCCTTCATCCCTAAACCCTAAATGCTATCCCTATTCCTACACCCTCAACAGAATCGATACTATACCTTAAACCCTAATCCCTTATCCCTAAACCCTCCAACCCTATCCCTAATCCTTATACCCTCCACACTCTACTTTAACCCTAATTCCTCAACCCTCAACCCTATCCCTAAACCCTTGACCCTCGAACCTCAACCCTCAACCCTCAACGTCAAACCCTAATCCCTCAACCCTTAACTCTGATCCCTCGACCCTCAACACTATACTTTAAACCCTAATCCATATCCCTCAACCCTTAACCCTTAAAACTTAAACCCTATCCCTACACCCTCAACACTTGACACTATATCTTAAGCCTTAAACCCTCATCCCTAAAGCCTCAACCCTCAATCCTTAAACCTTCAACCCTAAACCCTATCCCTAATCCCTCTACCCTCGACACTCTAACCCTAACCTCGACATTAAATGCTAATCCGTCAACCCTAAACCCTAATCCTCAACCCTCAACCCTCAACCCTCAACACTATACCTTAAACCCTAATCCCTCAACCCTCAACCCTAAACCGTATCCCTAAACCCTAATCCCTCAACCCTCAACCCTAATCCATCATCCCTCAACTATAATCCCTCATCCCTAATCCCTAAATGCTATCCCTATTCCTAAACTCTCAACAGACTTGATACTATACCTTAAACCCTAATCCCTTATCCCTAAACCCTCCAACCCTATCCCTAATCCTTACACCCTCCACACTCTACTTTAACCCTAATCCCTCGACTCTAAACCCTATCCCTAAACCCTTGACCCTTGAACCTCAACCCTCAACCCTTAATGTCAAACCCTAATCCCTTAACCCTTAACTTTGATCCCTTGACCCTCAACCGTAATTTGTCAACCCTCATCCCTAAACCTTAAACGCTATCCCTATTCCTAGACCCTCAACGGGCTCGATACTATACCTTAAACGCTAATACCTTATCCGTAAACCTTCCAACCCTATCCCTTATGCCTTAACCCTCATGATTAATAGCCTTGAATGTAAAAAAAATTGAGTGGGACATAATGCGAGCGCGTTATAACGCGCTCGCGTTATGTCAAACATGGCAAAAGACAGACTTGCGGGAAAGAAAAATGCAAGGCAAAACATAACGCGAGCGCGTTATAACGCACTCGCGTTATTTCTTGCTTTGGGAATCCCAAGCCTTGGGCTTGGGATTTGCTTTGGATTTCCAACCCAAAGGCTTGGAGTGCCTTATGAACAGTCACAGACGTGTTTTTCTGTATTCTTCAAAATTTCACATAATTTCGTTCGTGCTAACCCTCAGATTTGCACGTGTTTCAAGGTTGAACAAATCGAACACATGGGTAATGTTAGGCCTTCTCTTAGCTATTTGACGATGTAATTTTTTTCACATTTTAATAATGTTAAGCCTTTCATCTTTAATTTCTTTTGTTTGTGTCCGTTTTTATGCAAAAACCACTGTTTGGTCTTTTTTTCATTGTAAAATAACTATTCATTCAAATTTCAAAAAAATTACATATTTAGAAACTAGACTCCATTATATAAATATTAAAAAAATAAAAAAATGATTTTCAATTAGTTTTCAAAATTTATAGGGGTAGCACGGCCAAAATTCTATTTTTTAGGATGTGTCCACTTTAAAAATTAGTAAAAAATCAAATATTCATCAAAAAATTATCAGAAAAATCGGGCATAAACTACATGCTATTAGCTAATTTCTCACCGAAGCGATTTTAAAAATACCAAAAAAAAGTTGACCTTTTGAGGGAGCCACAAAACATGCTATGTTATGTTTTTTTGACAGAAACAACACCAATTTCTGTGGCTCCCTCTTTTGAACCCCTTAATCTATGCCATTTTCAAAACAAAATAGTAGTTTAGAAAGTAGACTCGGAGCACTACGAACATTGTTTTGGTTGCATCTCTAAATTTTGAGTGTAACTATGCTCAATTTCTCATCCAAGGCCAGTATTTCCTGATTTCAGAAAAAAAGTGGCCACTTAAGACCCCTTTTTGGCCCCCCATCTTCTTGCACTTACCCTTTTAAGGGAGCCACAAAACATGCTATGTTATATTTTTTTGACAAAAACAAGACCAATTTCTGTGGCTCGCTCTTTTGAACCCCTTAATCTATACCATTTAAAAAAATAGTAGTTTAAAAAGTAGACTCAAAGTACTACGAACATTGTTTTGGTTGCATCTCCAAATTTTGAGTGTAACTATGCTCAATTTCTCATCCAAGGCCAGCATTTCCTGATTTTAGAAAAAAAGTGGCCACTTAAGACCCCTTTTTGGCCCCCCATCTTTTTGCACTTACCCTTATATGAGCTGAAAACTCATTGAAATTCTTCACAATAATAAAATTCAGGTCTGATTTTTAGTAAAATAAGTACATACCAACACTTGTCTTCTTGAAACTAGTAGTTATTTCTTTCCAGAGTCACCAGGTGTGTAAAGAAAATGCCTCCAAAAGGTTGAAACTATTGCTATACACACCAAACAACAGTAACAAAATGTATAAAAATGGATTGAGAATCAGTTCATAGTCCCACTGGTCATGCCAAAAACTGTTATCAATGAGATTTGCACCCTGTTGAATGTGAGGTTCAACAATCTATTGAAACATGGGAATGATCCCAAGGTGTGGGTGCCTTATGTGGGACCAAACCTCTGGAGAAGGCCGGCTTCCTAACTCGATATCACCTAAACTGACTTACTCTACGGCCTTGACAGGGAAAAGGGTAAAGAAGTATATGTATTAAAACTGAACTAAAAAATCAAAGGGGTGATACACCTAACTGAGAAGGAATATGAAATTCAAGATTCATACACTTGCTATAATGATAGAAAACCTGTATGCACAACTTACCACTGTTATACTTTTGCATGAGTGTTTCACAAGTAGGTCCAAATGTTTAGACTTCTAAGAGGAAGATAACTTCACAACTAAAAGTAAATCACACCTTTTTGACACAACTTGTAACCTGCATTAATATGTTTTCTACATAAAGGCTCTAACAATCTTAGACAAAGCTAAAAGGAAATATGTAGGTTGTCTATGCTTATAGGTTGCATACATGGCTTGGATGTGGGTTGTCTATGCCCTAGATGTTTCAGTGTTGATGCAAATTCTAATTTGTGGCTTGCTTTAGTCACATGTTGCATTGGTTTGCTTGTCATTATGAGATATAGAGAGATGGTTTTACCTAATACAGTCATGATATGGGACCTGTGTTTGTTGACTATATGGTACAGTTGTGTGAGACTTAATGGGAGTTTGGTGTAGGTACATAGACTATTCTTTGTTAGCCTTCTACCAAAAATTTGTCTCATCTACCCTACAATAATTGCATTTTCATCCTAAAATTCTTGAAATGTACCATGAACCTTTTGAGATTATTTCACCAGCATTCCTATTTGGATTCTTCAATAATTATTGTCAACGTGTTTTTCAAACAAAAAAATTATGGAGAATAGAAAATATTAATTGCTTTAAATTGCATAACTAATAGACTCTGCACGAATTTTGAATGACATAGTGGAACAACTTGTTACCTATCAATTTCTTTAAATAAAATTTCCTAAAGACTTCTCATCAAATATGCTGTGTACATATTGTGCAACTACAACATTTCATGAGATGGTATATTTTTTTAGGCATTTTGTTATTGGTCTCGTGCCATTTTTGTGCTTGCTCGTACTGCATGCATGTCTATTACAACATATCCAACTATAAAATCTATCAAAAATTTCCTAACATTATGGTATGATAGATGTCCAAACCCTGTTCCAAATCTTCCAGTTTGGAAAAGGTTGTGGAATTTGGCTCTTTCACCTGCCACTTGCATTTCCTCAAATTTTTTTTTAAAAGCTTTTCAAAACATCCTTTGTGCTTATATCGCAGCATTTCATTCCATGTCAAGATATCTCATGGAAGCATTCTGTCAATCACATCACGTACCCTCTCAATATGTAGTTTAGTTTAGCTTATGTTCTGGGTGCCATCATGAGTTTTATTCTTGTGACTACATCACTACCAATTGTTATTTGTTTAGTCTTAACTATTGCTTGAGATCCATATTAATAAGATAAATAAGTACTCTTCTATATGGATGGTCATTACGAAAGTGATAACTAATCACAGTAGCAAATTGCATAACTTTAAAGCATATTAAGTTCTGGTCAAAGAGTTCATGATCTTCATCTAAAGAAATGAAGTTATGTGATGTATTTCATGAATATCTATACATGTGATTAAGAAAATATTTTTTAATGGGAGATTTAAATTAGATACAATTTATATGTATGCTTTCGCTTTTACCAAATTAATTAAAAAAAAAGATATAGTTTATAAATTATTGTAAAATTATTTTACACTACCACTTTCATGTTCTACATATGGATGCCTGACAATTGCATATCAATCACATTATCAAAATTATATTTACTTGATTTTATTCCATTGCAAACAAAATTGAAGCTGTTGCAAAATATCCTTTCAATTGATTATAAACAATTATATTATACAAGCAAATTTCACATGTCAAAGATTCAATACTGTATACATGTCAAACTTGTATTCCAACATGGTAAATTATATAGCACCTTCCAACATCTATTTCTCAACTTTTATAAAGCAAATTTCACATGCCAAAGACTCAATATTGTATACATGTCAAACTTGTACTCCAACATAGTAAATTATATAGCACCTTCCAACATTTATTTTTTCTCAACTTTATTAAAGCAAATTTCACATGTCAACGATTCAATATTGTATATATGTCAAACTTGTATTCCAACATGGTAAATTATATAGCAACTTCCAACATTTATTTCTCAACTTTATTAAAGCAAATTTCACAATTCAAAGACTCAATATGGTATACATATCAAACTTATATAGCACCTTCCAACATCTATTTGTCAACCTTCAAACTTATATGGCACCTTCCAACATCTATTTCTCAACCTTAAATGCCCTAAGGGATGGCTATTCTTAAATATCATCCACTTCAACAGTCAAAGGTTAATTTTGGCCAATAAAAATAGGACAAATATTTACCACTTTTTGTTATGAATGTGATGTAAAATTACTATTGATTGTTTGACCATTGAATAGATGATATTTAAGTAGAGTGGTAAGGGATAAGGCAGTGCAGCTTCAATGAAAAATAAACGTTGAATGCTACAGTCTTCCTCCCCCAAACTGATGAAAAGTTAGGCGGCATGAGATTCTGACGAATTCAACGTTCTGGTAGCTGCTGAATTTGACAACAATAGAGTTCAGAGTGGAGAAAAAGGAAAAGGAAAGCTACTTGAATTAACAAGCAATTGAGAACATAAGAGTGTAAGAGAATGAGAATTTCATGGCAGCACCCGAGTTAACATTTCGAATCGTTTAACAGAGACCGATCGCCCAATTCCCCATCGATCATTAAGTATGTCACGGAATCCAATCCTATAAAATGAAGCGCTTTGAACAGTGATAATTCAAACAGTCCATTACATTTCTCCCAAGAACCGATCAACCTAGAGAAGGAGATCACCAGAGAAGCCTCACTTCTTTTGTTTCCATTTAGTGCTCACCTCCTCGAACAGGGGTGGGTGGGAGGAGATAGTAGGGGTTTTGGGCGAACACCAGGAGATGGTTCGCCAATTGGAGGGGTTAAAATTCCGTCGAGATTGATCCGGGGGACTTGGGGCTCCTACCTCCCATCTATCTTCCCGTCGCCCCACCTCTCAAACCTTCATCCTCCCACCCACCAAGTACGCCAATTGGATTGGGGCTGGGGCTTAAAATTCCCTCCTTCCGGTACCGACAAGCTTACTTCTTTTCTTCAAAGCCAGTCTTATTGTCTTAATTGTCCAGTCTTTTGAGATTAGCTTCTAAGGTTAGTTTTCCTTGCAATCCAAATTCTGTGCTCGCCTTTGAAACAACGGAACCATTGGCTTAACAACATGAAGAGTGGTTATGCCAAAATTCATGAAGAGGAAGAGGAAAAATCGAAAAGCAGAGGTGTGGTAGTTGCTCTGATGTCAATTCTCGTTGTGGCTTCCCTCGTGTTTGTGGCGGTCGAGGCTTCCGTAGCCACAAATGGCAACTACAACACTCATCATCATCATTCTTTGAGAACGGTCTCCAAAGTGGCGAACTCGGCTTGCAGTAATACCCGTTATCCCGAACGATGCGTTTCGTCAATGGCTTCATATCCTGCTTATCAGACTGCCAGGCTTGACGATCTCACTAATTTCGCATTGCAAGTGAGCATCCAAATGGCATCAAAAGCCCGCGACTTCGCTCTGAGCCTCCAAAACAATGTGATGAACGAAAGAGAGCGCGCGGCCTGGCGCGATTGTTTGGAGCTCTTCGAAGATACGGTCGATCGTCTCAACGTCTGCTGGAGCAACGGTTCCCTCAGCACAGATTCCCCCATTTGGCTGAGTGCCGCCCTGACAAACCAGGAGACCTGCTTGAACGGATTTCGTGATCTCAATTTGAGTGCCGCCAATCCCATCAGAGCCCTCGTGTCGCCCAGAGCTGTGAATTTGTCGGAACTAGTGAGCAACTCGCTCTCCATGTACAAGCTCTCCACCTTGCCTGCCAAGACCGTTAATAACCGCCGCCTGTTAACTGTAAATAGCAATGAAGATGGTGATTTCTATTCCCACTATAGCCGTGTGAGTAAAGATGGATTTCCCGAATGGCTTTCAGCGGGAGACCGCAAGCTATTACAGGCGTCAAGCCCGGCCAGCCAAGCGAACGCTGTGGTAGCCAAAGACGGCTCTGGCAATTACCGAACAATTGCCCAAGCAATCAACGCTGCGCCTGAGAAGAGCAGCAAGAGATACATCATCTACATTAAGGCAGGAACTTACAAGGAGAACATCGACATATCCAACAAGATAACCAATTTGATGTTGGTGGGAGACGGCAAGGATAAAACCGTGGTGACTGGAAGCAAGAGCGTCCAAGACGGCGTCACTACCTTCAAAACTGCAACTGTCGGTAAGACTTCCAAACCAGGACATAATTATTATTATACTGCCTAACCTGTTGTGAAGAATTTGGCCAAATGAATTATGTGATTGATTTTGTATTTGTGTGTGCGTGCAGCTGTTTCTGGCAACGGATTCATCGCAAGAGATATGACGTTCGAGAACACAGCAGGGCCGCAGAAGCAGCAAGCCGTGGCACTTCGAGTGGGGTCTGACCAGTCGGCCGTTTATCGATGCAGCATCAAAGGCTACCAAAACACTTTATATGTCTACTCCCTCCGCCAATTATACCGCGAAGTTGATATCTACGGCACCGTGGATTCCATCTTCGGCAACGCTGCGGTAGTCATCCAGAACAGCAATATCATCGCCCGACGTCCCTTGACAAACCAGCAGAAAACAATTACTGCCCAAGGAAGAACGAATCCTAACGAAAACACTGGAATTTCCTTCCATCATTGCATAGTGTCCGTGTTATTCCATTTATTCTTTAAAGCTCGCCAAGATTGATTGTTGATTTTGAGTTTGATAGATAATCATTTTCATCTAGTTTGTGTGAAGTGTGTGTCTGTATTTGAATTAACTTTGACATTGATTTTTTTGGTGTATATCAATCATTTTGTGGGCTGTTCTTAAATATCATCCATTTCAAGAGTCAAAGGTCAATTTTGGCCAATAAAAACAGGACAAATATTTAACACTTTTTATTGTGAATGATGTGTAAAATTGCTATTGATTGTTTGACCATTGAAGTGGATGATATTTAAGTAGAGTGCATTTTGTGCAGAGTGTGTACAAAAATACTTTCAATTTAATGGTGTTTACTTTGTGCATGTGTTGAGGGGGTAGGGAGGGAGAGGGAGCAAGGTTGAAAGTTAACTTTGACAATCATCGTGTGTGTGTATGTGTGTTTGAATAAACTTTGACATTCACTTTGTGTGCACATGTGTGGAAGTTTGAAAGTTAGCTTCACCATTCATTGTGCGTGCACATGTGTGTGTGAGAATGAACTTTGGCATGCACTTTGTGTGCGCGTGCGTGTGTGTGTGAATGAATTTTAGCATTCACTTTATGTGTGTACAAAAATACTTTGAAGTTGAGAGAGAGTATCATCGAGCAGGGGGTGTTTAACCAGTTAAAGGTGAATTGTGGTGAAGAGAATCTACGCACACACCACTTAGTTTATTTTGTAAATTAGAAATATATGCATTTTCAGTTATATCTTTTGAAAAGATTTTCTTACTTCAACATTATTTGATTGAGTAATTATTTTCTATTTCACCACAAAGAAGAAGTGACAATTTTTGTGAGGGAATTTTGGGAGTTATTTCCTTTCAAGTTTTTTAGTTTGGGGAAAAAGGATATAAAACGAGAAAAAAAAGTGAAATAAGGGAGACTTCTATTGAAAATCTGAGAGGAGAAAAGATGGGATTTGAAGAGAAAGATCCAAGTATGATATCTGCTTGCTGGAAATTTTAGTTTTTATATGAATACTGCTATCTCCATTCTCGATTCTTTCAAAATAAGAATTAACTTGATTTTTTTGGATTTTTGGTTAATGTGATGTCCTGTAAATTTTCATTATGAGGTATTTAGCCATGTTGTTCAAAACCATATTCCGAGTTTTCAACAATCATTGAATTCCAAGAGATGACTCTTTTATTTTATGGTTCTCTAGCATATAGTTCATGTGCTTAGCTTTCTTTTTTTGCTGGAAAAGATTTGGAATCTGGGTTTGCACCTACCAGAGCTTTTACTTTAAAGTTTCTAATCCTTTTAGACAATTCATTAATTGAGTCTGCATCCTATGTCCTTTGAGATAACCCCAAAGAGACTTTCAGTCAATATATCGTGATCTAAGATTTGATATTTGCAGAGGAAGGACGTTGGGTCCACCTTTCAACCGCCTATTGTTTGCTTTGAGTTATTTTTAACTATATTGGGTCTTCCTTTTAATTTTATTTTTATTGATGAAAGGCCTTTCCTTAGCACCTTCAGATGGGTGGATGTTGACATAGTCCATGGATTATATCCTGGGGCCTACCAAACTTATTTTGTATTTGCTTGAAGTTTCTCATAGCATTGCATGCTATAATCTGCAATGTGTTTGTCCATTGTTTTCACTTTAGCAATTGTTGCTTATCTATGCTCCCACTTGTGAAAATTTGCAAATTCAATAGCTAGCAAATGCCTTGAGAGGATGCTGGTAAGGTCACGGAATTTGGCTTAACGCCTTCCAATAGCACTTGCTTGAAAGTATCTAAGCCTTTTCAGCAAAATTGTTTTGAACCATGAACATTACTTTTGCATATGATAACATTTCAATGATGAAATCTATCAATGTTTTACATTCCTTGTCTATGCTTAACACTGGTCGACCATAGCTTTGTTTTATTACGCCGAAGGCGTTCCCATTGGCAACCAAAGACCTGACATGGAGGATCGACGGTCTGCAATGACTTACAAACATGCAAGATGATTGAAAAGGTTTCAGCCGTCTGATTTTCCGTCGCCACTTATTCTCTCCGGGTCTATTTTTCTGTTTTCATTTTGTCGTATATTTCGCCGTTTTCATTTTACCGTCATGGAAAGCGATTGGTGTCTTACAGAAGCTTCTTTGAATATTTTAAACGAGTCACTCACAGCGCGTGGGTCACAGGTTTTGTTGTAAGCAATCAATGCTTAGCGTTCAATTTAGGTGAATAGTGGGAAGGAAAACGTAGCTGTTGAGTGTTAATTGGCCCTCCATTGTTTGCAAAATCTCTGTTGAGTATCTGTAGCCCGCAATATTTTTGACTATTTCCCCTTGCTGATTTTGTGACGCTGCACAAAAGCTTTAACGGGAAATTGAGGACTCCCTACATTCAATTTTTCATCAAACAAATACGGCCTAAATTTGATGCCACTATTTTTTTTTCTGGGCATAAAAAAATAGATTTTATATAATTGACAACTTACCAGTGCTGTTTTAATATTCCAAGGATTGAATTTTTTAAGTGTGCAATAAGAATAAGAACAAGATAGGTTGAGACATTAACAAAACAATACAAACTAATAATAATGTTTGTAAACAAAACAATAATTAGGTTTTATGACATAATAAAATGGGACAAATACTTCATCACTTTTTTTAATCGCCTACCCACACTACTAATACAATGAGGAAAACTAATTTATAATAGTTATTTCTAAATTGGTAATATTTAAAAATAACTCCGGTGAGCATATCAAATTGCAAAATAATAGACAAACAATAGATAAATAAGATATATATCTGACATAAAAAAATATATAATATATTTATGTGAATTTGAAATTTTAAAAATAATCCATCCTAATTTAGATCTTTCATTTCACTAGAACTTCCCATGTTGATATTTTAGATGTAGTAGATGTAGTGTTACGATTTTTTCTATAATTAGTTGGTCTTGGTTGAGATAGGTCTATGGAATTGGTCTAAGTATTTTATAATCTTTTGTTTTGTCTTCGCTCACTTGTTCAGGGTTAGGACGTTAGGGTTTTAAGCTTAAAGATGAAGGCATTATCGAAGAGGCTCATGTTTTCCTTTCATTAGATTATGGCACATAAAGGCCATTCTTAAATTATAGCCTTAATTGTATATAAACCAAGTTTAAATTATATTATAATTATAATTAGTGTATATTAATATATTATATAAATTATAATAATAATATAATATATTAATAATTATTGTATCACATATATTATTGCTTTTCTATACTTAATAAAACTGCAATTTTACTTTTTGTGCTCCAAAAACAAAGAACTTATGCAAATACCTTTTTAAAAAAAATTTCCTCGCTCGCCTTGGATCCATTCCTCGGTTTCTGTTCATGCTCCCTGATCTTGCAATTTGATATGCTCACCAGAGTTATTTTTAAATATTACCAATTTACCAATTTAGAAATAACTATTATAAATTAGTTTTCCTCATTGTGTTCGCAATGTGGGTAGGCGATAAAAAAAAGTGATGAAGTATTTGTCCCATTTATTATGTCATAAAACCTAATGAAAATTATTATATATTCTCCAATAAAAAACCGTGTGAAAATATGTTAGGAAAAAAGTATGTGAACTCAAGTTTTAAATATTATGCACTTAAGTCACAAGTATTTTTATGGACAAGTATTAAATATTTTGTGATCTTTTATTGTAATGATTTATGATTTTAATTTTGTTATCTCTTATTAATTTTTAATATATAAAACTAAAACATTTATGTGTATTCTTATATATATTTTTATTTTAAACAATTATATGATAAATAATATTTAATAAAAATATTATAATCTTCATTATTTAATGTGATCAATTATTTAATAGTAATATTCAATAATTATTGATTTTTTGATTTTTTATTAATAACTATAACGTAGAATGATAAGTAATAAAAATTTACAACTGCGACTAATTTTTTATTTGATAGGTATGATTAGTTTATTATATTTTAGTAATACAAAAGAGAATAAAAAAAATGGTGTATTAAATAGAAAGTAGGTGAATTTTAAAATAAGTTTTAATTAAATAAATTAAATTTAGATATCTTAATTATTTTTAAAGATATTTATTTTATTAAATAATTTTTAAAATGGAATTTTTATTTTTAAATTAAATAATTATTTAATTTTAAATCTCTTAGTTTTAAACTTAATTTTGACTATTGAACTTTTAAATTATACAATATTTAAGTAAAATAAATTAATTAGTGCGCCTTGTGTTTTTTTAGTGTTGCCAAGAAATTTTAATTTATAATATATCTTGATTTCTTAAGAAAATATAATTTAAACAAAATATTATATTATTGTAATGTATAATAACATATATAATTAAAATATAAATTCCATATATAAAATATATTTATAATTTGATAACAATTATATATGAATAGTAAATATAGTTAATATAAATATGCAATTTTCCTAATAGAATAATATATTAGAAATATATTTATATATTTGAAAATTATATGAAATATAGTATATAACAATAAATTTCTATTTCATTGACATTATATTTATTGTGTGTTTTAAATATATAAGTGATAAATATATGAACAATTCCTTTAATAAATATCATTTCCATAGAGCAATTAAAAATGTTTTTGGGCACCCAAGGGGTACCATTTACAATATTTTTAAATATCATTTCTCTTAATCTTTTTAATAAATATTTTAAAAAAAAATTGCTAAAGAATATGAGTCATGGTGCAGAAATACAAATCTACCAACAAAGAAAATATCAGTAATAAATGATGTGATAAAGATATGTAATTAATTCTATCACCCAGCGATCCATTCACAATTTACTATTTTAGATATTTTATTCTATGCATTAAATGACTTTTGGCCAGCCTAGCCACCTATGTACCATCTACCATATAATCAATGCTTTTTAGGCAGTGAAAAAACTAAAAAAAAATAAAAGCTTATATATACGCTTAGTTCTACAGTCTGTATTAGGTTTGCATAGCAGAAATCACTACAGTCTTCAATCTCTTTCCACTCTAAAGCTTATAATACAAGTATGTTCTAATTCTAAGTTTCAAGTGTTAATAGTAGTTTTGGATAGAGATATTTTCCCATATCTTGTATTTTGAATTTATTGGATGGAGAAGGCCTCTCAAAACAAAATTTTCATTTTTAATATTTTTGTTCTATAGTTTTAACTTTTGATCTTTGTACCATGTCTTAGGGCACTGTATCTTTGGATTAGATTTTACAAATTAGGTCTTGTCTTGTTCATGTATTGTTTCCTCTTCAAGAAAAAAACACATACGAGACAACCATTAGGCCAAGATTTAGATGAGGTAGATTGCAAAAATGTAGGCAAATTTATTTTGTGATTCCAATACAAATGACAAAAGGGAAGATGTTTGTCTTGTTCATGTATTGTTTCCTCTTCAAGAAAAAAACACATACGAGACAACCATTAGGCCAAGATTTAGATGAGGTAGATTGCAAAAATGTAGGCAAATTTATTTTGTGACTCCAATACAAATGACAAAAGGGAAGATGTTTCCTAAAAATGGAACTGAGAGTATAGAAAATTATTAGCAGTGGCTGGTCTAAAATGGACATGAATAAATATCTCTTTAAGCTCTAAAGAAAATGGTCAATTAGATCATTAAATCCTTCGTAACTTTCAAACATTACTTCACCAACCATATATTTGCACGGTTCAAAATTTTTTGTTTGTCAATCACTAGATTCAATCCATCTGGCAGCTCTCCTGCAAGAAAACATTTAGCATATCAAACCACAATTAAGGAAATTGGTTCCATGCCACCCACAAATGTAAAATAACATTTTTGGACACACTGTATATTCTAGATACATATTACTGTGCTTTCTGTTGTATTTAATCAAACGATTATTTAGAATATATCTAAAGCTTAGTGAGTTCTTCACTTGTGCATTTCTCAAATCATTTTGACAAACTTTTGCTAGAAAATCATTAGGTGGGATTATTTAGGTTCTAAAAATTGGTGGGATGGCTTGCAAGTGCAATATTGGTGTAGTATGCAGGCCAAATGTAGTATTAGCAGGGCCTAGGAGTATAATCAATGGTCAGGGCAATTCAATCACAACTAAAAGTGATTCATCAACTATGTTGGGTTCTATTTCAACAGTCAAAAGTTAATTTTGACCAATAAAAAATGGATAAACAAATTGAAATAAATGATATTTAAAATGTAATTTTTTATAATTAGATTTGCATTTAAGATTACACTAAATAAGGTACCCTATTTTGCCTGGCTATTTTGCTTGCCATAATTTTGTTTCAAAAGTCAATGTTTGCTTTCCTAATCAAATCCAAGCACCCCTACTCGATTAGACTCCCCTCGTTTCTTAATGAGATTGAGGTTGGATTTAGTTGTTTATAACATAACATTATTTCTGTATATAGCTTGCAATTATTCATCCTTTCCTACTTTTTAAACAATCACAATATGTGAACTGTTCTAAGCTTTTCCATAAATTTTTAGAGATTCTATTTGACTCACATTCCAGGCCTGAACAGACAATGGAATGAAGTGAGACCTAGAATTTTAAATTTATTGTGCTTATCAACTAAAAATTTATTGGCCGTTCTTACTTTTGATTAATTGTAATAATAAGTTTTTCCTATACAAATTTTTATAATAGAATTTATATGCTCTTTTAAATAGTAACAATTATAAAGTTAGGCGCACAAAAGTTAGACATGCTGCTTTTGACAGTACTGTGGATTCAACTATTGAGGAATTTGATACTAAAGCCTTTAGGAGGACTTTGAGTAGAAAAGAGAATTATAACAGAAAAGGGTTTGGTCACAAAGAGGAAACTCTTGAAGAAATGGACAAAGAGTATACCAGTAAGTGCGCCAACTCTAGCATTTTTCCTTCCATGTAATTTTTTGGAAACTTTTAGGTTTTGATTCTGGGATATAAATTACAACATAGGTACTAACCTTGCATTGAGGGCCCAGTGTATGCCCCCAGAGGTTGAACACTTTAAGGTATTCAATCCATACCTGGTAAAAAATAGTCCCTTCTAGTGTAGAGGAGAAGAAGCAATGGGTGCCGAAATGCTTCTATTTGACAGAGATTTGAATTTCTTAATCCCTGCCTCTCTACATAAGTCTGCATCTGCCACTATCACTAATGGCTACCTTCCAAAGTTGTACCTACAATTACAAACATAATCATATACATGCGATAATCTTACCTGACAAAATTCCTCTTTTCTTTATTGTGCTTTGATGGATGTCCCTTCATTATTGCTGGAGATTTGACACTATGACTGTACTGGTAGATATGGATGCAAAATATGAAAGCATAGAAAAGGCACATGAAGTGACTGACAAAAATACCCAAAGAAAATGAGGTTTCATAGACTGTAATGATCGCAGAATATGCACAAAATAGATTTTATCTTGTGTTGTTAATTAATATTTACCTTTCTCCTTGGTGAGCTTCAGCTGGGACAAATTGATTTTGCAAGTTGATTTTCTCTTTCGGCATTCTACCTATCTGCCTAAACCCATGCCCTCTACTAGGTGATAAGCTCAAAATTTTTAAGTCAATACCAAAGATTGGTATAAAAACTAGATTATGCTCCTTCAATGCCATCCTTTGCCTCCCCTCCTTGATCTCTTAATTTTGATAGATATTGTCATAAGAAAATCTCTACTCCATATGCATGCCGACTGTGGAACCACCAAAACCTTGACACATCAAGGCATCGAATCCCTTAATGAGTGTGCCCCCCCATAACCAAGAAGGCTCACCATTTTTCACAGGATGCTTCCCAGTAATGGTTTCCTTGCACGCGTGCAAGCTAAGACAAGGCACATGGGTTCTTGACAAACACTTTTGGGGATGTCACCTCTTGGAGGCACCTTGTTAGGCACTCCACATGCCTCATTTAAGCTTTCTTTATTCATAGAAATCGATAGAGTTCACAAATGAGAACTAACAACTTTTAATACATTGCATATTTAAGTTATATTTGGGTTGCCCATTTATTGATTTCACTATATAGCTCATGTGACAAAGTTCTTACTAAATATTATAAGAGTTGATAGAGTTCACAAATAGATCCTCTTTCTATTATTGATAGAGCTCTTTATAAACAAAACTTTGGCATTTTTCTCTAGCTACTAGAAAAGTATGCTTGAATTTTGAAATTTTATTGAGAATACTTATGGAAAACCATGCAGAGTTGCATTCTCAACAAAAGCTTTTCATATGATAATGTCTCTCATATTTTCTAACATATTGGCATTATAGCAAAATTTACTAATCTACTCCAACAAAATTTAATGGGCTTTTCCAGACTAATGTCATAAGTGTCTATTCATGACAACCACCTGCCAATCTAACCCTTTGAATATTGACTAGCCTGAAATTGTCAAGTGCCACATGGAAGAGCTTCCAGTCTAAATCTTCAAGTGCCTGCCCAAGCACCATGGTTCACTGTTTTGGCATGGATTTGCATTTTAAATTAAATTGATCTGTGTTCCCATATTGCTGAACAAAATAAATCTTTCTTGATTTCACTATGTAGCTCATGTGACAAAGTTTTTAGTTTTGCATTTATTATTTATTATTTTAGTTTTGCCATATATTATATATAGGTAGGGTTTGGGGTTGATGATGTTCTAATTTTGAGTGAATAGTGATGATCATAATTGTATCAGGATAGCCATTGGAGGATGTTTCCTCATGAGAATGTTTACTTCCCTTCATAGGGAATGCAACATAACACTTGATCATTAAATTCCTTAAGTTGGGTGGGCATTCATGATAAATCTATATTGCAAATACATCAATATATTTTTTAGTATGAAAGGAAATCATTAACAAAGCCATCATACTGGAGCAATATAATCCTAGAATGTTGTGGAATGAGACTATACTTTGGTTACCAAAGAGACAGAAATTGGTTAAATAGCAAAATTTGTTCAACTATTTTGAAGTAGTAAAGGATCCAATATTTGCATATCATCAATGTAAGACATTTTCAGAACACAAGCAGTAGATAAAATTCTCTTTTGGATGAGGATGTAAGCTTCACCCATGATTAACATTGCTTTATTATATCATAGGCTGACGACTAACAGTGCAAATGGGAGGCAAGATTAAATTCTATGTAAAGAACACACTAACTTCTCCATGCAGTTTAGGGTTAGTTATATTGGGATGAATCATTCATATGAAATTGTATGATTATTTGTTATATGCAAGAACATTGTCCTTGTTTGAAATGTCATGGGTATAAGTATGATAACATATATAACATGTATAGGCAAATCATAATAAACAATAACACACATAACATGTATAGACAAATCATAGTAAACATAAAATGTGTAACAAGTAAAAAATTTACCAATAATGATTACACCCCAAAAAATAACGGGCCCAAATTTTATCAATACTGATTATATGACTTTAATTAAATTAACTATGGCATAATTTTTTAATGCTTGACTTCAAATAAATATAATTACATTAGATTAGATTAGATAATATACATTTTATGCCATTTTGTATATTGTATTTAAAACAAATATAATTAAATTTTAATTAAATATTTAATATAAATATACACTTTTATAATTTAATATTAATTTACAAATATATTAAATAATGTACATTATATAAAATATACTATATAACAATAAATAAAATTTTATTTGATATTATATATTATATATAAAATAATTTAAATTCTTATAATATTCATAATTATATATTTTTAGTTCTATAAAATATAATTAAATTATAAATAAATATAAATATTTAATATTTAATATGTTTAGTCTAAATATACAATTTTAAAATATGTAACATCCTGCCTCGCAAACCCGAAGCGTAAGGGCCAAAAGAGGATAGGATAATTTTTTTTGACATAAATATACAACATAACCAGATACAGTTGTCGATCTGATAGATCGACAACATTCATAGCCACGCATGGCCAAATACACATCCCAGAGGAGAGTACTAAATCACTCTCCAAAGAAACATTAATACAACTACATTCATTTTAAACACTAACCCAAATGTTCCTATAACCCATTCTAGATTATAAACATGAATCCAAAAGCGTCATAGTACAAGTAGATCCGATACCCACACTGGAATCCATAAACCAAAAAGGAAACATCTCATTTCTTTTCATTAATTTGCATGATTACATCTTCTCTCTTAAGAGAGTATAATTACATAAAGGAATATATAGTGTAATGGCATAGCCATGAGTATGATATACAAGTAAAATAACATAGTCCTAAATATGATACATGACTGAATGGGTACAACAATAGATAGGGTAATGGAGAGTGAGAACATCTCCAATCTAGTGCTCCAATAACCTGTTCATCGGTCCCCAATGGTGGTGGCAACGCCTTCCAACCATGTGGACTCATAAGAGATCACCCCACCATGCTCGGAGATAGTCACAAGGCCCAAACAAAAGTAACCAAGTAAGGGTATACATGATGGCCAACACTCACATCAATCATAGAGCAGACACGGAAAATAATGCATAAAGCCAAAGTCATAACATAGAGATGCTCATCAAATAGAATGTCAGGTACTACTCACGACTACCAAAGCACTAGACACTAGAGTACAGATCAGATGGCAAGTCATCATGCGTGATCAAAGGGATGACACCACATGGAATTGAGTACACTACTCTATCGACAAGGAGACTTAAACATGCTCGAATCAACGCCCCGCAGACGGATAACTCAACACCCTGCAGATGGATAGGCCTTCTCGTATGCATCCTTAGCCTTTACAAGTGCTCAAGGCCATGCATGAGGACTCAATATCCTAGACCTAAGCTCATCTCGTTTACCCAAACAAGGCATACAAAACCCAATTAAACAATCTAATAAGGAATAGGTGACACGGTGAGTGACCCATCTGCATTCCCAAAGTATTTGGAATAGCCACAGAGGGTAGGGGACGTGTCCCAAGGACACCACATCTAACTCAGTAGAACACCAAATGTTTTAAATATTAAATACAAAACTGAAAATTGTGATCTATAAAACAAAAGCTTTTGAGGATAGAGTAACTTATTAAAAAATAACCCTTTATCAATTAGATCAGTTGTGTAATAACTCTAGTGACCCCAATTTGGTCACAGTTCACAAAGGAGTGCACGGACATAAGAAAAAACATAGAAAATGGCATTGCAAGTCTTCTCACAACCTAAATTTTGCAAATGACTATCGTATTATCATAACAAAAGAAAAGTAAAATAAAGACTTATAAAAGGAGATCTTAATCTTTTTTTCCTTCTACAATAATTCCCTTAGATCCATGTGTTGCAGGACAACTATTCCTAATTAGAGATTTTGTGACCAATTTTCAATGCACAAACACAGATCGAAAGATCTAAGGTATTTTAGTGCCATAACATTCTTAGACTCAAAGGCGACAGTTTCCACTAGGCTGGTGATTTAGCATAACTGACCATAATGACCAAAACAAAAGGCCGCTCAATTATCTTAAGAAGAGTTACAATGAAAATCCTTCAGAGAATTCATTGTATAACAAAAGGGTTCCATGGGATGTTACACTTCACATTTGTAACCATTGTGAAATTGACGCTCAAGCTATAAGGTCTTTAATTTTATTTCATTTCAAAAAAACCAATTGGGTATTTATAAATTAAAATTGGTAGGCTTGATCATAGGCATTACTTGGAAGATCTATTCCATGGAGCACAATCTCATTCCTGCATTTTGCAATAAGATTATGGAGAGTGATGCTTTTGTAATCTTTGGCTGGTTTTGTTATGGGTTTTTGTCTACCTATTTTGTATCTCTATTAATTATCAACACACTCAGGTATATGAGCAGCGAGCATTGAATATTCTTATGAGACAGCTCTATAGATGTTTGCGCTCCCCAAAATAAAGAAAAAAACTACTTTTCATATCTCTAATAAATCAGAAATCTAACCTTTTACAGCTCATGCCATAATCACATCCTTACAAACCTTATGCATTAAAAATAGATTGAAGATGAGGGAGAACAACTCTTACCAATCATGATCAGCAATTTCTAAGGGTTTTAAAATAATGTAGCTCCCCTTTCATGCATAGGTGAAGACATAAATTGAAGATAATGTCTAGGACATTTTTAGTAAAAAGTAACTTACAACCTAACAATAAAAATCATAATGGTTCCGAATTCCAATTCAACATTCAGCCTTGAAATTTGCATTCTATAACAAATGGGTTTTGGAAAAACTAAAATAGGGAAAGCCCAATCAAAGATTTGGGAATTCCAACCAAACTTTATAGTACCCAGAGTCTCAATAGGGATAGAATATTGTGGGTGTTGAAAAAGATTTAACTGGTATGTAAAAATTAAAGATGGTGAAGTGAAAACCAAATTACCTTCGCCTATCTTGAGCTCTGCAGAATTTTCTTCTTCTTCTACTGAAGTTGACGCCATTATCGCTGATAACTAACTTTAGAAGAAGAAACTATTCTGTACCACTTGCCTTTTGATCGCACTCCCCTTCACCATGCCTGAAATCCTGCAAATTCATTTGATCGCTTGGGTGCTCTACTTTTTTTTTCTTCTCATTGTGAGTAGAGAATTTCCTTGGGCATCCATGAGAACCATCTGCTCTTATACCCAGAATCATAATTGTCAACTCTAAAGGCAGGGATCCCAGTTGAATTCAAACACAGTGAAACCATTGCAGTTGAACAACAATGATCTCTTCCACATAGTCAAAGTTGTGATAGACTTATTACCAAACTGCTCTGTCCTCCCTATATGCAAATGGTGGAGGTAAAGACAAGGCACGTGAAATGCTAGACAGAATGCCTCAAAGAGATGTCATCTCAAGGGATGATCGATTACAAGATTCGCACAAACTAGATTGTTAAAAATGACTTTAGAAACTTTTAAGCGATGCAACAGGTAGCTGTCAAGCTAGAATCCACAACCTTAGTCAGCATCCTCATCACCCTTTGTTCTACCTTCATTGCAGACTCCATCTGGTTGATTGGAGCATCTATTTTGATATACATTTGTCCTCTTTCCAAGCTCTTTCAACGCACTGTAGATCTTGTCAATATTGGGTCATGATTCAGGGTCCTTGAACCTTCCTTTCCACTGTAGGGAAGCCACCTCTATCTTTCAAGGACATGAGCAGCATTCACATCCATCTGAGGCATGGAAGCCACTCCCTATTTAACACCATTGCCGTTCTTTTCCCCCGATGTGATTCCTTCATTATGAATGCTCCATCCTCTTCTCTCTGCCTCATAGGTATTTTTCTTCCCCGCCTTCAATATGCTCACCTCATGACAAAGACATCTCTAGCTGCAACAAATAATAAACTCATCCACCTCACCAACAATTTGATCGCCTTTTCCAAAGATATTTTCTTGGGTTGTTACAAAATATTCAATTTGATATGGTATATAATATTATTTTACAATATTGTACTTGAAATTGTAAGGTTTCATTTTTAAATATACAATATATATAAAAATTAAATACAATTGAAATATAAATAAATATAAATATTAAATATATAATATGTTTAATCTAAATATACAATTTTATAATAGTCAATTTGATATGGTATATAATATTATTTTATAATATTATATTTGAAGTTTTAGGGTTTCATTTTTAAATATACAATGTACAAATATAATTGAAATGTTAAAATCTTATAGTATTAATAATTATATATATATTTTTCTATAAAATAAATAAATTATTTATAAATTATCTATTATTACTTTGTAAAAGTCAAATTTATGTTTTTATATTTATTTTTTATTTTCTAAACTAAAGGCTAATATATTTGGGGAGAGCATTTATTCAATAAGAAATTTAAATCCATGGTTGTTTAAATGAGAAGTTCAATTGCCGTGTCTTTAAGTGAATGATGTTTGTCTTGTATCCCTATGGTATATGCAATTTTTTTTGTTTCCTTGATTGTTGTGAATCAAATTTCATAATCTTAATGGATTTATGGATACAAGACAAACATCATTTTTTAATGCAATCATGGACCTATAGGGCAGGAAGAAATAGATGATGTGAACTATACACTAAAGATAAACCTAATCAATTTGTGGATGACATGGATTTGTTGAGATTATTTTTTACTTATCCCATTTATTTCAAATCCTTTTGTTGGGATTATTTTTTTATTTATCCCTTTAATTTCAATTCCATATGGTAGTAACACCTAGGATCCCTCCATAGGCTAATCCCTCATTTAAAGTTTCCAAAACAATAAACTACACCCAATATTATTATAATTGTTAAAAAAAATTTATTTAAATTAAATATTTTGTTTTAGTTGACAAATAAAATAATGTTAGCATTACAAATAAATTTATTTCCTTTTCTACTTATATGTTCTTAATTATGCACTCTTCTCAGGAAATGGTTGAACCCATACATGCCGATGATACCATTGAAATCTCTAGCACAAATATAAGAAAAAGCGTAGTGAACCCCTTTAAACGATTGGATGCCCCAAACATGCAAGATAAATCATGTTCATCAGTTAACAAACCAGAATACTTTCGAAGTGATGTCCAGCGTCTTGCTACGCATGTAACATCAAGCTACCATGAAATTGTACGCAAGTCAAAAAATGTGTGTAAGATGACACCTTTTGTGTAAACATTGGATGTTGAAATATTATATGACACCATGTCAACATTCCATGATACCTCAACTAAGCTAGAAGGCCTCTACACTTTCCTTAGGGAACTATATTATGATAAATACTATGGAGGAGATGACACCCCCCATATCATTCGCTCATTTGAGATGTACTTGAAAAACATGTGACAAGTCTTATATCTTTTTGAAATGTAGCCTTTTAATACGTATATATGTAAATATATAATAAGAGCATTACTATGGAGATAATGAAACCCCTGATAACATTTTCTCATTTGAGCTTTACTTCCAAATGTTTGCACAAGTATTATACATTTTTTGTAGTGTTGCTTTTTGACACGAATATATGTAAGTGGTCTCCAAACTAGAAAAGAACGTCTTTTGAATCCTATGATTGGACATTTGAATACCTGTCAATGTAACTACACCATGAAATAAATAAAAAAGCTTCAAGTTTTAAAGGACATATTATATGTTTGCCTACCAACATGCAATTGAGTAAATTTGAACTCTTCACCTAATAAGAAGTGAGTGCCTATTTTTGTTAAAATTGGACACATTGTTACACATATTTTGAATTTGTTCAATTTATTTTTCTTTGTGCCTATACACTAATTGTGAAATATTAGATCACTATAATTTTGTACCCAACTCAAATTATTTCAATATAGCTAAATCCCATACAAGACACATATGTTTCCAATGTTATCTTGCATTTAAATACCTTAGTTTTACATTTTTAAAAATATATACCATAAATATACAGTCATAATTTTCAATTTGATTTTGTCTATCAACTTGCTTCTAACTCGATTGTCATCACCCAATCTATGAACAAGCTCACATAACAAATATTTAACATAACCTATACAATTCATTACAAATAGTGATAAATGTAATTGAAGTATAGACCTTCTATTAAATAACAAGATATTATTTATATTTCTATTAAGTATAGACCTTCTTTTTGAAATGTACCTTTTAATACATATATATGTAAATCTATAATGAGTGTTACTATGGATATAATGCAACCCCTAATAACATTTGCTCACTTGAGCTTTACTTGCCAAACACATGCACGAGTATTATACTTTTTTTTACAATGTTGCTTGTTTACATGAATATACATAAGTGGTCTCCAAAATAGGAAAGAACACCTTTTGAATCCTATGATAAGACATTTGAATACCTGTCAATGTAACTACACCATGAAATAAATAAAGAGGCTTCAAGTTTTAAAGGACATATTATATGTTTGCCTACCAACATGCAATTAGGTAAATTTGAACTCTTCACCTAATAATAAGTGGATGCCTATTTTTGTTCAAAATGGACACTTAGTTTCACATATTTTGAATTTGTTCGCTTCATTTTTACTTCAATCTATTAACTGATTGTGAAATATTAGATCGCTATAATTTTGTACCCAACTCAAACTATTTCAATATAGCTAAGTCTCACACAAGACACTATGTTTCCAATGTAATCTTGTATTTTAAAACCTTTGTTTACATTTTTTTTAAATATATACCATAAGCATACAATCATAATTTTCAAATTGAGCTTGTCTATCAACTTGCTTCTAACCTGATTATCATCACCCAATCTATGAACTAGCTCACATAAAAAATATTGACCATAACATATATAATTCATTAGAAATATTGATAGATATAATTAAAGTATAGACCTCCCATTAAATAACAAGATATTATTTATATTTCAAATATATCTATCAATATGTATTAGTATATTACATTATTACTGTATAGTGATGTCTAGATTTTAGGTCAGCTCGATGGATCTATCTTGTACATAAAAAAAAGATACATGATCATTTGAAATAACATGAAATACTTCAATTCAATAAATCATATGAATCATACTCCACATCCCAATGATTCCTTTAAATGACTAATCAAATCAGCTGATCAAAAAAACCTCTTTTAGCAGACCTCTTTTTGTATGTTGGTATAAACTTTAATGCTATAAATGGTTTAAATATCTACCAACAAGGCAATTATATAAAAACTTCAAAACAATACAACTTTTTTTTTGTCAACCTATTTTGTTTTTAAACTAACTTTATTTATCTTTGTGCCTAACTTTCCTAGTCCATCTTACTCGCAGGCTAATTACTTCCTATCAAATTTAACTTCATGACAACAATGTTAACTACAAATGCTATAGCCAACTTACTTGCAGGCATGGATAGTCTAAACCATGTTTACAAGTTACATCTATAGATTCCATCCATCAGGAATGCTCTGCAAATGTCAAATACCGCCTGCAGCTCTCTGATGGTATGCACACACACCATGCTATACTTCTAGAACGGTTCAACTATCTTGTTACAGAAGAGGCCCTAGCCAAAGGCTCAATTATTTGTCTTGGAGATTACACTTGCAAGATGTTCCACCAATTCACGTATGCTCAAACATTCAAGGTTCATTTATAGTGCTCTATTTGTTTGACTTACAACTTCTTATTAAATTGTTGATTTTCCTTCTGTTACAGGGCTATCATAATTACTAAGTTTAATATAATCTTGAATAGTGAAACAATAGTTGGAACTCCAGTACCTCTCCTCCAAGCTCCAGAGTACCTCCCACAAAATAGCTCCAAACAAATATCGGCCCCTTATGGATTTGAAGACTATTCACTCCAAGAAGGCAACAGAGTTGAATCCCAACAAAAGATTGGCCCTTTTCAAACAGTGCCAATTCTAAAGTTGACTACATACTATAGGCAATGGTCCATTGAGGGTAGGGCCTTGGCAAAAACTCCAATCCATGAATTCCAAAATGTTGGTCGTGACGGTAAAGTTTTTGGCTTCAATTTCATAGACAAAGAAGGAACTGAAATACATATAACTTGCTTTAATGAACTTGTTGATGAGTTCTATGATGTTGTTCAAAGTAATGCCCTCTACCTCATATCAAATGGTCATGTAAAAGTGGCTAACACAAAATATAGTAGCTCCACAAACCCTTTCGAGATATTCCTACACAACTCATCGATAATAACTCCTTCCACATGCATAGACTCTAGCACACCCACTCATAGTTACCATATAAAGAGCATAGATACACTAGAGTCAATGCCTATTAATTCCCTTGTTGATATCATAGGTTTGCTTTTATCTATCTCCCCTACATCAACCATACGTAAAAGAGATGGGACCGAAATAATTAAATGTACTGCTACAATCATAGACATGTCAAGTTGTAGCATAGATGTTACACTATGGGGTCGCCATTATCAAATTGAAGGTAAACAAATCTCAGGAATGTGCCTACAACCAGACCCCCCCATTCTTCTTATGAAATCTAGCCGTATTACCTCATGGCATGGAAAATCAATCGACACTATCTTCCCAACTGCAATTCTAATCAATCCAGACTTGTTATCTAGAGGCCTCAACATTGAAGGCATGATATTCCACTTTAGAGCTTCTCCAGCCTCTACTTTCCTTGTCGAATAACCCTCTCACCCCCCACAAATTTTCAAAGCCTATTGATATTTGAGAGATTGTAACTACAAGGTTTGCAGAGAAAAAAAATGCTTGTGTAAAAGCCACTATCTCCAAACTCCACTTGGACAACTTCTATTACCTTTCTTGCCCCTTGTTGGTTGAGAATAAGAAATGTAAGAAAAAAGTTGTTCAAGTTTCCATCAATAATTTTTGTTGCCCAAAGTGTTCTACTAATCTCTTAGCATGTGATTTTAGCTACATGCTTAAAATGGACTTATAGGATGACACTGGTGAGCTTCTTAAAGTGATTGCATTTGAAGGACCAACAAATGCTTTTTTGGGTGTTGGTGCAAAAGATTTTCAGCTTCTCTTAGCAGAGCCTGACAATGCCAAACAAATTTTAGATTGTGTTGTTGGTTGCCAATTCCTGCTTAATCTTTCTATCAAGATGAATTCATTTTCTGGACAAGAAACACAAAGCATTGTTGTTACGGCCATTCAACTCAATTAAAACATGCACTAAAATCTTTTTTTGTACAATAACATATGTACCTCAAATGATGTGAAGCTCACTTCTAACTATTGTATGTTTCCTTTTTTACAAAGTTGGGTAGCTTCATATAAACATATATAGGGATATGTTCCCCTATTTTTCCTATATGCACGGTTAGCTTTCTACAATGTATTGCCTTCTTCAATTGTCTATAATGATTATAAAATTCTCTTCAAAGAAACGCAATTTCCATTATGTTTATTACCTTGTTGTTGGATTCTTATATTTGTACACATTAATGTTAATTGCCATGTTAAAATATTGCTTGCGCATACTTTTATATCTTCAATTCTCATGCTTCAAAATGTGATATATATTTGCATGTGCATGATGTACAGATAGTTCAAAACCCTCAAATCTTCAAGATTCCCTACAATGGACGTAGAAGATGCAAGGATGCTAACAAAATGAACCCATAGAAATGAAATGCATTGTATACAATATCATGCAAGGAAAACTAATATTAACAAAAGAAGACGACAAAATGAACATATCCTTGAGAATGAGGCCTAGATATCAACATTATCTCCTTCCAACAATGCCCCGCACCTTCAAACACTTGCCCCTTAGTCACAGTATGGCGAGCACCCCACCCTATCTACCTAGCTTTGTCCTCCTCTATGTTTCCTTGAAAATGATTGCACTGCTAGAGAAAATTTTAGGTCAAGATTGGATAGCCTCTCAAAAATGTCAACATGCTTAGTTTGCATGGAAAAATATCTAGGGATGAAAACTAGGCAATCAAATGGAGTCCCTACTTGTTATAGATGCATATCAGAAAAAAATGGCCACCGCTTCTCTAAGTGGAACAACATGGACCTTGGTGATCAATCTGCCTGTTTGCAAAAATTAATTCAAATCGAGGAGATGTTGATAGCAAGAGTTAGTCCGTTTCTTCAAGTAACGTAGGCACAGGGGGGGGAACTAAAATATAGCGGTCATACTATCTGCTTTCCACAGGATATTTCTAGCATAGCAGCCTCCTTGCCTAGGCGTATAGATGAACTAGACATCATTATAGTAAACAAACAAAATGTTGAACAACAAAAGTATAGCTTCTATGTTAGTAGGTCACATGTTCATGAGGCATTGACATATAAGCTCCAAAACGATCCATACTACAAAGATGTGCAGTTGAATGAGCATACATTGTCATCTTTGCCTCATGAATCCACTGATATTTTAGAACTTATATATGTAACAACTTCTAATCCTATTCCCACAAATCTAGATTCACTGCAAACAAATTTTGATGAAGCTGAAACAATTGAAAGTACAACCTCATTTGTAGCAAACCTACCACCGGCATGTAGAGAGATGGAAGAAGTGCAAGCCTACTTACAACTAGGGAATGGACGACAAGCTCCTGCTATAGAATGGCCTCCCATTTGTTCCTGTCCAATAAATGAATACACCACTGAAGGCTTGTTTACAATGGCATTCCCCACTCTGTTTCTAACTATCACAGCCACATTCAAGCAACACCGCATGAAAGAAGTTAAGCTACATGAATATGCTCTTCATCTACTAAGATATCATGATAATAGATTTGGCCAGCACCCACGCTTCAAATATTTCCTTCTCAACATAATTATGCACCATCGTAGCCAAGCCACAACATTGGTATTTGTCAACAAACAGGTAAATGATATGCTACCGACAACAATTGCTGACCTCTGCCAAAGATTGAAGGACCTGCCTGATGAAAGGCTCGCTGATCAACTCATGCGCTTTAGCTCAACACTTCATGGTACAAGACCATTTTGGAATAAATGTAGAGGGGAGCTTTCTATCATGGTCATTCAAATTGGTTGCCCGACACTCTTCTTCACCTTAAGTGCAGCAAATACAAAATGGCCTAACTTACATTACATTATGTCAACTACCATGCCTATGGATCCTTCAGAGGCTTCCAGGTGGAGGGTACAAAATAAAATTTGCAATCCACACCTTGCTGCACTCTACATGCACCATAGATTTACAACATTTCGTGAATAGGTCTTGGAGAAACTACTTGGTGCAAGTGACTACTGGTACATGTATAAGCCTTTCGCTTACCAAAATCACTTGTTTTTTTCCTTATTTCTTGCTAACAAACTCTCTAATCTAGGTATAAATGGCAACATAGAGGATCTGCACATATTCATGGTTTCCGTTGGCTCTAAGAAGTGCCTAACATTGGAAAATTGCAATGGAAAAATCTTCAATCTGTATAAAGAACAATTGACTATATCGATAGATATGTCTCTGCCTGGAACCCACGTAGTCTTCAACTCAAGAACCAAAATTTCCATCGAAATATCTTGGATGACCCTTGCTTGATGGACACAAGAATGATAATAGAAACCAACCCTTCCACTAATTACAATGAATTGGTCAATCATGTGCAACGCCATACAAAATGTACCCTACTAACATGCTTGCAGAGGAAGGGGGCATCCCTTGTGTGTTGTTATAAAGCCCCTTGGAACTTACAAGAGAGATCAAGTCTTACAATTGGTGAGAATGGCCAGCCTAAACACACCCCTGCCCGCAATGATGACCGCTTGAATCTTCACAACCCATATATCATTTCTATATGGAGAGCCAATGTGGATTGCCAACCTGTTCTTTCAACCAATGCAGTGCTAAAATATATTACAAAATATGCAGCAAAAGATGAGCACCAATTTGAAACATACCACAATATGATGACTCGCATTTCAACCAATTTAGACTTCGATAAGCCAGCACCAGCAGCTTTTTGCAAAATGCTATCTGAGAGCCTTGTAGATCGTAACATTGGTGCCCAAGAGACTTGCCACCTACAAAAACTACCCCTCTCCATATCTAGAAGACTGTTTGTTTGTTTGAATGTTAGGTAAAAACATTACCAACGTGTTACAATCTCAAACACATCCACCACCCCCTCCCCTACTTTCATCGACTCATACATGGTGTGACCTATAGAGTTGGATGCTCTATCACTCATTGAAATGACACAGAAATGGACCTTCAAAGCATCACACAAAAACTGCCAATGGAGAGAGCGCTCCACATTGACCATTGTTCGTGTAATCCCACGCTTCACTGTCATCCCAGAAAAAGATGACAGGTGTTTTGAAGTGTTCTTCTGGAGTGAACTATTTCTCTACCACCCATTTCATAGCATTCATGATGATATTGGCATATTAGCCCCACATAGTATTGCAAATTGGGAAAGATTCTCATACAACTTCCATTTGTGGCATGTGCATCGCACACCAACTGATCCACTATCAGATACTGATGATGGCGGTCCTTCAGCTGATGAAAATGTTGTGGAAGATAACAATCTTGATGAATGGTAGGTCTTATCAAGCCTGCATCTAGGCATATCATTTCAGTTAGATAGCCTTGACATGCTTGGTCATCGTGGCATTGACTTGAACCATGACTGGACAACTCTGAGCTTCAATCCAATACTAAAAGCTATAGCTATTGATTTCATTGACTCTTACCGGCCAACCTTTCAAGTCCAACATGTTCTTGCTCAAGCATCACAAAGCAACCTCTCTATCCAACAATAAAAAGCATATGATATTATTGTGTCGCACCTCTTTGTCAGTAGTTTGCAGCCACCACTAAAAATAATTGTTCAAGGAACTGTAGGAACTGGAAAGTCACATTTGATCTCAAGCATCAAATCCACACTCATGGGAGCAGCTCCACATGGCCAATCACCATTGTTACTCCTCGCACCAACTGGTGTTGCAACTTTCAACATTCAAGTGTCTACAATTCATTCCGCATACCGATCATAGAAATGAATCTCCTACAAGGACAAACACTTGCTACATTCCAGGAGAGCATGTACTTCATTCGTTACATTCTAATAGATGAGATGAGTTTCATTGGCCCAAAGTTACTACAAAGAATTGACATAAGATTGCGTGAGGCATTCCCTAGCCACAATCATATCCCATTTGGGGGATGCTCAATCATTCTCTTTGGTGACCTTGGCCAGCTCCCACCAGTCAAAGATATCCCTTGACTATGCTTCAAACTCCTATGGAGGAATGCTATGGCAAAGCTTCACCACAGTGAATACATTGACCAAGATATTTTGGCAAATCGGTGATGATCCTGTACAAGTGGCATTCCATTCAATTCTCTCAAATATAAGAAATGCAGAGCCTACAGTTGAAGATTGGCATGTTCTCATGGTACGTTCAAATTCCTCAATGACCTCTACAGAGCAAACACCACTTCTATCCTCCATACATTTATTTCCAACAAATGAATTGGTTTCACTACACAATAAACATATGTTGCAATCATTAGCAATGCCAATTGCCTTGTCCAATGTGGAACAACTAAAAGGGGCAACATGCCCAAATCTAGATGATGAACAACTTGAAGCTAAGATTCTCTTGAGTGTTGGCCAAGAAGTTATGCTATGTTCTAATTTGTGGGTGCAAACAGGCCTTGTGAATGGTGCATTAGGCCAGGTGAAAGCAATTGTATACAAGGATGTCGATAAACCACTGCAACTTCCTTTGCTTGTTGTTGTTTAGTTCAAAAAATACATAGGCCTAGTTTGGGATCACAATAATGCAAGAAATGTGCCCATTACACCATTGAGCCGTGGTGGTCATCGCCAGATCCCACTGAAAATGGCATGGGCCTTAACAATACATAAATCACAAGGCCTTACACTTCCATGGGCAACAATTGACATTGGCAACATAGATCGCCAGGGACTGACATTCACAGCTATTTCTAGAGTTTGCAACCTTGCCTATCTTTGAATATGCTCGACCTTCACGTTCCAAAGATATGCAGCATGTAACACAACCCATATGTTACTCTTCGCAAACAAGAAGAGGAATGCTTGTCAGTGCTCTCGTATGTAGACTCTTGACTACATGGTCAGGAAAAAATAAAAGGCACATAAGGTTAGTTTGGCCACTTCCATTACTTTCCTGGGTTCACTTATAGAAACATTGATTTACAATTTGTATATATCTTTCCTTTTTGTCAATACCATACAGTATCCTCAAAGCATTCATTTTTTAATTGTAATTCATAAAGTTTAACTTGTAGTGGATATGATATTTAGATTATTAACAAAGCTAGAGTAATGTATAAAACATTATGTGACTGGAAGTGGTTTTGGTGGATTGGTAGCGTTATAATTGAACCCAAATTTAATTGGCCTTGAATGGGAAATTGGAGTTTTTATTAAACTATTCACTGAAATCAGCTTTACGTGTTCCTTGGTTTTAACCTTTAAACTAAATATGAGGGGCAAAGATTTCATCAAACCTTGGACCAATTACAAATACTTGGGTGGCCACACCCAAAATGACAATTTGTTTTTCTTTTGAACAAGGCTTCACCCTGTCCAGTCTCTTTACTGGTATGGACCTTAACTTGGCATTTAATTGAGTAGGAAAACCCTATTGTTGGGTGTGCAGAGGTAAGGCTATTGCAATGCTATTGTTTGCAGGGGTAGGGTAATTCCTCCCTAGATTGGGTGGGTGATTCCTCCTCAGATTAGGTGTAATCTACAGGTCATCAGGTTCACCTATTGTTTGCTAGTTAGTATTATTATTTAGTTGCCTGCCCATTCAATGTCCTTGCTCTCATAGAAAGTGAGAGACTAGGCCTTGGTTTGAAATATCCATACACTTTTAACCACAATTTAAGAATAAAATCATTTACATTTTCATATCATTGTATATATTTTTGTGCATTGAATATGCTTCTTGCATCATTTTAATAAAAGAGTTATACGGGACTCACGGAAGACTATAGATAACTATGAGTACATACACTACTACCAACAACAATTGGAATAGTAAAACTAAAACTAACTTGCCAAGAAATCACCCATATTTATTACCAGCAGCCATTACAGAGTAGGGAAAACCCTCTTACAGGATAAGAAGAGCTAAAACTATTAGGATTTTACCATTTGCAGGGCTAGGTTGATTCCTCTAATATACAATCCCACCACTGCTAGTTTTGCAGAAAATAGTATACAATTCTAAGTGTCTGAAAATCATTGAAGGAAGCTAGTTAAATATGAAGTTCATCTTATGAAATTAAAATAGCATCTATTATGTGTTCAAATAATATTATTGGAAAAAAGGGGCTGGGGCCCTGGCTTGATTGGCTAAGTAATTTTGTTGCAGTAAAGATGGTCACAAGGTCCAGTCTCCCTTCGTCCCCGTGGTATCGGAGGGCGTGTCGTGCCAGCATCACCGGTCACGTGAAAAAAGTTTACCATGCACAAAAAAAGAAAAAAAAATATTATTGAAAAAAATGTTTAGATAGTTAAGATAGATAATTCACATGATACTCAACTGCATTGGAATCATAAATTTACCAATTCCCATCAGGGTAAGCTTAAACAAACTATTTATAAAATTTATCTCCATTTTTTCAAGTAGTTGTAGAGGAAACAAGTCACATAGTTCTGTATATAATCTATATTACAAGGGTAAATGATTAAGTACTCACCAAATGCATGACCAACTAAATCTTTGTATCTGATAAAGCACTGGCCATCTATAATATACAAATTTACAAGAAGCAAATTGGCATAGAGTGAGAAAGCACATAAAACAACCATGCCAATAATTCTCCAGACCAATCCTAGAGGCACTAGAATGAGATTTGAATATCCCAAAATGTACACACATTTGAAACTTGTAACTAACATTAGTCCCACTTTCTGTCATGAATCTGGAAACCATCACAACATAAAATAAAAAACTTTGAAAATTTCTCTCTACAAAACACACAACATAAACCATATATGATAACACCTATCCACACATTTAATAGTCTATAAAAGGCAAGGCAACTTAGTGAAATGTGAGTAAAAATGAAATGGAAAAATTCAATGTGTACCATTGTCAATTTTGTGTGTAGACTTGTGGGTAGAAAAGTTGGTTTCTTAATGTTTGGTGGCCATAATGTTTGTAGTTGATTTTTTCATTAAATCTTTCTTGTCTTTCATAGAGCAGCCTTACTTGACACCTCAATAGATTCTTCTCCACCACTAGATAGCTGCCACTTAAATAGAATCAATTCTTTATAGTGTTTACCCACTTGTATATATAGAATTGGATTTCGAAAAAAAAGAGAGAGAAATGAATTTTTTAAAAAGATGTGTCATCATATATACAACTACCACCACCACTAAGATCATGTAAAACCTGTGTTCACAATCATTTAACCAACCTGCTGTAAAAGTTGTCAAACACTACAACAAATCCCTGTGATTAGCTCCCTTTTTTCTCCTTTTTTTTCTTCCACCCACTGTTTTAATGTATTTTTCTCCAATTTTTTGAAAAAGTCAATGCTATTTATCGGGATGGCGCTATTTTTGGGATTTTTTGCGCCAATCAGATCAAGTAGGCGCTAATCAACGCCCAATTTAGCACCTACTTTAGCGCCTGATTTAGCACCTAACTTAGCACATAGTTTAGCACCAAATGTAGCACCTAATATATGGTTACTTGGGTTTAGGAGTATTATTTATCGTTTAAGGTTTATGGTTTTGGGGTTAGGGGTTAAGCTTTAGAGGTTTAGGGTTTAGGGTTTAGAGAGAGAGAGATAGAGGACCAATAGGGAGATATAGAGGAGATCGAGGGGAGAGATAGGGAGATAGAGAGTGAGGGATATGGCCAGAGAGATAGGGAGAGAGATTGAGAGGTAGAGGGAAAAAGGCGATAGGGAGAGAAGGGAGAGATAGGGAGATAGAGGTTTACAATTACTTGGGTTTAGGGTTTAGGGGTTAGGATTTAGGGGCATTATAATTTAGGGTTTAGGGTTTATTGTTTAGGGGTTAGGGGTTCAGGTTTAGAGGTTTAGGGTTTAGGGTTTAGGGTTTATAGAGAGAGAGGAATGATAGGGAGATATAGAGGAGACTGTGGAGAGAGATAGGGAGATAGAGAATGAGGCACATGGCTAGGGACATAGGGAGAGATATTATTGAGAGGTAGAGGGATGATAGAGATAGGGAGATAGGGGAGAGATATGGAGATAGAGTAGGTTTAGAGGGAGATAGAGTAGGTTTAGAGTTGCTTGGATTTAGGGTTTAGGGGTTTGGGGTTTAGGGTTGCTTGGGTTTGGAGATAGTTAGATAAAGAGAGAGAGAGGAGACAGATAGGTAGAGATAGAGGAGACATATAGGGGAGAGATAGGGAGAAGGATTGAGAGGTAGACTAGGGATGATAGAGATAGGAAGATAGGGGTTTAGGGTTTCTCAGGTTTAGTGTTTAGGGGTTTAGGGTTTATATATGTTTTAGGGGTTATGGGTTAGGGTTTAGGAGCATTATTTAAGGTTTAGAGTTTTAGGGTTGCTCAGGTTTAGAGGCATTATTCAGGATTTACAGTTACATGTCAAAAGAAGTCTCTCTTTCTCTCTAAATCCCTCAACCTTAAATAATGCCCCTAATCCCTAACCCCTAACCCCTAAACCCTAAATGGCCTGAACAACCCTAAACCTCTATCTCCCTATCTCTCCCTTATCTCCCTTGACTCTCTATCATGCCTCTACCTCTCAATCTCTCTCCCTATCTCTCTAGACATCTCACTCACTCTCTATCGCCCTATCTCTCCCTCTATCTCTTTTATCTCTCCCAATCTATGTCCTCTCTAGTCTCTCTACCTATCTATCTCTCCCTATTGAAAGGAAGCTAGGTGTGCAGAAACACTTCCTACACTAATCTATTAAGGAGAGGGCTATGCAAATTCAAATTTATCATAACTATTACAGCGATGTTAAACCATTAACATGAGATATTGCAGCAAAACACAAGAACCAGAATGTAGACAGAAGAAGAGAGATAGAGATTTACGGTGGGGAAAACCCTTATCAGGTGAAAAACCCCACACTCAGAAACCTGCACAATGTATTAACAAATATGAAAGAATGTTTACAATACACTTGCAATGCAAGCTTCAATGGTCTTCGACACTCGTGTCTAGAGTCAATCCGGCAGCATAACAGTACCTGTAAACCTGTGATACAAACTCCATCTCCTAGCACCTGTTTAAATAGAACATACAAGGCAATTTTGGACCTTTCTTGGAATGGGCGTCCAATATGGCATCTTGGACCAAAACCCACGCCTAGGGACACTTGGTCAACATTGTAGAATGTGTCTGACACTTGTCCACAGCTCCCATCCCAAAGAGGTCACCTATTTCCAAAATGGGCTATGATAGATGCTCTTACGACACTTACGACCGTCATAGAATCTGTCATAGTGGTTATAACTTACAGCTGTAAGAGAATCTGTCATACACATGCTATAAATAGCATATTCTCTTACAACACATCATATTCCACCTTGGGGCACCCAAATATGCCTCATTTAAAGATGCTACATGACACATGTCAATATCTGTCTTACAACCTTCTATTCTCGACTCTTACATGTCATAGATTCATCATAGGAATCCGTCATAACCATTTTGGTCAAACATTCCTTACACAACATAGAAGATGTCAACACATGGCAGAATATTCCTACCACTAAGTGGGACGTCTATCTCCTCATGTGAGGACAAAATAACAAGTTGTCATAATCCATGTAGGATTGACACATCACCGTGCCACATCCCACAATATGACACAATGGAATTTCCAATTATTTACAACATAGGCAATTAAATAATAAATACAAAAATTACAAATGCAGAGAATTACCAAGGTTGAGACACCTTAATTCCTAACACCTATCTCTTGCCTCTCTCTCTCCCCTATCATTTCTCTATCTCCCTATCTCTCTAGACATCTCTCTAGTCACTCTCTATCTCCCTATCTCTCCCCTATGTCTCCTCTATCTGTCCTTATCTATCTCCTCTCTATCTCTCTCTACCTAGCTATTTCTGCCTATCTCTCTATCTCTTGCCTCTGTCCCCCTATCATTTGACCTATATCTTCCTATCTCTCGCTTAATCTGGTAATTCTCCCTCTCCCTTATCGGTGAAGGAAATGAACAAGAAAACTAGGACTCTCTCTCTCTAGTCTCTTCCTCTTTGCCTCTATCTGTCTCCCTTATCAACAAAGCAAATGGAAACAAGAAAACTAGGACATGAAAAGAGGGATGAGGATATAAATTGGCAAAATGAAATGGAAACAAGATAAAACTAAAGTTCATTGGATGGGAAGAATGATGAGAGGAGAGGTGGAAGTTAATAGTAAAATAGGGAAAATTTGGTGGGATCTAAAGGAAAAGGAAAACTAGCTGGGAAAGCTAGGAAAATGATTTAACTAGGAGGTAGATAGGTCAGAGAGAGAGAGAGAGAGAGAGAGAGAGAGAGAGAGAGAGAGAGAGAGAGAGAGAGAGAGAGAGAGAGAGAGAGAGAGAGAGAGAGAGAGAGAGAGAGAGAGAGAGAGAGAGAGAGAGAGAGAGAGAGAGAGAGAGAGAGAGAGAGAGAGAGAGAGAGAGAGAGAGAGAGAGAGAGAGAGAGAGAGAGAGAGAGAGAGAGCATTCCTTTTTTCATAATGCATTAGTGAATCACACACTTCACATTTGACATTATGCTAAAAATATCAAATAAGTTTTGTATTTTTTCTCAACTATTTCATTTCTCTATCTTAATTACTTGATATATCAATATTTTATTCTACTCTCAACTCCTTGTACCTTAAAGTTTAATTAAATCCAGGATTGGACTTAAATTTTCTATTATAGGGTATAATTTATTTCCCTACATTTTTTTGAACTCACAATTTCCATGCCTATGTTTAGGATAAAAAAAGATTGATTTTTTATTTTGAGATTTTTGTGGTTTGCATTTATTGGAAACAACTCAATGCCTTTAATTTTGCATTCCTAAGAAACATCTAGGATCCTTATTCTTGTATATTTTTCCAAAATCCAATTTTGTTTTTCTGTTTTAGGAGTAGGGTTTAAAGATTTATAGAAAACATTAATCCATTGTTATGTTCTTGCGTTGACCATTTGTTGCCAGTTGTCGATCCTTTAAGTCACAACCTTAAGTCTTGATGTCCGTGGGTTGACCGGCCCCTTAGCCTAGTCATTACCTGTTCCCGCCGATAATTCCTAAAGTCTTATAAAATGAAAATCACACTGTCACGGAGCATGTCAGGATGACGTCATACCCGGCCGCAATGCCACAACAAGCCGCCACCTGTCCATGTAACTTTTTCCTGTGAAGTGTCTGCCTCAGCCAATCGTCCATCGGCACATGTCAGTGTTGAGTGTTTAGATCAAACGGTTGCGCGCCAGTGCAAGGGAATCTTCTCAGAAGGAATATTTGCCATGAGATGGCGAGATAGAGACACGTGGCATCCACTGATTAAAAAGTGTCATAAAGGAGCATGGGTGCTATGTCGCACCATCGCGCGGTAGGTATATGGTGGGCCCTCGGCTACAATGCTGCAAAGAGGTGACACACATCCATTCCATGCTAAAGACTTGGCTCATTCCCATTGAACGATGACTTGTGAACTAAGATGACTATGATTGTCAAATCTAGTCAGTGAATCAAAGCTGTAGTTTTTAGGAAAGGTAACAAAAGATCAACAGTCCAAATTCAAAAATGCAAACAATGAATATTTTTGAATGACTGTGGCACGAGTAGAGTTATGGTTTCTGCGACCTCCATTAATATACAGTGGTACAATTCAAGTTATTTCCTATCATTCTTCAAGAAGCAATCGTATTTAGAGCCAGAGAATCATCAGAACAAGCAAAGAGAAGCAATTCAAAGCCTCTGCGATGTCCAAAATTAGTAAGTCATTGTCTCTCCCCTGTACTTAGTTTTCTATATGTAAGAATTCTCTGAAACATTTAGGGCAGCCGTTAATTGCATAAACCCTAGTTTGCCTGCATAAAATACAAAATGAATCAGTCCGGTGAAGCTTGGACCTCCAAATGCAGCCTTGATGAAGACATCATGATTCAGTGTCCTGGATCGTCTAAAAGACCTTTGACAAATTTAGGAGAGGTTGGTAGAAATGATAAAATATACAACTTTTATGTAGATTGTAGAGATGCTAGGCTCCCTGTGTCTGCTTGGAGTCTGTTTGAGCATTGGCACAAATGAAGTGACTACAGAGCCCTGGTCTACCATGCTTGGACATTAGACTTGGCCAAATTTTTATGCTCTAATGTCTTCATAAACACAGACTTAGTGAGAGTTGTAGCAACTAGGTGTGACCCTAAGACCATGTCTGTCTTGTCTGGAAATGGTAGTGTTATCATTAGATTCACAAAGGACTACATTACTACTGTCTTCAATCTTAATTCTATTGCTGGTATACCTATAGACTTGAATGCTTTTAGAGAAAAATACAGAGGTCTTAGGTATGCATATAGATCTTACAACTTGGCCAAGTATAGATTGAAGGGGATTGACGGAGCTCTGATCAAAATCCCTATCACAGAAGAGGAACCTCTCCAACACAGCCTGTTCATGGAATATTTTGTTAAAACTTATCATAGCTTGTGTCATGTACTTGGGATAGATGCATCAGTATGAATGTCGGTGCCTCTAATGATGATGGCAGTATATATCCAAGATTAAGAAGCCAACAAGCCATATGATTATGCAGGGTACTTGTCAAAGAAGATGCATGAACAAATGATGGCCATTAAGAAGAAAATGTATACTCCAAGCCCCCATGTAAGGTTCACATGGTATGCATTAATGTGCCACATGATTTTGTTTTCTTTGTCTGGCCATTGGGGCAAGGAATTGCATTTGAGAATGACTGATGCAGAAGGCAATGCCATGCCAATTCAGATGTGGACCTACATGCTAGACATGCACTTCAAATATGCTAGTTATGTCACCTTTGAGGAGCATTTTGTGAGGAAAGTAATGGGATTCCTAGAGCCTGCTGCAGAAAGGATACCAAAGGAAATTAAGGAATTTCTAAGACCAATGGAGTTGGGGAGATTGGTTTTTACATGAAAATACAACCTGTATTAGAATCTATGGGTGTGAGGCTCCACCCTATTCCTTACCAAAATTTGTGCCTAGAAGAATAGGATTTATGGAGATCATCAGATAGCTGAATGTAATAGATAAGAAACATTTTATAAAGCATAAGAAGGGATCTCTTATCCTAGCATCTTTGAAGCTTCATGATTTTATTACAATTGACAAGAATGGTTTAGACAAGATCGGTTTCATGCTGCAATGTTATAGGATGGATATGGAGGCAATAAGGCTCTTTGATCCTGAAGGATGTATTCATGATAGAAGGCATAAAATCGGTAGGCCTAAATATCCACACTATGTCCTGCTTGATGAGGATACTATCAGAAATTGTGAATAAATGCAACAAGTGTTTTTCTTGAGAAATAAATGGAAATTGATAATGGATGCAGAGAAAAGGAAGAAAAATGCAAACTCTGCATATCAAGGGGCATTCATTGAAATTCAAGACCCCATTGAAAGAATCAAAATGTTCTTTGAAAAGGGAGATGAATTGATTACTGAGGCACCTACTAGAGAGGAAAGGCCCACTTATCAACCGATTAGTTCAAAGGGCAAAAATATTAGGAAATTTTCCCCTGACTCCCCTGATACCCCTGCCCCAAAAAGAGCAAAGATAATTGATCTTGAGACAGAAGATAAAATGGAAGTTGTGAATTTGGAGGAAGAGGTGGTAGAGGAACAAGATCCACAGCTCCCACATCAATTGCATTCTCTCCCAAGGATAGCACCATATGCCTCCCTAGAGAATAGGTTGATAAGGTCCATAGTCAACAATGAGGTGGACACCGAAGATGTGAGGGAAGTGGTATGCAATCAATTTATCTCTAATGATGCATTCATTACCACCCTAGAATTCAACTCCTTTGTGTTGAGAACAAGGAGTGAAGAGTTCTAGAGAAGGATAGAAGAAGCAAAAAATGGTGCAAACCCTTCAGAATATGATGCTATCACAAGGAGGGTTTTGGGTGAGGTGAACACAGATATCAGTGCCATGACTCCTAAAGAAGGGAGAGCACTTGTGAAGAAAAGAAAAATATTACTATTGCCACAATAGACATTATTAGATGCTATTGCATTTGATACCATTACCAGGGATGATGAAGATGTAAGTGGAGAATAGGCCAAGAGAGCATTGCAGGGTGCTATCTTTGACCCTAAATTTGATACCTTGGCTATCTGGGGCATTGGCCCCAAATGATAAGAAACCAAAGGTAGGCTTGGAGGAATTAACTAGTAATGTGATCATCAAGAGGGTGTCAGACACCCCTACTCCTTAGGCAACCAACTTGAATGTACAAACAACACATTTTGCAGAGGTAGCAACACTTAAATTGTAGAAAGATTACAATGAATTATTGGGGAAATACACAGAGGCAATGGCTAGGCTTAGTGTCTATGAGAGTCAACCTCAATTGGAAGCTGGTCCATCCCAAACTCCCCCAATCATACATATTGCAGAATCATTGCCAATGGACACACAACCCCTGCTTCAAGGGATAAAGGAATTGAAAGAAGAGAATAAAAAGTTGAATGAAGGAATGGAAGGTAAAATGAAGGATGTGGCCACAAATTTAGTTAAGTATAGAGTTAACAAGATATTGGCCAGGTTGGAGGAGACCCATAAGTCTTACTCCCTATTAAGGATAGCATGTGAAAAACATGAGTTAGACAAACAGAGGCTATCAGCTATGAAGACCAAGTGGTTGCCAAGGACTGGGAAAATTAGTGAATTTCTCAGGTGTTCTAGATATGATTCAGAGGCTCCTCCTGAGATGCAGTTGGTAGTGGGAATGCTGGAAAAATTTGAGGAGGTGGCTACTTATCAACTAAAATTGGATACAATATTAAAGGATAAAATGCAGGTACTTGAAAAGTTGGACAAAAAATGGTTGCCTCATATTTTAGAATTTGATGGGACTACAAAAGACTTGAATAAATAGAGGAAGGAAATCATTGATAATGGTAATTAGTTAAATCCATCTTGTTACGATAAAGGTGACCCAGCTCAGCATGTGTTAAGTTGGACACTTGAAAGAATGCACATGGTAGACATTACATTTGAATTATTTGGTAAAAGTGTCAAAGGTATCCTAGATGCACAGTATGTCAACCACAATGGTAAAATAGAAGAAATCATCTCATTTCCTTGGCTGACTGAAAGAACATACGGTGGGTGGGAGGACAGATATGGATCTAAATAATGACAACTTGGCTATCATCTTCCAACCACAACAATGCAGATCCCCAGGTAGCTCCTCGTGTTACTCAAGGCCAACCACTCCTTTTCTATTTCCTTTGGTACAATTAATGCTTCTCCAGTGCCTTTAGGTGCTTCTCTATATTCATTGAATTTGAAAGACAATGTATTAATTACTGAGGGTACACGTTCCTGTTATATAATGGAACTGTATCACTCATTTGTTGTTGTTGAAGACTTGGAAAATTTTGAAGAATCCAGAAAAATGCAAAGCTTTCTGGGTTGTTCTATTCTCTTTGCTATGAGTTTATGAGTTGTATGTTCATTTCTCTATCTTAATTACTTAATATCTCAATATTTTATTCTAATGATGAAGAAGAATATTATGATCATGATGTATTTATTCAAAGTGTTGAAAATGAATATAGATGATGATAAACATGAGATCATTGATAAATTGAAATATAGATAACATAGCTAATATAGATGATAATATGCCCACTTCATTTTTCATTTATGGTCTTACTCAAGTACTTATCACAATTAGATAACATGGCATAGATACAATTAAGGATATATATGAAAAATAATTAAAGATAAACAAACTCCTCATGTGGCAGGGACCGATCATTCTCTTTTGAAAATCATTCCCTTGTATATATTTTTAAAATCCAAATTTATTTTTCTGTTTTAGGAGTAGGGTTTAAAGATTTATAGAAAACATTAATCCAAATCATTTGCTAGATTGGGTTAAGTGAAGTGGATGATTTAATTGACAAAATTACATAAGCTCCTTAATCTGCTCTGAAGTCACCAGCAAACTTGAAAGTAAATTGTCATTGGTGAAACAAGGTAACACCCACCTAGGCTTGAACAGAGCCTAAAGTGTAGAGAATTTTGATTAATCTGAGCAATTCTATTAGTTGGCCAAATTCACATATAAAACCTAATCATAAGATTTGGCATATCTTTAGGGTAACATACATCAACAATAGAAGCAACTACTCTCAATGTTCATACTGCTATGTTTACTCATGCTGCTATGAAGAAGTTAGAACAAAGGCTGCAAGATTATGAGAAAACTCAGAAAGTAATGAAAGATGAAGTAAACAAATTGTACTTTGAAAATGTGAAATTAAAGAAACAATTGCAAGCTAGAAATTGATAAGAAATAACTCAAATGAAAGTGGATTATGCTTGATTTCTCCTATGATATCCTTTGATTACTAGGGGTAATGCATCAACTTTACTTTACATCTCATCAATTCTTTTAAGGATGACATCTATGTTGGAAGGATGAACATTAGGAGTTATGATTAAAATGGGAGTGAAAGTGGCAACATGAGATAATACGTGGAGTGTATTTGTGTAGTAACATTATTGCTCAAATTCGTAAAGGTTTGATATAAGTATTTGTGTAGTAAGATTCATGTCTTGCTTATCCATATGTGCAACATGTGCATCATGATAAAAAACATCTTCCCCATTAAAATATGTAGTAGTTATCAAATCCTCAATCATAACTTCCTCGTAAAATGAGGATTAGGTTGAGACCTTGACATTCAAGCAAAATATAAAGTAATGAAAAGGAAATTGCATCCAAGTAATCCTAATTTTTTCTGCCAATAATTCATACCAAAGATTGAACAATTTAAGGATATTGCAATAGGTAATTTATATCGACACAAATAATATTACTGAAGCATTTCAAAGTTTAGGCCATAAGAATCATCCTTTTTTAAACATGGATTGCAAATAATTCTAAAAATTTAGAAGTCTTGGTCATTAACATTATTGTCTGCTACAATGTCATCCAGTGTATCATTGTCAATGTTCATATGTTCTTTCAAGTATTTAATATTATCATCATCCTCATCTTGACCTGCATCATCTTCATCATCATTGAAATCTGACAGTAGACCATCTATATTGTTACCAGATGTATTTGGATCATCATTTTGTATACCATCCATATTGTTGTCTTCCATAACATCATCCAACTCTGGATTGTTGTCTTCTTATGCTTGAACATAACCATCTTCAACATTATCATGGATGTCAATTTCTTCGATGTTCTCTAATCCCTCTCTCTCATTTTGTTGGCCATCATTGTTTTGCTCAGTATCCACTAATGCATCATCAAATACATGCCTTAATCTTGGATCATAATGTATGACAAATATCCATTTCAGGTCCAAAATATCTTCATAGAAAAATACCTGCACATGAACGACATATATATATATATTAGACATATGGTATAACAATTTTATTGATTAATAAACACATGTATATATTCGCAATAAACTATGAATTAATAGATTAATGATCACTACCGCTTCTTGTTTGAGTTAAAGAAATACCTGTTCCCAATGAATTGGTAGAACATAAGGCTCCTTATCCTCCGGTAGGAAACATGAGGAATCTATAGAAAACAATCCACTATGGGTATCATGTCTTCGTGTCCTCTCAAATGCTTCATACCATCTACACGTAAAAATACAACATTTAAAAGAGCGGTAATCCAACTCAATAATTTCTCGTATTTTCCCAACATATTGTAGATTCCCTTCAATTATATTCTTATCTTTTGAGCTTGATCGATTGGATTGCTTGAAGTCAACCATGATGCCACAATTTAAGGATCGTCTCTTTACTTCTACACTTTCTACACGATAATGTCGACCATATGCCCACATTGCTGGATATTTAATCACCTATGAAAGACCATTTATTTTAGTGAAAACAAATATAATGGTGAATATTAAAATAGTTAATAGTGTCAATACTGTAAGGAAACAACATTTTGTAAAATTCCAACTGTACCTTTCTTTCACAGCCTCTAGACATGTTGATTTCATCTTTTGTTATGTTTGAATCTATACCTGCATCTTCTATTTGATTTTGAATTTGTTCAGTAACCCATTCTAGTGTGTAATCTTTGCCCAATTCCCCAAGCAGATTAGTGGGAAGTGGAGTATTCCTTGGGTTTGATCTCTTAAGTTGTCTCCTTGCTTCTAACACTTCTTCTCTCTTTTTATCATAAAGTCCATGTGGTATAGAATGAACTTGTCGAGTATAGCACTTTCGTCTACACCTATTATATGTCAACATGTTTATTTCAAACTCCAAATGTCATGCTGTTAATTTGACAAATAAATTACAGAGTAAATTAATGATTGCAAGAAAAAAAACCACACTGATCATGAATTTACTTAACTTACTAATTTCTACTTGAACACCATTAGATTGTGGCTTTTCTCCATCAATAATATTTGATGCTCGTTCTTCATCCCAGAAGTGTGGACCATCTTCAAAATCCTTGCCAAGGAATTCACACAAGAAGATAAATGCTCCATTCAATACATACCCTTCAGCCATGCAACCCTCTGGATGTGCCTTTTGTCGGACATATCTTTTTAGAGTTTTCATATACCTCTCAAAGAAAAACATCCACCTCATTGATACAACACCCACCAATTCAATGTTATAGACTAGTTGTATAAGTAAATGGACTTGTAGGTCCATGAAACTTGTAGGGAGCTCCTTCTTAGATACACATACAATTTCTGCAATTTCCTTCTTCCATTTTGGCACTTCACATTCGTGGATCTCCTTGGAGGTCACCCACCTAATATAAGAATAGTAAATTAGTATGAACCTTTAGTCAAAAATTAAAATGCAATATAATATCTCTATGTCTCTCACACATGAACATTTCATATAACCACATACCTTGTAAATGCTGACAATCGACTTATGGCATTCCTTAAGTCAACTATAAGATAGGTATCCCCCCTAATTGCCAATGGCATGATATGCTATCAAACACATTTATGAAAAGGTCATTAGTAATTGTTTCTCACATAACAAAATATCAAAATATATTTAGTACTTAATCAATGTTACTAGTAAATGTTACCTTCATAAAATTATGAAAATCATGTGTTTTAAATCCTGTGATATGTCCATCAACTGTAAAAGCTTTAGCCAATGATGACCCATAGCTAGTAGGTGTCCTTATTGAATGGATGACATTTTTTAATTGGTCTAGCTCTTTTTTTTTTCAAAATCCATGGAGCTTCTGCATATGTTTTATTTTCCCTATTTGGCCACAAATGTTTTCTATCAATTTTGGTACGCGAAAGAGCAATATCTCTCCTCAAAGATAAGGTGTCCTTCTCTTTGCCTAATCTATGTCAAAATATAGATTCTAGGACATTTTTGAAGACATGCATAGGATCTAATAAGTGAGATATTAATAGATCCTTCCAGTAAGGGAGCTCATAAAATATGGTTTTCCTTTTCATTCCTTCTGGCATATTAACTACAACTTGTTCTGGTTCTTCAATTGAATCACCCCGATCAAAAAAATCCTCCCAACCTTTCAATTCAACATCTTCATACTTCTTAAGCCAATCACCTAGACCTATAATCATGGGAGGGCCTCTATTTTCAACTTTTCCATCAAATTGATTCTTCAAGTGATTTCTAAACTTATGATCTAGTGGTAGAAAACCCTGTTGTTTGTGTAAATAAATTTATGTAGATCTTTAGAATACTGCCCTTGAAATTGTTCTGTACATCTTGGACATGCAAATATCCCCTTTTTTTGAAGCCTTGCAATTCAATAAGTAATGTTAATAACATCAAAAAAATAGTATTAAACTAAGTATGAAAGTTGGGATGAAAATAAATTATGAGTGTAAATATGTAAATATTTTATCTTACTAGAACAAACACCAAGTCCTGGGAAATCATGAATAGTCCAACATAGCACACCATACAACATGAAGGACCTATTTGATGGGGGACGTGATATGTCATACATTCTTATGCCTTTCCATAGTAGTTGCATCTTATCAATAAAAGACGCAAGATAAACATCCATGTTTTTAACTTGATGTTTTCCTGGAACAATAAGAGTTAGAATAAGGTGCTCCTTTCTAACACTCATCCATGGGGGAATATTGTATACTATCAATCCAACTGGCCAAACACTATAATTTGAGCTCAGGAAAGAGAATGGGCACACTCCATCAATTGCAAGACCAAACCTAATACTGCGTGGTTCATCTTTGAATTTTCTTGGCCATTTTTCCTCTATGTGTTTCATTGCTTTGGAGTTGGCCAAAATTCGCATGAATCCATCTTTACTCATGTTCTTTGCATGCCAGTCCATCAATACATTCGTTGAAGTCTAGGTATAATTGGCATGTGACGTAAAACCTTCTTTGGAACTATAGGACCTTGTACATCTATATGATATCTCTTCTCTTTGCATACAAGGCATTCTACCTTGTTTTGATATTCATCTCTGTATAAAATGCAATCATTTTTACATGAATGAATTTGCTTATATTCAATCCCCAACTCAACCAACAACAGATGCGCCTTTCTGCAAGTTGATGGCAACACATTCTCTTTAGGGAATATTTTAGTTTTTAGTGCCCTGTAAGATTTCTAGAGATTAAATCAATTGAATGTTTGACTTATGATGAACATGTTTGATATGTCAATCTATACTAGGACTGTTTATATACAATATATGGTTTTAAAATCCCCTTAAAGAAATATAAACAAAGTTGATGAATGTTTACGAATTATGTACACCAATTGACAATTGCAAAGTGAGAAATAGATTTCAACTCACTTCAGTAGGGTAGTGAATCCTTTGTTTGACCAACCAAATAATGACTTGATTTCTAATAATATTAATGTGCATGCTAGTTTTGAGGTTCTACTTGCACCTGATTTAAAAACGGGTGTCTTCACTGCTTGCTTGATGGAGTCTTTCAGGTTGTTATCGTCAACATTACGTTGGTGGTAATTACCCCTGCTATCATCATTACTGTCAACCATATGATCATTATTGTCATCATTATTTTCATCCCCAAAGAAATCTGTAAGCATTTCATTCAATCCTTGTTCATGCAGTGCATTTTCACTATCATGATCTTCATCATTAAGGCTAGGTGGCATGTCATCAGTGTATGCGGATCTCATCAGCTCTTCAAATCTCTCAGCTGGTAGTATTCTCTTCAATAATGCTCTTTTCACCCTAGTATTGTTTAAAGGATGGTTTGGATCATCCTGTCCAAATCTTAATAACCCAGTTGGATATTGGGTATTAGTATGTGTTTCATCAACATATTCTACCTATCAACAAATGCAAGCATTATTTAATGTTTGGCAACAATTGGATAAATCATAAATGTATCAATTTCAAAGAAATATAATCAAATATGGCTTAAAAAATAAAAATATAAATTGTATGAACATATATACAACAATTGAATAATGGAACATTATTTTATAGACTACCTTTTTTATACAATAATTTAAATAAAACACAATTTTGACAACATAGTTTATAAAACATCATTCCACACTCATTTATTATTCTTTGGTTTTTTGCCCTTAAGAACATCCTTAGGGAGACGTTGTTCTTCCCTCTTCTTTTGCGTAGGAGTGCATTTTAAGAAGCGGTAATCAATCAATAACTCATCCCCAATGGTAAGGTTCATAGTAGCCTCAATCATTATCAATCTATCAACATCTCTTTCCATTTCTCCATATTTATCATTTATAACCTCAACAAATTGACAATTCGGTCTTACAATAGGGTCCCTTCCCTTACTACTATTTATAAATCCTGCAATATTTTTGTGTGTGTATGCACGTCCATCTATATACATAAGATGACCTCTATTCATTTCTTTTCCACTTTCCAATTGGAGATGATGTGTATACATATTTGAATTTAGACCATATGCTGACATGCTAGGCTTATATTCTGCTAGCCTTCTCCATTCAGCACTATAATAGGATGGACCATAATATGGCATTAATCACCTAGTGGTTTGTTCTTAATTGTTTCTATGTTTAGATCCCACATGTACATTTTGGACAATAAAGAGGCCTAGATTCACTCCATGAATATTGGAGGGTCATATCATGTAGCTGTATCCCCAAAATTGAAACACCTCGTACACTCTAGGTAGTTGTTGATCACTAGGCCAAGCACAATATAGTTGACGATCAAATGTCTCTTTGTAAATTGATCTCAAACTCAGGGGCAAGTCATCATCTCCATCACATTCATTCTCATAGGGTATGTAGTCCACCTTCCCCTTGTCTTTAAGAAAAATATGTATCTTTAAACCGGTTCTTGTTCTATTGCTTGTTTTCATCAATTCCTCATCTTCCAAGCTAGTATATTGGTACATATTTTTGTTAGATGTATCATCTGATAAATGATCATTGCCCTCTAGGATGGAAGTTGGTGATCCAAGAAACTTTAAACCAAGAACTTTATCTTGCAAGTATCCATTAAGAAAAAAATTAGTTATTTAAATAATATAAAACAATGTTTAAACGAAGTATACATGTTATTATATCAATTTGGAAAATTCCTTACCACAATTCCTATTGGATTTGAATTGATTATAGGAGGCATATTACTGACTGGAAGCTCATCATATATGTAATGTCTTTGTACAATCACTCATTTGAATTATTTCTTTCCACGACATATAGAACATCCACAAACAACAATTTTCTCAAAGTATTCATGCCATGTACTATAGTCCTGACCAACCTCTTGTTTAGTGCAATCATTTGTTGTGTCTACAGGATCCATTGTCATATCCTCTTCCACCCATTGTCATCTACGTGATTTAACAGTTTTAGGTCCACGTCCACATACATATCTTTTTCATTTGCTAGTTGAAGGCTCAGGCTTTGCATTTGCTCCAATCTCCATCTAAAATAATCAACATGCATTAATTTATGTCAAGATTGGATAATACACTATAAATTTCAATAATACTGTGAAAAAAGATGGACGTATCACAAAATGCCATCACATCATTTTTTCCTAAGGAAATTTTATTTGAGCACCTGATTTCTTGCTTCATCCATTGTGTCCTCATTTGATATGACATGATCTGTTGCCATGGCCTCGTCTGGCCCCTATAATACACAACATAGTAAATAATGTTTAGTACACCAATTATATCATTTCAATGAATATGCTATCCAACACAAAACCTCACTTTAGTCATATATTTGACATATTGATATCATGTTTTGGCCATCCTAATTTTTAAACTTTTCCCTTGATCATAGAATCACATTTAATCACCATTCCTGTGCATTTTCAACCAATAAGTTTGACCTTAGAGGTCTCGTGGACATAAAAATGACTTTATCTCCTCTATGTTGTAGCATTTGTGAATTCATAAACACCTTCCTCCTTTGGTTGAGGTTGCTTTCTCTTCTTACCTCTATTGTATCTACAGATTTCATTGTCATATCTATTTCCACCCACTTTCCTCTGTAATTTTGTAGTTCTACACCGTCCACATCCTCTCTCCATGGCCTCCTCTGGATCCTGTAATACACTTGAATATATCTTGTTAATACACTCTCTTTTCATTAAGATGCACTATGAAAAACAAAATAGGACATTGCAACCTTTTGCTCTTCAGAAAAAATTTACACACGGAATCTTGACAACTAGAGCTCAAATCTTATGATTACAAGTTGACTACAAATTCACATCAAAAAGACATTTATTTCATATTTGACTCTCCTTTTTCTTTTATGGGTCATTTTAAGGCAATCTATATCTCTCCAAGTGGCCATAAAACCCTCAAAACTATCATAGAACCCTCAAAACAGTCTCAAAGAGTCTTTGGCACCAAAATTTTAAATTCTTGATGGAGGGAAGGATAATTTGGATGTTAATTTTGAAATCACGTCGTTAGATCTTTGTTAGGTTAATCCTAGCCGTTGGATATTCTTTAATTATAGGGACTTTATGTTATATTTCACCAATACCTTTCACTCCAAAATTAATGGTTTCCTTTGAAAAGAAAACCCTCCATTAGCTATCATAACCCCAACCATCTGTATTTATGGATGTTGTCATCATGCCTTAAGGATTGACAAGATCTAAGGAATAACTAGATGTATAAATAGGACTATCACAAGTATCTGAGGAAGTGGAAGGTTGTCAAATAGTGAAGGAGATAGTTCATGGCCTCTTAAACCGGGCCTCAAGATTATAGTGAAGTCACATAATATAAAAAAGATTGTCATGAATTAGCTAAAATGTTGTCAATCTCCTATCACATATCTTAAGGTTGTCCTTAATTCCATATCCAACTCTCAAATGTTAGATGGAATGTCATGGCTCCAACTAAAATACTTGGTGTCAAAATGATAAGTCAGGGGACCATCATAGTGTTGATCTACTATTGTAGTGGGATCATGAGGATTAACATTATAGAGGTTGTCATACCATGAGGCATAGGTAATAACCATAGGAGGTTTAAAAGCAACACTAGCAACATTAAATTATTGTCATAGTACACCTAGGATAGCTAGGTATGCATCCATATAGTTATTACTATAAAATTGTCTCATTAAACTTGTGACCAGGTTAAGTCACTATCATAGTAACAATGTAGTTAGTCATCAATCAACATGTTGTCTTTGCATTTCAATGAGATCAATTCTTGAAAAATGACAATCCAGAGGTTAAAGATGGTGGTGTCCACCTAGGGTTTTAGTTTTGAGTCGAGTCTGCAAGCCTATATTTTTGTTTCCTCAAACCCTTAGTCCCTTAGGTTTTGTTTTCCCTCGAAATCATGCATTGTATCTTCTATTCGCCGTTGACCTCCTATTGCAGGTCATCAATCACTTAAGTTGCATTTTTGTGCCTTAGCATTCGTAGGTTGACTGGCCCCATTGCATTGTGTTACTGTTTTCTCCCATCGCGCTAAAAAAGATTGAAAAAGTGCTAAGTCCAAAGAAAACCCTTTGAAAATGGTGAAAAATCCTTGTATGTATGGTTGTATGCATATCGGGTTGTATGTGCATCGATTATTCCATCGCAGATTCCGTGCTTGTAAGTAAGAAGAAATTGCATGTATGTTGTCGTTGTATATTCGCATATACAACAGGTATATGCAAGTGGCAGATCTCAAATATGTTCAAATCGGGTTGAATAATGGTCGGGCCCACAGGTATGTAGCGGAAAGATTGCATGTATATTGTATTGTATATTCAATATACAAGGATAAAGCATACAAGGCGCACATGCAAAGTAAAATATACAAGGGTCTTGTACATTTGCCACATGCAAGCAAATGATCAACTGGCAGTAACATACAAGGACAAGATGCAAAGAAAGAGACACAAGGTTTGGGGCCCACCAATTGCATGTATAGGCAATTGTATGTTTGTACATACAATTGAAAATACAATGTAAAATATACAAGTCCCAGACGTCAAAGTTTATCAAATCGGGCCTGGCGGGGATGGATGCAAAAGCAGAGTTGAAAAGTTAAAGCATTTCCTTGTATGTTGCGTTGTATGTATCTCCGATATACAAGTGAAATGTACAAGCGAATAGATGCACGGCGGACCCGACCAAGGAGTTAATTGCATTTATGAAAATGGTTGGAGTCCACGGGTTGTATAGTGGGATTGTATGTTCCCAATATACAATCAAACATACAGGCAATGGATACAAAGAAATATGCAAGCAGGTTGCGGTCAAAGTCAAAGATGTTCAAATGTATGGTGGGGCCCGCATGGTTGTATGTTTCGTGGGTTGTATGTGTGTGCACGTACAATGCAAAATATACAAGGCACACATACAACTCGGATGCGAAGGAAAATGTGTTATGGCGGATAAATCGTTGGAGTCCGCAAGTTGTATGTTGCACATTATGTGTACGATATACAATGAGAGATACAAAGAATGAAGATGCAAGCCGGATTGGATTGTAGTTGCAAAGTGCTTCATAATGAGTTGGAATCCGTGATTTGTATGTATATTGCATTTGTACAATGCAATATACAAAGTGATATGCAAAGGAAAAGATATAAGGCCTGGACCCGATAGTGATTATAGTTTGTTCTATAAAGATTTGAGGTCCGTGCCTTTGTATGCACGTGATTGTATGCATATACAATCTCATATGTATAACCATGAATGCACATGTTGATACAATGGCTCGTCGGCGGGACTATACACATCAACGGATACTTCTAGGGTCATTTTGATGGTCGATGGAGATGCAAGTGCTCGGTGATGGAGAACAAATCAACGGCTGCCACGTGTCCAAAAGTGATTGTATATACGTGCTTTTGTATATACAAAGATTTGAATGTGCAAGCGGTTGTATGTATATGCATTTTCATATACAAAGGTAGTTGTATGTTTGCGATGGAAAAAGGGCACTTGCGTGGCATGTTTTCATTGGCTGTTGACTTGTCAGCGTGATTTGGAGTTGCAGATCTCGGTGGGAGAAAATTGATCGATGACCATCATTCAAAATTCTGAAAGAAGGATTTCCTCTGATCGCAGTTGTATTTCTAAGTGGAAGAACTTTAGAAACAATGAACCACTGCATTTCGAAATGGGTAGGTTGGCCATTAATGGCATTTTGTGGAGGCATGGTTGACTAATTGACAGGCCAGCTACCATTTTCAATGAAAATCTTCAAGCAGCGACACACTTCCTGAGTTCACCTACACTTCCTCCTTCTTCTCTTTGATGCATTTAATGTTTTGGGTGCCATTTCTCATGGTGCATTATATCAGGCACAATTTTGATTTTGACCTTGTACTTGATTGCTGAGGGCACATTCTGAGTATATCAGAACTGTGTGACTTATTTTGGTTGTTGTTGGAGACTGGGAATTTTTTTTGGTGGAGTAATAAGATACAGTTCTGCCAGTGGCTCTGTTTTGGTGTTATGTGAGTTTATGAATCATATGTTGTATGTTTTATGCATAATTTTGTTGGTTTCATATTGTTTTATATGAGAAATGCATTCATTGCATGTGTTTAGTTGTTTGTCTCCAAGTTGTGGGCATCTTTCTTTTGAATCTAAATAGCTAAGGGTTATTCGGGATTCAGGGACATGGATTTTCTGTGTTGAATGTCTAATCTCTTACCTTTGTTCAAGGAACAAATTAAATGTTTTAGGTTAAAAGCATTGGGAAAGGTATGCTGCAATAGGAATATCATTAACTATAAATGACTAAATACTCAATCTTGGGAAGTATCTGTAAGGCAGACACTATAAAATCCCCTTGAAACTTAGTTATTGGTTCAAGTTTATGGTAATCATTCACATATGTATGTCTATTGACTCCGAGCCCTGAGATAGGCACTAGTCTGGTCTTGTATTGAGGTTACAACCCAAGGTCCCAGTCTTGCATCCAAATACAAAAATACAAATTCAAACTTCAAGTACAAACCGTTAGGACATTAGAAGTAGTTTTAGGACCAAGATCCTCTGTCACACAACTAAGCATAGGCCCAAAGCTAGCCCCTTTGCACTTATTTTATAGTTTTGGTCTGCATAAGAGAGGATTTATCTACTTTGTATCAACATCCTAATAAGTTCACTTGCATAGTTTACAGATGTTGAATAGGGAATACCCCCCTTGGTTCTGCAGAGCCTAAAGAAGAAGAGGAGATATTTATAGAGTCTATCTTCTGTACTGTTGGCCCGTGGCCCGGGAATCCTATTGATCAATGATGGCTACCTTGTAGGGGGTAAGTGCAAAAAGATGGGGGGCCAAAAAGTGGCCAAATATTTTTTTAAAAAAAATACTACATAACGCGAGCTCGTTATAACGCGCTCGCGTTATGGTTTGGTAATGACGAGCCTAAGGCTCATCAAAACCAAACCATAACGTGCTCACGTGAGTGCGTTATAACGTGAGTGTGTTATGAAGTACTATAAATTAAAAAAAAAGGTTGTCATCTCATTTTATTTCTTTTTTCTCCACAATTCCCGCTGTCTGCAAACCCTAGGAAGCGCGCTTATGTTTTGGATTCCTTAATTCAACACAAAAATCTTATCGATTCGTCACCAAAATGCCGCCACGACATCGAGCATGCCAAAGGAGTGAGTTTATTTGTCTTTTTGTTTGAATTTGCTTCTAAATAGGTAGGTTTGAGTTATTTTTTATGTATATTTTGTTAATTGTCAGGAAATGTTAATGCACCTCCTCCTCAAAATCTACAAAATCCTGCGGAACAACAACCTCCTCCATCCATTCCTCAACATGCCCCTGGAACAGAAGAAAATATAATGGGGCAAATTGAAAACAACAAAAAAGAAATTGAAGATATAATTGCAAGGTTGAAAGATCCTTCCACTTCAACCTTGCATAGGTCCACACTTGCTGAATCTCTTGAATCTATATTATCAAATGTAGATTCAATTAGCAAGCAAATAACTAGTTGGACGGATAAGAGAAGAGAGTTTAGAGATTATTATGTAGACAAGCTGTCATACTAAGATGTGAAAAAATTACAAATCACAAAATTAGACTTGTGTTTGATTTTCACAAACCCACAAACAAATCAACCTCCACCGATTACATGCAAGAGGTTCCCTATCCATTGGTGCAACAACCAAGCGATAAGGGACAATTTTGGGCAGAAGTGGTGGATGGTTTTTGACCATCCTCTATGCAATAATAATGAGGTCCCGCAATACTTTTTGAGGAAACTCTACTGCGAGTTTGTCCTCAATAAAGTGCCAAACTATTTTGATATGCGAGACTTCCAGGGTAGAGGTGGGGGGTCAGCACAAGATAGACCAGGGGCACGTCTTGACCCACAGCGGGTAGTGAGACGAGTAATCAACAAACCAGCCCATGAGCATGTTTCTATCCCTTCCATTGTGAAGGAGAGTGTTGAGGTTGATACACTTCAGTCCATTAGTGCCTTGACCTAGAGCATTGCAGCACAAAGTGGGTTGGGAGATAGTGCGAGGAGTAGGGTCCCACCCCATGCTTGTCAGGCTTGTGGGTCAACCTGTGGTTATGACCCCATGGATAGTCAGGACGCAGGTGCACATGCTACATCTGCAGCTGAGTAGATGGTGATGACAGATACCCTCTTGAGTGAGACTTTCAGCCTTGATACTCAGGTAAATATTAGCAAGTTTATTGAATTTAATTTATTAAATTTCATTTTTGAAATGCAAGATTAACTAATTTAAATTGATGATTTTAATGAAATTTCAGGGTCATAGTGTCGATGCAGTTTTCAGTGGTTCTCCACCTGCATTTTACACTAGATCATCTATTGTTGGGGTATGTAACTAGTAAACAATTATAAATATTACATGTGAATAGCATCGTTATATGAATGGTATTCTAATATCTAATTTTGGATGTTGAATAGGTTAATACTGTAGATTTCATGGCAACATCTGCCAGCGGTGGTGGACTTCAAAGCTTTACGGAGGTAATAAAATAAATAGTTTAATGAATGAATTGTACTTACTAGATTTTTGTATGTGACTTGTGTGCTTTATTGTGTGTACTTCCATGTTTAGATGAACGTGTGTGTATGTTAGGAGCCATGATTTGCATCACTATTATAGTTTTTGTAATTGAATAATGTTGTTTTATTTCTAGATGATGAAGGCTGCGGAGACACCTCCCCATGTTCATAGGGCAATGGAGCAGGGTGTGGCCTCTGCGATTCATAACTCCATGGCATTGACAGGGGTATGAGGCAGATTAGTAAATTTCAATTTACATTCATTGTTATAGTTGTCTATTTTTGAAAAATCAAAAGATTATTGATTTGAAGTTTAATTTCTATCTGGATGGTTTCTATAGGACATGACATCACCACGGCCTATTCCTACTACTGAGACAAGTGAGGAGACAGATTATATGGTAGTGGTAAGTGATTATTTTGTTAAATGTTTCATTTTTTATAACATGTAATTTCTATATATTAATGTCTATACTTTTTATTGTAACAGGTAAAGATGCAGGAAGAACTAAATAGGAGGAGCAACCCTCGGGTTCATAGTAGACCACCCACATGTGCGTCTCCATCCCCTAGAAGATCAAAGGTTGTCCATGATCTATTCTCTTCACCAGCCAGAGGGGAATGACTATTTATTATGTTCCTTTGTTGTATGCCTATATGGCATTTGTGGACATATATTTTGTATTGTATATAGTTGACATTGTATGCCTATATGGCATTCTTGTAAGCCTATATGGCTATTTTATACATATGTTATACTTATATCGACAGATATTGATGTATGCCTATATGGATATTTAGTTAATACAAATCTTTTTTATTGATGGCGTCCATACTTGCATTATAAATCCACATTTGAATGGATATTTGTAGATGGCTACTTCAAATATTTAAAGTCCAATTGTATTACATAGGATATTTGTTGATCCAATAAGCTAGCTATTGTTATTCAAGTATCACCTAAACCTCATTTTGGAACTAAAAGATAAAACTTGTATTTTTTTAAAAAATGAATCATCATGTTGAACAGAAAATATTAATATTCTTTATGAGTAGCATACAATGTCAACTATATGCAATACAAAAAAATGAATCATCATGTTATTCTTTATTTTTGAGATCCTAAAAATGACTAAGTCTGGTAGCTTGATATCTTGAAACATTAGGATGATTGCACCTTGAGAAAAAGTCATTAAGATGAGCGCCTAAAGGAAACTTTCTTAAACATTCAAACATTGAACAACAAGCATGAAGGGTTAAGGCGCAATTTGCAACTCATAAAGCCTCAAAAGGGCACCCAACTTGGAGAGAGCATTCATTTAAGACAAGGCGTCCATTGACACCTGTTCCACCATAAAAGTGGTGCCTAAGGTGGAAGGAGAACAAGCCTCTAGTAAGTGAAGCGCACCTATTGTCTAAACCACTTCATTATGGTGCCCTAGCATGAGGAGTATATAAGTCAATAGGAAATGGTGCCTATAATGCAAATGAAGGACTAAGTGCCTTGGAGGAAATCAACTTACAATGACAAGTCTTGGAGGTTTGTCATTTTGGATGATGTCTTTTGAGATTAACTACAGTGATTGAAAGTTAAGATGAGTGGAAAGAACCTATCTTGAACCTTAGGTGCACAACTCCTTGCTGACTCCCATCCTCATGCTTCTGTAGCAACAACACTAACAAGGAGAGCAAGCTTTGATAGTTTGATACATCTAATCTATCAAAGTTACCATCATTAATCACTTCTATTGAACAATCCAAAAGTGGGGATGATTCTTGTTCATCACTAGAGATTGCCATATCCATCAACACAGTATGCAATGAGGTCGAATGCTATGATCATTAGCATTGGTGGATCCAAATGCTCTAACACTGCTTCCAGTTTGTAACATTTCCCATGCCTCAAATCAACAAGAAGTCTAAAGTATTATTGTCATGCTTAGCCCTAGGTGCAAACACCTGTGATTTCAGATTCTACACTGTCTTGCACTGATGGTTGCATATCAGTACACCAAGAAAAGGACCTTGTCTAACAACCCACTTTTCTTCCTCTATCTTTTGCACCTCATGATTTGACCCTGTCAGAATCTCATGTGTAGATCCTTTCACATCAAAGGTTATTCTCAATGTCCCATTTTGGTTCTAGGTTGGACATTGTAGAAGAGGTATCCTCTCGATCAACAATCACACTGCCATATGCCAAACTAAACTTTCATGACAATTGCATCTCAAAGTTGGCAGTTTGAGATTCTTTACTGTATGCACAAGCTTAAGATTCAAACTTAAATTAGGGATCTCTTGTTGTATACTCCTGTCCACACATTCCTAAAGTCTGTCTAGTCTCTCTTTGATCCATATTTTAGTCAAGTCTGCTATAGTAGAATTAACCTCATAAGGAGACATTTCTTGTATGATCCTCTTTCCACCATCTTCATAATCAATTGACTCCTCAACAACAATATGGACTAGTTCCTTCTCTAAACTTTCTGCAAAGAGCAATATTTGAATAGCCTCATGTGTCAATTTTGTAACACCTGATAAGAACCGTTTCAGACTTCCTCCATAGCAAGAAAGAAGAGTAACAACAATAATGCCTAATAGAAAAGGGTGCCAAAAGCTACTTTGAAACTAAACCTACTTTGAAACTCTCTACCACAGCAAGGTTTGTGATTCCCCAATGTCTTCAATGGATCCTTGAAGTTGTCTATAAAAACCTCTGCCCTGTGGCAGATGTCAGGAAACAAAACACTATTTTAAATTTCATATCAATAGGTGAGTGCCTTGAGAGAAAGGATCACTCTAGGTCATTTTCAATTATTGAAAGCACAAAAATGATAAAGATAAAGGCAATTGAGTTAGGCGCACTTTAGCCTCTGAGGACACCTTAATGAGTGCATTGGGTGAAATTGCATGAGATGACCTTTTGGAGTGAGCGCTTGAAAGATAGAATTCATTCTAAGACATGTCTCATCATTTAGAATTACAAAATTGCAAGTATAAAGGCATTTAAATCTAGGCGCACTCTCCATCAGTACAAACCCATTTTGGTGCCTAAGGGAGAAATTACATTGAAAGACACCTTTTGAATGAATTTCAAATTGGACTTAGGCGCCCCTTCATGTAATTGGATTCCTAGTCAATTGGAATCATAAAATATCAAATAAAATATTCTCAGTGCAAGTTTAAAGAGGATTCCTAGTCAATTGGAGTCATAAAATGTCAAATACAAAGTCAAATTGGACTTAGGCGCCCCTTCATGTAATTTTCCACCATCATGAGTGCCTAGATCTAGGAAGATCATCCAATTGCGCCTAGGAATAAGATACAAGTCCAAGACCTCAAATTTGAGTGCCTAGAAATGTGATGGATTGAAGAAACTACATTGGCACCTAAGGGTAAGTTGTATCTAATGACATCACCTAATTGAGCGCCTAGGAGGTATAAAGCTTAACATTGACATGAGGACAAGTGCTTAGTAAAGGAGAGTTTCTCAAACATTTAAACATGTGAATGAAGTCATAGAAATGCACTAAGTCATCTAGGCACCATTTTCCCCTTGTGTACCCTTACATTTGCGCCTAAGAAGAAGTTGCTTCAGTTCATTGGAGTGTTTGAGTATTGAGGATTTCTTAGCAATGCTTTGCAACTTTACACCGCCTCCTTCTGACGATTTTTGGGGCAACAGAAAACCTTTGACCATGGGCAAATGTATCAGAGATATAAAAAATTGAGAGGTTATTGTAGAGACACTCTACGTGATCGCGTTGCCTCAGATGGAATGTTTCTAAGTGACACAGTTTTCGAGTAACATCTTGTCAAAGATTGTTGTCTTTTTGCACTTTAGACTCTTCAGGGATATCGTGGGTACAATGTAGCTCGGACTGTTTCAACATGTTTGGGTGAAAAATAGGACCATACCTAGCATAAATGTACCCATCGGGATGCGTTAGAACAGTCAGTTTGGTCGCATCAGGAGCAAGATGAAAGTTACACCCCTTTGCAACTTTACACTGCCTCCTTCTGATGATTTTTAGGGCAGCAGAAAACCTTTGACCACGGGCAAATGTCTTAGAGATATTAAAAACTGAGAGAGATTATTGTAGAGGCACTCTACATGATCACGTTGCCTCAGACGGAATGTTCTAGGTGACAGTTTTTGAGTAACATCTCGTCAAAGGATGCTGCCTTTTTGCACTTTTGACTCTTCAGGGAAATCGTCGATACAATGTAGGTCAGACTGTTTCGACATGTTTGGGTGACAAATAGGACCATGCCTAGCGTAAATATACCCATCCGGACGCGTTGGAATAGTCAATTTTGTCACATCAGGAGCAAGACGAAAGTTACACCCCTTTGCAACTTTACACTGCCTCCTTCTGACAATTTTTGGGGCAGTAGAAAACCTTTGACCACGGGCAAATGTCTTAGAGATATAAAAAACTGAGAGAGATTATTGTAGAGGCACTCTACATGATTGCATTGCCTCAGATGAAATTTTTCTAAGTGACATGGTTTTCGAGTAACATCTCGTCAAAGATTGCTGCCTTTTTACACTTTGGACTCTTCAGGGATATCGTCGGTACAATGTAGCTCGGACTGTTTCGTCATGTTTGGGTGAAAAATAGGACCATGCCTAGCGTAAATGTACCCATCTGGACGCGTTGGAATAGTCAATTTGGTCATATCAGGAGCAGGATGAAAGTTACACCCCTTTGCAACTTTACACTACCTCCTTCTGACAATTTTTGGGGCAGCAGAAAACTTTCACCACGGGAAAATGCCTTAGAGATATAAAAAATTGAGAGAGATTATTGTACAGGCACTCTATGTGATTGCATTGCCTCAGACAGAATGTTTCTAAGTGACACGATTTTTAAGTAACATCTCGTCAAAGATTGCTGCCTTTTTACACTTTGGACTCTTCAAGGATATCGTCGGCATAATGTAGCTCGGACTGTTTCGACATGTTTGGGTGAAAATCAGAACCATGCTTAGCCTAAATGTACCCATCTGGATGCGTTGGAACTGTTAGTTTGGTCGCATCAGGAGTAGGACACCAAAAATGCAAAAGTTTCTTTGTGCAACTTGACAACATTGACACTTTTTTGCAACATGACTCAAAGACTCAAACTGACCCCAAATGACTCAAAGTGACTTAAAATCACCTTGATTTTGGCGCCCAATGTACATTATAGAGGTCTAGGTGCTCCTTATCATTCAAACATCTTAGATGAGCGCCTAGGAAAGGAAAAAACTCTAAGTTTCATCATCATGAGCACCTAATATCAAGAGACTTTAATAGCTCAAACCTTAGCATGGAGTCCTAAGGTGCATTTCATGTCTCCTTTCATCCATTTTGGTGCCCTTATGTAGATTTTTCAACTTGATTTGGCACCCCGTATGTGAAGGAAGATCTAAAGGCATGAAAGTGGATGTCATTTTGCAAGAGTTTGGATCATCAAAATTGAAAGAAATAAGTCTATTAAGCTTGGGCGCCCTTGGTCTTCTTTTCATTCATTATGAGCGCCTTGAGAGAATGGTATATAGGTCATCATCATGATTGGGTGCCCTGGATCCAGAGTGTTGGAGAGATCATCAAATGGTGTCTAGAGGAAGTAGGGTGAGTTATGAGTTTGGTTGCATCAGGAGTAGGACACCAAAAATGCATAACATGATGATGTAAAAATGTGTATATGTATAAAAATGTAGGAAGAAATAAAAAAAAGACAAACCTTACAAATTAATGTGCATACTTACAACTCAATGTAACATGACTTTACAAAATTAATGTGAATACTTACAAATTAATCCAATGAACCATCCGGGTCTTCTCTACTCTTTATTGTGTCAGGTATTGCTTCATGGTCAGACTCACACACCTTCCACAAGATTTTGTTTAAAGGTCTACCCCGATACTTTATCAAATGAACATTGGATGCCACGACAAGGTTCAAGTAATGAAGAATCTTCTGATGCGTGTCAAAGTCCTAAAATAACCAAACATTAACACTCTTATGTGGGTACCTTCTAAGCCATGTTCCAGTAATAACCACTGAACCTGTAGGGTATTCGATGTTTTCTCCATCTGTAACAGGGGCCTCCAATTTCTTTTTGGCCTCAACACAACGACATAAGTAATAATCTATTCCCTCTTCGTTATCTTCATCTACAATAACTGCAGATACGTGCCCTACATTAATATGTGTAGCAAATTAGATGGAATTAGTCAACATTACAAAAACACTGCAAAGTAAGATGACATTACCTGGTTGAACTAGATGAAATTAGATGCATATACATGCCCTATATTACCTGGTTGAACTAAATCTAATATGTGGTCAAAGTCAATTGATGATTCCATCTGTGTTAGTTTCAATGCCGTCGGGGGTTGATACGTGTCAAGTGGGCTAAGATAACTTAACTGCCATTCGTCAACCCACTCCTTTGACTCGCACTCATCCCAGACTTGAATTGTACAAGAAGAACAAAAGCATGACATCTTTCGCGTATGGATACTCCATGAACCTGCAATTGAGCTTCTAAAAGAGTGCATCTCATTTGATCCTGTCAGTGTACAACAATCCTCATATGGTGCAATGTTAGTATCATCTATCAACCAAAAAAATCTATGAATTGAAGACTTACCTTCATTACCTGGACCCATGGAAGCATTACACCACTTGACAATCGATTTTGCATCTGTCAACTTTGCATTATCTTTATACTTTAACTCTTCTTGTGCTATGGCTCTTTTGATACATGCTCCTACACCATCATGCTCCCCCTTTCCATCCCCGACCTCACTAAAGTTCCACATATTCTGAATACCTGTAAAATTATGCCTCCTACTCAACTAATAGAAATTTTGTGAGTTCTTGAACTGTGACTTACAGTTATCTGACCATATGATATGCTGACTAAACGATATGCCCCTTCTAGCCAAATCATTGTAGAACACCTGAAATCAACCTTGCATGGACTCTGTAGAATGCGTGTGATCATCACTAATATAGAAACTATACTCCCTTATGATCTTTCTATCATTCTCTGTACTATCATTCGCATGAATGAATGCGATGTGCACAAATATAGAAACCTATGTGGAGTTGTAATATTGTGATTGCACCTCACGCTGTGGCTGTAGACTGTAGTTCTCTGCAAAGTCGATGACTGAAACAATGCTACCAACCGGAAATGTGTCCTTTCGTAACTTGAATTGCAAGTCCAACCATCGAGCTCTATGGGCATGTCTTGCATACTCATACACTATGCTGTCACGAAATATAGGCATAAACTGATACACTAGAATCTTTTCAATAACCAATTCACAACTCTTTGCTTCTTTACCATCTTTTATATTGTATGCCACTATTTTATACTTGCCAAACTCTACTAGTTCATTTCCAACCGCATGTGTTCTTTCCATATGTTCACATATTGGCAAATGTTGCAAGCCACCGCAACGATGACATGTGCCATCCAAGCATAATTTCTTGTAGAATATTGACCTTCCTCTCTTTCACATAAAATTCTTGATATGAAGTCTCTTGAAGATGTTGGTGGGGTACATATGGTACAACCCTGCAAAACATTGTTAGTATGCATATCTAAACATATAGACCTATAAGCATCAAAATGGTTAGAAAATTCAATATGTAATCTACAACAACAAGTAGTGCGTGTGTGATTTATCTTGACATAGAAAGGTTTTAGCATTTCAAAATATTTTTGACAAATTTTAATTTGAGGATACTTCTCTAGAAATTTACCATAAAACTGTGTTTGAGTCTCATCCAAAAAATGCTTTGGATGTGGCTCACAGTTATGACTACCTATCCTCCTTCTTACCACATCCCTTTGATTCAGAGATACCTTTGTGTAATTCTTCCAAAAGTCTTCAATTAGTGATCTCAATGCTTCAACAATTAGTTTATATTTTCGTGGTAGTCTCCCCGAGAATGCCCATAATTCATTGGCATTAGTGTCCTCAATTCTTTGGCATCTTCTAATGGCTCTTGATAAAGTTTTCCTATTAATTCTCAATTCTTGACTCATCTTTCTAATGAGACGAGCTTTCCTCATTTGACTACTTATTATAGTCGATGTAATCACACACCGTGTTGCATTACTATCTTTTGTGCGTGAAGTGTTACCCACTCTCTCATACGCACTCATTAGATTCTTGACAATAGATTTTTCACTTGAAGCCTCTGATGTTCTCAACCCAAGAACCTTCATGATGGACCTATACTTTATACTTTGCATCATTTCAATGAATAGTTGACATCTTGCAATCTCATTTAACTTTTCAAAGAACAATCTCCAAATCTTATGAGCATATCTTCTACAAGTGCGTTTTGGAATCTTACCTTCCATTGGCTGCAAAATAGTCTCATCAATTTCAATCAAATACTTTGGCTTTCTATGCAAAATTCTAGGTGGTGTTAAGTTAGGTAAATTCATCTCAACATTAGGAATTTCATCAATATTTAAATGAGATAGGCTAAATGGCATACCTTCGATCGAAGATGGAATAGATGACATACCTTGAGGTTGAGGTGGGAATGATGGCGTACCTCCTTCATCACATGTGAGTGATGATGTACTCTCAACTTGAGATGTGGTAGATGGTGTCCATACATGTTGACTTGCGGTAGAGGACGTGTCTCCAACTATGGTATTCAAATCTCTCGTAGCACGAAGTTTTTGCATTCGTTCTCTTTGTGCCGCCAATACCATATCTCTTTGTGATGGTTGTGGTTCCTCTTCAATTGGTATGTCTTCATTTATCATGTCCAATTTCCTCTTCTCACGAAGTTCCCTCATAGCCACTGCTTTCTTTGCATTTTTAGCTTCTATCTCTTCCTATGTTGGTTTAATTCTTGATCATTTCCTCGGCATGACAGAGAATTTGTCTGTAGCATGATAAAGAGACCAATATTACTTCCTAAGAAATGAATACAAGATAATAGTGGGATTGTATTTTTATTATGTTGTAAGGATTTATTCTTGTATAGTTTGACATCATGGTATGTTAAGGTCTGTTTATTACACATAATTATTAAAGAGCCCAAGTGTAGAAAATATACATGGCATCATGTGAGATTGTAGGCTGCTTTCTTGATTGGGAATGTGTCTATTTTAAACATGTATGATAAAGCATGATAAAGTAATTCAATCTGAATTAAGGAAAATGTAAAGAACATGCATATAAAGACTTGACATACCTAAAAAATGAAGATTCGAATGGAGAGAGTAGCCAATTATGTAGTGTTTTTTTCTTCTTGCAGCAAACTCCTCAACAATTTGAGTTTTTCACCACTTGCTTCCTTTTCAATGTTAAATTGAATAACACTCAAACATAATTACTAACAACAATACTATTAACCAATCTATAATGTTAAATTCCTAAAATTAAATCACAATTAACATTGCAACACTACAAAAATTGAAACTTGGTTAGATATATATCAAACTTGGTGTGAAAACTATGTCATTTCCTCCTTCTCAAGTTGGCAAAGCAGAAAAGGTGGTGGAAAGATCATGCAAAGGTGGTACAATGTGTCAAATGTGCATGTGAACTTTCCAACATCATGAAAGACTCGATACTATACCTTAAACCCTAATCCCTTATCCCTAAACCCTCCAACCCTATCCCTAATCCTTATACCCTCCACACTCTACTTTAACCCTAATCCCTTGACCCTCAACCCTATCCCTAAACCCTTGACCCTTGAACCTTAACCCTCAACCCTCAACGTCAAACCCTAATCCCTCAACCCTTAACTCTGATCCCTCAACCCTCAACCCTATCCCTAAACCCTAAACCCTAAAGCCTCAACCCTCAACCCTCAACGTCAAATCCTAATCCCTCAACCCTTCACTCTAATCCCTCAACCCTAAACCCTATCCCTAAACCCTCAACACTATACCTTAAACCCTCATCCCTCAACCCTCAACCCTAAAACTTATCCCTAAACCCTAATCCCTCAACCCTTAACCCTAATACGTCATCCCTCAACTCTAATCCCTCATCCCTAAACCCTAAATGCTATCCCTATTCCTAAACCCTAAACTCTATCCCTATTCCTAGACCCTCAACAGGCTCGATACTATACCTTAAACCCTAATCCCTTATCCCTAAACCCTCCAACCCTATCCCTTAACCCTCAACCCTATCCCAAAACCCTTAACCCTCGAACCTCAATGTACTCAACCCTCAATGTCAAACCCTAATCCCTCAACCCTTAACTCTGATCCCTCAACCCTTAACCCTTAAAACTTGAACCCTAAAACCTATCCCTACATGCTCGACACTCGACACTATATCTTAAACCCTAATCCCTTAACCCTCATCCCTAAAGCCTCAACCCTAAATCATTAAACCTTCAACCCTAAACCCTATTCCTAATCCCTCTACCCTCGACACTCTTATTTAACCCTAATCCCTTGACCATTAACCCTATCCCTCAACCTCAACCTCAGCCCTCAACCCTCAACCCTCAACTCTCAACATTAAACCCTAATTCATCAACCCTAAACCCTAATCCCTCAAACCTAAACCCTATCCCTAAACCATCAAACCTCAACACTATACCTTAAACTTTAATCCCTATCTCTCAACCCTTAACCCTTAAAAATTAAACCCTATCCCTACACCCTCAACACTTGACACTATATCTTAAGCCTTAAACCCTCATCCCTAAAGCCTCAACCCTCAATCCTTAAACCTTCAACCCTAAACCCTATACCTAATCCCTCTACCCTCGACGCTCTAACCCTAACCTCGACATTAAATGCTAATCCGTCAACCCTAAACCCTAATCTGTCAACACTAAACCCTATCCCTAAACCCTCAACCCTCAACACTATACCTTAAACCCTAATCCATCAACCGTAAAACCTAATCCCTTAACCCTCAACCCTAAACACTATCAATAAACCCTCAACCCTCGACACTATACCTTAAACCCTATGAGAAAAGCTTTGCGTATGATACATCCACAGTGAGTAATTAACAGTTGAAATTAGAAGGATGATCATTATGAGAAAAGATTTGCATTGGGGTACATCTATGTTTCTTGCTGTCCACCTCGCACTTAGGGAAGGTATATTGTTATGAAACAGGCAAATAATCTCCCATTGTTTACTGGCTCTATCCACAAGAACTACTAAACTATACCTTAAACCCTAATCCCTCAACCCTAAACTTTCAACCCTAAACCCTATCCCTAATCCCCCTACCCTCAACACTCTACCTTAAACCTAATCCCTTGACCCTTAACCCTAAACGCTATCCCTAAAGCCTCAACCCTAAACCCTAATCCCTCAAGGTCCTAAAATCTAATCGCTTATCCCTTAAACTCTAAATCCTATCCCTAAATGCTCAACCCTCAACCTTAAACCTTAATCACTCAATCCTTATCCACCCCTCTCCTCCCCTTTCTGGCTCATTCCCATCTCTACCCTCCTCTACCCTCGACACTATACATACATAAATATAGGCATACATAGATACATACATACATATAGGCATACATAGATACATACATACATACATATAGGCATACATACATACATACATGATTAATAGACTTGAATAGAAAAAAATTAAGGGGGACATAATGCGAACGCGTTATAATGCGCTCGTGTTATGTCAAACATGACAAACAACAGACTTGCGGAAAAGGAAAAATTCAAAGCAAAACATAACGCGAGCGTGTTACAACACGCTCACGTTATGTCTTGCTTTGGGAATCCCAAGCCTTGGGCTTGGGATTTGCTTTGGATTTCCAACCCAAAGGCTTGGAGTGCCTTTTGAACAGTCACAGACTTGTTTTTCTATATTCTTCAAGATTTCACATAATTTCGTTCATGCTAACCCTCACATTTGCATGTGTTTCAAGGTCAAACAAATTGAACACCTGGGTAATGTTAGGCTTTCTCTTAGCTATTTGACGATGTGATTTTTTTGACATTTTAACAATGTTAAGCCTTTCATCTTTAATTTATTTTGTTTGTGTGTCCATTTTTGGGCAAAAACCACTGTTTGGTCTTTTTTTCATTGTAAATTAACTATTCATTGAAATTTCAAAAAAAATACATATTTAGAAACTAGACTCTATTCTACAAATATTAAAAAAAGAAAAAAATAATTTTCAATTAGTTTTCAAAATTTATAGGGGTAGCACGGCCAAAATTCTATTTTTTAGGATGTGTCCACTTTGAAAATTAGTAAAAAATCAAATATTCATCAAAAAATTATCAGAAAAATCAGGCATAAACTACATGTTATTAGCTAATTTCTCACTAAAGCGATTTTAAAAATACCAAAAAAAAGTTGACCTTTTGAGGGAGCCACAAAACATGCTATGTTATGTTTTTTTGACAGAAACAACACCAATTTCTGTGGCTCCCTCTTTTGAACCCCTGAATCTATGCCATTTTAAAAAAAAAATAGTAGTTTAGAAAGTAGACTCAGAGTACTATGAACATTGTTTTGGTTGCATCTCTAAATTTTGAGTGTAACTATGCTCAATTTTTCATTCAAGGCCAGTATTTCCTGATTTCAAAAAAAAAAAGTGTCCACTTAAGACCCCTTTTTGGCCCCCCATCTTCTTGCACTTACCCTAGGGATAACTGGGAAGCATCCAGTTTGGGAAAAAATCCAACAGATTTGGTGACTCTACTGGGGAATGCTTTGTGTAAGAACTTTGATTTAAAAAACTAATTCCCAGTTGTAGGTGGCGACTCTGAACAAATCTCCCAACCGGTAAAGTGAAATTTGTATGCAAGGGAGAAGATCCCTGCGTAATCCTTTGTTTGAAGAATTACCCAGAAAAATGATGTATAGGAGAAAAGGGACCGCTCAAGCCAGTCAAGAAGGTTCTCCTAGCCCTAGAAACAATGATAATACCCAAGATAATCCAGGATCTTTAGGGCAGCAAGCACCTTATTTTGCAAACACAGAGGCCGAAATTCAAGATGTATATGAAAGACAACAAGGTGATAGATTAAGAATGAGATCAGAGGTGTTTCAGGAATGCCCTTTCTTAGATCCCCTGATAGATTTGAAGAAAATGAATCCCCAAGGGATGATGATGATGACCAATATGGAAAGGGACCATCCTCTTCTATGCCTAAAGATGAAGAATTAGCTAAAGAAATCAAGAACCTGAGGGCTGAATTAGAATATTTGCAGGCTTTGAGGATTAGAGATGATATGAGACAAAAGGTGCAAGCTCTAAAAATTGCTCAACATGATTCAGTTCCCACCCTTGATAATGCAAATGTGCTGAGAAATCAGCAAAGAAATGAAGTCCAGTATCAACAGAATGATCAGAGACAAAATACAAACAATGCTAGGGTACCATTGAACAATGTGAGAAATCAAAATGCTAATAGGAATGCAAATGTTAATCAGTTTGGTAGACAGCCTATGCAGTTGGATAGATTCAAGTAGCTAGTTTTTAATGGTATTCCTGGTTACCCTAATCCCATTGATAAACATGTGAGGCCTCAGATACCAAAGTTTTTAGGAAATAATGCTGTGTCAGGTGAGGATCATTTGAAGGCCTTTTAGAATGTTATGGACAACTTTGAGTTTGAGCATGAAGATGTTTTCATGAAATTGTTTATGCAATCCTTAGTTGATGAAGCTAGAGAGTGGTATAAAAGTCTGCCTGACTAGAGTATCTCATCATGGGATGACTTTAGAAGGATTTTTAAAGAACAATATGGTGACAAGACTGATCCAAGCTTTTTTATAAATGAATTTACTAGTATTACTAAGGGGTCAAATGAGCAGGGTGCAGATTTTAATGCTAGGTTCACTAAAGTATTGAACAAATTACCACTTCACATGAGGCCTAATGAACCAATGTGCATGGTATTATACATAAATGCTTTTCATGCTAAAACAACTTATGGGTTAAGAGATAAGGGTCCTACTAGCCTCAGGGATGCTTTTAGAATTGCAACCAACGTTGAAAATAATACGAAAGCATTTGGTAAAACAAATAGAAGGGATGATGTAAAGATTCTACAAAATCCAAATAATAAGTCTCAAAGTACTCAAGGTAATGCATCTACTTTTGAAGAGAAATTGGATAAATTGACAACTATTGTTAAGGACCTAAGTTATAGACTTGCTAAAAATGAAAAGGGGATAGGTCCTGAAAGGCAGGTTTACCAAAGACAAGAGAAGAGACCATCATTGCATGATATGCCATATAACACTAATTGGCATAATGGTAAACCAGTTCTCCCAAATAGCAACACTAATCAAAGAGCTCAAAATGTTAAGGAGACTCCATATCCTTTGAAAAAAGTTGTTAACATTGTTGATGATACCCCATGGTGCATAATCTGTCAAATGCCTCACTCACAATCACAATGTATGATTGCTCAATCTTTGTATAATAATGTTGTTACCTGCGATGAATGCAATAAGCCGCATTATATGGAGGATGATAATGTCAATATGTTGTTGACAAATGGGGAGTATTCTTTTTATGATGCTGATGAAAGCACGAATTATGGGACTCAGGTCTGCCAGTAGATTTCCTATGATGAGGATGATGAAGATAATTATGCGTATGCTCAGGACTCACGCATCTTTCTAAATAACTTGAGAAGGCCTTTCGATGAAGAGATTAGAGCTCTCACAGCTGCAGCAGTGGCTCAGGTCAAGAGTAATTATAACTTTAGAGGTAAGGCTCAAGTTGGTGATCCACGTCAACCAGAAGACACCTTTGTGAATCAACCAATGCATAATCATAAAGGGGCTGAACCACATAAGACACGATGGAATAACAGTAAGAAATATTCTAAGCAAAAAAACCAAGTCATGATTCTCAAAGACCAGAAAATGAAATTCCCCAAAATGAGGATCAAAATAAGAATTCTTAGGTTATGGATGACAGTCAGAAGACCATTAAAATTAAGGCTGGATCAGCTCAGGATAAGAATAAAACCACGGCTCAAGCTACAACTGTCATACAAAATTATGCTCCCTTTGACATAAATCAGGTTTTATCCCAGATGAAGATCTCTGTTCCATTGATGGATCTAATGAAAGTTGAAGAATTCAGGAATAAGGCATTATCCCTAATTTCAGGGGTAGCTTGTCAGGCCAAGCAAAGTGTTGAGACTCAAGGTAAGAAGTAACCCTTGTGTATTGATGAAGATGAGGTTCCTGAAGTCTATCTAGGGGTGACAATGACAAAATGCCCTTCATAGGTTGAACCATTTTTATGTCTCCCTTGTTATCAATGGAAAAGTAATCAAGAATTGTATGCTTGACTCAGGAGCATCAACAAATATTATGCCTCTGGCTATCATGTAACAAGCTGGATTGAAAATAGATAAGGTAGGTGGAAAATGCTATGCAATGGATGCTAGGGAGGTACCAGTTATTGGAATCATGAAGGATGTGGATTTTATGCTAGCAGTATATCTAGAAAAGACTTACAAAATGAATATAATAGTAGTTGACATAAAACCACAGTATGGTATGTTGTTGTCAAGAAGATGGGCAGCATTGATTAGAGGAAGTATGCAGTTATATTTATCATATGCCATGATCCCAATGAATGGTAGAGATGTCAAGCTTGTCAGAGAGGAAAGGTCACTAGAAACAGTTGAAGATCAAGATTCAGAAGAGCATATCTATTTTGTGGATACTGACTGTGAGAATTTCATAATTGTCTTAGATGATCAAGGGAACAAGGGGAAAGATTTTTGCATTCAAGAATTTGACCAACAGGGTCTCTAGACTATGTATTTTGATGGAGCTTGTTCAAAGGAAGGTTCTGGTGCTGGAGTTGTGTTTTTGTCTCCAACAAGTAAGCTTTTGAAATTCTCTTTCCTGTTAAAGTTTGCCTGCACAAATAATATTACAGAATATGAGGCTCTGCTATTAGGATTAAATGTTGCTTTGAAGCATGGGATTAAGATGCTGAAAGTGTTTGGAGATTCAGAATTAATTGTTTCCCAGGTGAGATAAATATACTTCAAAAAATAAAAGGTTAAAACAGTATAAGCATGTTGTATGGGACACAATTGAATTATTTAATGCTTTTTCAATAAATTGGATAGAAAGATCAAAGAATGTCATGACAAACTTTTTAGCTAATGTGGCCATAAGGCCGGATGATGTTACTCTATCTGATGTTACAAATGTTGAAGTTAAAAGTAGACCTACAGTACTAGATAATATATGCAGCTGGAAGGTGTTTGATGATGATAGAGATTTGTTGAGGTTCCTACACTGCATAGATGAATATGAGAACCAGGAGATTGATTTTCAGAATTTTGTAGAAGTTGTGAATGGAAAAGAAACTCTTTTGGGGAAAGAAGTAATTCAACTTAAAACAAATAAAATCCCCAGAGAATTAGTTTCTTTAGAAAGAGCATTTGACAATAGAGACCAGTTTGTTGCAAAGGCATCTCCTACAAACAAGAATGACTTGGAGGAGATAAACTTGGGGACATGCCATGCCCCCAAAAGGGTATATATTGGCAAACAAGTCAAGCCACACATCAGGAGTATGTTGATTGCATTATTGAAAAAATATAAGCATGTCTTTGCATGGTCATATGAAGACCTAAAAGCTTATAGAGAAGACTTATTCCAGCATGAGATACCTTTGAAGCCTGGAGCTAAGCCATTCAGACAAAAAAAAAGACCTATTAACCCAACGTTGGCTCCAAAGATGCAGGAAGAGCGTGTAAAGCTTAGGGAGGCTGGAATAATTGTGCCTCTCAGACACTCAACTTGGGTGTCCAATCTTGTCCTATTCAGAAAGAAAAATGGTGATATAAGACTTTGTGTGGACTTTAGAAATTTGATATCCTCTTTAAAGGATAATTATCCACTACCTAACATTGAGGCTATGTTGCAAAATGTAACTGGTTGTGAGCTTTTATCCATGATGGATGGATTTTTAGGATATAATCAGGTGAAGGTAAAAGAATCTGAACAATACAAGACTGCCTTCACCACTCCATGGGGAACTTATGCATATGTAAGAATGTAGGTGCTACATTTCAGAGGGCTATGGATGTTTCTTTTGTAGGATTGATTGACTCCATTTTGGCTGTATATCAAGATGATTTAATTGCTTATTCAAAGAAGGAGGAGCAACATTGCATGCATCTAGAACAAATTTTTATTAGGGAATTAGAATATGGCATTTCACTTAACCCAAAGAAATGTATTTTTGGGGTAATAGAAGGAAAACTATTGGGACACATTGTTTCCAAGGATAGAGTTAGGATTGATCCTGAAAGTGTTGCTACAATTGATAGGATTCAAATTCCCAAAATGGTGAAAGGCATTCAGTCTTTCTTTGGATAGATTAATTTTGTTAGAAGATTCATTCCCAACTTTGCAGATATTACAAAGGATATTTCTAAAATGTTGAAGAAGGGTGAAACTATCAAATGGGAGAGTGAAGAAATTAGATCATTTCAAAACATCAAAGAATCTATAAAGGTGGCTCCTGTGTTGAAATCTCCTAATTTTTCTAATCCACTTCAGCTATTTTCATTTGCCTCTTTTCACACTATTGCTACATGTTTATTACAGAAAAATGAAGATGGTTTTGAGCAACCTATTGCTTTCTTTAGCATGTCATTGCAGGCAGCTAAGTTGAAATATGATATCATGGAAAAACAGGCATATGCATTGGTTAGGGTAGTCAAAAACTTTAGGCCATATTTAGTAGGATCTCAGATAGTTGCATATGTGCCCCATGCAGTAGTTAAGGACATTTTCACTTAGTAGGAAGTGACTGGAAGAAGATGCAGGTGGATTAACAAGTTACAAGAGTTCAACATTGAGATACAAATTACAAAATTGGTAAGGGGACAGGGTTTGGCTAAGATGATAACACAATCAAATCTGGAAGCATGCCAGGTAAATATAGTTCAAGATGAAATTGTTAACATGTCAGAATCTGAATGGTACAAGGACATTGTGTATTATTTGTAGAATTTAAATTGTCCTTCTCATCTCAGTGATAGTCAAAAAAGGACCTTAAAGTTACATGCTATCAAATACATAATTATTCAAGGAGAATTGTATTGGAAGAATCTTGATGGTGTCCTACTTAGGTGTACGGATGAAAATCAAGCTACTGATATTTTAAATGACATGCACGAAGGAGTGTGTGGTGGACACTACATTGCCAAGACAATAGCTCACAAAATTCTGAGAGTAGGCTATTGGTGGCCCACCCTTTTCTCAGATGCACAAAAGATGGTAAGAAAATGTGATCCCTGTCAAAGGTTCTCAGGAAAACTTAAGTATGAAGGTGCATTACCCCTTAGAACTATAACTATGGAAGCTCCATTTCAGCAATGGGGAATTGATTTTATAGGGGAAATTTCAGAAAGATAAAGTGGAGGACATAGTTGGATTCTGGTTGCTACTGACTATTTTACTAAATGGATTGAAGCCATTCCAACTAAGAAAGATACAATTAGGGTGGTGATGGATTTCATTCTGGAATACATTATTATCAGATTTGGAGTGCCAGTCAAAGTGGTCACAGACAATGCCATGTGCTTCAGATCTGGCGAGTTTATTGATTTTTGCAACAACTATGGGATTAATTTGTCATATGCAGCACCATATCATCCATAGGGAAATGGTCAGGCATAATCAAGTAACAGAAGCCTTATGAAAATCATCAAAAGGATGGTAGACAAGAACAAAAGGGCATGGGATTCAAAGTTAAAGATGGTACTATGGGCTGACTGGATAACATTGAAGAAAGCAATTGGAAAGTCACCTTTTGAGCTAGTATATCCAGTGCAGTAGCTAAGTTACCTGTGAATAATCTCCTACCATTTTATAGATTCATACAAGAAAATGATAAAGAGATTGAAGATTCAATGAATGAAAGGATAAATCAACTGGTTGCACTAGATGAGATTAGAAGAGAAGCACATAAGACAAATATCAAGAAACAACAGAAGGTGAAATATTTGTTTGATAAAAGGGCTATAGAAAGGAAGTTTCAAATAAGTGACTTGGTCTTGGTTTAGAATGCAAAGAGTCAGGATAAGGGAAAACATGGTAAATTTGATCCCTTATGGATGGGCCCATATCAAATCAGTAATACTCATGGAGAAGATTCCTACTTTCTCTAGGCCTTAAGTGGTGAACTACTGGAATTGCCTGTGCACGGTCAGTTCCTAAAACCTTATTTCTCATGAATGAATATCTTGAGTGGACATTGTAAATTAGGTGTGAATAATCTGTATATACCTTGTATAGTCAGTGGTGTTTTACGTTTTGCATTTTTCCTAGTCTGTCCCGGAGTGATCTAGTTCTCGCTACAGCCTTGTGCCTGCACGTCCCCAGTCAAAGCCAATGGTGGTGTCCACCTAGGGTTAGGGTTTTAAGTCGACTCTGCAAGCTTGTATTTTTGTTTCTTCAAACCCTTAGTCCCTTAGGTTTTGTTTTCCCTCGAAATCATGCTTTGTATCTTCTATTTCGCCGTTGACCTCCTGTTGCAGGTAATCAATCACTTAAATTGCATTTTCATGCCTTAACATTCGTAGGTTGACCAACCTCGTTGCATTGTGTTACCGTTTTCTCCCATCGCGCTAAAAAAATATTGAAAAAGTGCTAAGTCCAAAGAAAATCCTTTGAAAATGGTGAAAAATCCTTGTATGTATGGTTGTATGCATATCGGGTTGTACGTGCATTGAATATTCCATCACAGATTCCGTTCTTGTATGTAAGAAGAAATTGCATGTATGTTGTCATTGTATATTCACATATACAATGGGTATATGCAAGTGGCAGATCTCAAATATGTTCAAATCGGATTGAATAATGGTCGGGGCCACAGGAATGTAGCAGAAAGATTGCATGTATATTGTATTGTATATTCAGAATACAAGGATAAAGCATACAAGGCACACATGCAAAGGAAAAGATAAAAGGGTCTTGTACATTTTCTACATGTAAGCAAATGATCAACCGGCGACAACATACAAGGACAAGATGCAAAGGAAGAGACACAAGGTCTGGGGCCCACCAGTTGCATGTATAGGTGATTGTATGTTTGCACTTACAATTGAAAATACAATGCAAAATATACAAGTACCGGACGTCAAAGTTTATCAAATTGGGCCTGGCGGGGATGGATGCAAAAGCAGAGTTGAAAAGTCAAAGCATTTCCTTGTATGTTGTGTTGTATGTATCTCTGATATACAAGTGAAATGTACAAGCGAATAGCTGCAGGGCAGACCCGACCAAGGAGTTAATTGCATTTATGAAAATGGTTGGAGTCCGCGGGTTGTATATTGGGATTGTATGTTCCCAATATACAATCAAACATATAGGCAATGGATACAAAGAAATATGCAAGCAGGTTGCGGTCAAAGTCAAAGATGTTCAAATGTATGGTGGGGCCCGCATGGTTGTATGTTCCGTGGGTTGTATGTGTGTGCATGTACAATGCAAAATATAAAAGGCACACATACAACCTGGACGCGAAGGAAAATGTGTTATGGTGGATAAATTGTTGGAGTCCGTAGGTTGTATGTTGCACATTGTATGTGCGATATACAATGAGAGATACAAAGAATGAAGATACAAGCCAGACCCGATTGCAGTTACAAAGTGCTTCATAATGAGTTGGAATCCGTGATTTGTATGTATATTGTATTTGTACAATGCAATATACAAAGTGATATGCAAAGGAAAAGATACAAGGCCTGGACCTGATAGTGATTACAGTTTGTTCTATAAAGATTTGAGAATTGCGCCTTTGTATGCAGGTGATTGTATGCATATACAATCTCATATGTATAACCAAGAATGCACATGTTGATACAATGGATCGTTGGTGGGACTATACACATCAGCAGATACTTCCAGGGTCATTCCGACGGCCGATGGAGATGCAAGTGCTTGGCGATGGAGAACAAATTAGCAGCTACCACATGTCCAAAAGTGATTGTATATACATGCTTTTGTATATACAAAGATTTGAATGTGCAAGTGGTTGTATGTATATGCATTTGCATATACAAAAGCAGTTGTATGTTTGTGATGGAAAAAGGGCGCTTGCGTGGCATGTTTTCATTGGTTGTTGACTTGTCAACGTGATTTGGAGCTGCAGATCTCGGTGGGAGAAAATTGATCGACGACCATCATTCAAATTCTGAAAGAAGGATTTCCTCTGTTTGCAGTTGTATTTCTTAGTGGAAGAACTTCAGAAATAACAAACTGTTGTATTTCAAAATGGGTAGGTTGGCCATTAATGGCATTTTGCGGAGGCATGGTCGACTGATTGACAGGCCAGCTACCATTTTCAATGAAAATCTTCAAGCGGCGGCACACTTCCCAAGTTTACCTGCTCTTCCTCCTTCTCTTTGCTGCATTCAATGTTTTGGGTGCCATTTCTCATGGTGCATTGTATCAGGTAGAATTTTGATTTTGACCTTGCACTTGATTACTGAGGGCACATTCTGAGTATATCAGAACTGTGTGACTTATTTTGGTTGTTGTTGGAGACTGGCAAAAAAATTTCGGTGGAGTAATAAGAAACAATTCTGCTGGTGGCTCTGTTTTCGTGTTATGTGAGTTTATGAATCATATGTTGTATGTTTTATGCATAATTTTGCTGGTTTCATGTTGTTTTATATGAAAAATGCATTTGTTGCATGTGTTCAGTTGTTTGTCTCCAAGTTGTGGGCATCTTTCTTTTGAATCTAAATAGCTAAGGGTTATTCGGGATTCAGGGACATGGATTTTCTGTGTTGAATGTCTAATCTCTTACCTTTGTTCAAGGAACAAATTAAATGTTTTAGGTTAAGCATTGGGAAAGGTATACTACAACAGGAATATCATTAAGTATGAATGAATAAATACTCAATCTTGGGAAGTATCTGTAAGGCAGACACTATAAAATCCCCTTGAAACTTAGTTATTGATTCAAGTTTATGGTAATCATTCACATATGTATGTCTATTGACTCCGAGCCTTGAGATAGGCACTAGTCTGGTCTTGTATTGAGGTTACAACCCAAGGTCCCAGTCTTGCATCCAAATACAAAAATACAAATTCAAACTTCAAGTACAAACCATTAGGACATTAGAAGTTATTTTAGGACCAAGATCCTCTGTCACACAACTATGCATAGGCCCAAAGCTAGCCCCTTTGCACTTATTTTACAGTTTTAGTTTGCATAAGAGAGGATTTATTTGCTTTGTATCAACATCCTAATAAGTTCACTTGCATAGTTTACAGATGTTGAATAGGGAATACCCCCCTTGGTTCTGCAGAGCCTAAAGAAGAAGGGGAGATATTTATAGAGTCTATCTCCTATACTGTTGGCCCCTGGCCTAGGAATCCTGTTGATCAATGATGGCTACCTTGTAGGGATAACTGGGAAGCATCTAGTTTGGGAAAACATCTAACAAAAGAGATAAGGTGATACCTTACCTAAGTTGTCATGTTCTTGAAACCTTGTCACTATAAAGAGGAGATATCTAGAGAGTAATGTCACAAGGACATAACCAAGGCATGCACTATCATGAGCCATAGGGACAACTTACTACACCATCCAAAACTCCATTTGAACTAGCTACTATCAATAATTCACATTATTGGGGACTGTCATGAAGAAAACACCATGCATATGACTATCATAGTCAAAGTGGAGAGGATTGTCTATTCATTGTATGATTGTCATAATAGCTAGTGGGTTAGTTACCATGCTTCAACCTAAAATAGGTTAATGAGAACATATAAATGAAAATCACAATACCATAAGCACACTCCATAAGCTACCAATATAGTCCCAATATCATGTCATCATGATAGTAAGAGAAGAGTTGTTTGGTTTTTCCAAAGCCATATCACTTGCATAAGGATTGTCACCAACCATCTGTGTAAGGTCGTGAAAGAGTGAGTCATTATTGAGCTAACCATAAGAGAAGCATGAAGTCAAAATGCTATCATGGAAACAAGATATAGTTACTTATTATAAGGACAATCCAAATTTGGTGAGGTTACTTTTTTATCAACTTCCAAGAAAAATACATCATTTTGCACTGATTGGTGCTAAATTAGGTGCACTTTACGCCACCTTTTATGCCCCAAAAAGATTACATTTAGGCCTAAAAGTTGGCGCTAAAGTTGGCGATAACTTCTTCGACTATAGCGCCGACTACTGGATCACATTTTAAAAAAAAATTTCCCACCTGCACATACCCCAAAACAAAAAAAAAACAAAACAAAACTTTATTGATTTTTGGTGTTCATTTTTTGTTTGGAGATTGAGCGTTTGGCATGCAGAGATAGAGTGTTTGGGTTTTTTGTGTTCGCCCTTATTTTGGCAATGGTGGGACCTATAAAGGAAAAACAAAAAATAAAAACTTCCCACTTGAATTATATGGGAAATTTGATAATTACAGGAGAAAAATGCCGCGTGAATTAGAGGAGAAAAAAGCAGAAAAATGCCGTGCGAAGAGAAGGGAAAAAAGAGAAAAACAAGCAAGGAGATGAGAAATTCAATTTATTTTGCCACACCACAGGTAAGGTTACAATTACAATGAATTTTTTTTGTTCCCAAAAATATTTTTGTTTTGATTAAATGGAGAGGATTGTGAAGAAAGGGTTGTGAATATTGTTTTGTTTACAGGTGAATCGTTCAAGTCTCATGTGGTTGCAAAGGAGGAGGGTAAAATTGTAGACATTGCATTATTTCCTCTGCATCTGAGAGTAGTGAACACATTTTTCAAACTCCAATGCCCAGGTTTTCTTATCATTCCCATCAATACCTTTCTCATAAGACAACTTTCTCGCTTCATTCCTAAAAAGGTAGTTGAGTGCTTTAAGACAAGTTGATTGTGAGAAAACTAAAATTAAGGCTTTTGAGATGAGGGTGAGAAAACTAAAATTAGGCCCGAAACTATAGATTCCCTCTCAAGGCACCAATTGATTCATAGGAAAATAGCTTCATGATTTGCTCTACAAAGTAAAGGTCAAAAACCTTGAGGAATATAGAAAAAATGGACAAAAACTTTCATACCCGGCAGTGTGTACTTCATTTGCCTCCACAGACTAAATGAAAATAATTTGCCCTAGGTCACCTCAAAATGTCAAGCAATAGAGGGAAGAGAGCAAAGGGAGCAGACTCTGGCCACAATGAGGTAATTCATTATCAATTTATAGATTTGTAAATGTTTCCATTGTTTCTTTGATTTTAGTTTTTAGTTTTTTATTTGTAAATTTAAAACAAGAAATTATATATATATATATATATCTATATATATATATATAGGAACATGAGACTGACAAAGATAAAGAGGCATTGGCTTCCATATTGGGGGTGGAGGCAGTGAACAAATTGGATGGTGTGGACTTTACAATGCTTGCCAGATACATAGAAAAATGATCTGGTAAAGCCCCTAAAACATTACAACCAAATCAACAGTGTCAAAGGGAATCAATTGATTCCCCAACCAGTCCTAGATCGAGCAAAAGGTCCAGGAGGAAATCAATAACAATAAATTCTAATAATATGGAATAGGGAACAGAGGCTTCCAATGTCCCACCCACTCCTAGGACACATACTTCTTCGACCACCACGCTATGTTTTGCATCTTGCATTGGTACCTATGATACCAAGATAGAATACAATGTGGTTTTAGGGGAAGTCCGAATGACATATGCTGGAAAAACATTTATGAATAGGTTGAAGGAATCATGCCTTCAATAGTTCAAAGACCATCTACATTTTCCATTTTTAAAGATACCCATGCACCTGTAAAAAGCAATTATCTAGGACATGGAGACTGAATTTGGCACAGGTTGGTCTGTAAAGAAGATAAAGTTATGAATGTCTCAAAACTGCAAGAGATTTCGGTGCAACCAAACATAGAAGATAAAAAAACTCACTCCTGAGCTAAGGCTCAAAAAAAGGCCAATTGATGTAAGTGTGAAAGTATGGAAAGAGCTTGTAAAAGCATATGAGAAGTCCGATGCATGGAGGAAGTCCAGTGAGGAGAGTACACAAGTATTTGAATTTGGTCATAAGATTATATCAAATTTATTAAATAATTTTTAAATTTTATTTGTGCATAGTTAAATTGAATTAGTACATGTTTCAGGACAAGGCCTCCAAGGCTAGGCTTGACAAACTCCGTGCCATGCATCACAGTGGCCAGAAAGGTTTACAAGCCTTGATCTGTACATTTGTAAGTATATTTAATATGTTAAATGATATATTTTTTTATTTCCTAGGAAAAAGTAAATGATTGCATATTAATTACTTTAACTAATCCATGTGCCATGTTTTGACAGGAGGAGAAATATGGCCGGTATCAAACGCAATTTGAAAAGGATATGTTACAAAGCAAAAAGTGGACCAATTTTGTAATCTAGATGGAGAACGAGGTATCAATAGTTGACTTTCAATAACTTAGTTGGATATTGTTGTGTTAATATGTCAATTTGTATTTCTTGTGTTGAGTTGTTTATTGATGTGTAGGATGAGTTCTAAAGTGCTTCTCTATTGGCCCTAGCACCCTTAAATGTAAGATTTCTCTTAGATGACAAATGATTACTCTTATATCTTTGGGGACCCTTCTTGGTGCCATTAGGATCATAATGAGTATACTAGTCTTGTGCTTTCTTACAAAAAGTGGTTGCAAATAACCTAATCTTGTGGTCATTATCAACAACATTTTGTGTGTGCCATGCTATCTCATATGCTTAAGTTTAATGGGCTAATAATGAATAGAAAACCCTTGTTTGCCTACCTCCAACTAATGGACTTGTTGGAACCTAAAATTTCCTACCATTTTTTGCAAAAAAATTAGGTTCCAATGATGAAAAATCCAAATTCCACAACCTTTGCCACCATCCTCCCTGCTTGTGTCAGAATGGGAGCTTTCAGATAGGGTATGGACATCCATCAATACATAAAGGATAGAGGATTTTTGGTCAGATGTTGTAGTTGCAACTCCCCTGTTAGACATGTATGCAAAATGTGGAAGCATAGACAAGACACGTGAATTGTTTGATAAAATGCCTCAAAGAAATGTGGTCTCATGGACTGCAATGACTGTAGGATATGCACAAAATGGATTGTTGAAAAGGCTTTAGAAATTTTAAAGCAAATGCAATTGGCTGGTGTAAAGCCAAATTCCACAACCTTTGCCACCATCCTCCTTGCCCGTGACAAAATTGGAGCTTTGGAATAGGGTATGGACATCCATCAATACATAAAGGATAGAGGAATTTTGTTAGATGTTGTAGTTACAACTACCCTGTTAGACATGTATACAAAATGTGGAAGCATAGACAAGGCACGTGAACTGTTTGACAGAATGCCTCAAAGAAATGTGGTCTCATGGACTGCAATGACTGCAGGATATGCACAAAATGGATTTGTTGAAAAGGCTTCAAAAATTTTAAAGCAAATGCAATTGGCTGGTGTAAAGCTAAATTCCACAACCTTTGCCACCATCCTCCCTGCCTATGTCAGAATGGGGGCTTTGGAATAGGGTATGAACATCCATCAATACATAAAGGATAGAGGAATTTTGTCAGATATTGTAGTTGTAACTACCCTATTAGACATGTATGCAAAATGTGGAAGCATAGACAAGGCATGTAAACTATTTGACACAATGCCTCAAAGAAATGTGGTCTCATGGACTACAATGACTGTAGGATATGCACAAAATTTATTTGTTGAAAAGGCTTCAAAATTTTTAAAGCAAATGCAATTGGTTGGTGTAAAGCCAAATTCCACCTTTGCCACCATCCTCCCTACCTGTGTTAGAATGGGAGCTTTGGAATAGGGTATGGACATCCATCAATACATAAAGCATAGAGGAATTTTGTCAGATGTTGTAGTTGGAACTGCCCTGTTAGACATATATACAAAATGTGGAAGCATAGACAAGGCACGTGAACTGTTTGAAAGAATGCCTCGAAGAAATGTGGTCTCATGGACCGCAATGACTGTAGGATATGCACAAAATGGATTTATTGAAAAGGCTTCAGAAATTTTAAAGCAAATGCAATTGGCTGGTGTAAAGCCAAATTCCACAACCTTTGCCACCATCCTCCCTGCCCGTGTCAGAATGGGAGCTTTGGAATAGGGTATGGACATCCATCAATACATAAAGGATAGATGAATTTTGTCAAATGTTGTAGTTGCAAATGCCTTGTTAGACATGTATGCAAAATATGGAAGCATATACAAGGCATATGAACTGTTTGATAGAATGCCTCAAAGAAATGTTGTCTCATGGACTGCAATGACTGCAGGATATGCACAAAATGGATTTGTTGAAAAGGCTTTAGAAATTTTAAAGCAAATGCAATTGGTTGGTGTAAAGCCAAATTCCACAACATTTGCCACCATCCTCCCTTCCTGTGTCAGAATGGGAGCTTTGGAATAGGGTATGGATATCCATCAATACATAAAGGATAGAGGAATTTTGTCAGATGTTGTAGTTGCAACTACCCTATTAGACATGTATGCAAAATGTGGAAGCATAGACAAGGCACGTGAACTATTTGACAGAATGCCTCAAAGAAATGTGGTCTCATGGACTGTAATGACTGCAAGATATGCACAAAATGGATTTGTTGAAAAGGCTTCAGAAATTTTAAAGGAAATGTAATTAGCTCGTGTAAAGCCAAATTCCACAACCTTTGCCACCATTCTCCCTACCTATGTCAGAATGGGAGCTTTGGAATAGGGTATGGACATCCATCAATACATAAAGGATAGAGGAATTTTGTTAGATGTTGTATTTACAATTGCCCTATTAGACATGTATGCAAAATGTGGAAGCATAGACAAGGCACATGAACTGTTTGACAGAATGCCTCAAAGAAATGTGGTCTCATGGACTGCAATGACTGTAGGATATGCACAAAATGGATTTGTTGAAAAGGCTTCAAAATTTTTAAAGCAAATGCAATTGGCTGGTGTAAAGCCAAATTCTACAACCTTTGCCACCATCCTCCCTACCTGTGTCAAAATGGGATCTTTGGAATAGGGTATGGACATCCATCAATACATAAAGGATAGAGGAATTTTGTCAGATGTTGTAGTTGGAACTGCCTTGTTAGACATATATGCAAAATGTGGAAGCATAGACAAGGCACATGAACTGTTTGAAAGAATGTCTCAAAGAAATGTGGTCTCATGGACCGCAATGACTGTAGGATATGCACAAAATGGATTTGTTGAAAAGGTTTCAGAAATTTTAAAGCAAATACAATTGGCTGGTGTCAAGCCAAATTCCACAACCTTTGCCACCATCCTCCCTGCCCATGTCAGAATGGGAGCTTTGGAATAGGGTATGGACATCCATTAATACATAAAGGATAGAGGAATTTTGTCAGATGTTGTAGTTGCAACTGCCCTGTTAGACATGTATGCAAAATATGGAAGCATAGACAAGGCACATGAACTGTTTGATAGAATGCCTCAAAGAAATGTTGTCTCATGGACTGCAATGACTGCAGGATATGCAAAAAATGGATTTGTTGAAAAGGCTTTAGAAATTTTAAAGAAAATGCAATTGGCTGGTGTAAAGCCAAATTCCACAACCTTTGCCACCATCCTCCCTTCCTATGTTAGAATGGGAGCTTTGGAATAGGGTATGGACATCCATCAATACATAAAGGATAGAGAAATTTTGTCAGATGTTGTAGTTGCAACTACCTTATTAGACATGTATGCAAAATGTGGAAGCATAGACAAGGCACGTGAACTATTTGATAGAATGCCTCAAAGAAATGTGGTCTTATGGACTGTAATGACTGCAGGATATGCACAAAATGGATTTGTTGAAAAGGCTTCAGAAATTTTAAAGGAAATGTGATTAGCTGGTGTAAGCCAAATTCCACAACCTTTGCCACCATCCTCCCTACCTATGTCAGAATGGGAGCTTTGGTATAGGGTATGGACATCCATCAATACATAAAGGATAGAGGAATTTTGTCAGATGATGTATTTGCAATTGCTCTGTTAGACATGTATGCAAAATGTGGAAGCATAGACAAGGCACATGAACTGTTTGACAGAATGCCTCAAAGAAATGTGGTCTCATGGACTGCAATGACTGTAGGATATGCACAAAATGGATTTGTTGAAAAGGCTTCAGAAATTTTAAAGCAAATGCAATTGGCTGGTGTAAAGCCAAATTCCACAACCTTTGCCACCATCTTCCATGCCTGTGTCAGAATGGGAGATTTGGAATAGGGTATGGACATCCATCAATACATAAAGGATAGAGGAATTTTGTCAGATGTTGTAGTTGCAACTGCCCTGTTAGACATGTATGAAAAATGGGGAAGCATAGACAAGGCATGTGAACTGTTTGACTGAATGCCTCAAAGAAATGTTGTCTCGTGGACTGCAACGACTACAGGATATGAACAAAATGGATTTGTTGAAAAGGCTTCAAAATTTTTAAAGCAAATGTAATTGGCTGGTGTAAAGCCAAATTCCACAACCTTTGCCACCATCCTCCCTGCCTATGTGAAAATGGGAGCTTTGGAATAGGGTATGGACATCCATCAATACATAAAGGATAGAGGAATTTTGTCAGATGTTGTAGTTGCAACTACCCTATTAGACATGTATGCAAAATGTGGAAGCATAGACAAGGCACGTGAACTGTTTGACAGAATACCTATTAGTTCCTAATGAAAGTGTTTGGAGTTTGAAAATTATGAATAGGATTGTGAAATGATATTTTTCATGACCAGTGCTTTCATCTATTGGGCAATAGAGTCAAAAGTTAATGGTATATGGATTCCTATAATTGGTTTAACTCAGATTACTGGGCACTTAGGTGAATCTACACCTTGTGTAGATGTGCAAAGATGTTGAGTTGTAAGGTTCTTCTTACTGATCCCAATGATATTTTCTTAAATCGTTGTGATCGTAGGAAAGGATTTTTATTCAAGTGGAAAGGAAACCCAACAAGATGACCGGTCTTAAAGGATTTTTAACTCTAAGGCAGAGACCAATAAACACAGGCAACTTTAGTAGGAATTAAATCAACTTTCCATAGAAAACAATCAAATTGATCACACAGAAAAAACAATTGTGCTCTGACAAATTAAACATACCCTTGATATATTATTTTGAACTAATTTAAGAAATCATTCTGGAGACAACCACACAGCTCATAAACATGAAATTCCACACAGCAATTGAACACCAAAAATATAATCCACCAGATAACTTCTACTCCTTTGCATTAAATTATAAGTTCAGAGCACATGAGAATATAACATAACATAAGTATTGCAGGTTTTAGATTTGCACATATATTAAAGAGTCTTGTAATTGTTCTCATAATTTGAAGTGGCCTTGGTATCCCTTTTTTATGGGATGCGAAACAAGCTTCAGGCCGAAAGAACATGCCTTTTCATAAATATACTCCTAACTAATGCAATGATTAAGGAAATAAGAAAATAATTTGCAGATACGCAAGGTGATCAATACTATGCTTGGTTATTCATCAGAGGTAGACTTGTGACCCATAGGTCTGGTAAAGTCATCTCTTCAAGATTAGTTTTGACATGTCTAAGGTATCTGCTCAAAAATGTATCTCCACACTCCTGTATATTCACTGTGTCCTGGATATAAACATGTTTACTCTAGCCAGGTGATCAATGTACTCCTGTTCAACACATGTATCTGAAGCAATTATATCACTTATAGCAAATTCCAAGGTGAACAACTTCTTGAGGCATTGAGAGGTATTATCCAACACTTTTTCTTCATCATTCACCTTATCCAGGAGTGGTTGCAACATCTGGCTCATTTCCCTTACCCAGTCATCCTTATCTCAAAGATCACTTCCAGAAAAGAAGTTTGGAAATGTTAACTCAAGGTTTTGATCAAAATCATTTAGGTCATCAGTCAATGTAGTGTTATACTTTTCATGCTAGACAATTAAGTTGTTATATTCCTCAAGTATTTGACCTTCGAGACTTGACTTAGTGCTCAATTCTTCTTTCGTTTCTAATAGCCTCAAATGAAGCCTTTTATGCTCTTGATGTGCAAGATATGTCCTTTTATGCATACTCCAGGTTTGGTCACTGAACTTCATTATTTTATCAAATCTTATTTTGATCAATGTTGAAGCCATGTGGTATTTGATTTATTTTATCTCAACCTCAAGTTGTTCACTCTTCTTTTGAAACTTTTCTGCTTTGGTCTTCCAGTAATTTGAATCGACTTTTGCTTCAAGGATCTTTTGATCTTTTTCCAGGTAGGGTGAATAAGAACTTGAAGGCAATCTATCCTTGTAAGTGGCCACCTCTTGTCTTAGTTTTACATTCTTAGCCATATAACCATTGTTTTTCTTTATCAACTGCTCAATCTGAGCCTTAGTAAATCTTGCCACATTGATATTGAGGTCAGCAGTTTCAAGAGGGTCTGTGTCCTCAACTCTTTGGATCAAAAAATGGCCAAATGCTTCATTAGGATTATTTATAACCTTAGGTTTCTTATGTGAAGGATAGAGGGACCATGTTAGCAATATCTTTTTATCAGGGTCATAGCTTGATCCATTCTTAATCTTATCCAATGCCTCAATACTAAGCTGCATTTTTTTTCTTGATTCTTTCTAGAGGTATCATAAACAATGGCTTAAGTCATGTCCCACCCAGGACCAATACCACTCCTGCTTCTTTGAGCAATTGTCTACCTCTCTCTGGTGTCATGTCATTCATGGCATTGTCTATTTTTGATTGAAGTTCTTGTAGAACTTCCTCTAAACTTCAGGAGTAATGTCCTTCATCCTTTCCCTAACCTATTTTCCTTTGTACTCATAAAGGGAGGCTTTAAATTATGAGGTTTTAATGAAATCAACATCTACAATGAATTTCTGACTGGCCAAATATCTCACATCATATGTTAATTCATTAGAAGTTTCTATTCTGACTTCCTCTCTATCCACAAGGGGCTCATAGTCCTCAATAAGTGAAGAGGATTCTTGCAAGTCTTTATTTTTGCTCTCTTCACTTTCTTCTTCAAAAGAAATTTCTAGAGTTTGTTGAGGAGATAATTGGCAAATAGGAATCTCATCTTCTGCTTGAGTTCCTTTGATAGCTTTTCCTTTTCTTTCAAAAACATAGGAAGGGACATTTTGAATCAAATCTGCAGCATTTATTATCAATGTATCCAACCTTTCAATAGGATCATTCACATCCATGAAGTCTCTGCTATAAGTGGGGTTTTTGGCTACCCTCCAAGCCTCAGCAAGAGTTATCTTATAATACAAACCTCTTTATTCAATTGCAACTTTCTCATCATAGTTTCTAACTAGGTCATCATCGACAAATAAAACACGGTCATATCCTCTAAGCTTTTGTTTTGTCTTGACACTGTTTATGAAACCTTTTGGATCAAAGCTTTCTCTGCAACTCCCTGACGGTAGCCTATAATGTTCCAATTTTTTGTCAATTAGCTGGTACCCCTTGTCGGACATAACTATGAAATCACCAAAACATAGAGTGCCTGGCATAAAAGACTGCTTATTATGTCTTTTTAAGTGCATAAAATTAGAAAGAGCAAGCTGTCTTACAATCTCTAGATAAGCCACCCTATCAGGACAAGTTTTTGGTAGTAGCAAAGGAGACCCTTCAAACCCAAACACTCTTATTTTTGTACAGTCAGTGTAAGAATACCAATCTCCCCAATTATGAGCAAATTTTCCAGTCTCATACTTGTCCTTTGGTCTCAAAAACTTCTAAATTTCAGGTGATAGGTTGTAATTATAAGGATGCCCTAAGTGTTTATACACTAGTTTCATGAAGTACTCTTCAAAATATATATAATGGGATTTGTCACACCTGCTATCCCATAAGGTAGTCCATCTTTGGACGGGCTTAACATCTCCATTTATATCCAAGTCCCTCACTCCCAAGCATTTGTCCCATAATCCCCAGTTTTGGCCTTCTTACAAAACCAGATGCATTAATAGGGAGTAATGCCTGAATTTACTACCTCCTCCCTTGATGGAAACTAGTTCGTCATGAAGGGTACTAGCTAAGAACTCAACATAATCAAAATGCAGGGCCTGTTGGCTTTGGATATCAGTTGTTAAAACCATGGGAGCTACTTCCATAAACATAAAGGCCTCCAGTCCTAACAATTGGCATACAGAGAAATAAGTATACTGAAAGTATTCTTCAAACAGTTCAATGGAAAATGGGGGATCATCTGCAACTGAAAAAACCCTTAATTTGTTGTTTCCATCATGAGGTCGGTGCATAGGCAACCTCCATCTTTTGTAATTGTTACTCAAGTTATAATATTCACCAATTAAATCCCTAATTCTGAGTTTCACATCAAAGCTACTATCTAGTTGGAACACCATTGAAATGTAGTCCTGGGTGACAGGGAAAAATCCCGTACCATCCTTCAATTCAATCATGTAGTTTTGTAGGTTGTAGCTTTCAGCTAACATTTTCAGGAATTCCATATTCACAAAAACATTTGGCACTACCAACTTTCCTAAATTCAACCACCATGGGTTTGACACAGGGGAATGCCTATGCATTTTCTTGTAGTAGTAGATGAAAAGATCATACCCCCTTACGGAAGTCCATGCATCTCCTATTTGTTTGTATTCATCCTCTAATTTCTTTGCGTTTGGATTTAATTGGGCATTCCTCTGAGATTTTTGCCCTGATTTTGGACATTGGTCTATTAAGTCCTTGTTCAGGTGTCTTTCATTTAACTTTTGCCTTTTAGCCTTAGGGTTATCAGATGTTTCTTCCATGATGGAATGCAAGAGATTTTTCTTAGATGCAATTCCAAATCAGAAAGCTTAAGCTTCAAAATACTTGGAAAACCAAACTGTATCAGTTGTAGATGGTTTCCCTAGCTCTTGTGCTTGCATACTGAACCAAATATTTCAAGATTTCCCCTTTTACTCTACTCTAATCATTAATGGCAGCTTTCAAATCATCAATGAAACATTAAATTTTTGCAACATATCACCTCCTGTCACCTCGCCAAAATAATCATTTCGTTTGAAGGATTTATTATTTCTTTATTTATCGGGACCTCATTATAGCTCAAATGGTGGTCTTACCAAAATCCCCTCCTTTCGATATATGTGCCTTTCCTTAATGTTTTCTTAATTATCGACATGTTCATTTTTTCAGGGAGATTGAATATGGACTCCCTTCGACACTTTGAAATATCAGTCATTCGGCAAGACATATCTCTAAGTCACCCTGTCATGCCGAAATGGAATGTTCTATATTTTGAAATCTCATCGATAGGTTCCTTTTAGGTCAGAATGTTGAAGAGACCTTAGAAAGATTCATCCTGACACTCTGATATCTTTGTCTCTTCAAACTCAAAATGTCAGCTCGAAATACTTGTCAAATGTTCATGTATGCAGATATTAATTTAATTGTTTTATCGGTGTGACACATTAAAGGTGTCACACCGACCTCTCGATCACCTTTTAACATTTTTCGGGGTGTCAAAGTGATTTTCAAAGAAGTCCTACTGATATGTTGAAGGTTCTTCCATAAAGACTAAGGCTTTGACATACCTTATATGAATTTTTCGTGGGTCAAAGGTGGATATGGTGGGGATGCTGATTAAATAAATGAAAAGTACATGGTGGGAAATGGATCTTATGGGTGAATTCTTTAGGGTTATAATTTTTGTCCCAACACAACCATCAATACATAAAGGATAGAGGAATTTTGTCAGATGTTGTAGTTACAACTACCTTGTTAGACATGTATGCAAAATGTGGAAGCATAGACAAGGCATGTGAACTGTTTGACAGAATGCCTCAAAGAAATGTGGTCTCATGGACTGCAATGACTACAGGATACGCACAAAATGGATTTGTTGAAAAGGCTTCAAAAATTTTAAAGCAAATGCAATTGGCTGGTGTAAAGCCAAATTCCACAACCTTTGTCACCATCCTCCCTACCTGTGTCAAAATGGGAGCTTTGGAATAGGGTATGAACATCCATCAATACATAAAGGATAGATGAATTTTGTCAGATGTTGTAGTTGCAACTACCCTGTTAGACATGTATGCAAAATGTGGAAGCATAGACAAGGCACGTGAACTATGACATAATGCCTCAAAGAAATGTGGTCTCATGGACTGCAATGACTACAAGATATGCACAAAATTTATTTGTTGAAAAGGCTTCAGAAATTTTAAAGCAAATGCAATTAGTTGGTGTAAATCCAAATTCCACAACCTTTGCCACCATCCTCCCTTCCTGTGTCAAGATGGGAGCTTTGGAATAGGGTATGGACATCCATCAATGCATAAAGGATAGAGGAATTTTGTCAGATGTTGTAGTTGCAACTGCCCTGTTAGATATGTATGCAAAATGTGGAAGCATAGACAAGGCACGTGAACTATTTGACAGAATGCCTCAAAGAAATGTTTTTTTTTGGTAAACACTACCAGATATGAGGGTAGCTCCCTATATTAAAATATCAAAAAAAAGTTACATAGAAAGATGAGGCATTACATCTAGTGATATATATAACCTATGCCTACAGTAATATCCACCATCCTAGCTATTACATTTTCATCAATCAGACCCGGGTTGGCTTCCAGGAATTGCAAAAACTCTCCTATGTTATTTTATTTCTCCACGCCCTTTTTGTAGAGGGCCCAGTCTTTGTGCAGCTTCACCTTCTTCTTCTCCTCATTCAGGCTGAGGGTGGCACAAATCCCTATTCGGGCTCCACTGCCACACCATCTATGGCAGTCCTGACCATGTCCATTAGATCTTCCTTCACCAATCTCATCGCAACTCTTATCCCCCAGAGCCTTGCTCCCACAACCTATACATAGTTCTCGAAAAAATGTTCCATAACTTGTCTGTCATGAGTGTGCCCTCTTGACCAGAAACCAACCCCGATCACTTTCAAGATGGCCACTTTTTCTTCATCGAAGGCTTTGTTGAATAAGTACGCAATCTGTTGCCCTTTGGTTTCATCCTCCTCACAGTGACACTCCACTCTGAAATGCTAAGGCATTGCTTTGTTTAGACCATTCCTGAGAACAAACAACATAATCTACTTCAATCTCGCATTAGCTTAAAAAGAAGCCTGTGGGCAAGTTCTCCCCTGACCTCCAATCCCGAGGATCACCATTCCATGCACGGGATTTTGCCACCTATGGGAAGGTGGTACACTCGCATCATTTGGACCGACTCCATTTGCAGGTTCGTTCTTAGAGTCTTCCATTGTATCCTGCTTGAGGATTCTCCTGCTTCTCCTACAACGGCCTCTTGTTTTATAGAGGCCTTGAGAGGCTTCATCAAAGCCTGTAGATCCCAAGGCTAGCAATTGATTTGCACTTTAGTAGTACTTCTGAGATTGATGTGTGACAAACCTTGCACTAGTAATTGATAGGAACATCCTTTCACTTTTGCAGTAGTGGACAATTTCATGAGTCTCATGACATATGGTGTAATTAGGTATCTGTTGAGCAAGAGGGAAGTATATGCTATTAATAGCTTGAACTCCCACCACTAGATAGTTTGTAGTTGTATGCCCCTTAGTGTGGCACTTTGTTCATCATAAATAGAAAAGGATAGATGAATTTTGTCAGAGGTTGTAGTTGCAATTGCCTTGTTAGACATGTATGCAAAATATGGAAGCATAGACAAGGCATGTGAACTGTTTGATAGAATGCCTCAAAGAAATATGGTCTCATGGACTACAATGATTGCAAGATATGCACAAAATATGGAATCATAGACAAAAAATGTGAATTGTTTGACAGAATTCCTCATAGAGATGTCATCTCATGGAATGCAATGATTGCAGGATATGCACAAAATGGATTTTGTAAGGACGCTCTCAAAATCTTTGAATTAATTAAGCACTCTGGAACATATCCTAACATTGTAAGCTTTGTTTGTATTCTAGGTGCATGTAACCATGTAGGTTTAATGAATGAAAGTTGTACATACTTCAATCACATTTGTAACCCTTATTGCATTACACCTACAGTTGATCATTATGTGTGCATGGTTGACCTCCTTGCTGGGTCTGGCTATCTTGAAGACACCCTAAACTTTATCTTTCTTTCTAAATCCCCAGATTTGCCCTATTCCCGCTCACATTGAAGACCTGTGAGTAGGAATAGGGCTAACATTTTTTCTTTCTAAAATTGGCTGGATAAAGCCATATTGCTAACTTCATTTTTTTTTTCAAACAAATTAGACCTTTATCTCAAGGTTACTCATGAACCTTAAGATAAATAATTATTGAAAAAAAACTTTGCATTCCTTAATGACATGTAAGATAATTTAATCAACTGCTACTTAAAAACTCTTTAATGTTTCTATCTAATGCAGGTTATTAGATTAATAGTGAAAAAGAACATACATGGACCAAGCAATTTGTGGCACTTAAGGTTATGTAATAGAATTTATAGTTGATAGTTAAATTTATAACAAATTTTTTTATGATCTTTACTAATGTTTATTAGAATTGTTGCATGTTTTACATCATTGGAATGACATATTAGTTGTAACTTTTTTGAAATTTTATTATGGTATGTGCACTTTGATATGATGTAATATGATTATGGTTTCGTTTCATATGTTGTAATATTACATATATAATAGAAAAATAAATTATTGCATGAAATGAATAATAACTTTTCATTTTAAATATTTTTTTTGAAGAACATGGGTCTTCCAGAAGATCAAGATGATCCTCATGATAGAGATCCAGATTATGTTGGTTTTGGTACAGATCATATGGTAGAGGATGATGATGACGCAGATACAGAAGACATCGAGGCCAATGACAATGATGACGATGATGATGATCATCACGATGGTGATGACGATGATGAGGTAGTTGCTGGTAGTAGCCAGTGACATTCATGATCATATAGACTGCATCATAGATCATTGTTGATATATCGTTATGATGCCTATTTTCATGGTCACTATCATATGTATCATTTTCACGGCTTGCAGTACCATATTAATGAGTTGTATAATAAATTTATGTATCATTTGGACATGTATCATCTTGACTTGTATCATTTTGAGTTACATAATTTATCATTTTTACTTATATCATTTGTACATGTATCATTTTGACATGTTATTGATCTACTGACATATTTGACTTTCACTTGTTTTAGTTATATATGACGATGATCTTATCAGTATTGACTTGTCAATTTATATATATTGAAAGTGGTCAATAATTTTTGGATGGATATTTATTACGTATGATGATTTTAATTAACTGCTCAGGATGGATTTTACAAATTCAATTAAATTATAAATATTTGACTCACTTGCTTTAATTATAGATGATGATCATGTTATAATAATTATCTTGTTATTTAATCATATGAGTTAAATAATTAAATTACTTACTCTATAATCATATGAGTTATTTAAGAGGCATGATATATTTAACTAATTAAATTGAAATAAAACATATTAAATTAATAAATGTAAGCAAAACAAAAAGCATTTTGAGAAGCAAAAAAGGAAGCAACAATGGAAGCCAAACTAGAAGCAATTTTAGAAGCAACAAAAGGCGCAAAAATGGAAGCAAAATTAGAAGCAACAAGCGACGTTATATTGGAAGAAAAATTGGAAGCAAAACCGGAAGCAAAATTGGAAGCAATAATGGAAGCAAAACTAGAAGCAAAATTGAAAGAAAAATCGGAAGCAAAACCGAAGGCAAAATTGGAAGCCAAACTAGAAGTAAAACTGGAAGCAAAACCAAAAGCAAAATTGGAAGTGAAACTGGAAGCAAAATTTGAAGCAAAACTAGAAGCAAAATTGGAAGAAAAACTAGAAGCAAAACTGGAAGCAAAACTGAAAGTAAAACTAAAAGCAAAATTGGAAGCAAAACTAGAATCAAAACTGGAAGCAAAACCAGAAGCAAAACTAGAAGCCAACCTAGAAGCAAAATCGGAAGCAAAATTGGAAGCAAAATTGGGAGCAAAAGTTGAAGCAAAATCGGAAGCAAAACTGGAAGCAAAATTGGAAGCAAAATTGAAAGCAAACTTGGAAGCAACACAAGAAGCAAAACTAGAAGCAAAATTAGAAGCCAAACTAGAAGCAACAAAATTTGGCGCTAAATCTGGTGCTAAACCTTGCATTAAAATCCAGCGCAAAACCCAGTGCAAAACTCGATGCTAACCTTGGCATTAAACCCGGTGCTAAATCTGGCACAAAAGTGAAATGCAATTGGGCGTGAGTTTGGCACCGGTAGAAGTGTCCAATTCATGGACTCAAATGCACTAAATTCTAATGCTATTTTAGGCGCTAATTGCTTGTTTTGTTGTAGTGAAAGTTTCTCTCACCCGTAGCTTTTTTATCATATATTTGTTTCTAGCTACCATTTCGTATTAGGGCTTGATGTTTATAGTTATAGTAGAGATGCTTATAATTGAAGTATTATAAGTTATTTTAACAATTTTATTTGAGACCTTATCAAACTGCCTTCATATAATTTGGTTGTTTGAAGGATAATGACATGTGCAACTTAAAAAGCTTGAATATACTATAGTGTGCACGGCTAAAGTTGACACTAAAGATGGATTATTTGATTATAAATTAACAAAACTTTGCTAAATATCAAACAATAAAACATGGACACCCATGGCATGCACTTAAGCTTCATAATGTGAAGTGTAGTGTGTGAGTGCATTGTTTAGAAAAGCATAATACTAATGGCAATTTGTGTGTATCCCCAGCTGGATAATTGCTCCGTAGACAAGATGGAACTAGGTTGACTAAACGAGAATGGGATTGAATTTGAGCTCTAAAGAGTCTAAATCTCATCAGCTCAAAATCAAAACCAAATAATTGGAGAAGAGCATAGAATTAATATGTGTTGTACTGATATGTATTAATTTACTCATCATCCAAATATCAAACACAGAAACACACAAAGGAGATTTTCACCCACTATTAGGGCTGGCTGGGATTATTTATGAGACAAACACTGCACTCACATACAATAATCAACTGGAACAGAGTAACACCAATTCAAAGTCAAAATCAACTAGCCAATATATTGTTATTAAATGGCCACTACTTTTTCTTTTGACATATATATGGAAATTTATTATGTATTTCTGGAATGGTGCTCTTCTTGTTAAATTTGTCCTTAGATTGTTAAAATTGGGACTTTTTTCTTTCTGGCCTACAAAGTACATACCAGTCATAGAAGTTAGTCTTCCAGTCATATCAATGTCCCCAAGTTTTAATCAATTTGACTGTGAATAAAAAAAGAAAACAAAAGTTGTCATAGCTGTGTTTTCACCCACTATTTGGGTTGGCTGGGATTATTTATGAGAAAAACACTGCACTCACATACAATAATCAACTAGAACAGAGCAACACCAATTAAAAGACAAAATCAACTAGCCAATATCTTGTTATTAATTGACCACTACTTTTTCTTTTGACATATATATGGAAATTTATTTGTATTTTTGGAATGGTGCTCTTCTTGTTAAATTTGTCCTTAGATTGTTAAGAATGAGACTTTTTTCTTTCTGGCCTACAAAGTACATACCAGTCATAGAAATTAGTCTTCCAGTCATATCAATGTCCTTAAGTTTTAATCAATTTGACTGTGTATAAAAAAATGAAAACAAAAGTTGTCATAGTTGTAACTGGGTTTTGCTCAAAATGCATCTTTGGATTGAAGATTAGAAAGTGAAAATATTTCTATTCTCTTTCTTGATGCAAATTTTATGCCACAAATCTAAAATTTGCGGCCAACGGTAAAGGCAAGTTTTGTCAACTTAAAAAGTACTATTCTTTCTCCAAAATAAAAAGAATGCCAAATTTCAACACCCATCTCTATGATATAGCAGAACATTTAAAAAGACAGTAATGGGGTTTTAGTTTTTCTATGTTTAATGTGTTGGAAACAAGGTGGATAACTAAGAGGGGGGTGAATCTGTTATCTCAAAATTTCCTTGACTTTCTTTTCTTTTGTTATCTTAATATTCAGTGTTGTATCAAAACATGAAAGCAAATATAATTAGAAGAACAGAAATAAAACCAACACACATAACACAAAGATTTTTATGTGGAAAACCTGTTAAGGGAAAAACCACAGGGTGACTAAACCAAGATTGTATTCTATGTTAAAAGAATAAGGAGTACAAAAATGGCACTTGCCAATTAGGGTTCACTGCCCGAGCACACTACTCACAAGAGGCACACTGCCTACCAGAGACTCATTGTCTACAAATCTTACAAAAGATAATCAAGTGTTTGAACTGATGAGAGGCATCTACAAATGTAGGAGTTCAGTTCTAGTTTAGGCACAATACACTGATCTGATGCACTTCATTCTTCCTCTGTTTAATGTTGTTGCTCTATCACATACCGGACTTGAATTACTGCTCTCACACTTGTCCCTACTTTTCTTCACACTTTATTTCATCACTTGTTCATCACACACACTTACATGCTGAAATCTATCTGGTATATATATCTGCATCAAGGATTTTTATCAACTTCCTAGTCGGCAACAAGAACACTGCAAGTTATTAATCATGTCGGCCAACAATGTATAATCCCACAAATTGCTTGATCAACACCTTTTACTCATCCGGATTGAAGTCTGATACTCTGTTGGTCAGTTCTTCCTCTGTGTGCTCTACCTGATTGGAACTCAATGCTCAGATGGTCATATCTTTTTCATTCTTTATCACCGGAGGCTAAATCTCTAGAATATAGTATTCATGATACCCCTCTTGACTTGTCCAAGTCTGCAACTTACTGAGTTACACCATCTGAGAGATCCGGACCTAATTGTCGGACCTTGTTACATACTCTGTTCTTGTTCACCGAACCAAAACATTCTTCAATCTGACTTCCGGTATAGGCATACTATGTACTGCGGATGTGTGGGATAGACTTTTTTGCCATCAATGACCACACTTATGAAGCCACACAGTGTCTCTTGCCAACAATCTCCCCTTTGGCATTGATGGCAACACTTAGTGAAAAATGGCTAAGTGTCGTAATAACTCACCCTTGGCTGATGCTCTGTCTTTTGCACTATTTTACCAGAGCTCCCCCTTTGACATCAATGGCAAAGGGTAGAATCTGCATACCAAAAATTTGCAAAAATTGTCCTATACATGGGCGCATACGTATATATATGTTATACTTACATATACTTAAGTATATCCACAAAAGTAGTCTTCAATTGTACAAACTCTGTGGCCCAGCTCTTCTTCATCCTATCCAAAATGGAGATGTGACCACTCAACAAAAATACATATGCTTCTGCCCTTCTTAAATCTACTGGGTCATTGGTCTGGGCTGTGATCTTAGCATCTGTCAAGGCCTCATGCATTGCCTCTAGCTTTGGGATAATTATCCCTCTGAGTTCACCCATTCTATTCATTATGTTCTTTTCTTTGTTCAGCCTCTTTATTTCATTTATGATAACAATAGCCTAGCATTCTTGATTCATTAGTGAGGAGGAAAGAGGGTCAAAATTTTGAACTAGGCTTGACAGTTTTTCTTCTTGTTCTTTTACTTTCTTCTCAATATCTTGTCACTTTAGGCCAAGTTAGACAAAATTTGAATAGGTCTCCATCATCTTTGAGGGCATTTTCAAGACTCTTTATTCCAATATCTAGAGTTATCCTATCATTAGCAATAAGTCCTTGTACCTCGGTGAATCTTTTTCCCAGAAACTCCTTCCGGACCTTTGCTTCTGCTGATTTCTCTAAAGATTCAAAATGAGTGTTGACAAAATTTACTAAGTTTTTCAAATTACCGAATGGTGAGGCCGAAGGGTCCTTTTGATAGGATGGCATAATCTTCTCCAGCATCCTGGATGCAATCTCCAACAGTTCACAGTCCTCCATGTGGGTTTTTAAGAGTTTTTCTTTTACTTTGGCTTGAGAAAAAGATGCTATTTTCATTGTTTGAACCGGAGAGAGAGAATCAAAATTCAGTGGTCCTTGAAATAGCTTAGGTTCATCTAGCTCCATCATTTCTTTATTTAAGAAGTTTTTCACTGTCTCAGCAGTGTCTCTTGCTGGAGATTGAGACTTCTTTGAAATATCAGAAGAGTCTTCATTAGTCTTTTCTGCTTGTTCTTCTTCTTTTCCCTTGACCTCTTCTTCTTGAATCTTCTTCTCCTCTCCTCTACCTTCTCCTTCAGCTTTAGAGTCTGGAATATTTGTCATAGTTACAGTGGGATCCAGAGGAGAGATGTCACCTGTGTTTACTGCTTTATGAGCTTCATCTTCCAGAATAGAGGAATCTAAGTCCTCAGACTTCTCTTCATCTATTTTCTTTGATCCTTCTACATCCTTATCGAAAGATTCTTCATTGATTATATTTAATCCTTCAACATCCATGGTAGAAGGTTCTTCATCTGTTTCCTCTATAATAGGAAGATTGAATCTTTTTAAAGCATTCCGGAGGATATCTTTTGTTTCACTTGCTACTTGGTCAGTTTCTCCAAGCATAAGTTTATTCATTCTTGCCTTACTCCGGAACTCATCCTTATAGTCCTTGAAAATCATGTCTATTTGTTTTGGAGTGATAGAAGGATAAAGCTAAATCACTATTTGCTCCCGGATCTCTAGGCCTTTTGCCATAGCATTCTCTTTTCTCAGCTCAAGTACCTTTTCTAGGCTTGTAGGAATTAATGATATAATTTCAATGAAGGCTTTATTGTAAATGTTCAAGTACCTGACAGTAGCCTCTTCTAGAATTCTCTTGTCAGCATCACTGTATGCATCATAGAACTCTGTCACTGGCTGCAAGTTCCCATCCACAATAACAGCCTTGATGATGTCATTAGTGGAAAGAGTGGGCTTTTCAACAAATTCCTCTACCTTCTCTTCCTCATTTCTACTAGCAGAGAACTTCCCAGATGTTCTCTTCTTCTTTATTTTCTTGATTTCTTCATCAGATTCTGTTTCTTCATCATCTTTAAGGCTTGCATATGTCCTTGTGGCTTTGGTCTTCATCCTCTTTTCTCCTTTTCTAGATGTCTTGACTTCTGGTTTGGTAGCCCTTGAGCTTTTAGGAGTGGCAGGTGCAGAGCTCTTGGAAGATCTAGTCCGGGAGGAGGCTTGTATCAGAGCATCTCCTTTCTTTGCTTCTTGTTTCTCTTTCTCATCCTTCTCCATCTTCTCTCTATTTGCATCCATAGCCTCCTTTGATAGGCCAAATCTTTTGGCAATTTATTCAACTTCCCTTCTTATTTTCTTCTTTATTTCTGGTTGTCTTAACTCAACATGTATTTTTGCACTTAGCTCTTGAAAGGTTCCAAACCTTTCTACCTCGGTGTCCTTGGGCTGGCTCAATAGATGTTGAATATGAAGCTCCAAGATTTTTTCATCGACTTCATATCCCATAGGCATTATCCACATAGTCCTTGGCTCAACTGCCTCCATTAGGCATTGATCAGTGTCAACCATAAAGCAAACTGTGTCCTTGTATTTCTCAACTATGGATTGTGGAATTCTCTCTCTGGCTTGCATCATGCTCTGGAAGTTCTTGAAATAACCCTAGAGTGCTATGTTTTGGGCTTGAGCATCACCAAGTCCATACATATAATCTCTAATATGAATTGCAACCGGCTTATCATTTTGCCAGACCCAACCATGTGATCCAGGTAGCTCATTCATATAATAGAAGAACAGACATAGTATTAGGCTACCATATTTAAAGGAATTCTTCTTATCCTTTTTGATCTTCTGTAGGTTTTCTAATAGTTGATTTAGGAGAAGTTCACATAGGTCATAATCTGCATCTTCCCTCAACATCTGATATGCTGCATAGATTGCAGTGCCAGACACAAAATTCTCCCTGCTCAAATGATAGATTTTGTAGCCAATAATCATTGAGGTGGACTTGACATCTGGATCTGTGATGTCATCTACGGTCATTTCTCTTTTGTCAAATTTAGATTTAGTGGCTTCAGTTACTGTTTGGTTCTTCACAGATTTAAGTGCAGGTAACCCACCAGATGAATACACTCCAGTCACCGCCCTGATGGCATCTTTAGATATCTTGAAGGGCCTCATTAGCCACATGAAATTATCATGCATCCTGCTTAGAACATACCGGACCCAATCATCTTCTGCAAAACATGGAAAATGTATGCAATGTTCGAAGTGTTTATCCCGGAAGGCCTTGAATTCAAGTTTGAGTTCAAAATTTTTCACCTATTAACTATTTATGATAAATGTCCATCAATTTTGAGTCTCCAAATTCTTCAATGTTGGCATGGATATAAACCCTAACATCTTCTACATGCAATACTCCGTGCGGAATGCAGAAAATGTGCCCAAAGGATCAACTTCTAGAGATTTATAAGGGTGTTTCTTGAATTTTGGTTGCGGCCTATCAGAGATCTTAACAACCATTGGAGTAGCCATTTTGCAAGAGATTCAGAGAGAGATTTTTAGAATGAAAGTACCTTTTCACACCTTAGGGTTTGAAGCAGGAGCCGGAACAAATCGTTGGTTGAATTCATTTTTCTATTGATCTTGAGTAGATTGTAGAATTTTCTTTACAGAGCTCTTCTATTTTTCTTCGTGAGTGCAAGTGTGTAAGTAATGAGTGAAAGAATCCTTTTATCCTTGCGCAAACCCTAATTTTCTTTTCTAATAAATGCACAACTTAAGTTATCCGATTGCCCTATTTTGAGAGAGATCTTCTTGAATCACTGCGCCGAACTTAGAATCATTATTAGTGAGGATTGACAATGTATCTTCTTTTCTTCAATCATGCCATGGGTCTGTAGATCAAAGCATTTCAATTTTGAATCATAACGAATCTGTCTGTGAAATTCTGCTTAACTGGATAGCTGTCAGAATCGGATTAACTTGAGTGGTTAAAAATCTTGCAAAACTTCATGCAGATCTTTCACATTTTGACTGAAGGTTATTTAGATGTTTTTCTGAGAACCCTTTAATCTGCAGCGATAGATGTTTACTCAATGTGCCAAATTTAGGCACTAGCTGACTGGCTAGGGGAAATTTTTTTTCTCTGTGACTCCCCCTGAGCTAGAGCTCACCTTTTTAGTTTCTGAAAGGAATATCAGCACCGAATTCTGGTGCGGATCCATCTCCAATATTTTATGTACTCTTCTTTAACCAAATCTTGCTCATCTCCTTTTGAACTTCATCCGCATTTACTTTACCTTTGCCCTTATCTTGTTTCTGATTATGTTCCACCGGACCTTTTCTATCCTGATTTCTACTTCTACAGAATCTGGCAATATGACCGGATCTATTGCAATTGTAACATACAACATTTTTTTGCTTATTTGATTGGTATCCTCTTGATCTGCATTGATTAGCCATATGCCCCATTCTATTGCATGCAAAGAATCTACCATTGAATGAATTGTTTATTTGTATGTTTCTGCATTCATGAGATTTGTGACCATACCTTTTACAATTGAAACATTGTCCAGAGAAGGGTGGATTATTCTGATTCATTCTCCTCTTACACTAAGTTGTTCTATGACTGAAATTGTTACAATTGAAGAAGTATCCATTGAAGGATGGATATCTTTGGGCATTTGGTTGCCTTACTGGAGGTCTTCTAGGCATGTTTCTTTGATTTCTTGATCCAAAGTTCTTTTGATCGGATCCAGAGCTTTCACCTTTCTCATATCCCAAGCCACGCTTATCATCTACCCTCTTTTGGCTTTCAAGAAGAACTTCAAGTTGGGCTGAGCTTATCTTGAATTTCTCTTTGTATTCATTTGCTGCTTGAAGATCTTGTTTAAGAGTGTCTAACTGATTCTCAAGTTGTTCTTCATTGTCTCTAACTTCTTCAAGATCAAATTCAAGATGCCTGATTATTCTGTCCATTTTGTGGCAGTCCTCTTTTTTCTCCTTGAGGGATTGTTTTAGATTATCTTCAATCTTTCTTTTTTCTTCAATTTCTTGGGTGAATCTCATAACCCTTGATTCCATTTCATGCCTCACCATAATGACTTCTTTTGACAGCTTCTCACAGCTTATTTTTCTCATCCAGATCTTCATTAGTATCATTGACTTCACTCTGATTGGCTAATTTTTTAAGTAGTTCCTTTCTCTTTTTCACAGAAATGTTAAGTTTTTCTTTTAGCTCATTTATGAATTCATCAGCTTGTTTGAGTCTTTCTCTCAAATTATTGACTTCAGAGTGGGATTGTTCAAGATCATCTAGGGCAAACTAAAGTTGTTCCTTCATACCATATGCATCCATTGAGATTCCCAGATCTTCCTCAAGCTATTAGGCTTTGTTCAGAGGAACCTTGCTTTGATACCAATTGTTGGAAACAAGGTGGATAACTGAGAGGGGGGTGAATTAGTTATCTCAAAATTTCCTTGACTTTCTTTTCTTTTTTTATCTTAATATTCAGTGTTGTATCAAAACATGAAAGCATATGTAATCAGAAGAACAAAAATAAAACCAACACACATAACACAAGGATTTTTACGTGGAAACCCTGTTAAGGGAAAAACCACGGGGTGACTAACCCAAGATTGTATTCTCTATTAAAAGAATAAGGAGTACAGAAATTACACTTGCCAATTAGGGCTCACTGCCCGAGCACACTGGTCACAAGAGGCATACTGCCTACAAGAGACTCACTATCTACAAATCTTACAGAAGATAATCAAGTGTTTGAACTGATGAGAGGCATCTACAAATGCAAGAGTTCAGTTCTAGTTTAGGCACAATACACTGATCTGATGCACTTCATTCTTCCTCTGTTTAATGTTGTTGCTCTATCACATACTAGACTTGAATTGCTGCTCTCACACTTGTCCCTGCTTTTCTTGACACTTTATTTCATCACTTGTTCACCACACACACTTACATTCTGAAATCTATCTGGTATATATATCTGCATCAAGGATTTTTATCAACTTCCTAGTTGGCAACAAGAACACTGCAAGTTATTAATCTGTAGGTTGAATCCATGCTTGATTTGTGATGCATATCAAAAACATAGGCATAGAAGTCATTAATCATGTCGGCCAACAATGTATAATCCCACAAATTGCTTGATCAACACCTTTTATTCATCCAATTTGAAGTTTGATACTCTACCGGTCAGTTCTTCCTCTGTCTGCTCTACCTGATTGGAACCCAACACTCAGATGCTCATATCTTTTTCATTATTTATCAATGGAGGCTAAATCTCTGGAATACAGTAGTCATGATACCCCTCTTGACTTGTCCAAGTCCGCAACTTACTGAGTTACACCATCTAAGAGATCTGGACCTAATTGTCAGACCTTGTTACATACTCTGTTCTTGTTCACCGGACCAAAACATTCTTCAATCTGACTTTCAGTATAGGCATACTATGTACTGCAGATGTGTGGGATAGACTTTGTTGCCATCAATGACAACACTTATGAAGCCACACAGTGTCTCTTGCCAACATAATGAAATTGCAGGATTCTTTTTTTAGTTTTTGTACTAGAAAATAAAGAACTGATGCAAATACTACATACGATCGCCCATACTACATACTATATATGTGGGTTCATTATTAGGTTTTAGGTTTCTTGGACATAGAAACTTAGCAATCTGTAGTTTTTGACTCATGGGGGGCTGTATAGAAGCCAAACCAATTCCTCCACTGTACACCAACCCAGTGGAACAACTTATTGACAACTTCTGAATGGCTTCTATGTTTGTTTATTCTTTCTTTCCAACTTGGCTTGATGAGGCAATAAATGATAAACAAACGATAAAGCCTTGCAAAGTATGCAACTTTTGCTAACCGTGCTTAAGTTGTCGCACAAGCACACAACATTAGATCATTTATGGTGTTCTATATTTTCAAGTAAATGTGACAAGCACAGAGGGAAGTTAACCAGGTGAATGTGAGGTGGGTGAGAAGCAAGGGTAACAATGCTATAGAAATTGCTAATGGAAATTCAACTGATGGCCATTGCCAAGGATGTCAGAATTAAGAAAAGACATCTCAAATTGACTCACTCCCATCAATATTAAAAAGAAAAAAAAAACACGAACTACAATCTACTTTTGGATAAAATTTTTGTTACATTTTCATAGATTGTTCATAATGTTTCTCAGCCTTAAATACACTGTTCATAATGTTTCTTCATGGGCTATTATTGGTCTACCATTTCTTGCCCAAATTTTAGTTTGATTATTGTTTATTAAATCTTCCTTAAAACTTACGTAATGCTTTTATATTATTTGGATTCAGGAATGTGATGGAATTTATTGATTGGAACTAATTATTTTCTTAGATGTTTTTTGTGTTGATTTCCATAAATTATAAAGTTATATTAGTTTGCATTTCATTTTTCATTGTCCCCACTGATCAAAGTATGATTTATTTTAGTATGTTTGAACACTTTATGGGTTCCGAATGATTTTGCCTAACCATCAAATTTATGACTCTTCAACATTCCATGGCGTACCCATTGCACACTACTGTGCAATTGCTAGTATGTATATCATGCAAGCTACCTTAATTATGTTTTAAAATGTGACTTGGATTAATGTTTCACTCTCATCCTTGAATCCAAGTGTGATATGACAGTTGTATTAATTGCTCACAACTTCACCTTGCACCTAGTCTTTGTTTTCTTGTTGATCCTGTGCCTTACACCAGCTGCTTGGGTGTTATTTATCCTTTAGACCTGGTTTCAAATTAAGTTAAATTGAGATGCTCACTTTTGGTTGAGTCAAGTGTTTTAGGTGTGACATTCCCTACATACCATGAGTCTAGACCATGCCACTACATTAGGAGCCATAGTATTCTTGTGTTTATTCTTTCTCTTTTGGACCCTGCTATCTTTGTATTTGGTAAAAGTTTAGATAGCATGTTGGTTTAGATAATTGTTTCTATCTCATAACAACGGTGTTTCTTATATGAGTTTGGGATTAACATTATGGACTTATAATAGCATTTAATCTTGAATTTCCAGAATAAAAAGATAAGATTTTATCTTAGATTTGATTATTACACAATCTTAGATACTTATAATTTAGGACTAGTTTTGATTTTTATTGCATAAAGATGTATTAAATCTTGGTAACTAAAAAATAGAGGATATATCTTAATAAGCTTTTATAGGAAGTGTCGAAGTATATATTATTAAATGGTTTAATTGTAGTTGACATCTAAATTTATATCTTCATAGAGGAAGCAATAGTTATGCTAGGAAATCTTATTATTCAATCTTTTATGAATGATATTGTCTATGTTTGTATACTGCATATATTTTGGAAATGTTCCATTTGAGATTATGGATTTTGTTTCATGCGAGTTGTGGTTTAAATATGGATTTGTAAGATATTATGGAATTGCATTTAGAAGCATAGTTAATATTCTATATAGGAAAGAGATTTGTTTAGAAATTGTGGGATAAAGATATTTCTTTTAATTTTTTAGTGTAAATGTGCTTTGTGAATTATAGGGGGGGCTTCACTTTTTACATTAGTGAATGTTATAAATAAAAGTATGTTTGAACTCTAGTAGTATGGATTAATAATGGATGTTATGTTTTCCATTCACTCACTATATGTGCAAGATAGTATTATGCCGTTGATAACTCATCATTGAATGGTTAGAGTAGTTTTTTTTTCTACGATAGAATAATAGTATCTATGGAATTTATGGTTGCATGATTATCATCAAACTAAAGGTAGTATTTTAGTAGTTGTTTGGCTAATATGAGCCGGATCACTTGTCTTAATTATGTGATTAGAAGAAAGTTCTTATATATTGTTTGTATAAGACTAGTCTTTCAAAGTGATTTGTTTGTTGTGAATGATCATCATTGATGGCATCATGAATGATGTATAGTTGTTATGCATTTTATACTTCTGTATTTTTCTATTAGTAGAGTTATAGAAGGAGCATGGATGGGTGCTGAATATGGGATAACAAAGAAGGGTAGGTTTGTGTTCCTCCAACCTATCTACTGTCAGTGGCGTAAAAGATGCTTTGGCCAAAGCTTTTGTAAATCAAATTAAGTATTTGCATTGATTTGATTTAATTACTCTCTGCCATATCATGATATATGTTCATTTGTTATTGTTTTTCTATTGTTAAATGTTAGATATATCATGCTACACCAGATTCCTTCACGCATGCCAGTTTCAATTTTTTAGACCCCTTGCAAAGGGTGGGTTGCTCTTGTTTTGGAGTAAGATGAGGGAGGCGTAAGCCTTGTGCCTCGGTGGTTAATTGCCTTGATAATGCTTTCTCTCCACCAAGTTCAATGGTGATATTGTATGGAGCAACTTATTCTTGTATAATGATGGCAAAGGACATAGTCCTATTGGTACTCTAAGCTATAATCGAGTAGCTTCTATAATATTCTTTTATTTGAATATATATTGAGAGAGAGAAATTTGTTTCATAATATATTGTATTTGGAATAAATTTTAATTTGTTCCCTTTTGGCATTATTTTATTTGAATAATATTATTTTATTCCAATTTAATGGAGTGGTCTTTACAGTGTGTGTGTGTGTGTGTGAAAAGTTAATTTTGACATTCACTTTTTCTGAAGTGGATGTGTGTGTGTGTGTGTGTGTGTGTGTGTGTGTGTTTGAATTTTGGTTAGCACTGTGTGTGTGTTTGAAAGTACTTTGACATTCATTTTTTTTGTATGGATGTTCTTCAACTATCACTTTATGTGGACTGTGTTTGTGTGTGTATAAAAATACTTTGACATTCACTTTGTGTCAAGTGTGTTTGTGTATGAATGAACTTTGACATTCACTTTGTGTGGAGTGTGTGTACATGATCTAACTTTGGAATTCACTTTGTGTCATGTGTCTAAGTGTGTTTGATTAAACTTTGACATTCTTGTGTGAGTGTGTGTTTGAGTGAACTTTGGCATTCTTGTGTGTGTATGTTTGAAACAACTGTGACATTCAATTTTATGTGTATGACAATATACTTCAACTATCACTTTGTGTGGAATGTATGTACAAAAAACTTTGATTTTTACTTTGTTGGAGTGCATGTATAAACACTTTGACATTCACTTTGTGTGGAGTGTCTCTATTCATTAAAGACCTTTTCCATTCACTTTATGTCATGTTCATGCGTGTTTAAGCATGAACTATGAGTCATGTGTCTATGTGTGTTAGTATGAACTTTGACATTCTTGTGTGTGTGTTTGAGTGAATTTTGGCATTCTTGTGTGTGTGTGTGTGTTTGAAAGAACTTTGACATTTTTTTTGTATGAATGTACTTCAACTATCACTTTGTGTGGAGTGTATGTATAAAAAATTTGACATTCAATCTCTGTGGAGTGTGTCTATGTATGAATGAACTTTGGCATTCACTTTGTGTCATGTGTTTGTGTGTTTGAGTAAAATTTGGCATTATTGTGTGTGTGTGTGTGGAGTGTGTCTATGTATGAATAAACTTTGACATTCACTTTGTGTCATGTGTTTGTGTGTGATTGAGTGAACTTTGACATTCGTTTGTGTGTGTGCATGCATGCATGCATACATGTGTGTAAGATCAATAATAAGATAGCTAAGAAAAATAAAAGCATATTAGATCCATACTATTCCCTAATGGTGAATAAATTAATACATGAAAATAAATATGCGTCACAAAGATTCATCTTTTCCTTGTAGCATTTGCTTTGTTTTGACCTATTAATCATGTTACAATAAAATTTGATGCAACTTTTGTGAAATATTGTGTTTATGGATTATATGTGAATAATATATGATTCAAGATAGGGCATGCATGTGTTAACATTAGAATGCAAGAAGGAAATAAATTATAATAATTTCAAAGAGATAGGATCTGGAGACAAAATGTGGAAGTATTTAATTACACTCCTGTAAAATGCTATGCTATGGATACAAAATTTGGCCACATGTATTGGATGAAGAATAAAAGGATACATTAATAGTGAAGTTTTGAGCATTATGTAATTGATTTGGACAACAATCTAGATTTACAAAGAGCTTCCACTCACGCTAGGGAAAAAATTCACAAACCATACCACAATGTTAATATGTCTAAGTGAAATGGTGTTTACTTCAAGAAAAATGGGCCTTGTACTACCCATGATTTCATTGTCTTGTTGTAGTACTTGTACAACTCAATGGGGTCTCTATGTTTCAGAATACAATTTAATTAATCAAATGGATAAATAATTGAATGGATAAAGATTTAGTAAGGAATTAGAAATATTACACAATTTTATTTAGTTATATAATAGGGGAGAGGGGCCAATAGTCTTGCGGGCTAGCTTTGAAACCATGTAACAGTTACATGGAATATCATAGGACCTCCATTTTCTTTGAAATGTGATATATGTACTCTTATCTATCTACACCTAAGGTTTGGAGGTGTGACTCATCACACAACTTGCCATATCAGTATGTCTTGTGAGAAGTGTCATTAAAATGAATTTTAAAGATTTGACCAAAACTTTATCATGGAATCCCTAGTCATTGAACAAAAAAATATCATTTGTTGTTAGAACATCATATTCTTATATAAAATATAACTTATATGCAACCTAAATGATCTCAATACCTTTTGGTTACCATGAATCTTGTTATCTCTAACCTTTATATCTAGCACAAATGACCCAATAGTTGAACACAAAATACTATTTATTGTTATAAAAACAACACATTCTTATTTATAATACAACTTGTTGATGTTTAAGTTTGCACTTGAATGTTGCACTCGCATACAAACCTGCACTAACATGGGAAACCTCACAAATGTAGGACATGGCTTACGAGATGACCTTTGGGGTTTTAGAAGCTGGCTCTTCATAGGGTCTTCAATAAATTTATTTCAAATTTTTAGGGAAAAGAGTAAAGAATGACTCGAAAATAAATTCTAACTAATATGGCAATACGCCAATTAGGAAAATTTCCCACTTGCATATGACTTATTATGCACAGGATTTGAAATCATGAGACAAGATAAACACAGATGCAATGATGAGAAGTGAAATTCACATAATCATAATTGCATCTGTGTTTATCTTGTCTCATGATTTTGGATCATGTGCATAATAAGTCATATGCAAGAGGGAAATTTTTGTAATTGGTGTACTGCCATATTAGTTAGAATTTACTTTTAAGTTTTCTTTACTCTTTTCCCTAAGAATCTAAAATAAATTTATTGAATACCCTACAAAGAGCCAACTTCTAAAACCCTGGAGGTCATCTTGCAAGCCACGTCCCACGTTTGCAAGGTTTCCCATGTTGGTGCAGGTTTGCATGCAAGTGCAACATCTGGGTGCAAACTTGAACATCAATAGTTTTTGGCACACCTCATGCAACATGAATTAGAGATTCTAGTTTATATTTCCCTGATCTTTATTCTACATTTTGTGATTTTGGTGGAAAATCACAAAAACATTTGCTTGTAGGAGAATGAATCTTCCATCTGGTGACTCAGTTGTTGATTTTATCTTAGATCTTTACTACTGTAGATCATGGTAGCTCATAATATTTATGTACATCTCAATATTCCAGTGAGAAATTTACCATTTGTGACTTGGGATTCAAGTGGTCCTCTACATCAACAACAAGGTCAAGTTCTTGAAGAAGTATTGAAAGCATTACCCCATTTTCATGGAGATGGATTTGTTTGCCCTTTAGATCATATTAAAGATGTTGTAAATTTGTGCAATATTCACCATATCACAGCTGAAAATGCGGCTCTTATGTTACTTGCATTCTCTCTCAGAGGCAAAGCACGAGAATGGTATAGAAATATGCAACCTGGTTCAATCACAAGATGGGATCAACTTAGATAGCTCCTCTTCAATCAATTTCAATAGAAGATAGATATTAGTTCTCGTATTCTGTTGAAATCTCATCACAATCAAGAGATATCTTGTAGAGTACATGCATGATTTCAATATAAGATTTGACAAGGTATGGAATTTTTTTTGAGTTGATGTGAGACCTCCTCTAGACTTCACAGTTCTATATTTTTTGAAGGCTTTAGATCTTGAAATTTCAAGTATGATACAAGCTTTAGGAGGTAAAACTTTGCCTCAATCCTATGATCTCACCATTAGAGCTGAAATGAGCCTAATAGAAGCTGGTAAATTGTCTCCTTTGCCTTCAAAATTATTGATTCCCCGCAAATATCTCATCCCAAGCTCTCACATATAGCCAAATACAAACTTGTCCTACTCCACCCACCCTCCCTGCTAATTTTATAGATCATAAGGAGATGATTGAAATGAAAGAGCTTGTAGAATCCTTCTCCCATGAGCTCAATAAGCTAAAAAATTATAGCATGTATCAGGATGATCCAAATTTTATGCCTCAAAGCTCTCATGAATAGCTATATGAATGTAATCATTTTGTAGAAAAGGTCCTTCCTCATGCACAAAAAATACACAATTATTTTGAAAATTGTGCTTTTCAAGATTCTATGGTTTCAGGGCCAAAATTTTAGCCTATAGAAGTATCAGATCAAGTTTTTTTTTTTTCAATTTGATATCAAAGGAGAATGTGATCAAAATTCAAGTATCAAAGATCATCAACAAAGGGAAGTTGTTGTTGTTTATCCAATGTCTTCAACTGATTATGAGCATCCTGCACATATGGGAAATTTTGATTCATGTACAATGTTGAATCCTTTGAATTATGATTCATATGATGGTTTTTCTCATGCCTTTGATGAGATAAACAAGAGTAGAATACAAAGAGTGCATGGTGAGAATATTCAATTACATAAACAACTTGTGCAATATCAAACAAAGATACAATCAAATGGAGAAGAAGATGAGGAATATTTTGATGATGATGATGGCTTGGTTCCTTTTGAAACTGAAAAGTACTTGCAAAAGAATGATAAAAACTATTTATCTCATCTAGAAGAAGAAGTTGTGAAGGAAATTTTAACAGAAGCTACAAAGGGTGATTGCATTTATCTATTTGAAAAGGATTCCACATCTTGCATGGAATAGTGTTGAGAGGAGTAAGCATGATGAAGAATAAATTGAAGTTTCATTCTCGATTATCCAATAGGGATATCAGCTTCTTGATGGAGGAGATTTCACCCTTGAGAAAGTGCATGGCTTATTTTCAAAACCTATTTAAGATGATCATGAAGAAAGCATAAGTATTAGGTATGTGCAAGTTTTGAAGAAGAGGTTGATCTATTTTCTATTCTTAAGGATGGGTATTCTCTCCTTCTTGAGGAGGATCCTCAGATGCACTTGAAGCCCCATTATCATGATACATCAAAGGACATTTGTAGTAGTTAAGAGTTACATATGGGAAAAAATCACACTCCATCCTTCATCCAAGAAGAGATTCTAATTAGATTCAAGATAGTCATAGGCAACTTCGTCACCTTCAAACCAGATTTTGGTGTTATCTTGGATCGCGATCATGTAGAGGTACATGCAAAAGAAGTTACTAATGGTGATAAGTTAGTAGATACATCCAAATGCAAGCAAGAGTATGAGCTCCGATGCTCGGTATTCCCTTCCCACCCTCCGCTGAATGAAGAGCAGTATGCAGATCAACATGAATGGCATTACAAAGTAAGAGGAATCTCTGGAATGTAGAAAACTAAAGAGGTACAATTTTTTTCTATAGTTCTTCATGCACTTTATTTAGTCTCTTGTTAGTTCAAAATTGATCACATGGAGCAGGATCATCAGACATGGAAGTTATTTTTCCACTTCTATGAATGGGCACCTTTCCATAATTTTCACTTGTATGTAGTTTAGTTTCAGTGCTTAAGGATTAAGTTGCAACTATAGAATTAATTTTTAGATTTTAGTTTTCTCTTAAATAAAGTATGGTTGTGGTTGTGGTCAACTGTTAATTAGTTTGTGGACAAGTTACAGAATGTGTCAATGGTTGTGTAGTGTTTCAGTTTCAGCTTTAGAGGATATGCTTGGCAATTTGTATCAACTTGGTTGTGCACATGTTTTGATTGCAGATGTTTATAGATTCAATGGCAATATTCACCCCAGCTACTCTCATTGATATCCATGATATCAAGCTTTATGCTCAATATGCTCAATTTTTTTGTAGTTTCATAATTGTTTTTGACTCTGATGCCTAATGGAATCAAGGAAATTCTTCTAGGATTTGGCGTGTGCTGACACACTTCCCTTAAGAGCCACCAAGAATGTTGTGCATTTTCCACATCATTTCAAACTTTTTTGATTGTATAGCTTTATAGCATTGTGAAGAGACATTTCCAAATCTGCACAAAAAATAAAATCATGGCAGATCCAAGAACAAGGAAAATGCCAAAAGAGTGATCTTACTAGATGCAACAGATGACGAATGGGCAATGTTTTTACAACAGGAGCTCAGTTTGAGTGAGCAAGATTTAAACGAATATGGAGTAATAGAAGAAGACCTAAATTAAGATGAAGGTCGACCCAGAGAAAATAGTGAAACCACTTCTGCAAATGAAGATGAAGCTAAAGTTGATACAACCCTCCAAAAAAGAACTATGCATATTCAAATCATGGCAAAAACTAGGCACAAGCATTGCCAGAATGATGGTGTGGCTAGGAGGACAAAGGAGAATGAGGTACATTGCACAGGCAACGTAGCCAAGAGAAATGAAGCACCGATCATTTATAATGGCATGTGGCCCGTCCCATCTATGACATAGCTCTTCAAAGGTATTTAGCAAGCATAATAGCATGGAACAATAGTATAAAATCCAATGGAGCATCTAAACCCTAACACAAGATCTAAAATGTGGTGCCTTCATCGAAATAGTTTGCTAGAATTGGCATGTAGAAGTCACTCCCAACTCTAAACATCCAATGCAACCATAAATAGTGATCCACAACCACCATGAAGTCCAACGTAGCTCTAGAAAGAGAAAAGGTAGCGTAAAACTATAAAAATGGCATACAAGTTTCTAGGCAGACATAAATCAAACTCTAGCCACAAAAAAGAGGGACACAACCATGGGAAACTTCAACACTTGAACAATAAACAAAGCATAGCATGCCAAATACAAGGTGTAGCTACAGGTTAAAGTGGTGCGGCCAACATTAAGGAAGGTGTAGCCATAATAAGATGAGGTGTAGCTTATAGAGGGGGGAACTTTGAATATAAACAAGCACTTCAAATGCTTCCAGAAGGATTTCTAACGTAACAGTTCTCTTAGCCATTTTGCAAGCAAAGGAAAAGTATAGAGGCCTTCCAAATTTGTTGCACAACACTTCACAAGAGATGGTGCAACATCGAAAGTTCTATGGCTCCATCAAATTCCACACAACCACCAGAGGCTCTAGCACAAGGGAGAATTCATACATACAATTTCTAGGAAGGATGGAGTGGCCCGTATAAAGAATGCACAATGTTTTAGAATAATGTGCAAACAATTACATGGTGCGGCCATAAGTAAAGTTGTGCAATACTCCAAAGTTCATGAGAAGAGTATCCAAAATTCAACACATAGCATGAGCTCTCTAATCTTAGAGCAATCTTTCAAAGGAAAGTGCAAGGCACAACAACCATCTAATCAGAGGAACCAATCTAACGACCTAATCTCACGTAGAGGAAGACAATGTGTCATTGGCTAAGCCTTGCCAACTCAGCATCCTCTACAAGCAATGGCACACCAAATCAAAGAAATCAAAAATGTTTGTTTGAAATGATGTGCCAATCCTCCATGTGGCAGAGGGACCCAGTAGGGAAGCAAGCCATTCTGAACCATCCGATCACTACTCCCCAATCCTATGGATAGTGCATCTTCTAAATATTGTTAAGAGTTGTTTTTGTTCAAATAGTGCGTTATTGGCCAACTTCAAGATGATGTGGCATGTGGGCCCAGGTGACTTTATAGTTTCTTTTAAAGATTCACGTGAGATTTTAAGTATATATTAAAATATTTTATTAAAATGAGGAATCATGAAAGTTAGTGGGACCCAATGGCTATATAAAGAGAGTCTTTATTTATTTTAAAGGATTACATGCCTCCTTTAAAGTTCACGAGGAGATAAAGTTAAGCTTGATTTAAAACAAGAGCTACACTACAACTGGAGTCCCCACCAAATGCTATCAGAATAAAATATGGTAGCATTGTAACAGGGCATCGATGAGCTTCAAAAGTAGAGTGTATAGACCTAAAAGTTTAAAAGCAATTATAAATTAAATATGTTATCCTACTACTCTTGTTTATATGAAAGAATTAGCTTCACTACTCGTAGTGGTAGATATGTTTATTGAGGAATGCAAGAACCAATCACTTCAAAATATGCTACCTGTGTCCTCTCTACTAATCACAACATGATTTATTCAAAGCTATGAAGCACAAAGTATTGCAACAACCTCACTATTAGGCAGGTATGCAAATTTCAGAGAGCTTGCACTGGTTCTTATTGAAAATCATCCCAACAATGAACTTTGAAAAATAGAAAGGCAATACACAACATGAAATCCATTGCCATAAAAAGCAAGTGACTACTTCTACACAATACATGTTTAACTTTTAGCAACAATGCATTTGTATTCTAGATAGTCGCAAGTGGGTATGGAACAGTTGACTCACTTAAGGGATCAAAGTCCATGTCATTGGAATGAAATGAATTTTTTTCCTCCTTCACAGGCTAGGCCTATAGAACAGAAGCAACATTACATTGTTAGGTCTGAACCCAAGTGGCAACAAGTTCAATTAGATAGACAAGCACACGATCAAAGCATATCACCATATTTGCATATAACAATATCACAACATACTTCAAGACATTACAACTATGATTACTATGATTGAGCTAGCCACCACAACACTTTAGACCTTACATAGCAATGCCATACATAACTTTAGTTCTCTATGATATCGTCTATTATGCAAGTATCCTTTCTTTTCAAAAAATTGTAAAAACTATATTGCCATAAGTCATATCTAGGTCTCCCAAATAGAGCTTCACATCCTACATAGTCAAAATTAGGACCCCTGTATAGGAGGAAAAGTTAAAAGCCTCAGTAGATGGAACTACTTGTTCGACATAAATGAATGGCAATACAAGTACAAAATATGAGAAGCTGAGGGATGGTAAATGGCCAAGAGAGAATTTTCTACTCACTACCTACATACAATATGGTGGAAATTTTATTTTAATAGCTACAAGAATTCTATCCATGTATTATAATTTGAAAAGGCAACATGCATCACAAGAGTGAAACTATCTGATTAGCTAACCAAAAATTTAAAATTTGGCATCACCATTACCTTACTATTATTATGAATATCAAGCTTTTATAACACATGCACACAAAATGTAGAAGCATAGACAACATAGGTAAGCTGTTTGACAAAATGCCTAAAATAAATGTGCTCTCATGGATTGCAATTATTGTAGGAGGTGCACAAATTAGATTTGTTAAAAATGCTTTAGTGACCTGTTGTGACCAAATCACACATCGCCCCATTGCAAATGGGGACCCGCTTTTTTTTTGAGCTCTGATGCTTTGCATGAAGTTTTGACGATGCCTTAGGTTCGTTTCCTCTGCCAGTCCAACAATAAGTCTTTCTCCTAGAAGGTTTTGCTTCATAACTGGAGGTCTCATCTGGAAAATGAAGAATCTTGATTAAATTCCATCCAGATAATGAACATTGAGATCAATCCTAAAGTATGTTTGAGATCCTGAAAATGACTAAGTCTGGTAGCCTGAAATCCTGAAAATCCTGAAAATTTGACAAAGTCAGAAATCTGGTGAATCCTCCAAATTCTAGATTTTGTATGTTAAATCCGGTGGATTCGAGACCTATCTCAAACATCCTGAAAGGTATATTGAAAAATATTTAAAGTATAAGAACCTTATACTTAAATATATTTTTCAATATACCTTTACCTCACGAACCCTGAAAAATGCCTAACTACTCCAGAGGATTCAAAAAGTTGATCCAGTGCGACGGCATATTAAGGTGGCACAAAATCTTGGCGCAAACTTGTGATAAATTGCGCCAAATTCTAGAGGAAATCGAACACCTCAAGTGATGCGCCAATTCTAGATGATTTCGAATGCATTAACCAACCCACCACATGTGAAAGCGAAACTTCTAGAGGATTTTGAAGGTGTGAACCAATGCACCAAAGGTAGTAAAGATGATGATTCCAACTTCACCATCTAATCCGCTAATCAAGAAGAATTCACCTCCTTGACCAAATGTGCCACTCACATAATGAGGCTAAATTTCAGTTTCAAGGCAAACTTCAAAGCGAACAACCAAATCTTGATCAAGTTTAAACACCTTTGTAAGAGGATTTCAAGCCTTCAACTAATGCGAAATTTCAGAGGATTTCAAGCCTTCAACTAAATGCGAATTTCAGAAGATTTCAACCCCTTGGAGTGATGCGCCCAAAGCACAAATGTTTATGTTTTGAAAGAACATTCATCCAAAGCGCCTAAGTCAAGTGGATCAAAGCGAATTTTAGAGGAAATCAACATGCCTATCCAATGTGACCTAAGGAGAAGGAGGGATTTTGGGTTGGATTTGTTGCACATTAAAGGTTTTTAGAGGATCTCTAATCCCTCAACCAATGCGACATTATGGAGCTAAATTCTAGAGAACTCAAATTGTTGATCTAAAGCGCTTGGAAGCAGGTTCGTCACAAAGTCTAAATCAATTTTCAGAAGATTCCAATATGATGAAGTAATGCGCCAAAACCTAGTAAGGAAGATCTTTTGCGCTTGATAGAAGGTAGAGAAGGAAGATCTAGAAGATGTCATCCCATGCGAAAATCAAGAGGAAATCACACCCTTGATCCAATGCGCCAGCCATATAGAAGACTCAGAAATTAGATCTAATTCGCTTGATGGAGGGTAAGTGAGATGAAAAGGTTAAGCATCAAGGAAGACTCCAGACCCTTAATCCAATCCGCCAAGATGGATGATAGGTAGTTTCTAAGGGTCAAAGTGCAAATTTCATATTGTTTCTAGAGGATCTTGAATACCTCAACCAATGCGCCACTAGATAGGGTGGTCTAGTTCAAGATTTTAAAGGCAAATCAAAGGGAGAATTAGAAGCAATGAAAAGGTTCGACCACCAAAGCAAAGATAACAAGAGGAATTTGATTCCCCTAACCGGTGCGACAAGGGAAAAGGTGAGATTCATGAGAATTTTGCAAGTTCCTAGAAGATTTCAAGTGGGTCAACCAATGCGCCGTTCTTGAAGAGGAGGAGTTTGTGAAAAAGGCTACATCATATGAAGCTAGATCTAGAGGAAACCCAAGTGTTAAACCAATGCGCTAAGGGAGATGCTAGAAGAAATAAAATCTAAAGCGCCAAGAGGTAAAGATCTAGAGGATTTCAAAGTGCCATCTAATCCGCCACATTTAGGGGAAATTGAATTGCTGAACCAAAGCGCCCAAGGTAGAAAAGACAAAATTCAGGAGAAATCAAATGTTTCAACCAACACAATAAGGTGGAAGGGCAAGTTTTGAGTGTTGAAGTGCAAAATTTTATGAAATTTCTAGAGGAAACTAAAACCTTGAACCAACGCGCCACTTCTAAGACAGGGCTAATTCAAGTTTTAAGAGAATTTTCAAGGAGGATCTTAAAAACTCCAAGTAATGTGCTAGCTCTTAGAGACTTCAAACACTTGATCTATTGCATTAAAACAGCAAGAAGAGATCAAATCCCTCATCTAATGCACCAAAAGGAGGAGATGAGAGGAGGATTTCAAGATGCTTAACCGCTGTGCCAAGATTGATAAGGGAAAGGAGTTTCAAGGCAGAATTGTAGAGGAATTCAGAAGTGCCATCTAATGCGCCACATGTAAAGGAAGCTTGCTTGGTGTTTAAAAGTCTATCTAGTTTGAAACGTGGATCTAGTGCACCAGCCCTAGAGGAAATCAAAACACCTATCTAATGCCCTAAGCAAATAGGAGGATTGAAGTATTAAGGTTGCAAGGAGATACCAAAAACCATGATCTGCTGCACCAAGAGGATAGGACAGAAGATTTTAGTTTCTGATCTGCTCCTCCAAGAAGGATGAGTTCAAGAGAGTAAAGGAGGATTTAAGGACTTTATTCAATGCTCTATTTTTTTTATTGTTTTCATCTTCTTTAGACCTTGAGCAAATGATTTCTTATGTGTTTATGTTATAAAGTTGAAGTATTGATGTTGTTTCTTCTCTATGTTGCAGGAATGTGAATGATGCTAAGGAGTCATCAAAGGAGCAAATGTCTAGAACCACCTTCATGTTAGGAAAGTCATCAAGTAGCTATTCTAAGAAGTCACTTCAAGTATCAACTACTTCATCTTCATCAATCAAGACTTCCAAAGGCATCCACTTTACTTCAAGGAAACCTCATGTCATTAAGCTTCAAGTCCCCTTGGGAAGTTAACTGCTCTATCATAAGGAAGTTGTTATCATCAAGATCATCTTCCAGGAAGCATCATTCCAAGAGATCTACATCAAGTTCAAGTATCCATCATCAAGTGTTAGAAGCATTTTATCTATCCAAGCTTAAAGAAAAGTTTTCCCAATCTTCAAAGATTCATCAAGCTTCAAGTCTCTTTGAGAAGTCAGGAAGCACTTCATCTTCAAATCAAGCAAGGGCATTCATCTATTCAACTTCAAGTTCCTCTTGAAACTTTAAGTCCAAGAGAGATCTCCTACTCCAATACATGAAGTATACATCATCATCATCTCCTACTGCACTCATCAAGAAGCATCAAAGAAGATCATCTTATCAACTTACCTGCAGAGAAGAAGGAATCACAGTGTTAATCAAGTGAAGTAACAAGTATCATACATCCAGTCTATATGAAGAAAAAACAAGGCAAGATCTACAAGATGTATTCCTAAACATACAAGTTCAAGCAATCGCATTGAATACATCACATAAAGTTGATACAATTTTCAAAGTATGCTGAGGTGGCATCTATGTGGCGAGTACACATCATTTTAAATGCATTCAATGTATCATTTAATGAAAGAAGCCAAAGGGATTCCTATGTGGAGAATGTTTTAAATGCTTTCGTCTTACCTTATCACATTGGAAAATGTGCCTTCATTGCCTCTCTCTTTTGTGCTAAAAATAGCAATTTGTTGTAACTACCTGTGAGGTGGCACGATCTAGACCCTTGGCTATTGAATTAATCTTAGCCATTCAATGTATTCTAGAGCACTATATAAAGGCCTTGTTGCCTCATTTGTAATTCAGTAGATCATTAGTAGTAGACTAGAGAGTAGATTTTAGGAGTAGAATAGGAGACTCTCAAAATTCTTTGAGAGAACTTGAAATTGTTGTAAATATTTCTCAAGGTTAATACAAAGACATTGGAAGTTTATTTGGTGTTAAGTGTTATCTTGTGGAGTAACTTGGTTTCTTGTACTTAATGAAATGGAGAGATGTTTCAAGTAGATTAGAAGTAGATTAGAAGCTCTTTGTTGTAATGCATGTTTGTGTTGAATATTTGATCAACTCCTAGCTCATGCTTTTAACATTCATCGCTGATGAAGTGTTGTGTAAAACTAGTCTGAGCTATCATTTGTATAAGTTCAATTGTGAATGCTTGTTTGAGCTGCACCGTTCAATGGGTGCTCATATGAACCTTCATGATTTGAAAACCTTTCGCGTAACCTTAGAAGATTGCACCAGCTTCATGTAGTTGTAGGCACCCTTGGCGAAGTGGAGTTAGGTTTAATTCAGGAGTTCGTCTATTCAATACATCATCATTGCTTCATTGACCTTAGATTAGCTTTCTAAACCCTCACCCTTTTCTATTTCTTTGTTATTGAGACCTTGTATACATATCATCCACACTGAAGGAGGGATAAGCTGAATGAAAGAAGAAAAAATCTAATCTAAGTCCCCTTGTGTTTAACAACAAAATCATACTTAGTCACTGAGCTATCTCTTACAAAATCATCAGAAAGAAACCTTGGAGTCATCTTGTTTGATCACATAGTTCAGCATTCGAGAGGCTTTGCTCAAGAGGGAGTCAGATACTTTGTATTTCACTCTAATTGTTGACTTGTCGAAAAACAATCATCAACATGACTCTCAAGAAAATGCAAATCATTAGGTCAAGCCTTGGAGTGGGCATGGATTTAACATTCTCAAGGATGGCCACCAAATCTTGGATGTTGTGCCCATCTAAAAGGCACATATAGTATAGTCCAAATTCTTCAAAGAGTGTAGAATGATAAGCAATGATCATTCATTTGGCATATTCATTCACTTTGGCTGCAATTTCATGTGTGGCACCTCCAATTCACTATGTAATATCCTGCATATAAAGCACCTCTTAGAAAGTTTGTAGGTTTGACATTAGAAATACAAAGAAAACAATAAAATAAATCTAGTGAAGAACTATGAGCTTTAGGGGGATTAGGCCTAAACCTTGGTTGCTTCTCTCATTTGTTAGAACTTTTTGCTAGCTTGGATCTTAGAAAGAGATTTACTAAGAACACCCATTGGGGGAGTAGGGTTGTTGATAGTAGCAGTAGGTAAGGAAACCTGCTTATTATCATTTAAAATGGTAATCATGTTAGGATCAAGAAATCATGTGTTGTTCATAACTTCATAAGCTTGTTCAACAGTTGTTGCACCATCCCCAATAACAACTATAACATTGTTAGGATGACCAAGAAGATCTCTACCTAGTGTCGTACCTGCATAACCATTCAATAAATGTAAAAATCTATAAAAATGAACCAAAGCAATTAAATATAAAAATCTTCATTAGTTGCAAATATCAGTATAAACTTTCCTTCTCTTTGTCCAATCTCTGGTTCCTGTTGAGCTCTCTATGAAAATGTGTACCCCTATTGTTTGTAATTTTCTAAAGGACTGGCGATGGTTTTCATCTTACTATTTCACTGCTTTTCCTTTGAAGAGAATTTATCGTCACATTCTCCCTTGTTTATTTCTCAGTCCTTGATTGAATATTAAATGGAAATGCAGATTTAATGAGAAATTTTGGTCTCGTTTGAGTGCTCTTATTTGGAAATCTAAAATAGATGCAGATGTTCAAGTTTTGAATTGGAAAATCCTGCACTGTAAACTCCCTGTTGGTAACAAGTTAAAATGTTTGAAAATCCAAGTTCTCCAGTGTTCTTTATGTCATTCTTAGGAACGTCTAAAACATATTTTTTGGGACTACCCTTTTGCTAAGAGTCAATGAAAGGTCATTTTTAATGTTTTACTTGCAATTTTTGAACACCATCTGAATTGGAAAGAAGCCTTGTCGAGAGTGGGCCTTCATAATGTTATTGCTAATTCTATTTGACAGGTTATTCTCATGCATCTTTGGAAAAGCAGGTGTATGGTAGTTTTTTCTAATTCCATATATTCTCAGGAAGTAGGGATTGTAAGGCTTTACTCTGATGTGTTTTTTCATCTTGATTTTCTATTTATGCAACTCCAAAAGGCTGCGAAGAAGGACTTGATACTTGGCACTCAAATTCAGATCATTAGGTCTCAACTATCATTACTGCAACAAGACAAGAGGCCATAGTCGTCAGAGCTTTCATCCGCCAGTTTACACCGTCAATAGGTGTTGCAGTCATCTCGTGCAGAGTATTTCTACTTCAGCTACTGTAGGCTAAGAAGGAGGTCTTCTAATCTGGACACTTATTAGCTCTTGAAAGTATTTCCTTTTATTTCTTTGGATCTGTTTATCTGAGAGGGTTTTTATAATTCTATAATGCTATGAAAGTCCTCTATGGTGCTACGGAAGCCTACACAGTGCTACAGAAAGTATGCGCAGTGTTGCAGAAAGTATTCACAGTGCTACAGAAAATTATTTGGGGATTGCTCTGATCCTGGAATGATGCTGTAACATAAGTTGCAGCCATTGGTGCATTACTGTTGTTCTTGTGGATCGAATGCCTTAAATGTTACAGGTGTTTCTCTTTCATTACTGAGCATCATGGAGGCCTTAGTCCATAGGCTTGTGACTGGGGCTTGAATATCTGTCTCAGGATCTTGTTTCGGTTCTAGGACAGAGTTGCTGTGCTGTTGTCTACTATGTATTCTCTTGGCTTTGAGTTATGGCAGGCTGTTGGTACATGTTTTGCATGCTGATATTGGGGGACAGAGAGTTTTCTACAGCTGATTACCTTGTTTAGGCATTCCAAGCAAATCTAATTTGGACAGTCCTTTGATATCTGTAGATTGGTTTTATGTCTGCATACTGCTGTTCTAGTTGCTGGTAAATGTCATGCATGCCAATATTTGGGGACGGGGAGTGTCTACAGCTGATTCCTTGTTCCAGGCATACATTTTCATGTAATCTGAACTGGGACTGTTATTTGTTCTCTGTATAATGGTTTTATGTCTGTGTGCTATTCTGGTTTGTAATCTTGACAGTCTGTGACTATATTCTAGACAGTCTAAGACTGTTCTTTTGTAATCGCATTCTTTCAATATAAAAAAAATAGTGAGATGGTCATAAGTTATAACAAACTAGAAAACAAGCAAAATGTCAAATAGACCAAAATATTGGCAAGTATCAATCATAATGAGAAAAAAGGAATTTGTCCTAATAAGCCCAAGATAAATCCCAACAAATAATTAGAATGAATCGCTAAACATTTAATAAGATCATTTCAATTTCACTATTAACCAAGTTACCACAGTTTAGAGATTTCTATGTTAGAATGACACAAGCTCGATGAATTCAATCGTAGTACAATCAAAATGACTCAATATATAGAAAATGTTTGCACGGTGCATAAATTCAATCTCCCAATTCAATCTCATATAAACTCACCCAAAACCCTATGAATCAAGAAAGCTTGTTTAGAAGAAAACAATTTTTAGTTGAGACAAAATATAAATCGTGGTAGTCCCCAAGTTCATTGAATCTAAAGGCATAAAATTTGTACTCAAATCTTAAAAATTAATGTAACAAAGCACAATCAATTATCCTAGAGAAAGTATGGTAAAGCTAGAGACAACTAGGGTCCAGAATCTTGATACAAGTATGAACAAAAAGCTTAGGAAGAAAAAATAAACCAACCCACAATTAACAATTTAACCATACAATTTATTTATTAAAGATCATTGAGAAGGAACAACCTAGAACATAGGATATTAAACTCATTAACATGGAATTTCGATGCTCTAAATCTAGTGAAATGGTTGGATCTTAAGTATAGAAAAAGAACATGAAAAGGGGCTCAAGAACGATCTAAAAGACCAGATAGAATGAGCACATCACCTATATACATTGAAATTCTTCATATGTTTTGGATAGTTAATCATGTCTAGCAATGGTGTTGGAGACTTCTCCCCAATGTACGCAATTTTTAGAGGATCATCATCCCTCTTGACAATGTCCTTAGTGATGTTATATCCATCAGCATTATTTGATTTTGAAGACACAATCCCATGCTATAACAGGGGAAAAAAACATCCATTCAATTTCATATAAAATAATACAACATCCACTAAATTTCATAGAAAACAATACAAAGCTAATTCCTAGAATTTTACTAAAGTTGACCTGTTGAATGTGACCACCATCCATATTCACCAATATTCTCCATACTCTATAAAAGCAATTTAAAGATAATATAATAAATGGGGCAAGAAAGTTGGTTGTCTCCAAATCACCAAAACTTTAAAACTATAATTGGAACCCACTATTCCCAACCGATAAACCAAATTAGCCAATTCAACATGCCCTAGAAATTTGTAAAAGTAATAGTAAATAAATTTTTAAGCTGGTGCTAAAAATAATGAAAAATTATTAGAAAATTTCTTGTGCCCTATAAATTTGTAAAAGTAATAGTAAATAAATTTTTAAGCTGGTGCTAAAACTAATGAAAAATTATGCAAAACCCAGACCAAAGGTATTGGCTTAAAACTTGAGCTCAAACCTAAAAACTGATATATTTATAGGTCTTTTATTGAAGGACAAGCCTATTCCACAATCTTCTATTTCATTCATAATTTGCATGGTCCTTAAAATGTACTATTCAATTAACTTAACTTGGCTAATTTAAAAAATCATTGAAAAATAGTAAATTTTAAGGAGAGAAATTCACACATTGATCCTTTACTGAATTGCTTGGCAGATCTTGCATCCGTGTTACTTCTATGCTTTTATATCTAGAATAAATGATCAAAAGATTGTAGTTGATTGTAAATGACTTGGTTTGCTTGGCTTGAACCAATCAACTAGCCTCTTTTTTATCAATATCAATACAACCAAATATCCCCTTTTACCAAGGCCCTAAAAACTTAAATTGCAATGATAAACTTTCATAAATTTGAAAAACATAGTACAAAGATATGAGAATATGATAAAACACAAAGAGATCTTTTCAGCAATAACAAAATCACTGTCCTACTTAGAAAATACATAAAAAACTGACTCAAAAAGGAATTTGAACTTTTTTGTCTAGTTATTGAAACGTTCTACAATTTCTTCAATGAGAGTAATCAGAATCTTATCCCCAATCGTCTTATCTAGAAGATACCCAACAGACTGATTACTTATGAAGCATATACCACAAAAAAGAAAAAAACACGTAAATTTCATGTAACATTATCAGCCATACAAGCATAGTTCATTATTCTCAAAGAACTAAGCTGCAAAAAAATTGAAGCCATTTCTAATAAACTTTGAATATTCTTAATCTTCCTAAAATTTATTTTCAAAAAATTGGAATCTTTTATATATAAAGACTACAAGGAATGCACGAGGGCACAAACACAAGTCTGGGTCTAAAATATGCAAATGCACAAACACAATGTGGCGAGAGAGATTGCAAACCCAGACATTGAACTGTATCAAGACGTTCATGCAAATCTTCATAATAAAGAATAAAGTATGCTACATTTGCCAGAGAACTTATACTCAAAATTTGGAAACAATTCAAATTCTGCAAATATAACCAACCACCAGATGGTTTATAATTATGGTGGAATGATATAAAAGTTATGTTATCACTACTTGATATTATCTACACCCATATATAAGGTTTGACAAATGGAACGAACCCATACTCAATCATGGCAATTTTGATGAACAAAGAAGGCTCTCAAAACATGATTCTACATGTACTTGATAACATGTCTCAAAAACAACAAAATCAAAGTTATAAGATTTGGGATAGGCAAGCCAAAATGTAATAAAAGACTTCAGACTCTACAAATTCTCCCAAACAGTTGACTAAATTCAAATTCATATCGGTTGATTCAAACTAATTATGAATTTCTAGATGTCAAACTCATAATTAGTCTAAAATTCACCAAAAATTTTGGTAAAAGAGTTAACTAAATGCCAATTCAAACCAGCCAACTTGGACTCATAATCAATTTTCACAGTTGCCTTTGATGTCAACTTCACAATTAGTCTAATAGATATACCAAGTCAAAGCAGATAACTTAGAAGAATAATGAATGTTTAGAGTTTGAACTTTGTTTGATGTCAACTTCATAATTAGTCTGAAAATTGGTGAAGAGCTGACCATATGCCAACTCCAACCATCTAGCTAAGAATAATAAATATTTCCATAGTTTTGATGTTGACTTCATACGGTAGCTCAAGTTTTAGAAGACAAGTCAAGCTTAGGATTACACAACCAGTGTCAGAATAACATATGGCATAAGCAATCAACAAATACAAGTCGTGTTCACTGAATTCACTTGAAACAAAGAGATAATAAAAACATTCAACAAGTAAAGGAAGGTAGAACAATGGAATGTACAATACCTTGCAAAGTCTTTGGCTTTTGAGGAAGACCTCTGCCATCATCCTACCCTAAAGGCTTCCCCCCACTTTTATTTTCCTACTTGGAACTAAGCAATACAAAAGGCATTTTGCCTTTCCATTCTGATGAAGGACAAATATTATCCAATTTTGACACACATTTTTCTTTTGTCATATTTTTTTGTTTTCCAGAGGCTATTTGTTTTGTGTTCCTTTTAGTTCCCTTGCACCTCTGTTGAACCTCCTCCTCATTTTCAAGTTCTACATTCTCTTCACTATCACTGTCATCACTACTGTCACCATTCTTTGCATTTTTGCCCCAATCTTCATCAGAATCATCATCCCCTGCACTTTCTTCTTCTTCACCACTAAACTCAACTTTCCGCTAGATAGATGCACCTTTAATCCTTCCACAACTTGGGGACTCCTCTTCCATTTTGAATTTTGAAACAAGTTCCACATAACCATCCACGGGACTCAAAGCATTTATGTCCTTGGAATCCTTCTCACTCAGTTTCCTTAACCATTGAAATCGATGTGGAGCAACAGTTATTTTACTACCATTCTCCATCCATTCAATTTTCTCCTCAGCAAGCAACAGATGTTCCTCCTTGCCATCGTCATATAAAATAACATGCCTTTCAGAAGCTCGATCATAAGAATTTAGACACCCTTCGTACTAGGCATCGTCGATAGGCCAGTAAACCTTGAGCTTCTTTCCTATCAGAGTATCAGGCTTGGGGTTTGGACTATTAGGGATCAAGTTCAAGGTTTCAAGGTTAAAGTTTGGTGTTTTAGGGTTAGGTTATGAGGTTTTGTTGCATGGAGACTTAAAGGCAGCCTCAGCACCAACACAAGGTCTTTTCACTTTAGCAAATGAAGGCTCCTCAATCGGTGTATCTTCGACATAAGCTCTTTTGGAAGGCATTTTTGAAGGATTTTCTCCAATAGGTTTTGATGGAGTCTTCAAAGGACCAATGCACATAACATGCTTCTTATTACTCTCGGGTTTGGAATTAGGCCTTGATGAAAAATATGACAAAATAGGCCGCTGTGATTTTGTACTTACAGGTGTCGAGGGTTTACCAGGAGAGAAAAATGATGCAATTGAACACTGTTGACCTGATATGTCTCCATCGCTAAGATGTTTGGAATGCGCTATCACTACAATGCGTAAAATACTTTGAAAAACCCTAAATTATCCGTAAAATATATTTTGAACAAGGATTTTACGCAATTTATTCCAAAGAAAAATTCTACAACATATCTTCCTAGGAAAATATCTATTCTATAAATGTATTTTCTACCATACACGCTGCAATTTCTGAAAATGAAAGAAAAACTATTTTTCTTCGCACTATGTTTTCACCATGATTGAGACCAAATTTTAGAATTCTTTTGAACTTCTTAAAACTTGAACTATTGCTTGCCGTAAATTAGAATAGATGGTGAAATTTTGACACAACAATCTAGGAAGTAAATCTAACTGTTCTTGCTAACTCCATAACAACCTTCAAGGATTTACAATGCATACCCTGTTTAGAGAGCTCCAAAACATTTATTTAACTGGGGTTAAATAGATGGCTTAAGACATAGGTGATGCATAGAATAAAATTCTAAAAACCCACCATGTTCTCCTTTGTTACAGTCTCTACCACCATAAATATGAAGCCATAGAATTGCCCATTGATGAAAAGCCTAACAACTGCATGTTACCATTCAACAGGGGCACAGTTCCATTCCATAGTTGTATGCATCCATTCAACAACTATGAAAATACAATTGGAAAGAAAATCTTACTTAAATACTTGAAAATTTGACATTGGCAAGAAAATCTTAAGGGCCTCCGGTAAGAAAGTCAAAACAACCCAATTACTCCACTGCAGGTACAAAATAAATAATTGCAGAGCCTAATCATGGCCACATAACCCTATTCAAAGGGGTCTTAATACAAAAATCACTATACCAAATTGAAATGTTAGGGTTTGATCATTGCTCTTATTCGGCCTCTTCATCTTGCAAAAAAGATAGCCTCTGCAATTGCCTTTGTAAAAGGCATGAAAAATGCCCAGCTCACAAACTGTCAACCCATGTTTCAAACAACTCTGCAACACAACACAACACACATCATTTTGTAGGACACATTCCATTTCCCAAAACCTCCAACACAAGCGTAATTCCATGCAAAACATTAGAGGTTGAAGAATTTTTTCTCTTGAGAATGAAATACACTGCAGAAGAATATAAAAGTAGGGGTAAAATAATGTCCCAATGAGAAAACGCCACCAACCAAGAGAAGACAAAATAAAATATTTCAAACGAAAAATAGTGGAGAATAAAATAGTAGGGGCAAAATAATGCCTCAATGAAAAAACTCCATTAGTCAGGGGAAAAGAATAAAATATTTCAAACCTTAGCTATGGCTTTAATATTTTCCATGTTGCACGGAGCTCGAAGCAAACTAATACTCTTTTTGTTGAGTGAAAACAATAGTCCTCTGCTAAGGCGGGGACTAATAAAAGAAACTATATTTCATGGCACACAAGCTAGAGGGAGTCATAAAATAAAGCACATGCTTTGTTTTTCATGTGTAAAGGAAACTAAATCTACAACAAATACTTTCAATGATAGTGAACATGTAACAAACAATAGAGTTTTCACCATGCAAAGTACAAATAGAAAGAGGAATCAAAGGTAGGAAATAGCGAGTCAACTTGATAGGGGATAAAGAATATTTTGTAATGATACAATAGGAAGAGAGGGAGGATTCATCAACAACAGAAAGATTTTTTGCAGGCCTTTTTGTCTAATTTTCTCATAATTAAATGAATATTGATGGACTGTGCTTCTTAGCTTCTCACATCTTCATTTTCAATACACCAATGAAGGGAAGATAGTCATTATGTGCCATGTATTTTGTCTTTATTAAAATGGTCCATGTCTCCTTATCTTGTATGTGTGGCCTCTATTTGTAAATCTGGGATTATCAAACCTCCTACAGCTTTATGATTATGTGAACTTCACTTCTCATCATTGCATATGTGTTTATCTTGTCTCATGATTTTGAATTCTATGCATAATAAGTCATATGCAAGTGGGAAATTTTTGTAGTTGGTGTATCACCATATTAGTTAGAATTTACTTTCAAGTTTTCTTTACTCTTTTCCCTAAGAATCTGAAATAAATTTATTGAAGACCCTACGAAGAGCTAACTTCTAAAACCCTAGAGGTCATCTTGCAAGACATGTCCCATGTTTGTGAGGTTTCCCATGTTGATGAAGGTTTGCATGTAGGTGCATCATTCAAGTGCAAACTTGAACATCAACACAACTTATATTCAACTGTAAATGATCATAAGACTTTTTGACAACCTTTTACAAATCATGAAAAAATACAAGGTATTTATTGTACTCACCTTTTACATTTGTCATAGGAAAAACATATAATACAAAATATTCCAATGGATGTACATTGCCACCCCAGTAGTTGTAGACATAAGAATAGTATTTGTCCACATAACAACAATAATGGTTTAGATGAGAACCTTATTTTATAAATGGCACACCTATAGTGGATAGTTATGATATTTTATATAAGGAAAGAAACTATTTATAACACTTATTAATGAATATATTTATGATTTTTATATGACATTAATAAGTTCTCATGTGTTCACGTAAGGGTCCATCTTGATAAACATTTGATCATTTGTTGATTTACATGTGGAATAATTATTGAAAATATATAAGGGAGAGGACCCAGTAGTTGAGCACCCTAACTTCACACCTCTCAAAATCATATGTGGCAATTTTGAATTACTGCAAAAACTTTACAATAGTTTACTTAGTAAGGCCCTTGCTAATAACTAAGGTTTCAAGTCCACATCATCAAATATATAACCAATATTAAAATATATAAATTTCACCATTAGCACAAGAGCTACTTCATTATGGGGGGACATCTTGTCTCATTCTTTCCCTCTTATGGGGGGCTATTGATTGTATATTTATGATGGGTGTTGTATTTGGGGGGTCTTGATTCTTCAATCATTCCAGCACTTGTACATGTTTTGTTTGCATGCATTCTCACTTTTGGAGAGGATTTTTTTCCCATGAGGTTTTCTCCTTTACTCCACTTGAGATGTATTTGTACATGGGTACCTAACATGGCCTAGTAGTCGGGACCCATCCATTTTTGCATTTTGGTAGCTTCTCCTTAAGTTGCACTTAAGGGGGGGTGTTATTGTGAATAGGGATATTTCCTATCTAGTTTCCCTTGTTGTGAGAATAATTCATATTATTTAACTATTTATTAGTTAAATAATATTCTCACACATAATTCACATGTTAAGTTGACTCAGTGAGTCTACTAGATGTTTCTAATTGTTTCTAGGTGTGTCTAGTTGTTGTTAGGTGTTGATAGTTGTCTTATAGTTGTCCTATCCTACACATGTGCTATAGTTGTCACATGTCATAGGATTAAGACACTTGTCACATGACTACAACATCTTAGCTCTCATCCTTGCCTTTATAAGAAGGGCTTCATGTACATTGTAAGATGAACAATTTTACATTCATTGATAGAATAGAATTATTATTTCATATTATCTCTCTTTTGCTTTCATGAAGTCATAGATCTTGGGTGGCTCAGGCTATCATAGCCAACTCTTATAGTAGCCTCATCTACTTGACTCATACTCACCTAGACGTTTCATTTGTAGTTGGCATGGTTTCACACTTCATGATAGAGCCACATGAGCTTCATTGGAAGGCTACCAAACACATTCTACATTACATTTAGGGAACTCATAGATATGAGATTCACTATGCTACGCCCTTAATATTGGTGTACATCGAGTTATGAATAGTCAGATTGTGGCTATCTTAACTCTTAATTAAGTCATTATCATTATTATATTGTTATTTAGTTGTTTAGGTTAGCCTAAGGCTTATAGAAGGCTAGCTAAGTGAGCCTGGGTGATATCCTAGGCATAATTAGGTATGTATAGGAGGTAGTGAGTCTTATTTCATCATCATATTGAGTATTGTGTTCTCATTGAAGACTATTGGAGGTATCCCCCTTAAAGTGGATTAGTAGGTTGACTTCAATTTTTAGAATCCATTAGTCATCTACTATAACAACTAAAGTGCCATCTAGATCTTGTAGAATTTAGTCCATCATCAGCAGACCAAACACATTGAGATCCACATGCGCATTCTTCAAAGTTGATACAGGAGTAGGTCATTGATTTGTGTTATTTTCCTATTACAGAGTAGGTTGTATATATCTTCACCAAACCCTTCACTAAGAGAGTATGTCCATCTTTGGTCTCTATTAGGGGTTCATGACATTTCTTCCTGGGGGTCACTTATCCCTTATTTCTTCATCCTCTCATGTGGGGGAGTTATTTCCCATAGGGTTTTATCCTTCTTTTCTATTTGAGGGGATCTTTTATACATGGGTACCTCATTAGGCCTTGTAGCTGAGACCCATATTTTCTTTTCCCCCTAAGTTGCACTCAAGGGGGGTGTTAGTGTGAACGGGGTATATAGATTCCTAACTATTTTATTTCCTAGCTACTTCTTCACTTAGGTCCTTTTCACACTAGGTTAAGTTTACTTAGGTACTTTCACACATTATCTCACATTGGTTTTGTTTTAGTCTCCCAGGTGGTATATTCTATATATACTCACCTATTACTTTCATTGTAATCACTTAAGCTTTTATGCTTTGTATTCTTGATTGAATAGACTATAATTATTCTTTCAATTTTAGATTTATGTTCTTTCTTTCCTTCAATTATTTGATTCTGGATGGATTTACATCCAAATCTTACAATAACAATCACATGGATGGTTGATAGTACAACTTTTATTTAAAGTTTTCCTAAATTAATATAAAGTGAGCGATGATGTGTTATGTTGTCTTTTCACAAAAAAGTATCGCATGAATGTGATGCAAGATATGCATAAATATTTTTATTTACACTAATTCAACACACAACTTGCAAATCAATATTCATTTAAAACCAAAAAGTACAAAAACTAGAAGTTACCCTGTCACAAAGCTCTAGTAAAAGTCACAGTCGTTTCAATGCAAAAATTTGAAAACAAAAAGGAAATGTGTGTGAATGCACCTTGAATTTTTTGAATATCCACCCTTGTTGAAGCTAATCTACATAGGAAGAAGATCTCATTCACCACCTTCCTTGATTTTTCCAAGACAATTGTAGATGATTGAACTATCACTTGACACTGCAATGTTGTTGAAAAAACTAAAATGAGAACTTGCACAACTAGCCTCATGAACTCACAAATGTAGTTTAAACTATATCACACAATTATCAATAAATAATGATGAAGGCCATCTTCTCATAGGTGAATTAAATCAATTTCTTAATGATGTATGTAGTCCAAGACACCAATGTTACGTACGATATACAATTTGTTTTTTACAGTTAGCCACAATTAAACATTTATATTGGCATTAGGTTTTAATTCGCCCACCCAATTACAAATTTATTAAAATTTAGACTAACGTTGCCACCTCAATTAAAAATTTATGGGCAATTCAATTTTAATTCACCACCTCAATTAAAAAAATTATGCGAAGTTTAAGCTTAATTTTCTGCCTCAATTTAAAAATTATCAAAAAATATGGCTTTTATTTGCGACCTCAATTTAAAAATTAGCAAAAATGTAGCCTTCTTTCACCACCTTAATTAGTATTTTAGGAAAAATTTAGGTCCTCATTCACCAAATTGATTAAAAACAAGAATGAAACTTGGTTTCCAAATCACCCACAATTTATTTTTAAAATTATGTTTAAAATAAAATAGCCATCCACCCTATCTTCAGTTCATTTTTAGAAAAAATCACCAAGACGATTATATCTCTACATAAGGGATTCGCCATGATTTCTATAGAATTTTCTAGGGGTTGGTTCTTAAAGCTTACCCTAAATTCGGTAGCTAAATTGGTTAACTTAATAGAGATAAAACACTAGATCCTTGAGCATAAAATATGAATTTTCTCTAGGTCTTGATGTTCTTTATAATTGTGTAGTACTTCGTGCCATGTTCTAGGCCAATTAGAGTTCAATTTTGTGTGTTTTATTCCTATCATGAATTCATTAATAGGATAGTTAATACAAGAAGTTCAAAACCAAATCAAATCATGACTAGATTGTCCAAGTGTGTAGGACATGCACATGTGTCATAATCCTTTGAATTCCAGGACAAGTTGTGTAACAATATAAATACTTATTTCTCTTCCTTTAAAGAGGTTGGTTGTTAAACTATTCTATGTATAAGGTCGTTTGAGTGTATTCTTGGGTATCAATTAAAGAAAATTTCTATTCTATAGGGGTTGGGAATGTCTAGTATGAGTTCTAGGAGTGTGTACATTCATGAAAGAGTGGTTTGTATTCAATGTCTCCATAATTATCAAGGATATTTTAGGGAATTTTATGAGTGTGCCATAGAATTTCTCTATCCATAATTGATGGTTTGATTGTAGTGAGGGGGCAATTAATGCCTAGTTAATGGTTCATGGGTATAAAACATTTCAAGGCACTTGTAATAATCTCATTCTTGATGCAAATGGGATGTTTCTAGTTAGTCATGGATCTTTGTAGTAGATTTACTATGTCTTTGTCTCTTGATTTTATGGTTTAAATGCATATGCAAGCCCATATCTAGTGTTGGCTCATACTTTTGCTCTTATTTTTCCCTGTAGACCATGACTTTGTTGTCCATTGGATAGGTAGTAGTCTAGATGGTGAGAGATCAAATAAACTAATTTTTTTATCATATCTTTTTAGCTCTTGGTAGGCATAGGAATATATTAGGTCCTACTCATTCTCGTAATTTAATGTCATAACTATTGTTAATCATATGTAATCTAGAGACTAATTAATATTTAGAGAATTACATAACTGCACATTACAATATTGCACATGTGTGTATGTGAATATTGAAAGGATTTATGTAAAGTGGTATACATCTAATTTTATTAGTCAATGCTTGTGCAAGCTTGTTCTCATATACTTTATAAGAGGCCTTGTAGGTTTCATTGTAGCACCTAGAATGCCATGAACTTAGTGACAAATCCTAAGAGTTTATTAAACATTAGGTATGGTTGTTAAAGGCCTAACTATTACTTAGTATTTCTCTTTAATTGTCATGTTTGAAGGCCTCTAGGAATACCCTTCTAGGTTTAGTAGATCCTAAAATGAAGGGGAGTTACCCATTCCTATTAGTTGGTATTGAACTATCTCTTTCCTAATTATGAGTATTAGTTGATTTCTCCTAAGTTGACATCCTCCAACCTTAATAATTAGTCTACACTTTGGGGCCTTGGGATAAATAACTCAAAAAACCAACATAATCTTCTTAAGATTCATTCATTCTTTGTTCATATAGCTAAGTAACTTTAATTTTACTTTTTATAAAATTTGGCATTTAATGTTCATATTATCTTATACCCACAACTCATCTCATCACAACTTATCATTAAATTAATCTAGGGGTTAATTGTTGCTTACGTGTATTATTTATTTAATTAACCTAGATTCTACTTAGGAAATGTTTATTTTCCTTTACAAGAAATAAATAAAAATGATTTTTTTTTAAAAAGGCATTAGAATAAAAAGGATATATTTAGTTTTCTTTTCCAATGTAATTTAATTAGATTTAAAACTTATTTTTTAAATTTTTGCAAGGCATTAGTAACCAATTTTATTTATAAACATATATTTAATTTTCAATATATTTGTGTATTTCATCTATGCCCAAACTATATTGTGAATTATTTTCATCTACTACAATGATATTGTAAGGAAATAAAATATCTTTCACATAAGTTTTATGCTAATTAAAACAATGCAAACAATAAACACAATTAATCTAGATTTAAATAAGGAGTTAGGATTTGATAAATTGAAATGTTATTTTTGGAAATGAAATTTAAATGGATAGGTATTATCTTTGAATTCGATGAGAGAACATAAATGCAAAAAATATGTAAAACCAATTTGCTAGTGTCTAGAAAATGATGTCTTGGTATGTTCACCATACAGAAATTGGCACTGACTCAAAATTCTATGGAGGTCAATCTCAAGTGGCTCAAGGTTGACCCTAAGTAATGCAAATCTTTCATTTAATATTTAAATATGATCCAACAAATAGAAGACTTCAACAACCTAATGCACTGTAACCTTTGATCTTTGAATGTGTATAAGGATGATTGTATTTAAAAATACATTTGAAAAAGTTTTTAGATCGTTAGGGTCAAGATCTCCTATGTCAACCTCCTTCATGACCGGCTTTATGACCTTAGGCAAATATTTGAAGGCAACATACATAAGTGTGTAGATGACCTATATGAAGATTTTGATGCAATAGATTCATTTTACGTTTGAAATCCAAATGTTCCTAGAATGATTGTTCCTTGATAATCACATGACTCTTGGATCTATTTAATTTGTACACAAATGAATGTCTTTAAATACCAAGACATATCAATAAGTTGCACAAACATGTACCGAGTAGGCTCACAATAGCTAGTAAAAAGTAGTGGGAACTTAGGAATTTGAATTTAAAAATTTAAGAAACTCAAGGTAAATCCCAAACAATGGGGATCCATCCTTTGATACATAGATATGATCTAGCAGATAACAGATTTCAACAACCTAATCCACAATAGCCATTGATATTTGAACGTGTGTAAGGATGAATGTATGTAAACATATCTTGGAAAAGTTGTCAGATTGCTAGGGTCAAGTTCTCTTAGGTCAACATCCTTGATAAACCGACTATACAACTTTGGGCAAATATTTGAAGACAACATAGACACTTGTGCAAATGACACCTATGCAGATTTTGATGTAATGTATTCCTTTTATGTTTGTAATCCAAATGTTTCTAGATTGATTGTTCCTTGATAATCGTATGATTCCTTGATATATTTAATCGCACAAATTAATGTCTTTAAATACAAGGACATAACAATAAGTTGTGCAAACATGTACCAAGTAGACTCACAACAGCTAGTAAAAAGGGTGGGAACATAAAAATTTTAATTTTAAGGTCAATCCAAAACACCATAATACATCAATCCAAGACACTATAATATTAACTTAAGAATACATAAATGAAAATCTAATCTAATAATAGGATAAATGAATAAAAATACATACAAATGAAGTTGGAATTAAGTCTAATGTATAGGATGTGTGTAAATAAGAATAAATAAAATGCATAGTGATGGAGAAATGAGGCAAACATAACACAACAGTGTGGCACTTGTCCATAGAATTATTTCTGAAGTCATTTTATCACAATGGCACAAAACTAAAAGGTTATTGGCATGGGTATGTAAATTTCACCATCACAAATGTTTTGCAACCCATATGCAGCGTTTTCTGTTCAAATAATAACTAAAAATCAATTCAAATGGAAACGAACCTATAATTTGCCTTTGTGCTAGAAAAGGGAGCTCGCTCTCGCTACGTTGAGTGTCACAAACTCGACAGTTTCTGTTGAGTGTAGTCAGTTGTAACTGTTGAGTACGTAGTTAAGGATCTTGGACAAGATAAGAACTGAGGATTCAACCTAATGGATAAGGATTGAAAAGTAAACAAAATCTAGAAGCGTAAACATTCAAAGGAATTTCGTTTACACTGTTCAATACAATGGACGTTTAAATGTATTCAGCTGTTTTTGAAAAACCTACTGTTGAATGGTTTGAGTGGCATTCCATTTGGGTGTATAGTTGGGCTCTTTATCAGTTGATTGAGTTCTTTTGAAATGGTTGACCACGTATAAGATGTGAACCATCGTATAGCAACGTCTCACGTAAACAGCCGGTGAGTTGTAACTCACCGGCTGTATGGATTCATCGACAACTTCACCAGTCGACGACAACTAAGGACCAAATCTATTCGACTCCAGATCAGCAGCTGTTTTCGACCGTCCGTACCAACGTCAACTCACCGGCTGGTTAAGACGTTCCGTATAACAAGGAATAGTTAGAATGATATTTAACATAATCAACAGAGTCTTTTCTGTAATTTCCATAAAATTACTTATGTGTAGTAGTTCCAGTTATTCAGGTCTCTTAGAGCATAGCTTTCAAATTGAATACGATATTTAACACAAACAACGAGTTAAAAAGTCCGGTGTTGCCATCTAATAAGAGCAACGTCATGGGTCAAACTGATGAATTTTAGTTAACTCTAACTCGTGGGTTGACCAGTTCAAGTGAATGCTAATCTTGGATAAGCGTTTCCTGAGTTCTGTACTAATCAGATATTCCCTAGCAGGGCTTAAATTTGATGGCCGTATACCTGTATTTAAAGATTTTAACCCTAAAATACGGTCAAAATAAATATTTGACCATATGTTAATACATGTAATTTTTTTTAGAAACTGTAAAAAAAATAATTAATATTAAAATTTGACCATATATATATATATATATATATATATATATATATATATATATATATATATATATATATATATATATATTTCCGTTTATATTTAAATTTTTTTACTAGAAATTCTATATATAAATGTGTTTTTTGCTTTTATTTTTAATTTTTTAATAGAAACTTTTTGTATATATAAAATATATATGTATTAAAAACAATACAAAATTATAAATACATGTTTTTTGTTTTTATTTTTAATTGTTTTAATAGAAACTTTCAATAATTTCTATTATTTTAAATTTTTTGTTAGATTTTTTAAAGATATTATTGAGTTTTTTAATATTATTAGCAAATAATATTTTATATTATAATTTCTTTTTGTAGAGTGAAAATTCTCAAATAGAGACTTTCAACAATTTATATTATAATTTTTTTTTGGTAGAGTGAAAATTGTCAAATAGAAACTTTCAACAATTTTTATTATTTTAATTTTTTTTAGATTTTTCAAAGATATTCTAAATATTCTTTGAGTTTTTTATATTATTAGCCGATATTCTAAATATTCTTTGAGTTTTTTAATATTATTAGCGAATAATACTTTATATTATAATTTTTTTTGTAGAGTGAAAATTTTCAAATAGAAACTTTCAACAATTTCTATTATTTTAATTTTTTTCCTACATTTTTCAAAGATATTCTAAATATTCTTTGAGTTTTTTTATAACTACATCAGTTTGTGGTATTGGTAAGTCTCTTTTAATCTTTTTGTGTTTCTTTCTCGTATTTTTTTAATATAATTTTTGGTAGGATAAATTTATTTAGCCACTTGAATGAAGTAGTGTTGACAAATTGGGATCTACATTATACAATGTAGAGGTGTTTTCTTTATCTGTATTATATTTTATTTGGTTGAAGGTATTTTTGGATTCAACTGTGTATATTTTTCAATAAATACTTCCAAAAACTCTTACCATATTGACCAAATGATATTGAAGAAATTGATAATGATTTGGTCATTCTCTAATCATAAACAATGAACCATGAAACCACTGTACACTTTAAATTGTCAAGGAATGTGTAAATTTAGATATTAAATTATTTTTTTTGGTTTGGGTATTCCCGGGCTTTTAGCCTGGTCCGGGCCGAGAGAGACCCTTACGAGGGATCTCTTCCCATGGCTTTATCGCCGCCTGAGACCACAACTAGGGGTCTCCGTCCCCAATGGGCATTATCACCCTGGACATTAACACCCTTAGTTCAAATCCATGAGCTCGTTGACTGAGCGAAGGCCCATAGCCTACGAGCACGCCAGCCCAGCGGAGGATCCGAAAAGGATCCTGCGAGCACGACAGTCCAGCGAAGGCACAAGGCCTGCGAACTCGTTGGCCTAGCGGGGATTTGAACCTAGGTGGTGATCACCACAACCAAGTGAACTCACCACCACGTTGTGCCCCAAAGGGCAGATATTAAATTATTTTATTTATGATGAATTTTTATAAATTAGATTAATTTTTATTTATCAGATGTTGTGTTTTTTAAACAATGTGATATAGTGAACTGAACTCTTTGAGGACAAGAAATGTTGTGATAGGATAGGATATGATAGCTTCAAATCTAGTTTAATTGTTATAATCATACTTCACATCACTTTAGTGCATAAAACCATATTCATGGAGTTTTGTGTTAATAACAAGGATATTGGGTACAAAGTGCTCTTAGAAAATTTGACTTGCATTAAAAAAAAATAATTGTCATGTGAAAGGTAATAGTAAAGACAAAACCGTAGAAATTTTTTTTCTTGACAGGGAAGGTGGACCGTCAAATTTAAGCCCTGTTCCCTACTTAACTACATCTAGCTGGAAATAGAACTACTTGCAGACTCCTTAAACTATGATCTTAAACTGGAAGCTAACTTGCTTAATTTATGGTTAAGTTGATGAAATTAAAAAGAAAAATATGCAAAAAAACAAAGCATGATTTTAACTAAATTGCCTTAATCTAATCACATTGCAAAGTTTGTTGTGGGATTTTTCAATCTAATTAAATGCCTTAAGTTTAAATATCATCTATATGGTCAAAGAATCAATAGTAATTTACACTTCATTCACAATAAAAAATGGTAAATATTTGTCCTATTTTTATTGATTAAAATTAACCTTTGACTATTGAAATGGATGATATTTAAAAATAGGGGTAAAGATGATGCAATGTAAATGGGTGATATTTAAAAATAGGGGTAAAAATGATGCAATGTAACCTCAATGACAAATCAACGTTGAATGCTACTATCTTCCTCGCCCAAACAGTTGAAATTTTAGATCGCCCAATTCTCGATCGATCACTAAGTATGTCACGGAATCCCATCCTATAAAGTGTGACGCTTTGAACATTGAAGATTCAAACCATCCATTACATTTCTCCCATTAACGGATTGAGTTTAATTCTCTAAATTGTCCAGTCTTTTGACATTAGCTTCTAAGGTTACTTTGTCCTTACAATTCAAATTCTGTGCTCGCCTCTGAAAAAAACAGAACCATTGGCTTAACAGCATGAAGAGTGGTTATGTCAAACCTGATGAAGAGAAAGCAGAAAACTCGAAAAGCAAAAATGTAGTAGCTGCTCTGATGTCAATTCTCGTTGTGACTGCCCTCGTGTTTATGGCGGTCGAGGTTTCCGTGGGCTCAAATGACGATAACACTCATCATCATCATGCTTGGAGAACAGTCTCCAAAGTGGCGAACTAGGCGTGTAGCAAGACCCGTTATCCCGAACGATGCGTCTCGTCCATGGCTTCCTATCCTGCTCATCAGACTGCCAAGCTTGACAATCTCACTAGCCTCGCGTTCCAAGTGAGCATGCAAAGGGCTCAAAAGGCTCGAGACTCTGCTCTGAGTCTCCAAAACAATGTGATGAATGAAAGAGAGCGCGCGGCCTGGAACAATTGTTTGTAGCTCTTCGAAGATACCATCGATCGTCTCAACGTCTGCTCGAGCAACGGTTACCTCAGCAAAGACTCCACCATTTGGCTGAGTGCTGCGCTCACAAACCAGGAAACCTGCTTGAACGGATTTCGTGATCTCAATTTGGGTGCCACGAATCCCATCAGAGCTCTCATATCTTCAAGAGCCATGAATTTGTCGGAACTAGTGAGCAACTCGCTTTCTATGTACAAGCTCTCCACCTTGTCTGTCAAGACGGGGAATAACCGCCGCCTGTTATCTGTAAATAGCAAGGAAGATGGGGATTTATATTCTCACTATGGCCGTGTGAACGAAGATGGATTTCCCGAATGGCTATCTGCGGGAGACCGCAAGCTATTGCAGGCATCAAGCCTGGCCAACCAAGCGAACGTGGTAGTAGCTCGAGACGGTTCTGGCAATTACGCAACAATCGCGCAAGCAATCAACGCAGTGCCTCAGACGAGCAGCAAGAGATACATCATCTACATTAAGGCAGGACCTTACAAGGAGAACATCGACATATCCAGCAAGATAACCAATTTGTTGTTGGTGGGCGACGGCAAGGATAAAACCGTAGTGACGGGAAACAAGAGAGTGCAAGACGGCGTCACTACCTTCAAAACTGCAACTGTCGGTAAGACTTCCAAACCAGGACATACTTATTATTATACTGCCTAACCTCTTGTGAAGAATTTGCCCAAATGAGTTATGTGATTGATTTTGATTTTGTTTCTGGCAACGGATTCATCGCAAGAGATATGACGTTCGAGAACACGGCAGGGGCGCAGAAGAAGCAAGCCGTGGCACTTCGAGTGGGGTCTGACCAGTCGGCCGTGTACCGGTGCAGCATGAAAGGCTACCAAGACACTTTATATGTCTACTCCCTCCGCCAATTCTACCGCGAAGTTGATATCTACGGCACCTTGGATTTCACCCAGAACAGCAATATAAAGTGTCTTGGTCGTCATCCAGAACAGCAATATCATCGCCCGACGTCCCATGGCCAACCAGCAGAACACAATTACTGCCCAAGGAAGAATGGATCCGAACGAAAACACAGGAATTTCCGTCCATAATTGCATAGTGTCGGCGTGTAAAAGGGTCCATCAAGACATACCTGGGAAGGCCGTGGTAGCAATACTCTCGCACTGTCTTCATGCAATCCACTCTTGGCGATCACATTGACCCTGCTGGTCGGAATGGGACGGCGACTTTGCTCTAAGCACTTTATACTACGGGGAATACAGCAATAGCGGAGGTGGCGCAGGAACGTCACAACGTGTGAATTGGCCTGGCTTTCATGTCATCACCAGTGCCGCTGAAGCCTCCAGGTTTACAGTTGCCCAACTCATCTCTGGGAGTTCATGGATTCCGGCTACAAGAGTCGCTTTTACTGTTGGAGAGTAATTTCTCCCACAAACAAAATAGTAATGAATTAAAAGAGAAAAAGACAAAAAGGTAAAAAGACAAAAGAGGACAATAGAAAGTTTCTAAAGGAGTCTAGAAAGGCAAAGGTTTCTAGAAAGAAGAGAATGTTCTAGATAAGAAAGGTTCTAGAGGATATGTTTCTAGATGAGTCAAGAAAGAGTGGAAGAATCTAGGCATGTACCAAAGCACTCTATAAAAGAGGCATGATGTAACAGAGTTGAGTGAAGCGATTAAGCAAGCCGGTAATGATCAAGTGATCAAGTCAAGTCTGTATGATCAAGTGATCATGAATGCAGCAGCATTCCTGTATGTGATGTAATCATGTTTTGAAGTTAATGGATTAAGGTGCAGCAGCACGCATTTGAGTAATCTTGTATTTCATGTTTCTGTGTTTGTTATTTTTAAGTCTTGTGGATGTGATATCCCCACTTCAAATTTCCAAAGACGAAGTGCGAACGCTATGAGTTTTTCATTGTGGAAGTCATAGAAGACAAAAAGGCCGAAATAAGGAAGTCAGGGTTTATTAGGGCAGAGGTCGCCGCCATTTCCAAGGAAGTAAAACACCAGCAAGGAGTGAAATCGCAGATTCAAGTTTCGAGCAGTCAAGGTAAAATTGTTGCAAACTGTTTCAAGTTTTTTAAGAGTTCTATTTGATCGTGGGAGAGCTGAGCCAGTTTATCAGATCTATGTTGTGTTCGATCTAGGGTTATGAGTCATGTTTGGTGTAAAGGTCCAGAGCTAGGGTTTGTGATTGATAGTCGCTAAGAAGTGAAATCCACCGTAGATCTGTGTGATCAGAAGCAGTGGAAGAAGCCATAGCTAGCCGATGCTAAGGAAGGAGATTGCTAAAGATCATGGAGGTCATGTTAAATCCATAGCCAGTGAAGATCGAGGAAGTCACTGATGTTTTGTTGGAAGATTGCAGGTTATAGTGTTTGAACGGGAGGAATTATAAGCTGTGGTAGCTGTCAAAGTCTATCAAGTAAAAAGCTGCAGAAGGATCATTTTGGAAGAGAATACGCTAATGGCAATATATAACAGATAGATTTGAGCTGTTAGTGCAAAAGGAAGATCGGTCAACCCCTGAAGATGCCAAGTTGCAGAGGACCGATTTGAAGCTGATAAGTAAGAATAAAGGATCATTGCATTTGTGAAGATCACAAGAGATTGTTCGCCAAGAGACATCAGATCTGAAGCCGTAGCTGTGAAAAGAAGAGATCACAAATTTGAAGTTTGGGTCGATTAGAAATCACGAGTTTAAGAAGTCCCAGTTGTCCAAAACAAAGAGGCGTTGCTGCAGTTTGAACAAAAAGAGGAAGGCAAAGCTGAAGGTTTGAATGCAGTTAGCATAATATTGGAGCCAAAGGTACGCAGTTTTAAATTTTTAATCTGTTTGCAAAGGAGAACAAAGAGGCCGCAGCCCGGAGTAAAGCGTGGGAAACACAAAAAGATAAAAAGCCACAGATTGCAGCTGCTAAGAGGAGACCACAGCCAGTAAAGACGTTGGTATTGGTGAAGATTATCCAGGTTCGTGTGAAGGAGAAAGCTGCCCTATGAGATCATATGCACAAGTTTGCAGGACAAACGTTCGCTGTTTGAAGCCACAGAAAAGCATTGAAGTCATCAAAAGCAAAGTCCAGAAATTGTCAAGGGTTTGTATCAGGCAGTAAGAAAGTCTGAAGATAGTTTGCAGTCAAAGGTGAAGTGAGGCACACGAAGCCGCTAAACGAAGAAGAAATCAACAATTATAGCAAAGGGCAATAGTCTGAGGTAAGTTAATCATTTATTTTCAAATGGATAAAGCTAAGAGAGAGAAAACAGAAAAAAAAGATTGGCAAAAAGAGAAAGAAGATTGGCAAAAAGAGAAAGATGCTTTGGAAAAAGAAAGATCTGAATTCATAAAAGAATTACATCAATTGACAATAGACAAAATTGGTTTAAGGTCAGAAAGGTATGAAGCTAATGTTGAATTGAGTAAAGTAAAAAGGAAAAATGAAGAACTAGAAGAAAGATTGAAATTATTTGAACAAAGGAATGATGAATTAGAAGAAAAGATAAAGCAATTGGAAGAAGAGAATAAGATACAAAAAGATGAAATATCAAGGTTAAAAGAAGAAAATGAAAGTTTAAAAACAAAGCCATTGGTTTGTAATGTCTCGTGTGATACAAGTGATTTACGTGATGTAGCTGAAGCTAAAAATTGCAAGGTTGAAGAGGTTGGATCAGCAAAATTTGCATGTTGTGATATTATTGATGAAGAATGTAAAGCTAAAGATGACAAGTTGTTTGAATCTAAAAATCATGTTAATTGTAGTAAAGAGAATGTTGGTTTTAATATGATGAAGAAGATGGGTTATAAAGGACAAGGATTAGGCAAATATGGACAAGGAATGAAGGAGCCAATTGAGCCGATAGTAAGGCCAAAGTACGTAGGTCTTGGATATGGAAAAGCAAATCATATTACAGGTACAAACAAACTGATTCAAGAAAAGAGGAATGTTTAATGTTCTCATTGTCATAGGCAAGGACATACAAAGGAAAAGTGTTGGGATTTACATCCATGTAGCAATTGTGGATTCAGAAATCATTCAGAAAAGATGTGTTGGCAGAGACAGTGGAAAGATGAATCTATGAAGGATTGCATGAAAATGGATTGTGGATGGAGTTATGGATCAAGTTGGCAACAAATTACAGGTATGCTAAAAAGTTTGTTTAGGTATAGATGTTCATTTGTGAAAGATGATAACAAGCAGGAAAAGTTTGAAGGATTGAGGCATCATGCAAAGTTGAAAGATACAGATAGTAAGAGGACTTCCAGTTTGTTGTTCTAAATATTTCAAGGATTGAATGACTGCCGCTGCAGTGGGTGAGAGTTGAAGATCAGTAGATCGTGAAGATGATTTGAAGGCATCTTGCAAGCAAAGGATTTGAGTCACCAGAATTGAAAGACAAAGATTTGGAAGATAAATTTGGAATGATAGGTGGTCGAAATTAAGGGGGAGTGTTGGAGAGTAATTTCTCCCACAAACAAAATAGTAATGAATTAAAAGAGAAAAAGACAAAAAGGTAAAAAGACAAAAGAGGACAATAGAAAGTTTCTAAAGGAGTCTAGAAAGGCAAAGGTTTCTAGAAAGAAGAGAATGTTCTAGATAAGAAAGGTTCTAGAGGATATGTTTCTAGATGAGTCAAGAAAGAGTGGAAGAATCTAGGCATGTACCAAAGCACTCTATAAAAGAGGCATGATGTAACAGAGTTGAGTGAAGCGATTAAGTAAGCCGGTAATGATCAAGTGATCAAGTCAAGTCTGTATGATCAAGTGATCATGAATGCAGCAGCATTCCTGTATGTGATGTAATCATGTTTTGAAGTTAATGGATTAAGGTGCAGCAGCACGCATTTGAGTAATCTTGTATTTCATGTTTCTGTGTTAGTTATTTTTAAGTCTTGTGGATGTGATATCCACCACCAACATTTACTTAAGGCTTGAACTGATCACTACGATTTACTTGTTTATAGTATTGCTATTGCTATTGCTATTCCAATTCCATTTATTGTTTAAAGCTCACCAATAATTTGGTCATAGCAATCTGTCGGTTATTGTCAGTCAACAGCGTAACGAAATAAAATGTTCAACATCCTCACCAAAAAAAGAGAAAGGTTGGTTTAGTCCCACATTCGCGGGCAGACAAAATGTTCACACCCTTAGTTAAATGAGAGTTTTATGTATTATAAACAAAGTTTAGAAGTATGATTTACCATACAATGTTTGTTCATTATTTTGGTACTCGACTGGCACTTGCTATTGCTAGATTCTAAATGGAGTTTTTCCCATGATGACAGAAAACAAATATATTGGCCATGAGATTGTTTGGAATTACTTAGAGAGCTATGAAAACAAAAAATAAAATTTATTCTGCTTTCTTTAGGTTTTGCTCATGGAGTTGAAAGTGCAAGCACACAACATGAAATGCTTGAAGGATAATGTTTAGCCTTGTAGTAAGTTTTGGATACTATAATCATTTGGTATATAATCTATATTTTTAATGGCTAGTCTCTATCTTTGGCAATAATATAGATACATTTTATGCAAAGTTTTTGGAAGGTAAAAGTGGAATTAGTTGATGCATTAATGTTTCCTACAAGGTTTGTGTGATTGTGTTTTTTGACACACCAACTTAATTGGAACTGAGTATTCCCTTTTAAAAGGGAATTGTTCCTCCCAAGGTTTCTATCGTCAAGTCTTGGCTTACTTAAATAACTTAGAGATATATGTCTATTATTCCCTTCAAGGGACTACAATGATCCTAGACAAAGGTTTCATAAGGTTTACTTTCAATTGGTCCCTTTCACATCAATTTTTTAGATTTCTTTATACAATAGTTAATTAACCCTTCTAAGATTAAATTGATATTCAATATTTTTACAAACAACTCAAACTCAATTTGATCACTTCATTTTAAAACATAAGTATAATATAAAGTAATCCTGCTCTAACTAGCTTTCAAAAGAAATATCGAAAGATACAAGAGTAACAAGAGAAAATTTTTTCCTATGTTTTCCTGAGTACATGTATAGATAGTTCACAAAGTGGACAATTCAACCAAACAACCATTAGTACTAGCACTAATTGACACATAGTTGCATGGCTATAATGATGTAATCTCTAAAGGAACTTAATAGTCAAATTCCAACATTAAAACCATCATATGACATGCAAATTTTATATGCTAAAATTCATACACAAAACACTAACATCTAACCATTGTTTCATCCAATGCTTATAGTTGAACTACATATACATATAACTTAGTCCTCCAAACTCAATTTGAAACCATGAAAATACAAAACTAACAAATTGCATTCATAGCTTCTAAAATTATAGCAAAAAATAGTAACAAAAGATTTACAACATTCAACAAGTTTAGATTCGGGGCTTTTATAAGAAAATTCTTGGTAAAGAAGTAGATATGGGCAATGAAATCCCATAAAATCTTAACTAAAATCATTTAAAATATAATAAAGTAGACTAATGTAACATGCCCAAAAAGCAACTAGAATTTTTTTTTACATAATCTAATAATAAAACATACACATCCCATATTATGTATGTCATAATCCATGAGAATCAAATAATACATTAAATAATTTTGAAAGTCTCATAAGTACATATCAATTACCAACAATGAGGATAACATCATTCCATATTTCAAATATACAAAGGGGTCAATACTACAACTCTCATAGATGATAATAAATATATTAATCCATAAGCCAACTCCACATGTACAAATGGCCATTACATAGTACATCATAAATATAAATATGAAGGATTTCAATTCAACTTTGTAAGCTAATTCCTCCAAGTTGTTGCATCAGATGGAGTAGGTTTGAACCCACTAGGAGGATGTCCCTTTCCTCCCCAGCCATTAGTCCGGCAATGAAGCTTCCAACCAATAATCCAAGAGTGTGGGAATAACATACAACACTAGTGATTATTTATTCGATTAATTCCTTATCTTTATGCACTCATAGAAACCATTCCACACACATACAAGATCACACTTAAAACCATGAATCATAACTTAAGCATACTACAGGGAATACAACAACAGCGGATGTGGCATAGGAACGTCAAAACGTGTGAATTGGCCTACCTTTCATGTCATCACTAGTACCACTGAAGCCTCCAAGTTTACAGTTGCCCAACTCATCTCTGGGAGTTCATGTATTCTCATAACTACTCTTCTTCATCAACTTCACTAATATCATCTACTACTGCTCCTCTCTATTGTGCCCTTTCTATGGCTTCCATTCTCACTGCCAAGTTCTGCAACATGTCAAAAATTCCTTCATCATGGCCTCTTCAGCCTCTACCTCGAGCACCTCTTCCTCTCATCATTCTCGGCACTGGCATTCTGCCCACTCCACAAAAGCCCACTCTTTAGGCTCTGATACCAATCTGATGGCACAATATCATGCATCAACACTCTAATGCCATATACGATGGCAACCCAACTAATTCAGTCCAAAAAAGGAACACAGAGGAGAACAGAGGAAACAACAAACAATAGTATTAAATGTCTAAAGGTTATTCAATCGACCTTTGCCAGGCGACAAGAATATAGACAAGGATTATTCATTCATATAAGCAACAGAAACAAAAACTCTCCAACAGTATAATATCAATGAGATTCGATCTGTATTAGATTACAAGCCATATATTAAGACTCTTTTATTTAATAGTCACCAGTTCGACCTTGCATCGACACTATACATTCAATGAAACAGAGACAACATAACCTGTTATTGTGGACTTCCAACCTCCCAGTCTGATTCGTCTCTCTCTCATGCTGTCCCAACTTCCTCCGTTGCTGAGCCTTTTAATGACAACCTCAGATCCCCATCGATCTCTGCCTCTTTCCTTCTCTATGGTGACTACTCCTCCCGAATCTCCATGTGTGCCTCTCCTTTTTGTTCTCCAACTCTCGATCTTGATTCTTTAGCATTGATTTTCTTCTGACTGTTCCTTGTCTCCCTCATCGTTCTGGCAGTTGTCAAAACTTCCTTCTCTGCTAGCGATGGGAACTACTTCACACTTCATGATCAAAAACTATCTCCATTGTTTCCCATAGTGACAGTTACCAAGGAATTCGATGGAACCAACAATGGCTCTCTTCAAACCAACACCATAAACAAACAAAACTCAACAACTAATAAAAAAAAAGTTTGGTGGGATGCCCCTTCATCACTAAATCCTTTCATGGCAAAAATCCTACCTCAATCCTTGTAGCAATTTCATAAAAACAATGGAGATGAACCAATCTATTCATAGACCACAACAATTCTTCACGAAAAAAACACTTTCAAGTCCTTAAGCTTCCATAATCTGTTTTCAATTCTTTTTCTCCAAAAATTGTGCTATTGATAATTAACTAAATCTCCTTTTAATAATCCTTCATTTTCTTTGCAAAACCTAAATTAAACCTAAAACAAAAAATATAATGGTATATTCCTTTTAAAAGAAAATAATAATAAAATATCCTTATTCTTTCTCATGCACATTCTTTTTTTAAAACAATAATATTAGAATTTTTTTTTTAATAATTCTATTTAAATAAAAGAATCCACTTAAAAATTAGTATTAGAAAATATGATTTTCTAATTTAGAAATAATAATATAATAATTTATTTTCTAAATCCTTAAAATAGACTTGCACATTCAATAATTAAATAAATTAACAAATTAAAATAATTAAACTTATTTCTTTGCCAAAAGAAATTAATTACCAAAATAAACAAATAAAATAAATAATATAATGCAAACACTATTTATTTATTTCAAATTAAATTAACACTTCTCATATTAATTAATATTTTCTCATACACTTGAACCATAGAATGAAACACTACAATCCGAGAACCTAGTTCACCTTCCCCATTACCTATACCTATTACACAACACATCTTGCCACACAAAACTTTAGTAATTTTTGTTAGTCACATGTATATAATAAAAAAATTGACATTTAATAATTACTTATGCCATCATCATGTATATAGCCTACAAGAACCATAGAAAGTGAACACACTATTATTCCACATCCCATTATCTAATAAAAATAATAAAACACCGTGGAATAATAATACTGACATATCATAGAAATTATCCACAAAGAGGTAAAGTCAGGGATGTTACAACTAATAGAGTACTAAATATAGCAACAAATTTGATCAATAGGTATCCTCTTATCCTCAACACATCCTAGGTATCCAAATATTTAGTTAAATATACTAAACCAGAGATTTAGTAGTCCCCTCTACTCTATATGACTAGTAGTTTGCAAACATGTTTTCTTCATCGATGATCCTCACTTGTACCAATGCCTTAATTATTTCCTTTAGATGACCTGACACATTACAACATTGTTCATCGGCAATGATAGTGGCATTATTCATTCTATCCTGATGCTAGTCTTCAAGGTAAATTCCATCATAGTTCTCCCTCATTCCTTTCTAATAAATTCCATTTTTCTAAGAATTTTTTCTTAAAGTCATTGAACTTGGTTTTGAAACATTTCCTTAAACTTGTTCTCCTTGATCATCTAAAACTCTTTTATACCCAATAATTGTGAACTGAGAACTTAATTTATTAACATATGTTGTTATTTTATCTTGATTTATTCTAATCTCAATCAACTATCTTTGAGCTTCTTTTTGGGTATCTTCAAGAAATGACATGACAAAATTTAACTCTTAGTCTATCATCATTGTCATGTTTCTAGGACCACCATCTTTCTTCACCTACTTAATAAATTCAACCTTTTTCATCAAGTCTTTTAACTTTTTATTCATTCACTTTGATCTTTCATATGACCTTGTTAATATTCACCTATAATATATTAAATTATGACCTTGTTAATATTCACCTATAATATATTAACATACTTCAACTATTGATATAATTTATACAATTGACCTACCACTTCTATCAATTTATGTATTTCAATCATGATTCTCTATTACATCTCTTCATTTTCTTTAATTAGAAATTTAACTTGGTCCACTACCACATTAGGTATTGGTTTGATCATTGAAGGTATCTCCTCTATACCATTTTGCTTCTTGCACACTCTAAAAGTTCTTGCTTTGATTGAACAATGACATCATGGTTTGATGATTTTACTTTTCTATTTAATAGTCTTTTTAGCTTCCCTATTCTCTTGTCATAGGCAACTTCAGTTCAAATATCCTCAATATGCATTTCTAGATTTTGTTGAAGCCTAGCCTATTGAATTGCTAGTCTCATCGAGTCTATATCTAAGATTTGTGGTATTATCATTTACATTACATTCTTGATAATTGTGATAGTAATAATTGAAGCAACTATAGAATTCTCCATAATTGTAATAGTAATAATTGAAGCAACTATAGTGGTCTAGATAAACACTTAATTCTATTATTTGGGTTTTAATGATATCACAGCAGATTTTAAAATGCTATTAAATTTTGTAGGTACTAGTTATTAATGGAAGATAATGGCTCCATACGTGTACATAGGCACCACTAAATTATAGTTTCAATTCTTTTGTTAAGATAGGTATGGAACACCCGTCACTATCACCAGACATCGTAATCACATTCGATCGGGATTAAAAAAACAAACCAAAACGATGGTAAAGAAGTGATAAACATACACGTGCACATCACATTAAAAAACGATACACACGCGCCAGTTTCCACATGCTCTTCCGTACACACAACTTACTGCATTTGACATAAAGATGCCTTTCACAATACCTGCACCCACACTCTCAAAAAGTTTCTGAAAAGGTCATTCCAAACTCTCTAGAGTGCACTCCAAGGCCAAGCTCCCTGGAATGAATCTGCACCTTAGACGTCTATGAGTTTGAGCTCCTTTATTGAACGATTTGCCCTTGGCTAAGAAGAGGAGTTCGCTTAAGGAAGATTAATGAAGAAAACAACTTACTCAAAACTATGCAAAACGGCTATTGATGTTTCACTCGAGAATCCTACCTGTAAATAACTATCCAGTCATGAATAGCAGCGTGGAGAAAAGGTAAAGTACAGAAAGCCTTGTACAAAATACTTAAAACCAAATTAATAACAAGAAGAATCTGCAATAAAAGAAAGCACGATATAACTAAATGGGCTTAATCTAATTATAGTGCATGTTTGTCGTGGGCTTTCTCAATACAAGCAAATGCCTGATGCAGTACAACCACTGTAAAAATTCAACGTTGAATACTGCTGTCTTCCTTCCCAAACCGTTGAAATTTTTAGGCGGCATACGAACTCCACGCCCTCGTAGCTGCCAGGTTTGACAATGAGAGAGTTGAGAATGGAGTGAGAACATAAAAAAATCTAGATAAATTGATGGCATGCAATGAGAATTTCATGGCATGCCTAATGCAAACTATTATGATGTCAGCATACAAAGAGAAGAAGTTATAGGATTTTGTCAGGAATCTGACCTCCCTCATATGCTACCTACATTTTGCAATTTGACAACAACTCAGTAAAACTTTCTATTCTAATGGTGTATTTCTGAAACCTGCAAAAGCATCTACTTTCTATTCCATGTTTATCAAATGACACGTAGAAACAATAGGACACATACTATCCTAAGCAATCCATAAATAGAGAGCATTCATAGAAAAAGAGGACTTCTATGAAGTGCTTATGCCTATACAGTCACAGTCAAATAGTGTACCGATATAACCATCAAAGTTGAAGACCTTGACACAAATAGTCCTTTCCAAAAAAATGTTGAATTATTTATTAAAACAAGAAAGAGTGCTGTTTTTTATTTTCATGCCAAATTATATGATTAAATTAAAAATTTGCAGATAAAATGGGAATTAAATTGCAATTTCTGCCTTTGGGATTTGTGTCCAGATATATATTTTTAAATGATGATCCAATTCAGATCAGATCACTGACCCTTCCAAGCTGTGTGATTACTTGCGACAACTAGAGAATTTTTTCCAAATATTTGCTATAATGTTATTTTTTCTAGCACTTTACTGAAAAGGAGATAATAATATTGTTGTCTTAGTGTCTATTCTATTCACTCCGATAATCAAAACTGGAGCTATTTTGGAATTTTTTCTCTGTTGATGGAAGCCTTTAGGTAATTTAAGGTACTAGTTCTTTTAACGTTGTCCATGGCATCTCAATAAAGAAATTGATTTGATACATTAGAAAGGAAACGCTACAACTATTTACTCTTTAATAATTGAAAATTTTCTCCATTTTTTTGTCTCTACCTGTTTCACAAATTATTATAAAAGTTTTGTTTCTACAGGGAACACGACCACCAACTACTTGAACCCTAGAGAACTTGCAAAATGCCAACACAAGCTAAGAGAAAGACTTGAAAACAAAACATGGTGATAAAGCTAGAGGCTCAAACTGCTACACCACTCCTACACCTGAGCACTGTCATGATGCAAGCATTCTATCTTCAAATGCCCTATAGTCTTACACCTACTTTTGTATGTAACCAATATGGCATGAAATTAAATGAGTTAGATATGCTCTTAGATTGTTCCCATGAGCTAAACCAAAAAATTATCTTCAGTAAAGCCCTACCATAAATACTTGTTCCATTGATTACCGTAAGCTTTATCATGCCAACCTCACCCTTTGTTGCTACCTTAAAAGAATCACGTTAACCATACTTATCTCCAACCATTGTTACATCACACACGAATGCCTCCCAACTACCTCAAAGATATAAAAGCCCAAATTATGCTTCATTGTTGAAACAAAGAACCTATAGAAACACATCCCCTAGACATGAAGCCCCTCCCAATACCCAGGGAGATTTACATGAATTGATTTATTTTGTCAAAAAGGTCATGTGTCATACCTATAGAGGTATATCTCTTTCAGACATTATTTCAAATAGTTTACCTGCATTACTTGTGTTTCCACATTTTTCAATTTGTAGTTTCTAAGGCCTTTCAACAGATCTTCTATGTGCAAATTCTGCAATTGTTGAATTCCATGAAATTACATTACTTTTAGGCGTTTAAACTGATCCACATTCCTTGTATATGTCATGCTGCAAACCCTTCTTACCAACTACTAGTAGCAAAGAATATAGGATGCTCTATCTTTTTCAGACCTTCACTCATTTTCTGGTACCTAGGGCAATATAATCTACAGGATGTAATCATCAGATATGCTTACAGATCCAAGAGAAAATAGATGAGTTACAAATAACTACTTTCTAACAAATACAATGACAAAGAAAATGACATTGCAAACTAAACATTTGCTAACTAGTGCAAATTAGGTATGGTGTCTACTTTAATAATAAAAAAAACACATACTCGTCAGTTTCTTGCTTCAAAGGAGAATGTTTCTGAATTTCTACAATCACCCATTTTTTTAATATACTGCCTATTGCCCACCACTGAGTTCTACACCTCTCCATGCATCACACACCTATCCATCAAATTCCAAAACATAGAAAATAAAGAAACCCTAAATGTGCCACCTCACTGCAAGAGCAAACAACATTAATTCCTAGCTCGAAATTCACACCTCTTGCCTTGTGAAATGACCGGACAATTCCAGCATCCTTGAAATTCACACCTTCTCTTGCCTCGTGAAACCCCCATCTCTTCTGGCATACTACAACCATTAACATGGGCTTGTAAATAAGAGTTCACCAAACCTATCAATGCTTATTGTCTGAGCATGTTCTTGTGCAAAACTTTACACTACATATTAGCTACACAGAATAACACATTAAGAACAACCCATTGGCTATAGTTCCACGGTAGGAACTAATAATTGAAGCAACTATAATGATAGATTAGATAAGCACTTAATTCTATTATTTAGGTCTTAAAAGATATCAGAGTAGATTTAAAAAATGCTTTGAAATTTTGTAGGTATTAGGTGTTAATGAAAGATAATGGCTCCATATGTGTACATAGGCACCACTAAATTATAGTTTCAATTCTTTTGTTAAGATATATTGATAATGGAACACCCTTCACTATCACCAAACATCGCAATCACATTTGGTCGGGATAAAAAAAAAACTAAAATGATAGTAAAGAAGTGATAAACATACATGTGCATATCACATTAAAAAATGATACACACATGCCATTTTCCCCATGCTCTTCCATACACACAACTTACTGCATGTGACATAAAGATGCCTTTCACAAGACCTGCACCCACACTCTCAAAAATTTTCTAAAAAAGTAATTCCAAACTCTCTAGAATGCACTCCAAACTCCCTGGAATGAATATGCACCTTACACATCTGTAAGTTTGAGCTCCTTTATTGAATGATTTGCCTTTGGCTAAGAAGAGGAGTTCTCGTAAGGAAGATAAATGAAGAAAACAACTTACTCAAAACTATGCAAAATTTCTATTGAGGTTTGACTCGAGAATCTTACCTGTAAATAACTATCCAGCCATGAATAGCAGTGTGGAGAAAGGGTGAAGTACAAAAAGCCTTGTACAAAATACTTCAAATCAAATTAATAACAAGAAGAATCTGCAATAAAAGAAAGCATGATATAACTAAATGGGCTAATCTAATTATAGTGCATGTTTGTCACGGGCTTTCTCAATACAAGCAACTGCCTGATGCAGTACAACCACTATAAAAATTCAACGTTGAATGCTACTGTCTTCCTTCCCAAACTGTTGAAATTTTAGGCGGCATATGAACTCGACACACTCATAGCTACCAGGTTTTGAAAGGGAAAAGAGAACCCAGCATGCACCTTACAACATCCTATATTTTACTTAAACAGATATTCAATAACTTGATGCGAGCACATACTACTATGCCCTTAAAGCGGAAACATACATAGTTGATTTCTCATCTCATTAACCCTTAGAGGAAAGATAATGTAGGTTACAGATCTAAGAAAATTTTAGCACCATAATGTCATGTAAGTTAACACCTTAAGAACATGAAAGAAGAAGAATAGAAGAAAGATAGACAGAAGAGAAGAGACACCAATATACGTGGGGAAAACCCTTTCAGGTAAAAAACCACACTCCAAAGCATCGAACCAATGTATTAATTTGAAACAACAAACATGTTACAATACACTTGCAGGCTCAAAGCCTTAACATAGAGATTTACATCTTGCTCCTCTGGAGGAAAAACTGACAGCATAACCCTACATAAAAATCTCCTCACAAACTTCTCGTCAAGCCTTCAATTTATAGACCTCTCACAACCAAGAAACCATTATGTGGTTTTCAAAACCATGTGCGAAACCTCTCATGAGGTGTAGTGCCCAAAAAAGCGAGATTCCAGTCTAAAATTAGGCTCTCACGTCCAAAATATTCTCCCTTATTTTTGACCCTTACAGTTGTCATAGAATCTATAATAATATCGCTAAAAATGACCCTTCCATAATATACTCCTAAGTGGGCATCTTTTGACAACTAATAAATGATTTTCAAGGCACCGACATGTGGCACAAGTGCCAACTAAAAATTCAAACGCCCCTCTTTTATGTTGGAGCTAAATAAAAAAATAACCAACTGTGGAAAAATATTAAATGACAAATAAAAATTAATAACAAAAAATTTTGCAAGATTGAGACACCTAATTTTCTAACATTCTCCCATTTGTCGAATACCTTGCAAGAGTCAGGGGATACACAACCAATCTGTGAACAACCAAGGTTACCATACTGCCTCAATTGAACTCCACTGTGCTCACGAGATTTACAGAAGCACCTGTAACATCTTCCAAGTGATCACCAACATGACAAAAAGATTAAAATTCTAAAAACATGATGAAACACCAAATGTCACATAGACACACCAATGTATCAAACTTCAAACCCATTACCTAAACACAACTATGAAGTCCAAACTTCCTTCAAAACAAGATCAAGCATGAATGCTTTAAAAATAGTTAGAACAACAACCTGGTAGATTTAAACTTGGTAAAAAAGTCTTCTAGTGTGTTAAATGTTCTTGGACTCAAACTGATTAACTCATTCTCTAGCTCATGAGCTCTCATCTCATCTACCTTACCAAAGAGCTTCTCAAGAGCGATCCATACCTCGTTGGGGGTTGACGAAGATTCTACATGAAAGAGTAATTCTGGAGAGATGCTAAGACATAAACAACTGAAAGCCTAGTCACACTTGTTAAATCATTTATCCTTCTCTCTATCAACTGTGGGTTCTTTTTCAGTGCCCTTTGTAACCCTATGTAACCCTTTATTTTTCAACATAAGATTGATTTTGGATTTCCAGTCATGATAATTAAATGGGGTTAAAGGTGAAATGGCCTGATTAGAGTCCATAGTGCAATTGTACAGAAGAAATGTGGAAAGAGAAAAGACACACCACACGACTCAGATAAATCCTTGTAATTATAATGTGATCCCCCCTAATTTTGGTACTTTATAAATAGTGTGTGGGCAAAAATTGCTAATTACATAATTTTAAATGCTCCTTAGTTTATTTTGCCAAAGAATATTTGGACAAAAATAAACTTTACAAGGAGTAATTAAAAAAAAATTTAGAACAAGTCTAAATATAGATTTTTTTTTAAAATGAGTTTTTTGAAAAAAAAAGCTTTTTAAAACAAATTTTAATATAGCTTTTTCTTTAAAAACCCCTGATTTGTTAAAAAAGTAAAAAATAGGGCAATTTCTAGAAAAAATCTGTCAAATTGGAAGGCAAAAATACATCTGTTTTCTTGAAATTCCCAAAAAAACTGATTGGAGACTGTGTTGGGGGAAATTGAGTTGAGACTGGCAAAAAAAACCTGCTATGCTGGGTGAGTTTTGTCTAATTCTGGGTGAATTTTTTCTTGGGAGGGTAAATTAGAGCTGATGCTGGCAAATTTTTGTGCTGAGAGGGTGAATTGAAGACTCCCGTGGGCGATTTGTCTTCTACTAGCACATACAAGGCACAGGAGCAATTTAAACCTGACATGGAGGGTGTTTGGCACCAGAGAGGGTGTGTTTGACTAAATTAAGTGATTGAAGACATTGATGAGCTATCAAAAGGCACCAACTGGCCTTTGTAAGGTCTCGCGGGCCTGTTAAAATAGGTCGTAGCCTATGTGCAAGCCCAGCATGCCTGGTAACAAGTCGCAGACTGCATAAAAACAAGTTATGCCTATCTTAAAAACAAGCCAGCACCTCAAACACTTGTGGTCTACCTTTAAAATAGGAAATAAGTCACTCAAAAAGCCTCCAATGAGGCCGCAGCTCTCGTCCAAAGACTATGTGCCAAAAAAAACTAATCTTTAATTTTTTTATGCCTCTAGAGCAAAGAAGACTTCTAAACAAGGGTTGACCACATAATAATAGAAAAAAAATGCCTCAAGAATTAAAATTTTTTCCTCTACAACAGAAAATAGCCTCTTGTTGAACCAGATATACACTATGAAGCTATACTCAAAGAAATTGATAAATGAATAGGTCTACAACCCTTCGAATCCTGCTCTAATACCAAGTAGAAATCATAAACATTCATGGAGGATTGCAAACACTCACACAAGTCACGAAAGGTAAACTATCGCACACTCAATGTTATCAAAGACACAAGCAATATGCAAAGCAAACTGGATGATCTATTAGCTTCCAAGAGGTAGTACATATTGGGAAAAATTGACTAAGAATAGTCAAACCAATAATAGCTAAAACTCACTAACAATAGTGGTGCTTCGAGAATAGGAAAAGCAACCACTTAACTTAGACAAAGCTAATCTAGGCACGCTAAGGATAGCACATGGCTAAACATAGATGAATGTGCACACCTAAATAAGATTAATTTACACTAATAATTAAATCTACATGTTTTAAGTTAAATGCATAGCTTGCTTATCTACTTGAAATGAGGTTATGTTGTGAACTAACATTAAGATTTAGTGACATTCTTAAGATTCTTTTAGTGCAATAGGGAATTGTTCAAATTTATCATGTTGATATTTTTACATCTACATCGTGGTTAACCTCAAGAAATATGCCCCTTCACTTAAGTTGAGCTTAAAGAAGCAGGAGAGATTTTTCCTCTCTTATCATTAGCTCATAGTTGTCCACTTACCAATCATAAGTTTTAGCCAATCATCCCAAGTTGTCTATCCCTATTCTTGTGTATTGTCTTACTCTTTAGGGGATATGGGATTACAATTTGAGTGCCAAGAATTGACTTGAGGGAGAGTATGAAGATGTTGATGCTGAAGAAGATCATGCTACTAGTACATGCTCAAAGGAAACAAAGGTATATTCTTTTACATATACCTTCCAGTGTCCATTATTTTATGTTGATATGCCTTCTTCTTCTAGATGCTTTGTTCTAAATGGTCATTGTATGTTGTCTAATGTGGTTGTCCATAAAGGTAATTAAATTTTTTATGAGTTTACTTGGCATATATTGGAGGGCCCACCTATATTTTGGGTACTACATGGAGGAGTTTATTTTTTTAGCTAAATTTTAAATACCTTTGCTACCATGTTTTAGGTTTTTTTTCCATGCATAGGGAGGAAATACATATTTGTATAGTGGTAGTTTTGGATGTACATTGATGACCACCATATTCACTTGCATAAAATTAATGCTTAATAGATTTGATTTCTCATTTTGGCAACTTGTATAAGTATGTATCCCCATGTTTATTAATTCCCTATGCCCTAGTTTTCAAAAAATTTCCTTACAAGTGTAAACAGTATAAATAAAGGCATTCCTACTCAACTATCTCATGTTGGTTTTGGCACCATGGCTAGGTTTTGATATGCAACAAAGGCAATTTTATTTTTTGTGTAGGTATCAAATGATACTATCTAATGTACTATAGTTGGGAAACATGATTTGTGGCCTAGCCCTATTTCTTGTAGGCATGTATTTCCTTAAATGAGCATGGGCTATTAATACAATGTGCTTTGAAGGTTGAATTATGATAATTTATTGCATGAAGGAAAAGATAATGATACCCCTTTAGGCCTAGAAATCATTTTCAATTGTTTATTTGTATGATTTTGAAAGATTTGATCCCTTTTGTACTCTCAATCTAATTCTATGAGGATTTTATCCCTTATGCCAATATAACTCTTCAATGCTTGCAACAGAGTGTTGAATTGACAATGTTTTATGTTGATTTAACTAGCAAACTCAAAATACCCACACCCCTATGCTAAATTTAGAACTGTGATTCTATGTGAGATACTTTGGTTTGTATGGTCTATCTCTTATATGAATTTCTCCATGAATTTTAGGCGATTTTTCAAGAATCTATTATGTTTCTCCTTCTACATTTTCTATTTTGAGTGTTATGCATGATTAGTTAATTAACATAGAGATCATAAAATCTTTGTGAAAAATTTTTGTTCGTTCATTAATCTTTCTAGTATTTTCCATCTTTGATACTATAATAGATGGGTGATGTATTAGGCATATATATAGCCAAGTTTATGTGTGTGAATGTAAAGCATAGTCATTATTATTCTTGGATCCATTATTTTAATGAACTTTGTGATTCCTTGTGTACTTGTTCTTTTGGTTTTAATCTCAATTCCATCATCAAATGAAGATTAAAGCACTATTCTTTAACACCCCAACTTCCCACCACACCTAAATTTAAAGCTAAATTAATAGAGTTAGTTGTCCTACTAACTTTGCAAGCTTGATGTTTAGATAAGATCTTATGTCAAGAGAACCAAATCAAAAAATATTTTTGTAGGGATTTGCATTATTGTTCCCCACTAAAGTATGTATAAGGTAAATTCTTGATTTGTAAAACAACATTGGGGATATAATTTTGCATATTTTTGGTTTCATGTACATGACTTATTTATCCTCTTGAAAATGGTTACATTGTAAACTAGCATTGAAGCTCAGTGATAGTTTTTTGAGTCTCCTATCATGATAAGGTATGGTTTATGTTTGAAAACCAACTATGTGTTATTATTTATATTTAATTATCTTATGATTAACATCAGGGTAACACCTTCCTTAGTTTGGTAGAGCCCAAAGAAGAAGAGTTGCTCACTCTTATGACTTGGTCCTTTATTGTTAATTGTTTGTTGATGAGTCTTACTCATGTGTCCACATTGACAAGTATCCCATGTATTGAGCATTATGTCTTCCCTCTAGGATTTGTGGAGCTACAATATGGAGTGCCAACACCTAGAGCTAAGTATACCTATTCTTGTATTCAATGTTTTGCATTTTCTTCATTTTAGTTATCTATCCCATCTCTATTTTCTAAGTTAATTATGCCCTAATTAATTGCATTTATTTAATTAGTGTAAATATTTATATAAGTGTGATTAACACCCTTACAAACACATTACTATGAGACTAAAAAATGAATGGAAGAATAGAACTTAATTTGTTCATCTCTTCCATTCTCATTAAAAGTGATTCTCCTAAAACAAATTAAATTGGCCACTTTTATGAGGCATTCTCTTTAACCACTGAATAAGATGGTACTCTAAAATATTAGGGTCATACCATTGTCTTTAGAATAGACATGGATACATACTCTTGCATTCTTTAATATTGACATAGAAGAAGCAACCTAATTAAATCATGCTTCTATAGGTTATGAACATGAAGATTATGACCCAACAAAAAAATAGAAATAAGAAAGAAACAATTTGAAATAGATAAACAATGGTTTCCAAAGAAACATAAGTGCTACAATCATCACCTTGCCTTCCTTTACCAGAGATTTGAATAATAGAAAGCAATGGCTTCATTTGTAGACCAAATGCTTAATTTTTTCTTATTTTTTATTTTGTGGCAATAACTACCAAAGCAATAGAGTTTGAATGCATAAAAAACATCAAAGTAGAAAATAGTATGATAAAGTTTCAAGGAATTTTAAGAAAAAGTTGCCTTCCTTTACCAGAGATTTGAATAATAGAAAGCAATGGCTTCATTTGTAGACCAAATGCTTAATTTTTTCTTATTTTTTATTTTGTAGCAATAACTACCAAAGAAATAGAGTTTGAATGCATAAAAAACATCAAAGTAGAAAATAGTATGATAAAGTTTCAAGGAATTTTAAGAAAAAGTTCAAAATGTAATGTAATTTAGCAAAATAAAAAAACTAATAAAATTGTACCATAAGTTTTAAAGTGTTTTCAAAAACATTCAATATATAATTACATATTGGTAAAATTAGCAGACCTTATTTGCCACAATCCTTGCTTCGGTGAAGTGCCACTAAATCTTTTTCATACACAAAAAGTGACTTAATTTGAGTGATAAAAATACATTCGATTGGTAATTGTTGACCATTTTATGGTGACCATAAAAAATAGTTCAATGGTTAAATATCAATATAAAATGAGATGCGGCAGCTAGCAAAGAAAAAGAAATTAGAAAATCAGTTTAAAAGAAATGAAATGCAAATTGCATGTGGTGCCCAACATTCTCTAGCATGGTAGAAATAAAAAGAGGATTTTAGGCTTTATTCTCAAAATGTGCAGCTACTGTCAGATATAAATAAAATCAATGGTTCGTAGGAGTTTCCAAGGATCCCAAAGGAAAATAAAAATAAAATGCACGTCATTGGCTCATTCTTCCAACTTAGTAAAAGGAAAAGAAATATTTAAAATGCACAAGGAGTGGAAAGTTACGAAAAGTATTAAATCAAACTATGGCATAATTTTAATATGTCAAATAACTTTCCAATATTTGATAATGCTTGGGCATTATTTAATATTTCTGCAATTGATTTGTTTTGATCTAATGGTTTGTGGGAATTGCAAAGATTTTCCAAAGGAAAGTACAAAATAAATGCATACTATTAGTTGGAAGTCTCCAATATAGAAACAAAAGAAATAATATTTAAATGTTGCTCAAAATAAGTCCAACTTACGGGAAAGTAATTAAATTAAATCCATGTCATATTTCTAATATGACAAGACAAGTGTTGAGGCCCATCAATATCTTTTCAACATTTAAATAATACTTATGTATTATTTAATATTTCTGTAAAAGCAACAAAGACTTCGCTACAAAAATCTACTCTAAGAAATCAAAGGTATTTAATATTATTTTAATCAATTTAATTAAAATAATCATTCATGGTAGTCCACTGTAATACAAAGGGAAAATATCAGAGATAACCCCTGCCATTCTATGGAAGGTTGTCATAGAGCATATTTATTATTTTAATCATTTAATTAAAATAATTATCCAGAACTAGTTCATACACCAAAACCAATACCGCGAAATCCACAACCAATGCTAGTAAAGCTCCAGCTATGCAGATCAAGCTCTGGTGTTCTCTAAAGGTTTGCCCATATTAAAATTATATTATTTTAATATTAAAGCTTACTTTAATATTAAGATATTAGTATGAGGCCAGCCTATATTTTAATTATTAAAAATTGAGGTTTTAATGATTAAAGTGAATGAAATTATTTAAAAAGAAATCAAATGCAAAAGGAAAAATCATTTATGGAGAAATATTTGTGATGAAAATATCAAAGAAGTGAATTTTAAATATTTTAATATTCCAAATGTCACAAGGAAAAACAACAAAAATAAAAAGAGACAAAGTAAAGCTACAGTAGAGAATTTCATGCACAACAGAGAAGGAAGGGAAATTAATTTCATAGAAAATTCAAAAGAGGAAAAATATGAAAATAGAGGTGGTAGGGCATTTAATTTCAGCATAAGAAATGTTCTAGATTGTAAGGTGAAGTGTGTAGAAAAAGAAATTAGCACCAGTAAAAATAAAAATCTTTTATAGAAGGTGAAGTGTACAGCATATAATTAAAGTGTCGGCAAAGATATTTTCATAGGGAAATAAATTTGAGAATCATAGTACTAATTATTTTGTCAAAGTATTTTCAAGATTTAATTTACTAAATATTTAGAGAAGAGTGTTCACATAAATAATGTCAAAAAATTGATGAGCTACTAGCATCTGCAACAAAGCATTAAAAGTTGCAGTCACATCTCAATTGTCGCAGGCTTCCCTCTTTTTTTCCCTCTCCTTTCTCTCATTTTCTATATATACCTTGGAGATTGAATTTAGTGTTGTTGTTAGATGATGGTTAGAATATATTTTACAAATCTTTTGCTATTGTAGTTTTTCTAGTTACTCCGAAAAGGCTAGGCAAATGTTTTTTCGACAGAGCTAGCTATTTTGTGTTGCTTTGAGTCTGTGGACAGCTGTATGTTTCTCTCTATAACCTTATGATGGTCAATACAAATGAGTAATTTTCCTTTACCTCTTGTATTGTTGTTGGGTGTGTTAATTTTTGGGATTGAGATGTGGTGGTTTCTGATCCTTTTGCTTTATCTAAAAATTTTTTTTTCTGTCATCCATCTATTGTTTGGCTCCAGGGGAACCTCTACATTTATTTCCATTAATGGGTTATGTTGCAGTACATGTAATCTTAAAATCATACCATGATATTAATTTATGAGGCTATTACTCTAGAAGTTTTGACTCATCATTAGTGTGCATAAAGTAATATGATTGTCATACGTGCTCTTAGTCTCATTATTGCACTTGATTATGATATAGTGAGTTGCTAAGCTCTTATCACATGGTTGTAGGATGCATATTCTTGGCTTATGGTCTTTCATGCTTTCTATAGTTTTTTATCAATATGTTTCTCTCTTCACCTTCCCCTTTGGTTAGAGTTAGCTTGGAGTAAGTGGGGAGTCGGCCCTATCTTTGGGTCACATCCCACATTTGTAGACATTTCCATTGTTGATGATCATGCCTATCAAAGTGCTTTTGTACGCCAAAACCTTGGCTACACAAAAAAGACCATCTACAATAATCAAGATCTGCACTATAACACAAGGTTGTTAATGATGTTGAGAAAAGTAATGCTTATTAATAAAAAATAAAATATATTGTTAAAAGGAAAATAAATTAAAAAAATTCCATTACTTTTAAATCATAAATTTATTATAATTAAAACTTGTTATTTTATTTTTATTTTATAAGGCTTCTATATATACTCTCAATATTTTTTATTTACTGCAATAATATGTTACTACACATATGTAGTGTTTTCATTTGAAATTGTAACAATGGAAACAAACCTACAAGTTGGTCTTTTGTGCTAGAAAAGGGAGATTACGTGAAATCATTCTGGTAAAGAAGATTAATACAGTTTGAGTTGGCCTGTTGGTGAAGAACTAGCCCTCTTGAAAGAGAGGTCACAAGTTCATGGAGTATGAGGTAGTCCCATATGTTATAAGTCACCTATAGAGCCAAAAACATGCCGCTCGACATCGTGGATTATAAAAGGATCCATTTCCATTTCCATTGTGATTTCTAATGTCGCAAAGTCCAACAGTTTATGTTGATTGCAGTTAGTTTTAACTGTTGAGTACTTAGTTAGGGATCTTGGACAACATATGAACCCAGAATTAAGGCTAATGGATAGAGATTAAAAAGTTTAAACAGAATCTAGAAGCGTGAACGGTCAAAGGAATTTCGTTTATATCATTCAATACATTTCGCTTTCCTAATTTCGTTTATAGGATTACTTTGAAATGTATGCTACGGTTGAATGCTTTGATAGTGGCTGCATTGCATTCGATGGATGGTTAGGCAAATTACAGGTTTGCATTGGTCAGCCACGTAGGTTGATTCCAAATCGATAAGACGTGAAACATAGATTAACAAGATACAGGTACAGGTTTTGTTGTGTTGTCTATATTAGATTGCATCTAAAGAGAATTAAGGTGTTATCTTATACAACACATCATACCATATATAAAGTCAGTCAAAACGGCTATTAAATGTATGAAATATATCCAGAAGGGCTCATAGTGTTTGACTCGGAATCTTCCTTAAGTACTAAGAGCTATCTCGACATGAATTGCAATCTTGAGAAATAGTCAAAGAGTGATTAGGGATACTTAATTAAGGCGAATTATTGTGTAAGGAAAGCAGGATTTTAAACTGGCTAGTAACTTGATTAATCTATGGTCAAGTTAATTACACAGAGCCTTGTACGAATTACTTAATGAAATTAACAAGAAGAATATGCAAAAATACAAAGTAAGATTTTAACTAAATGACCGTAATCTAATTACATTGCAAGTTTGTCGTGGGTTTTCTGAATCCAAGTAAATCCCGTAAGGGATGATGCAGTGCAACGGCCTCAATGACAAATCAACGTTGAATGCTACTGTCTTCCTCCCCAAACCGATGAAATTTTAGGCGGCATGAGATGCTCACGAATTCCATGTTCTCGTAGCTGCTGAATTTGACAACAATAGGGTTGAGTTATCATTTCGAATCACTTAACAGAGACCGATCGCCCAATTCTCCATCGATCATTAAGTATGTCACGTAATCCCATCCTATAAAGTGTGAAGCTTTGAGCATTGAAGACTCAAACCATCCACTATCTCTCAAGAAACGATTGAGTTTAATTGTCTTAATTGTCCAATCTTTTGAGATTAGCTTCTAAGATTACTTTGTCCTTGCAATCAAATTCTGTGTTCGCTTCTGAAAAACCAGAACCATTGGCTTAACAACATGAAGAGTGATTATGCTAAAATTCATGAAGTGAAAGAGGAAAAGTCGAAAAGCAGAGGTGTGGTAGTTGCTCTCATGTCAATTCTCATTGTGGCTGCCCTCGTGTTTGTGGCGGTCGAGGCTTCCGTAGGCTCAAATGGCAACGACAACACTCATCATCATCATGCTTGGAGAACGGTCTCCAAAGTGGCAAATTCGGCATGTAGCAAGACTCGTTATCCCGAACAATGCATCTCGTTGTTAATTTTTATGTAGCTTGGACAGGTGTTCTAGTCTCGGGTGGTGATTACGAGGTTGGAAACACAGCTGGAATAATTATCTCCATACCTAGATAATTGATTTCTCGAGAGACTTCTAGATATTAGGGTTTAGAGTCTAATTAATCCTAACCATTGATTTAGATTAAATCATGGCCATTGGTTTCCAATGAGGGGATTATAAAAGAGGATCAATAGGCATCTGGAGAACATAGATCCAAGAAGTATTTGCAGCGATAACAAATAAATAAATTTGCAGTGAGAGCAAGGGCGCAGCGATAGCGTTCAAGACAACAGTAGTGGAATTTCTATAGGAGAAATTGGGAGAAGAATTTCCAGAGGAGATCATTGCCGGAGCTCTGCCAGTAAGAGGCAAGCAGTCTATGTATCTCTTGATTTGATTTAATAAAGTTCCTCATCTGCAGTACTAGTTTTCCTTTCGGGGTTTTTTCAGGGACAATTTGTCCAAAATGTTGTGTTGATTTTATTTTTCTATCTCCGTGATTTTTCCGTGAAGTTGCAACTGTGTTATTATTTAATATTTACTGTAAATTAATTAATTTTTCAGTAGCCAAATAATCTTATAAGATAGAAAATTAATAATCAGTAGCTGCAATAGATTTTTCACATGGTATCAGAGCGGATCTGAGGGCAGAACAGGCATAGGGAGAAAGGAAAAATAATAAATAAAAAAATCTAGGGTTTATAAAACCCAGTTTGACCTCTTCAAATTATTATTTTCTTTTGAGATGGCCTCAGCAGGTTTAAGAGATCATGACAGATTGGATGGAGCCTCAAATTTTGGTGTCTAGAAAGCCAGAATTTCTTTATTGCTGGAAGAGAATGGTATCAAGGATTATGTGACCACTATTGTACCTGTACCTACAGATGCAACATAGCTCGTAGCATATAAGAAGGAAGATGCCAAGGCAAGGAGGCTGATTCTTGACGGTGTTAAGGATCATATTGTTCCACATATTGCAGAGTTAGATACAACAAAGACGATGTGGGACGTCATTATGAGTCTGTACCAGAATGCTACCCTTAACCGAAAGCTGATTCTCAGAGAAAAGTTAAGGAATACCCGGATGAATAAGGGAGAAAACGTCACAAGTTACCTCACCAAACTTAGACTTGTCAAGGATGAATTGGCAGCTGTTGGAGACAAACCAAAGGATGATGAGCTAGTACGAATAGCCCTGAATGGGTTTACTAAGTAGTGGGATGTCTTTGTTCAAGTTATTAATGGACGAGACACCTTACCGAGTTGGGATCGACTATGGAGTGACTTCACTCAGGAGGAGCTTAGACTAAGTCTTGTCAATGGAACCAGCAATAATAGTTAGAAAAATGAGGTGGAACAGGAAAACGTTGCCCTAGCAGGAAAAGGGAAAGCGAAGAAGGGGTCTGGCAAAGGATCAAATCCAAAAAGTGAGAAGAAGAAGGACTTATCAAAGATCAAATGCTATGGCTGTCATGAGTTCAGCCACTATGTCAGCGATTGCCCACAAAGGAAGAAAAATGAAAAGAAGGGCAAGAAGCAGACGGCAGCTTCAGCAAGTGTAGATGAGCCTTCTAGTAGAATGGAGGATGAGTTTGCACTCATAGCTTGCCTGACTAGCTCAACCTCACAGGGTGTTTGGTATATAGACAGTGGGGCGTCATTTCATATGACAGGAGTTAGGGAGTACTTCTCCAGATACAAGGAGGAGGACATCAGATTCCAGATTCAAATGGGGAACAAGTCCAAGTGCAATCCAGTTGGGAGAGGGACTGTTCTATTTCAGAGGGAGAATGGCAAGCCTATTTCCATTCATAATGTGTTGTATGTGCCAGGCTTGGGCATGAATCTAATTTCCATATCTGTCCTTCAGGATAAAGGCTACAATGTACTCTTTAGAGGGGCGCATGTTTTAATCAAGCATAAGGATTGGAAATCACCCATAGCTATTAGAGTTAGGAGCGGTCGACTTTATAGGTTGCAGTTTGATACTCCTAAGGCACTAGTGAGTAGCAGTAATCCTAGAGATCAAGGAGAGCTATGGCATTGAAGGATGGGCCATATACATCATGGAGCACTTAAATTGCTTCGTGAGACAGTGACAGGTGTTCCAGACGTGAGCACAGAGCATGATGATGTATGTAAGGGATGTGTATTGGAGAAGTTTGTGAAAGCAGCTTTTCCAAGGAGTGACACCAGATCCAAGGGGGTTCTTGATCTAGTACATTCAGATATATGTGGACCAATGTCAACGAAGTCTCTCAGAGGATATGAGTACTTTGTTACTTTTATTGATGATTTCTCCAAGAAGACCTGGATATACTTCTTGAAGACCAAGGATGAGGTCTTCAGTCACTTCCAGGAGTTCAAAGCTCTTGTGGAGAATTCGACAGGTAGAAAGGTAAAGGTTCTTCAGTCAGACAATGGAGGCGAGTACAAAGGGAAAGAGTTCCAGGAGTTCTGTACTAGGGAAGGAATCAAGAGAGAGTGGACCGTTCCTTACAACCCATAGCAGAATGGGGTTGCTGAGAGGAAGAATCGTTCTATATCGGAGGCAGCAAGGGCTATGTTGTATGACCAAGATATGCCACGATACTTATGGGCAGAGGCATGCAGTACAGCAGTATACATACAGAACAGGGTTCCACATAAGGTATTGGGCAAGATGACACCAGAGGAGGCATTCTCAAGGAAGAAGCCAGATGTCAATCACTTCAGGATATTTGGGAGTTTGGCGTTTTGTCACATTCCAGGGGCTACACATTCCAAGTTAGATCAGACTGCAGAGAGAGGGTACTTTGTGGGGTACAGCGAGACCTCAAAGGCATATCGGATATTTATTCCAGGGACCAGGAGGATTATAGTCAGGCGTGATGTCAAATTCATGGAGGACAAGGCATATAGGAGGTCCAGAGATTTGCCAGCAGATGATCAGAATGAGCAGCCAACAGAAGCTCCAAGGATTGTTCAACCAGAACAGGGGCAGCGAAGCACAAGTACAGTTACTACTACAAGCACAGGCTCAGGTGCTGAGAGTTCACAGAGTATAGAGCAACAAATACAGCAAATCCAAGAGATGCATCAAGAAGATATGGAGTTTGATATTTCATCTTCTATAGTTGACAGGAGGAACCGTGAGGTTCAACAGACACATAAGGATACTCAGGAGTTTGTGGGAGCTCCTAGGACGAGTAATAGACAGCGGAAACAACCAGCTAGGTATAATGACTAAGTGGCATTGGTTAGTCAGTTGGTAGATAGTGAGCCTTCTAGCTATCAGGAGGCTGCACAGCAACAGGTGTGGCAAGATGCGATGGTTGAGGAATATACCTCAATAATGCAGAATGATGTGTGGGAGGTTGTGCCTAGACCGACAGATAGGGCAGTGGTTGGATCACGCTGGATCTATAAGATTAAGCATGGTGCAGATGGTAGCATCGAAAAATACAAGGCAAGGTTCGTGGGCAAGGGGTTCTCTCAAAAAGAGGGAATAGACTATGAGGAGACATTCGCTCCAGTGGCCAGGTATACTTCTATACGAGCCGTAATCTCACTTGCAGCGCATATTGGATGGCAGATCCATCAAATGGATGTCAAGACGGCATTTCTTAATGGTGAATTGTTAGAAGAGGTATACATAGAACAACCAGAGGGCTTTGTAGCACACAGCAGCGAAACCCACGTGTGCAGATTGAAGAAAGCTTTGTATGGACTCAAGCAGGCTCCCAGGGCATGGTATGAGCGCATTGATAGATACTTGCAGGGAATAGGCTTTGTGAAGAGTGAGGCGGATGCTAACCTCTACTACTTGGTGGTTGGGGGTGAAATTCTCATTCTTGTTCTATATGTGGACGACTTGTTTTTAACATGTTCACTAGGGCTCATAGAGGAGTGCAAGAGGGACCTTGCAGCAGAGTTCGAGATGAAGGATTTGGGGCTTATGCACTACTTTCTAGGCATGGAAGTGTGGCAGACAGATGGAGAGATTTTCCTTGGACAAGGGAAATACTGCATTGAAATCTTGAAGAGGTTTGAGATGCAAGATTGCAGAGCCATGTCTACACCTATGATCACAAATTGGAAGAAGGTAGACGCATCCAAGGAAAAGGATGTAGACCCCACCTTATACAGGATGTTGATTGGATCTCTCATGTATTTGGTCAACACTAGGCCAGATATATCCTTTGCAGTAAACTCTCTTAGTCAGTTCATGGTTGAGCCGAAGAGAGTGCATTAGACAGTGGCAAAGCATGTATTGCGGTATTTGCGTGGTACAATCGAGTATGGGATCAGATATGCTCGAGGTGATGGTATCAAGTTGATAGGCTATACTGATGCAGATTGGGCAGGTAGTGCGGTGGACAGGAAAAGCACTTCATGGTGCTGCTTTAGTTTGGGATCAGGAGTTGTCTCTTGGTACAGCAGGAAGCAAAAGTCCGTGGCTCTGAGTTCTGCAGAAGCAAAATACATAGCAGCTAGCATGGCAACGTGTGAGGCTATATGGCTTCGGAAGTTGCTAGTAGCCTTGTTTGGTCAGAGGGTTGAGACTACAGTGATATACTGTGATAATCAGAGTTGCATCAGATTATCTGAGAATCCAGTGTTTCATGATAGGTCTAAGCATATAGACATCAGATATCATTTCATCAGGGATTGTGTATAGCGGAGGGTTGTTCAGCTACAGTATATACCTACAGATCAGCAGGTAGCAGACATTTTGACAAAGGCATTGGGGAAGGCAAAATTCATCTTCTTCAGAGGTAAGTTGGGTGTTATGCAGAACACCTTCCTCGCTAAGAGGGAGTGTTAATTTTTATGTAGCTTGGACAGGTGTTCTAGTCTCGGGTGGTGATTACGAGGCTGGAAACACAGCTGGAATAATTATCTCCGTACCTAGATAATTGATTTCTCGAGAGACTTCTAGATATTAGGGTTTAGAGTCTAATTAATCCTAGCCATTGATTTAAATTAAATCATGGCCATTGGTTTCCAATGAGGGGATTATAAAAGAGGATCAATAGGCATTTGGAGAACATAGATCCGAGAAGTATTTGCAGCGATAGCAAATAAATAAATTTGCAGTGATAGCAAATTGATTTGCAGTGAGAGCAAGGGCGCAGCGATAGCGTTCAAGACAGCAGTAGTGGAATTTCTATAGGAGAAATTGGGAGAAGAATTTCCGGAGGAGATCATTGCCGGAGCTCTGCCAGTAAGAGGCAAGCAGTCTATGTATCTCTTGATTTGATTTAATAAAGTTCCTCATTTGCAGTACTGGTGTTCCCTTCGGGGTTTTTTCAGGGACAATTTGTCCAAAATGTTGTGTTGATTTTATTTTTCTATCTCCGTGATTTTTCCGTGAAATTGCAGCTGTGTTAGTATTTAATATTTACTGTAAATTAATTAATTTTTCGGCAGCCAAATAATCTTATAAGATAGGAAATTAATAATCAGTAGCTGCAATAGATTTTTCACACTCGTCCATGGCTTCCTATCCTGCTTATCAGACTGCCAAGCTTGAAGATCTCACTAACGTCGCGTTGCAAGTGAGCATGCAAAGGGCTTCAAAAGCCCACGACTTCGCTCTAAGCCTCCAAAACAATGTGATGAACGAAAGAGAGCGCGCTGCCTGGCACGATTGTTTGGAGCTCTTCGAAGATACTATCGATCGTCTCAACGTCTGCTCGAGCAACGGTTCCCTCAGCACAGACTCCCCGGGAGACCTGCTTGAACGGATTTCGTGATCTCAATTTGAGTGCCACCAATCCCATCAGAGCCCTCTTGTCGCCCAGAGCAGTGAATTTGTCAGAACTAGTGAGCAACTCGCTCTCCATGTACAAGCTCTCCAGCTTGCCTTCCAAGACCGTTAATAACCGCCGCCTGTTAACTGTAAATAGCAATGAAGATGGAGATTTCTATTCCCAATATAGCCGTTTCAGTAAAAATGGATTTCCCGAATGGCTGTCAGCGGGAGACCGCAAGCTATTGCAGGCGTCAAGCCCGGCCAGCCAAGCGAACGTGGTAGTAGCCCAAGACGGTTCTGGCAATTACGCAACAATCGCGCAAGCAATCAACGCAGTGCCTCAGACGAGCAGCAAGAGATACATCATCTACATTAAGGCAGGAACTTACAAGGAGAACATCGACATATCCAGCAAGATAACCAATTTGATGTTGGTGGGCGACGGCAAGGATAAAACCGTCGTGACAGGAAGCAAGAGCGTGCAAGACGGCGTCACTACCTTCAAAACTGCAACCGTCGGTAAGAGTTCCAAACCAGGACATAGTTATTATTATACTGCATAACCTCTTGTGCCAAATGAATTATGTGATTGATTTTGTATTTGTGTGTGCGTGCAGCTGTTTCTGGCAACGGATTCATCGCAAGAGATATGACGTTCGAGAACACGGCAGGGCCGCAGAAGCACCAAGCCGTGGCACTTCGAGTGGGGTCTGACCAGTCGGCCGTGTACCGGTGCAGCATGAAAGGCTACCAAGACACTTTATATGTCTACTCCCTCCGCCAATTCTACCGCGAAGTCGATATCTACGGCACCGTGGATTTCATCTTCGGCAACGCTGCGGTCGTCATCCAGAACAGCAATATCATCGCCCGACGTCCCATGGACAACCAGCAGAACACAATTACTGCCCAAGGAAGAACGGATCCTAACGAAAACACCGGAATTTCCGTCCATAATTGCATAGTGTCGGCGTCCTCAGACCTCCAAGCTGTAAAAGGCTCCATCAAGACATACCTGGGGAGGCCGTGGCAGCAATACTCTCGCACTGTCTTCATGCAATCCACTCTTGGCGATCACATTGACCCTGCTGGTTGGTCGGAATGGGACGGCAACTTTGCTCTAAGCACTTTATACTACGGGGAATACAGCAATAGCGGAGGTGGCGCAGGAACGTCCAAACGTGTGAATTGGCCTGGCTTTCATGTCATCACTAGTGCCGCTGAAGCCTCCAAGTTTACAGTTGCCCAACTCATCTCTGGGAGTTCATGGATTCCGGCTACAGGAGTCGCTTTTACTTCAGGCTTGAACTGATCACTAAGATTTACTTGTTTACAGTATTGCTATTGCTATTGCTATTCCATTTATTGTTTAAAGCTCGCCAATAATTTGGTCACAGCAATCTGCCGGTTATTGTCAGTCAACAGCGTAAAGAAATAAAATGTTCAACATCTTTATCAAAAAAGAGAAAGGTTTAGTCCCACATTCATGGGGAGGCAAAATGTTCAACACCCTTAGTTAAATGAAAGTTTTATGTATTATGAATAGAGTTTAGAAGTATGATTTCTCATACAATTTGTTACATCATAACTTTTTAAAGGTTTTTATCAAATCTAGTTGAATACCTAATAATTAAATACAAAATTGTTAAAATAATATCACATTCTAATATAAATTATTTTTATATATAACTATTCCATCTTTTTAGTAATTTAAAATCTTATTATATTTATAATTTGTAGACAACATAAATTGTCACAAAATTTTGTTTGAAATTCTAAATGTTAAAAACATAACGTTAGACATTGTTATCATTTCTTTCTAATTTAATAGTTGCACATTATAAAATACACAAACATAGAGCCCTCAAGATGCATGTATATAGACCTTCTTTGCATCCTTAGAGATCTACATGTTTTAGTAATACCTTCTATTTATTTGTTTTGCTTCTAATATTAAAGGTGGGAGCACAAGGTAGGAAGTAGGGGTTTGTTCATTATTTTGGTACTCGACTGGCACTCGCTATTCTACATGGAGTTTTTCCCATGATGACAGAAAACAAATCTGTTGGCCATACGATTGTTTGGAATTACTTAGAGAGCCATGAAAACAAAAATTATTCTACTTTCTTTAGGTTTTGCTCATGGAGTTGAAAGTGCAAGGCACACGACATGAAATGCCTAAAGGATAATGTTTGGCCTTGTAGTAAGTTTTGGATACTATAATCATTTCGTATGTAATCTATATGTTTAATGGTTAGTCTCTATCTTTAGCAATAATATAGATACATTTTATAAAAAGTTCTTGGAAGGTAAAAGTGGGATTAGTTGATGCATTAATGTTTCCTACAAGGTTTGTGTTGATTGTGTGTTTTGACACACCAACTTAATTGAAACTAAGTATTCCCTTTTAAAAGGGAATTGTTCCTCCCAAGGTTTCTATTATCAAGTCTTGGCTTACTTAAATAACTTAGAGGTATGTGTCTATTATTCCCTTCAAGAGACTACAGTGATCCTAGGCAAAGGTTTCATAAGGTTTACTTTCAATTAGTCCCTTTCACATTAGTTTTTTAGATTTCTTTATATAATAGTTAATTAACTCTTCCAAGATTAAATTGATAGTCAATATTTTTACAAACAACTCAAACTCATTTTGATCACTTCATTTTAAAACATAAATATAATATAAAGTAATCCTGCTCTAACTAGCTTTCAAAAGAAATATCGAAAGATAAAAGTGTAATGAGAGAAATTATGTTCCTATGTTTTCCTAAGTACATGTATAGATAGTTCACAAAGTGGACAATTCAACCAAACAACCATTAGTAGTAGCACAAGTTGACACATAGTTGCATGACTATAATGATGTAATCTCTAAAGGAACTTAATAGTCAAACTCCAACATGTAAAACCATCATATGACATGTAAATTTGATATGCTAAAATTCATACACAAAACACTAACATCTAACCATTATTTCATCCAATGCTTATACTTGAACTACATATACATATAACTTAGTCCTCCATAATCAATTTGGAAACCCTGAAAAATACAATAAACTAACAAATTGCATCCATAGCTTCTAAAATTATAGCACAAAATAGTAACAAAAGATTTACAACATTCAACAAGTTCAAATTTGGGACTTTTATTAGAAAATTCTTGGTAAAGAAGTAGATATGGGTAATGAAATCCCATAAAATCTTAACTAAAATCATTTAAAATATAATAAAGTAGACTAATGTAACATGCCCAAAAAGCAACTAGATTTTTTTAAATAATCTAACAATAAAAAATACACATCCCATATTATGTATGTCATAATCCATGAGAATCGAATAATACATCAAATAATTTTGAAAATCTCATATATACATATCAATTACCAACAATGAGGATAACATCATTCCATATTTCAAATATACAAAGGGTCAATACTACAACTCTCATAGATGATAATAAATACATTAATCCATAAGCCAACTCCACATGTACAAGTGGCCATTACATAGTACATCATAAATATAAATATGAAGGACTTCAATTCAACTTTGTAAGCAAATTCCACATAAATATATAATATATCATGACACGTAAGATGCCACATAAATATATAACCAATCATGACACAAAGGATGTCACATAATAAATAGAATTATTAATAAGACTTAATTCTTATAATATCAACAAGAATAAGCAGTCACTAATTCACTCATATATCATGATTTACAATCTAGGTATGGCTAATTAGTTTGAGGATTTAAAAAGCTAATCTTCGTACCTTCCCTAAAAATTGTAGAGAAACTCAGTTCATAAAATGAAAGTTATTGATGCTGGAACATACTATTTCTCTCATGATAGTTTTACCAGTTTACAAAAAATAGTCAACTTGTTTTAATAATAGAAAATAAAATATAGAAGATAAAAATAAAAAAATAGGAGGTAAAGTTTATCCCCTAATTTAAAACCATATATCCAAAAATCAGAAATATATCTCTAAACTAAGGTGAGTTGCTATTATTTTTTTAGCATCTTTCCAAGTTTTCTATTATGTTTCTTTCCTATGCAAGAAATTGATATTTTCAATATTCTAAAGACCATATTTAGATCAAATAACCTTTCTAATCTTCCTACTAATTTTAAAGAATTCCCAGTAAGTCCAATTCGACAAAATTCCTTTCTAAATCTTCTAAATCAATGAATCTACAATTTGTTTTAATATTTTTTTGTGCACAAGAAACATACAAATCACAATTTCTTCACAAAACCCTATATTCAATTATTAACCAAAGTAAATCTTTGTTAAATCCTTTCATGAAAAAAATCCTACCTAAACCCTTATAGCAATTTGGTAAAAATAATGGAGTTGAACCAATCTATTCACAAACCACAACAATTCTTCAATTCTTCACAAAAAAATACTTTCAAGTCCTTAAGCTTCCATAATATGTTTTCAATTCTTTTTCTCCAAAAATTGCGCTAATGATAATAAACTAAATCTCTTCTTTCAATAATCCTTCCTTTTCTTTCCAAAACCTAAATTAAACATAAAAGGAAAAATATAATATTATATTCCTTTAAAATAAAATAATAATAAAATATTCTTATTTTTTCTCATGCACATTTTTTTTAACAATAATATTAGACTATTATTTTTTTTAATAATTATATTTAAATAAAAGAATCCACTTAAAAACTAATATTAGAAAATATGATTTTCTAATTCACAAATAGGAATATAATAATTTATTTTCTAAATCCTTAAAATAGACCTGCACATTCAATAATTAAATAAATTAACAAATTAAAATAATTAAACTTAAATTTATTCGCTAAAAAAATTAATTACCAAAATAAATAATATAATGCAAACACTATTTATTTATTTCAAATTAAATTAACACTTCTCAAATTAATTAATTAATTAATATTTTCCCACACACTTGGACCATAGGATGAAACACTGCAATCCCAAAACCTACTTCACCTTCCCCATTACATATACCTATTACAAAACACATCTTTCCACACAAAATTTTAGTAGTTTTTGTTAGTCACAACATGTATATAATAAAAAAAATATTATATTTAATAATTACTTATGCCATCATCATGTATATAGCCTACAAGAATCATAGAAAGTGAACACACTATTATTCCACATCCCATTAGCTAATAAAAACAATAAAACACCATGGAATAATAATACTAACATATCATAGAAATTATCCACAAAGAGGTCAAGTGAGGGATGTTACAATTGATAGAGTACTAAATATAGCAACAAATTTGATCAATAGGTATTTTCTTATCCTCAACACATCCTAGGTATCCAAATATTTAGTTATATACTAAACCAGAGATTTAGTAGTTCCCTCTACTCTACATGACTAGTGGTTTGCAAACATGTTTACTTCATTGATGATCCTCACTTGTACCAATGCCTTAATTATTTCCTTTACATGACTTGACACATTACACAATTGTTCATCGACAATGATAGTGGCATTATTCATTCTCTCCATCCTAATGCCAACCTTCAAGGTAAATTCCATCATAGCTCTCCCTCATTCCTTACTAATAAATTCTAGTTTTCTAAGAAAATTTTCTTAAATTCATTGAACTTGGTTTGAAACATTTCCTTACTTGTTCTCCTTGATCATCCAAGACTCTTTTATACCCAATATTTGTGGATTGAGAACTTACTTTATTAACCTCTGTTGTTATTTTATCTTGATTTATTCTAATCTCAATCAACTATCTTTGAGATTCTTTTTGGGTATCTTCAAGAAATGACATGACAAAATTTATCTCTTAGTCCATTATCATTGTCATGTTTCTTAGACCACCATGTTTCTTCACCTACTTAATAAATTCAACCTTTTCCATCACGTCTTTTAACTTTTTCTTCATTTACTGATCTTTCCTATGACCTTGTTAATATACACCTATAATAGCTTAATATACTTCAACTTTTTCTTCATTCACTTTGATCTTTCCTATCACCTTGTTAATATTCACCTATAATATATTAACATACTACAACTACTGATATAATTTATACAATTGACCTGCCACTTCTTCTATCAATTTATCTGTTATTTTAATCATGATTCTCTATCACAACTCTTCATTATCTTTACTTAGAAATTTAACTTGGTCCACTACCACATTAGGTATTGGTTTGAATCATTGAAAATATCTCCTCTATCCCATTTTGCTTCCTGGAAACTCTAAAAGTTCTTGCTTTGATTGAACAATGACATCATGGCTTGATGATTTTCCTTTTCTATTTAATAGTCTTTTTAGCTTCCCTATTCTGTTGTCATAAGCAACTTTAGTTCAAATCTCCTCAATATGCATTTCTAAATTTTCTTGAAGCCTATCCTATTGAATTGCTTGTCTCATCAAATCTATATCCAAGATTTGTAGTGTTATCATTTACATTCCATCCTCAAAAGTTGTAACTGGGATCTTCTAGTAATTGTGATAGTAATAATTGAAGCAACTATAGTGGCCTAGATAAACACTTAATTCTATTATTTAGGTCTTAAAGATATCAGAGCAGATTTTAAAATGCTTTGAAATTTTGTAAGTACTAGGTATTAATGGAAGATAATGGCTCCATATGTGTACATAGGCACCGCTAAATTATAGTTTCAATTCTTTGGTGAAGATATGGAACACCCGTCACCATCACCAAACATCGCAATCACATTCGGTCGGGATAGAAAAAACAAACCAAAACGATGGTAAATAAGTGATAAACATACACGTGCACATCACATTAAAAAACGATACACACGTGCCAGTTTCCACATAATCTTCCGTACACACACAACTTACTGCATGTGACATAAATATGCCTTTCACAATACCTGCACCCACACTCTCAAAAAGTTTCTGAAAAAGTAATTCCAAACTCTCTAGAATGCACTCCATGCTCCCTGGAATGAACTGCACCTTACAAGTCTGTGAGTTTGAGCTTCTTTATTGAACGATTTGCCTTTGGGCTAAGAAGAGAAGTTCGCTTGAAGAAGATTAATGAAGAAAACAGCTTTAGTGGTAAACGAGAGTTGATGTGAGTGTACGAATTTAGGGATCTTTCACAACATATGAAGTGAGGATGCAAAGTCACGGAGTGGGTATGGATTGAAGAGGGATAAACTCTAGATGCGTAAACAGTCGAAAGAAATTTCGTTTGTATGATTCGATACATTTGACTTTTCTAATGGAAAAGAAAACTACTTTGAAATGGATGTTTAAATGTACGGTAGCAACTATTTTTGAAAAAACTGTGGTTGAATGGTTTGATGGTGGTTGCATTGCATTTGCATGGATGGTTTGACATTTTATTTGTTCGAATTGATCGACCAGTTATGTTGATTACAATATCAGGATATAGGCTTCTTACGCTATCTATACTTTCTACGGCAAAAGAGAATTAAAGTATAATCAAAACTATGCAAAACGGCTATTGATGTTTGACTCGACAATCTTACGTGTAAATAACTATCTGGCCATGAATAGCAGCGTGAAGAAAAGGTGAAGCACAGAAAGCCCTGTACAAAATAATTAAAATAAAATTAATAACAAGAAGAATCTGCAATAAAAGAAAGCACGATATAACTAAATGGGCTTAATCTAATTACTGTACATGTTTGTCGTGGGCTTTCTCGATACAAGTAAATGCCTGATGCAGTACAACCACTGTAAAAATGCTAGTGTGTTCCTCCCCAAACCGTTGAAATTTTTTGCGGCATACGTGTTGGAATAATGAAGAAATGGTAGGTCTGTAAGTCTCCTAATTAACATATGTGAGTTGTTTCTTAGTAGTTAGTAGTTGTGTCTATTATTAGAATATTAGATCCGGTTTTGTAGGAGCTAGACTGTCCGTGAGTTTCCTAAGCATGCCTATATATTTGTAATGTCTGTCCAAGCATTTATGTAATAAAGTGTGATCTCACATATTGTGAGATACTATGATTTGTGCTCAGCCTGTTTGTTCTATCTCTTCAATTATTTATGAGTTGGTATCAGAGCTGAGTTAAGGAGATCACAGGTTTGTGGTGATCTATGGAAAGCTTGAGATCACCTCTGTGAGAAATTGAGCTTCATTGCTGCTGTATGAGTGTGAGACCTACTTGCATCAGCCAAAGGAGATCGCTGAGCTGCCTGGTGGTAACAACAGCTGGAAAAGTGAAGAGCTAAAGGTAATTTGTTTGCAGAAATTTTTTCATTATGTCAAATCCTCTAGCTGATTCCTATTTGAATGAATCTACTAAGCTTGATGGTGAAAATTATGTTAACTAGAAATTCAAGTTGATGACAATATTGGAAGCTTATAATTTGTGGTCAATTGTGAGTGGGCGTGAGCCCAAACCCTCTGATCCTGCCTCCATTCCAGATTGGGATAAACGGGAAATGAAAGCAAAGGTGCTACTACAAATGTCTGTAAAGGACAATATAATTCCACACATCAGAGATTGTAAGACATCCAAAGAAACGTGGAATGTGCTCAAAGGTTTGTATGAAACAACAAACTCCAACAGGATCTTATTTTTGAAAAGCAAGCTTTTGTATATAAAAATGGAGAGAAATGAAAATATTAGCAGCTTCATTTCCCGTGTCAAAGATCTAAGTGATAAGTTAGGTGATATTGGTGAAAAGGTATCCAGTACTGACTTGGTAACCATCACATTAAAAGGCTTAGTGGAAGATTATCGAGTCTTTATTTCAAGTCTTTCAGCTAGAGAAAAGCCCCCTTCGTTTGATGAATTGGCAGGTATTCTTCTACAAGAAGAAGAGAGGATGAAGAACTTTGATCCTGGCTCTCATAGTACAGATTTGGCATTAGTAGCCAGAGGTAAACCGTGGGACAAGAACAAAGGTGGCAAGTTTCAAGCAATATAGAAAGGTATGTCACAATCCAGATTTGATACTCATGATAAGAGAAATGATGAATGTTAATAATGTGGCAAACCTGGTCATCACTCTAAAAATTGTTATAAAAGAAAATATCATGAGTCCAAATAAAGAAACAGAAAGTATAATGGAAAATTTGTGGACCAAGACACCTCAATCAGTGACGGATTTAAAAATCTTAAGTTGTTTGTTTCTGATGCTGCATTGTCTGCTGAAACTGATGATATGAATGCTTGGTTTATTGATTATGGTGCTTCAATCCATATGTCTTGTAACAAGGATTGGTTTGATTCATATTGTGAAAATATTGATGATACCCACATCTATCTAGGTGATAACAGATCACATAAAGTTAAAGGTTATGGATTAGTAGGTGTGAATTTGCCTAATGGACAAGTGAAACAGATCCATAATGTGATGTATGATCCTAGCATCAAAAAGAATCTAATATCCATTTCTACTATTGTTGTTCAAGACCTAAAGGTGGAATTTGTTAAGTCATAGTGTTTTGTTAAGGACACTCAAGATCACTACAAGGTCATTGCAATAGGTACCAGAGTTGGAGGTTTGTATAGGCTTGATGTGACTAGGAAAGGACATCAGGCATTGGCATCTACAACACTACAAACAGAAGAGCTATGGCATCAAAGGTATGGACATTTGAATCTTAATGATTTAAAGTTGCTTCAAAGGAAAATAATGGTTGAAGGTCTTCCAGTTATGAAGGATAGTCATATTGAATGTGAAGCATGTGCTTTGGGTAAACAACATAGAGAAGAGTTTCCTATTCATAAAGAGAAAATCTCAAAGGAAATACTTGAATTAATTCATTCTGATGTATGCGGACCTATGCAAACTAGATCACTCGGTGGTGCATGGTAATTTCTCATATTTGTTGATGATAGATCTAGGTATACTTGGGTCTATTTTATAAGAAAGAAAAGTGATGTTTTTGAGTACTTTAAAGAATTCAAAACTATGGTTGAAAAATAGACAGGCAAATGCATAAAAATACTCAAATCTGATCACGGTGGAGAATATACATCAGGAGCATTTAGTCAATATTGTAAAAGCAATGGGATCCTTCATCAATTCATAGTGCCACATACACCTCAGTAAAATAGGGTTATTGAGAGAAAGAATAGAACCCTAGTGGAATGTGCTCGTAGCATGCTTCAAGGTAAAAATATTTCTAATGGTTTTTGGGCTGAAGCCATTAATACTACTGTTTATTTAAAGAATAGGAGTCCAACCAAAAGTTTAGATCTTAAAACTCATTTTGAAGCATTCCATGGTTACAAACTAGAAGTTAGTCATTTAAGAATATTTGGATGCAAGACAGTTGCTCATATTCCAAAGGATGAGAGAAGAAAGCTTGATGCAAAATCAATTAAGTGCATATTTATGTTAGCATAACGTAATACATCATTGTATTACATTGTTATGTGATTCAGTTTCAACTGTCAGTTATATATAACCATATAACTATTGTAACTATCAACCAACTCTCTCATAGTTTATATACATGTTTGTATCTGTAATTTGATCATCGAATAAATAAAGAGTTGCCTTATTTCATATGGTATCAGAGCTTCATGTACGATGTGAGGTGTTCTGCTGTAGATTTGTTTATTCATGACCTGAGTGGTTTGCCATGATGGAAGGGGAATGACTGCGCAATGTTGTAGGTTGAAACAACTGCTGAGGCGCTTATAAATCTGAAATGTGTTACTGTAGAAATTGTTTTATATCTAGTGTGGGGTTTTAATAAGTAGTCAAACCAGTCATATGTTGAGGAGAATTGAATTGTTATATGGTGCTTGTCTGCCTTCATGAAAGGCATTTGCATTCTATGAAATCTATTCAAGCAGCGTAGCAGTTTCCTCAAGGTGTCTGATCATTTTTTAAGTGAAGTCGTGCCTGGTATCTGTTGAAAGGAAGAATTTGGTGCTAAATCTACTGTGGATGTCTTTTGTTTTAAATGTTTGCAGTTGCCTCTTTGCTGTTTGTTAACATGCTGGTGCATACACAGTTCGTTGGTTTAATCAGGTGTCATCTGTTCTTTTGTTGTTGAAAAGTTTAAAACAGTTATTTATTTTCTACCACAATAGTGGAAGTTGATAGAAATCATTTATATTCAGTGTTGGTCATTGAAGAAAACTCCATTGAATTTTTTGCACTTTATTTCCACGATGGATGCATTTGCGATGATATTGGCTATGAAGAGGATCAAAGAACCAAAAAAAATCAGTACCACAAGAAACTAGTCTCCAGTGTCAGCACATAACTGCCAATAAGATGGACAAGCAATTGTCAAATGAGCCTAAAGCTATGGTAGTTGAACAAACAAATTCCCGCAATAGCGCTTGGCAGCTTGATTATCACCATGGAGCTTCAAGCATTGCTCCTGCAAAGCCACAATTTGAACCATTGACTACTTATGAAAGATCCGGTGGGCGCCCCGAGTTTAGGAAAGTGTCTGTTCCACCTCATCGTTTTACACCTCTGAAGAAAATTTGGATGGAAATTTACACTCCTAGTTATGAGAAGATGAAGATTGACATTCAGATGAATATTAAGGCCCGTAGAGTTGAATTGAAGACACGCCCAGACACCCCAGAAATTAGTATCCTCCAAAAATCTGCTAATTTTGTCCATGCATATATGCTTATTTTTGATGTACCTAATGCCATTACACTTTTGAGGTTGGATGACCTATATGTAGGATCATTCTTGAATATCAAAGATTCTAGAGATGCTTTGTGCAGCCTTATTTTAGGATCTCCTATAGGCAAGGTCTATTCAAAATTGAGAGCAGTGAGTGCAAGGATGGCAGAGAAGTTTTAACAGTCTATTGGAGGTAGGCGGCATCAGAGGATGGAGGATTTTCCATCATCTCAAGCTAGCTTCTCGCTTTGAGATGATGCTTTGCATGAGGAGCATTTTTGGTTTTGGTTGTTTTATTTTTCTTTGTTGATGCTGACAGATTTGAAGAATGTATGTTTTGTGAAGATTTTGTTTTGGAGACAGGTTTGGGATTTGGTGTTGAGCCCAATATGGATTATTTTCCAGCGAGCTTCAAAAAGTAAATGATCTTGAATTATACCCTTTCGCGTTCACTAGACAATGGCAAAGATCTGCCGTATCTCTTAGGGTTCATTGTCAAATAATTCAAGACTCTATGATTTGAGAGCTTGGGACTAAAGAGTTCAAGAACATAGCTCGAAGCTACGCCTTTCTGAGGGTAGACGAGATAGTATGATGGAGCCTCGCTTCGTTCAGGATTTGTTCCTTGGGAGAAGATCTTCTATAAAATGTGAATTCATATTATGTAATCAGCTTTGTTGAGTATTTTAGCATTCAGGAGGGGTCCCTTGGTACTATTGCAGGAATAATGTAATAAGGGGGGAATGTTAGCGTAACGTAATACATCATTGTATCACATTGTTATGCGATTCAGTTTCAACTATCAGAAGTTACTTTATCTATCTAGTTAGCTTTTAGCATGTCTAGGAGATTAATATTCACACTTGGTTAAGTCCAACTTTGGGCTTCTTACCTTTTTGTCTCACCTCATGTGGTGAAGACATGTGTTCTCACCTTTGTGAGACACCTACTTCTTGCAAACTTGTCACTTGCTCAAACGTGTGTCATTTGAGTAGACAAGTGTTGCACCTTTGGAGGGTTGCTCAGTTGTTGTATACGACCTTCTCACCTCCACTTGCTTTCCTATTTATGCAAGGCTCTATGTACATAATCTTTATCTCTTGAATATCAAATTTGGCTTTTTGTGCTCATGCTTTTAGAAGTTTATCTTGTTTTCATTTGCTGATCTTGGCTAATTCCAACAAGTTATATATAACCATATAACTATTGAAACTGTCAACCAACTCTCTCATAGTTTATATACATGTTTGTATCTGCAATTTGTTGGTTATTGTGATGATCGAAAAGCATACATGTTTGATCCCAATTCACATAAATTGCCTGCAACTAGAGATGTGGTGTTTCATGAGAATGCAAATGAAGGTAATAATATAGGTAAATGGCATGTTTCTTTTGATAATGATGATCATGTCAAAATAGATACAAAAGTTGAATAGGAACAGGAACAAGAACAAGTACAGGTTCAAGAACAGGGTGAAATTAGCATGGACACTTCAAGCAGTCATGGCACACCAAGAAGAGGAGAAGATACACCACAAAGCAATGAAACTCTAAGGAGGTCATCACATCAAATTCAGCCACCTATAAGGTATAAATATTATGCATTGATGACTCATGTAATGAATGTTGTAGAACCTTCAAATTATGAAGAAGCTAAAGAATATAATGAATGGAGAGATGCAATGAATGAAGAATGAAGCATGGGAATTAACAGAACTACCTGAAAATAAAGTTCACATAGGGTGCAAATGGTTGTACAAATCCAAGTTTAATGTAGATGGCAGTATTGATAAGTATAAAGCTAGATTGGTTGCTAAAGGCTATTCACAAAAAGAGGGAATTGACTATGAAGATACGTTTGCACCTATAGCTAAGTTGAATACAATTAGAGTGATGATTGCATTAGCTACAAAACATAATTGGAAAATACATCAGTTAGATGTCAAATCTACTTTTCTAAATGGTGAGTTGAAAGAAGAAGTTAATTTGGTGCAGCCTGAAGGATTTGTACAGGAAGGTAAGAAGCATCTTGTTTGTAAATTGAAGAAAGCCTTATACAGTTTGAAATAGGAACCGAGGTCATGGTATGAAAAAAGTGATGCTTTCTTTTGTCAAGAAGGTTTTTTGAAAAGCAAAAGTGATCCTAATCTATATATGAAGAAAGATGAAAATGAAAATATGGCTTTGATATCCTTGTATGTTGATGATCTCATCATAACTGGCAGTGCATCTAAATTAATTATAGAAATTAAAAGTTAGCTATCATAGGCATTTGAGATGAAGGACCTTGGTGAACTACATTATTGTCTGGGTCTTGAAGTTTGAAGGGAGTCTAGTAAGACATTGATCACACAAAGCAAATACACAAGAGAAATTCTTAAAAGGTTCAATATGAGTGAATGCAAACCAGTTTCTACTCCTTTAGATCAGAATGCTAAGTTGTATAATGATGATGGAACTAAAGAGATGGATGGTACTTTCTATCGTCAGCTGGTGGGAAGTTTGAACTACCTCACCACTACCAGACCAGACATTGGATATATAGTTAGCATCCTTAGTTAATTTATGACTAAGCCTTGTGAAAGTCACTGGAAAGAAATAAAGAAGGTTTTACGATATCTAAAAGGAACCATTGATTTTGGTATTATGTATACTGATGAATGTGATGTTGAGTTGGCAGGTTTTTCTAATTCAGACTGGGCTAGAAATCTTGATGATAGAAAGTCAACATTAGGAAATGAATTCAATATAGGATCAGGGGTCGTGTCATGGAGCAACAAGAAACAACCAACTATTTCTTTGTCATCAACAAAAGCTGAATACAAAGCCTTGACCAGTACAACCTGTGAAGCCATCTGGTTGAGAGGAATTCTTGAAGATATAGGAGAAGAACAAATAAAGCCAACTATCCTCAAGTGTGATAATCAAATCTCTATTAAATTGGCACACAACCCAATTTATCATGCCAAAACAAAACATATTGAAATTTAGCATCACTTTGTAAGAGAAAAGATATTGTCAAAGGAAAATGACTTGGTATATTGTAATACAAGTGAAAATGTGGCTAACATCTTTACCAAGACTCTTGGAAAGATGAACTTTGAAGAATGTAGAAAGCAGTTAGGTGTGGTAGATAATCCATTTCTTCATTAAGGGGGGATGTTGGAATAATGAAGAAATGGTAGGTCTATAAGTCTCGTAGTTAACATATGTGAGTTGTTTCTTAGTAGTTAGTAGTTGTGTCTATTATTAGAATATTAGATCTAGTTTTGTAGGAGCCAGACTGTCCGTGAGTTTCCTAAGTGTGCCTATATATTTGTAATGTCTATCCAATCATTTATGTAATAAAGTGTGATCTCACATATTGTGAGATACGGTGATTTGTGCTCATCCTGTGTGTTTGATCTCTTCAATTATTTCTAAGTATATGAATTCCACATCCTCATAGCTATCGAGTTTGACAATGAGAGTTAAGTTTGACAATAAAAGAAAATCTAGATAAATTGATGACATGCAAGCAACTTGAAACGTAAGAGTTTAAGGCAATGAGAATTTCATGGCAGCACCCGAATTTTCTCATTTCAAAAGGTTTAACAAAGACCGATCGCTCAATTCTCAATAGATCAGTAAGTGTTTCACGAAATCCAATCCTATAAAATGAAGTGCTTTGAGCAGTGATGATTCAAACCATCCATTACATTTCTCTGAAGAACTGGTTGAGTTTCATTGTCTTAATCATCTAGTCTTTTGAAAATGTAATGGATGGTTTGAATCCATTACTAGATTAAGAAAATAATTACAAGAGTATCTTCCCCATAGTAAGAAAAAACCTCAAATAAATAGGTAAGCCTCTATCTTATATACTCATAATTCAACTAATGCTTCATCATTTGCAAAAGTATTGAATGGATAGAACAATCAAGTAATAACTCAAGATAAATTAAGAGTAAATTAATATCATCAGTAATAGCACATGAATAACCAGTTTTCTTAGTATCATTTTTTTTCAATAATTTTAGAGATTTATGCATACCTTCTTGCTTCAAAACCTAGACTTTTTTTTATTATAACCAAGCTTTCATTTGTTATAACCTTTCTCATAATGATTAGCCAACTTAGATAGGAGTAATTATTCTTAATATTGATGAACTTTAGATGGATGAGATGTACTGCCTTCAATAAAATGAGAATCTATTTGAGAACCTAAAGTTGACATAGCATGGAAGTCAATATTAGTAGGCAAAGGAGAAGCTTGATTGCCATCTTTTTTAGGTGTATCAAATTCTAAGGATCTCCAATAATATTAGGGTGGACATGAGATATAGGATGAGGAGGGATAGAAGATATTGTAGGCATGATGATCATTGTATTGGACATATCAATATGTTATCTTTTTCAACTATTTGACAAAATTTAAAGGGATCACCATTACCTTTTATCACACATTACAGGTACTTTGATTAATAAACTTTAGAATTTGATGCAATGAGGATGGTACAACACCCATTAGATGAATCCATGGATTTCATTAAAGAATATTGTACACTAATATTTTGAGTATGACATGGAAACTAGTTTCTAGAGTAACAAATCTAAAAGTAATAAGAAAAGTAACATAATTAAGCGACTCTCATATAACATTGTGAAATCCTCTGAAGTTTACATCATATTTCAAAAAAAAAAAAGTAACTTGTTGGCAAGAGACACTATATGGATTCATGAATGTTGTCATTGATGGCAACAAAGATCATCCCACACATCCATAGGACATGGTATGTCTATACCGGAAGTCAGAGTGAAGAATGTTGTGGTCCGATAAACAAGAACAGAGCAGTCAGTAAGGTCCGACAGACAGGTCCGGATCTCTCAGCAGAAGTATCTCAGTGAAGTACAGATTTGGGGAAGTCAAGAGGAGTATCCTGACTGATAGATTCCAAGGTTTGAGTCTCCGGTGTGGAAAAGATAAAGAGATATGAATGCTTGAGTGTCGGGTTCCCAAGTGACAGTGTGAACAGAGGAAGAGCTGACTGGCAGAACATCAGACATTATTCTGGATGTGTTTCTGATGTTGGTAAAGGTTATTAAGGCATGAATTGTGTTTGGCCGACATGATTAATAATTTCCACAAGTATATCCTTGATCCGCATTACTTGGTGTGCAAGGATTCAGCCGACAGATCAGAGTTTGTGAAAAGATTGACTATTCCAGGTGCCGACTAGAAAAGTGATGAAATCACTTGTGTGGATATATATACAAGATGGATTTAGTTATGAGATGTGTTGTTGTTGTAAGTGATGTGCGAAGAAAAGCAGTAGAGCCGAATAAAAGTAGAAAGGAAGATCAAGTATGTGAAAGAAGAGCAGCATAAAAGAAAAGGAAAGATGAAGCGCAACAGATCAGTATACAGAGCCTAAACTGGAACTGAACTCCAGCATATGTTGATGCTCCTTATCAGTTCAAGTATTATATTACACTCTTATAAATTGTAGACAGTATGTCTCTTGTAGGCAGTGTGCCTCTTGTGAGTAGTGTGCTCGGGCAGTGAGCCCTAATTGGCAAGTGCCATTTTGTACTTCCATTCTTCTAACAGAGAATACAATCTTGGGTTAATCACCCCGTGGTTTTCTCCCTTTACAGGGTTTCCACATCAAAAATATTGTGTCATGTGTATTTCTATTTCATGCTTATGTTTGCTTGTTTGAATTGATGCTGCACTAATTATTAAGAAAGTTTAGAAAGCTGAAATAATTAAGATAACTGATTCACCCCTCCCTCTCAGTTATCAACAATTGGTATCAGAGCTAAGTTCCTCCTAAACAGAGTCTAACAGCTTGAGGAAGATCTGGGAATCCAAATGGATGCATATGGTTTAAGGGTGTAACTCAAGACTACCCTTGATGATCTTGAGCAATCAAACTCTGAAGTCAATGAATTAAAGGAAAGACTCAAATAGGCTGATGATTTTATGAGAGAACTAAAAGACAAATTAAGTCTCTCTATGAAAAAGAGAAAGGAGCTACTTCAACAATTAGCAAGTCAAGGTGAAGCAAATGATGCAAATGAAGATCTGAAGGAGAAAACCAAGTTATGTGAAAAGCTATCAAAAGAAATCATTATGGTAAGACATGAAATAGAATCAAGAGTTATAAAGTTTACCCAAGAGATTGAAGAGAAAAGAAAAACTGAAGATAATCTAAGACAATCTCTCAAGGAGAAATCAGAAGATTGCCACAAGATGGATAGAATTATCAGACATCTTGAATCTGATCTTGAAGATGCTAAAGATAATGAAGAAAAACTTGAGGATCAAATTGTCTCTCTCAAAAGGGATCTTCAAATAGCAAATGAATATAAAGAGAAATTCAAGATAAGTTCTACCCAACTTGAAGTTCTTCTTCAAAGCCAAAAGAGGGTAGATGACAAGTGTGGTTTGGGATATGAGAAAGAAGAAAGCTCCGAATCCGGTCAGAAAAATTTTAGATCAGAAAATCCAAGGAACAAGCCTAGAAGTCCTCTAGTAAGACAGCCTAATGCTCAAATATATCCATCCTTCAATGGTTACTGCCACAACTGCAATAACTTTGGTCATAAAGCTAATCAGTGTAGAAGAAGAATGAATCAAACTAATACATCCTTCTCCGGACAGTGCTTCAACTGCAAAAGGTATGGTCACAAATCTCATGAATGCAGAAATATGCAAATGAACAATTCATTCAATGGTAGATGCTTTGCATGCAATAGAATGGGTCATATGGCTAATCAATGCAGATCAAGAGGATATCAATCAAATATGCAAAGAAATGTTGTTTACCAAATTTGCAATAGATCCGGTCATATAGCAAAATTCTGCAGAAGCAAGAATTAGGATAAAAGAGGTCTGGTATATTATCAGAATCAAGATAAAGGGAAACAAAAAGTAAATGCAGATGAAGTTCAAAGTGAGATGAACAAGATTTGGGTGAAGAAAAGTATAGAGAATGTAGGGGATGGATCTGCACCAGACTCTGGTGCTGATATTCCTTCCAGAAATTAAAAAGTGAGCTCTGGCTCAGGAGGAGACACAAAGAAAACCTTGTCCCCCCAGCCAGTCAATTGGTGTCAGAACTGGCACAAGGAGAGCTGCGGATTAAAAGGGCTCATACAAGAAACATCTAAAAGGGGTATAGTAAAGATTTGAGAGATCCGCAAGAAGATTTGAAGAATCTAATCCTTCCATAATTGATTCGGTAAAACAGTCTTCTAGTAAAAATAGAGTCCTTACAAGTTCAGTCTGGTATGATTCAAAATATGGTGTCTTGATCTGCAAATAGATCAAATGACTAATGAAAGGATTATCACTACTCTCCTAGAATAACTTCAAAATCTGTCTCAGTGATCCGAAAAGGTTTTGTCTCTGAATAAGGTAAACAAGGTTAACCGGAATGAGTTAGGTTGCACATTATTACAGAATGAAAATTAGGGCTTCTCAGAAATAAAAGAGTTCATTCGCTCATCATTTGTACACTCACATTCGAAGAAAAGAGAAAAGGAGCTCTGAAACTACTTCTCCCAAAGATCAAGACGATTCTTCATATAGCTCAATCCGGATTTCATCGTGTGTGCCCTAAATAGCGTAAAAGGTATTCTTCATTCTTGATATCTCTCAGTAAGATTCCTTGATGATGGCTACTCCGAATATAGTAAAGATTTCTGATAGACCTCGCCCCATATTTAAGAAGCATTCATACAAATCCTTGGAGGTAGATCCCCTAGGAGCCTTCTCTAGTGTTTCGCATGGTGTTTTGCACATAGAAGATATTAGGGTTTACATACATGCAAATGTTGAAGAGTTTGGGGAATTCAAACTAAGAGATATCTATCACAAACAATTGATAGACAATGCTTTTGAGCTTAAACCAGAATATAAGGGCATCCAAGAGAAACATTTTGATCAGTTCATTCATTTCCCCTGCTTTGAAGAAGATGAATGGGTCCAGTATGTGTTGAGTAGGGTACATGACAACTTTCTATGGCTTAATAGACCTTGCAAAATCACTAAGGAAGCAATTAGGGCAGTAACTGGTTTACACTCCTCTGGAGGAATTCCTGTCCTCAAATCTGTCAAAAACAACATTGTAACTGAGGCCACCGGATCAAAATTTGATAAGAGGGCAATGACCATTGAAGATATTACTAACCCGGATATCAAGTATGCATTTATGATAATAGGATACAAGATATATCATTCCAATAGGGAGAATTCAGTATCTGGAACTGTAGTATACAGTGCCTATGAGATGCTGAGAAAGAATGTAAAATATGATCTCTGTGAACTTCTTTTGAGCCAATTAATGGAAAACATACAGAAGATCAAAAAGGACAAGAAAAACTCCTTTAAATATGGGGGACTAATAATATGCCTATTTTTCTACTTCATGAATGAGCTGCCCGGATCAAATGGATGGGTATGGCAAAATGACAAACCAGTAGCAATTCAAATCAGACATTACTTGCATGAACTTGGGGATGCTAAAGCAAGAAATATAGCCTTGTGGGGATATTTCAAGAATTTTTAGAACATGATGCAAGCAAGAGAAAGGATTCCCCAGTCTCTTGTTGAGAAATACAAAGACATAGTATGTTTTATGGTAGAGACTGATTAGTGCCTAATGGAGGCAGTAGAACCAAGAACTATATGGATCATGCCCATGGGGTATGAAGTTGATAAATAAATTGTGGAGCTGCATGTTCAACACATGCTAAGTCAGCCAAAGGATCCAAAGGCAGAAAGGTTTGGAACCTTTGAGGAGCTGAGTGTAAAGATTCATGTGGAACTCAGAGAACTAGAGATCAAGAGGAAGGTGAGAAAAGAAGTAGAAAATGTTGCCCAAGGCCTTGGCATCTCAAAGGAGGCACTTGATGCCCACAGGAAAAAGATGGAAAGGGCTGAGGAAGAAAAGAAGAAGGCAGAAAAGAAAAATGAGGAAAGTGCTCCGACAAAACCTTCCACCCGGACCAGATCATCAAAGAGATTTGCACCTACCACTGCCAAAGGCTCAAGGACATCAGAACCAGAAGAAAAATCATCTAGCAAAGGAGAGAAAAGAACAAAGACAAAAGCTACAAGAGCTTATGCTAGTCAAAGGGATGAAGAGGAGACTGAATCTGATGAAGAAATCAAGAAAATGAAGAAAAAGAAGAAAACATCTGGTCAACCCTCTACCGGACAACAGGAAGAAGAAAAGATAGAGGAATATGTTGAAAAACCCACTCTCCACATTGATGACATAATCAAATCAGTCACAGCGGACAGAAATCTTCAGCCAATGGTTGAGTTCTATGATGATTATGGTGAAGCAGATCAGAAAATATTGCAAGATGCCATAGTCATGTACCTAAATATCTACAACAAAGCATTTATTGAAATTATATCTCTGATTCCTAAAAGCTTGGAAAAAGAACTAGAAACAAGAAAGAACAATGCCCAAGCTAAAGACCTAGAAATCCGGGAACAGATAGCAATTCAACTATATCCTTCAATCAACCCCAAGACAATGAATATGGTATTCAAAGATTGTAAGGATGAGTTCAGAAGCAAAGCAAGGATGAATCAACTTATGCTTGGTGAGACTGACAAGGTAGCCAAGGACACAGAAGAGATCCTTTGGAAGGCCTTCAAAAGATTTAATCTTCCTATTATAGAGGACTTGGGTACTGACCCCTCAACTACAAATGTTGCAGAAGAATCTACTGAGAAAATGACAGAAGAGGTGGGCCTTGAACAGACTAACATTTCTCCTCCGGTTTCCCTACAGTCTCCAGATCTAAAGGAGAAGAAAGAATATAGGAGAAAGAAGCAGAGGTAAAGGGAAAAGAAGATGCCAGTGATAAGAATGTAGAAGGGGAGAAAGCTCCAAAAGACAGTTCTGTGACTGTAGAAGAAAAGAAAATCTGTCTCCGGCAAGAGACACTACAGAATCAGTCAAGGACTTTTAGACAAAAGCAACTATGGAGATTGATGAACCGGAACTATTAAAAGGACCATTAAATTTTGACTCTCTATCTCCGATGCAAACAATGGAAATAGCTTCATTTGCAAATGCGAAGGTCAAAGAGAAACTACTGAAGTCTCACATGGAAGACTGTGAGCTTATAGAGGCAGCACCCGGAATGTTGGAAAAGATCATGCCATCTTTTCAAAAGGATCCCACAACCTCTTCCTCCGGTAATCTCAAAACTCTAGTCAACAGTGTTAGCACACATTTTGATTCTCTAGAGAAGTCAACTAAAGAAAAGGTCTGGAAGGAGTTTTTGGATAAGAGATTCTTTGAAGTACAGGGTCTAATAACAAATGATAGGAAAGTTATGGATATTGGGATAAAGAGCTTGGAAAATGCTCTTAAAGATGGCAGAAATATGTACAAATTTTGCTTATCTTGGCCCACAATGACCAAAGATATTGAGAGGAAAGTAAAAGAACAAGAGGATAAACTATTAAGTCTATCTCAAAGTTTTGATCCTCTCTCATCCTACATAGTAAATCAAGAGTGTCAGACTATTGCAATCACAAATGCAATAAAGAATTTTGAGAAGGAAAGGAAGAACATAATTAGCCGGATGGGTGAACTTAGAAGGATCATTATCCCTAAGTTAGAGGCCATGCATGAGGCCATAAGTGAAGCTCAAGTCACAGCCCAGACCAATGATCCAACAGATCTAAAAAGGGCAGATGCATTTGCGTTCCTGTTGAGCGGTCATATTTCAATTTTGGACAGAATGAAGCAAAGTTGGGCTATAGAACTTATTCAATTGAAGACAACTTTTGCAGACATACTTCAGTATATGTAAGTATGCCATATGTATATACTTATGCGGCTAAGTATAGTTGAATTTTTTAAAGTTTTGATATGCGGACCCTACCCTTTGCCATTGATGTCAAAGGGGGAGTGAAGAGCAATGAAAAATGAGGAATCCAACTAAGGGGGAGGTCCGAAAAATGTATATAAAAATAGAGCATCAGCCAAGGGGGAGCATAGTGTAAACACTTAGTCATTTTTCACTAAGTGTTGCCATCAATGCCAAAGGGGGAGATTGTTGGCAAGAGACACTATATGGATTCACGAATGTTGTCATTGATGGCAACAAAGATTATCCCACACATCTGCAGGACATGGTATGTCTATACCGGAAGTCAGAGTGAAGAATGTTGTGGTCCGGTAAACAAGAACTGAGCAGTCAGTAAGGTCTGACAAACAGGTCCAGATCTCTCAGCAGAAGTATCTCAGTGAAGTGCAGATTTGGGGAAGTCAAGAGGAGTATCCTAACTGATAGATTCCAAGGTTTGAGTCTCCGGTGTGGAAAGGATAAAGAGATATGAATGCTTGAGTGTCGGGTTCCCAAGTGACAATGTGAACAGAGGAAGAACTAACTGGCAGAACATCAGACATTATTCCGGATGTGTTTCTGATGTTGGTAAAGGTTATGAAGGCATGAATTATGTTTGGTTGACATGATTAATGATTTCCACAAGTATATCCTTGATCCGCATTACTTGGTGTGCAAGGATTCAGCCGACAGATCAGAGTTTGTGAAAAGATTGACTGTTCTGGGTGCTGACTAGAAAGGTGATGAAATCACTTGTGCGGATATATATACAAGATGGATTTAGTTATGAGATGTGTTGTTGTTGTAAGTGATGTACGAAGAAAAGTAGTAGAGCTGAATAAAAGCAGAAAGGAAGATCAAGTATGTGAAAGAAGAGCAGCATAAAAGAAGAGGAAAGATGAAGTGTAGCAGATTAGTATACAGAGCCTAAATCGAAACTGAACTCCAACATATGTTGATGCTCCTTATCAGTTCAAGTATTGTATTACACTCTTTATAAATTGTAGACAGTGTGTCTCTTGTAGGCAGTGTGCCTCTTGTGAGCAGTGTGCTCAGGCAGTGAGCCCTAATTGGCAAGTGCCATTTTGTACTTCCATTCTTCTAACAGAGAATACAATCTTGGGTTAATCACCCCATGGTTTTCTCCCTTAACAGGGTTTCCACGTCAAAAATATTGTGTCATGTGTATTTCTATTTCATGCTTATGTTTGCTTGTTTGAATTGATGTTGCACTAATTATTAAGAAAGTTCAGAAGCTGAAATAATTAAGATAACTGATTCACCCCCCTCTTAGTTATCAACACAACTAACTTGGATTACATCTTGAAAACTTGTGTACTATGTATGTTTTGTCTAGATAAATTGTCAACTAATGCACACTTGTCTCTAAAATATCCATATCTAATTACAATATATAGTGTACTATACTCATGAGAAGGTAACTGATAAAGTGCAAAAGATATAGAGGCATCAAAAGTATGATTGTGAGAACCATACCCCATATAGTTATGTCTTGAAGTAGCTATGTTATGAAAATTAGGCTTAGGATGATATAAAACAAGGAGAATCATAAACCATATAAGTGTTAACCATGTGACTAGATGGAATCTTATCAAGAGATAGATCATTCATAGAAAAAGAGGGTTCATTTCTATCATCTCTAATATACGCAACCATATCACTAGCATGGTAGAAAAATCTAATCAACATAAGGTTCATCACTATGATAGTTGTCATAGATAGGTGGAGATAAGAAATTATAATTATCCATAATCACCACATGAGATGTAGGAAAATGATCATCACTATACTTATCATCATGTATAAGAGAAGATAAATCATGTGAATCATATGAATCTCTGGACATAGGACTAACATGACATGTAGAAGATATATCATCACAGGTTAGAAAAATGTCATGACAAGATGAGCTACATGATAGATCCTTTCTTAGTGTATTCTCATCATTGTTACAAGGCATAAGATCATCATGACATGTATGGAAAAAGGAACTAAACATTTCTAATAATATAGGGTTTACACTAATCAACTCAATGATGGATGGGTAAGATGAAACATGATAGAATAAACCTTCCATAGAAAACACATCCTTATACTTATAAAAATGTGTGTTGATAATGGCAAGGATAGAGGGATTTTGTGTAAGTAAAGGTAGGAATCTATCAAAATAAAAAATTGTATGCATAAATATCCTCCAAGGAATAAGATATAAGAGGAACTATAATGTATAATTCTCTAAGGTGAGAGAGTGGGTTAAAAGATATATCATAATGTATTCTCCAATCTTAATCCAAAAAGTATAAGAATATGAAAATTAAACCGTATGTAAATTTCAAATGATAATATTCATGAGATCTGTAAAATATGAACTAAAAGCCCTAAAAATGAAGATAAGGTTGTTGAGGATCAATCGAGTTCACCATAATTATGAAGGGTTCAAAAGAACAATCCCTAAAGTTTTTCTAAGTTAATATAATGTTAAATAACAAATTTTACATAGCAATTAGGCACCAATAACCACATAATAGCTACCAAGTGGAAGGATAGACATATTAAAGGTGTAATCAGCCACTAAAAGACCAAAATTTCCACATTTCCCCTTATAGGCAAGTACTAAAATTTGATGTCATGTAACACTTGGCTAGGGTGGGTAGGGTGTGTGAAGGATATGATTATGGAAAGAAGCACCAAACCCTAAGTTAAAGATATATCAATGAATCACATGGAAAAGCACTTGGATAGTTCAAATGTGAAACAAAAATGTAATCATAAATAATGTAGATCTTAAAAATAAAAAATCCCTAGGTTATGTAGGATCAATCATGTTCACCAAATTGAAGAGAGGAAAACACACTCCCTTATTGTTAGTCTAGGATAATCAATAAAATGCATACACATAAGCACAATTAACCTTAACTAAAGAGTGGATGGGTGAAATAGATTAGATAATAAAAAATTAGATAATTGTATAATTCCCTATAAATAGAAATAAATAGGAGGGTAGATATTTTAGTTGTATGAATGAAGAATGAATGTCAAGTGAATGATGACAATAAAATCATTCAATGTCCTTAGACATAAGAAACTCTATAATAGTCGTATGTATGGATCACAATTAGAATAATGATCTCTCCTTTGCTCTAGTTGAGTTCATCAATCTAGGTTTAGTTTACAACCCAAAGTCAATTGTTTAGTACAAAATTGACCTTTGATGTAATTCTAACTTTAATCTTGTGTGCAACTTGAATATGGATTGTTGGAACTCTAACTAGAAGAAGGGGGTTAGTACAGTTTTTGACTTGGAATTGATGGAATCCCACTATTTTCCACCATGTCAAGCTAGGAAAGTATGTCTATTTAATGGACAAATGAGCAAAGATAATAGATAATTTGCCTAGAAATTAGATTTGTTACTCCATTTTAAGAACTAGTTCTAAATGCACGTAGTTATTTAGTACTCTTATAAATGCTCCTAGAATCATATCCACTTATGTAGAATTGACCTAGGTCATTTCCATAGTTGCAATTCTAAACCTTAAAATTTTAAAATTTAAACTCAAATTAAATCCTATCAAATCTATTATGAGTTGACCTAGCATAGTTTTATCTTGATTTATGTGTTATGTTGTTGTATTTAAAGACATTCAATCATCCATTTATAATTATCAAAGAATGTTAGTGAATTTAGGAGTCATCAAAAGAGCATTTAAATTAAGAGCAATGTAGCAGCATTTTATCATAACATATATCATCATACATCTTTGATCATTATTCCTAATTTATTAAATTAGTCTACCTAGGGGTTTGATTAAGGAGAACATGATCCTCATAGTTCAACAAATTATGTAAAGGTGTTTCTAAACATTGTAGGTCCTTATTGAGATTCAAGCATTATAAGATCAAGGATAGTGAATTCCAAGAATAAAATTTCTACCAATTCATTTCTATATGTACAAGTTTAGGTTGGTGAGCTAGTTCACTTTACAAACATCCAGATCTAAATCAAAACATAGTACATTTATATTGCATATTCTGAAACATTTACCCAATCAAAACCTAAAATTTCAACACCTTAAGAAATCAATTAATGTGTCTCCCATGTCATATTTCTATCATTGAATTTTTAGCTAAGTACCACATTTAATTCATTTAATTTTACACATTTAATTTCAATATTAATCCCAACTTATCAATTATAAACTTTTATTATTTAATTTTTTGTCCTAGATAAATCATAGTGAATAACATTTATCTTCATTACAATAAGTAAAAAAATATTACAATTGTATTAATACATATATTATTTAATAATGATTATTATTGAATATAACTATAATCAAGATCTACACTATAACACAAGGTTGTTAATGATGTTGAGAAAAGTAATGCTTATTAATAAAAAAATATTATTAGAAGGGAAATAAATTAAAGATTTATTTTACTTTTAAATTATAAATTTATTATAATTAAAGTTTGTTATTTTATTTTTATTTTATAAGGCTTCTATATATACTCTCAATATTTTTATGTCGATAAGTGTTCCCTTAGTGAGTAGCACTACCTGAAATATATATATGAATGATCTAGATTAAAAGGACTACCATAGAATCAATCTTAACCATTGATTTGTAGTAATAAATGATAAAAGACAAAAAAATTTAAAATAGGAAAAAGGTGTTAGCATCCCTATAAAGTCTCCGCTGAAGGTATGTAGTTTGATCAAATCGAATTGTGATTTGTGATCTATATCAAATTGGATTGTTATTTGTGGTCTATGCTAAATGGGATTGTTTATCAAATTTTATAAATGAGAGTCGATGTTCTTTCAGGGACAGAGCAGGCGGGTATACAGATTTTACAAAGGATGCAACGGTCGCGGTATCTATGGTTTGAATGTGTTAGTTTAAGAGGGTTAATTTGTTGAAAGAGGAGTATGTGTCCTATCCTAGCTTAATGATGTGCTATGTCTTGCATTCTGTGGAGGCTGTCATAACTGGGTTGCCTGATAGTGATTTTTGTACTGACGAAGATGAAGATTAAATGATCTGATACATGCTCTAATGAAAAGGCCATTGGTGTGAAGAGACATTTCTGGAAGTGGGTATCCAAGAAGAAAAAATGATTAGTATTGTTTTTACATTTGCCTTGAATTTGTTATGCCCCAGTTATTTTTTGAAAATTCAAGTAGCATTGGAAACGAGTTTGTTAGTCTCTATATACAATTTTTAGTGAGATATAGCATTTTTAAGTTAGTGGAGAATTCTAACATATGCCAATGTTTATCATAGGGTTAGTCCATAGTAAATTTTGAGCAATATTCATTTATCTTTGTGATTTCCTTTGTTTAGGGTGCTCCATTTTCTCAAAATTCAACTAGAATTGAAGATTCTATCTGAGACAAAAGTTCAATTTGTCGATCAATTTTTTAAGAAATCCACTATTCCCTATTATGAGGTAACACCCCTGATGTAAATGCCCCATGTAGACTGTAATATAATCCTGATATTAGAGGCATCTTCTGTCTCATTGAAGCTTCTTCCAAGTGAGAAAACCTCGCCCATTCCTGTTCTTTGCTATAATAATTATGTGCCTCCATTGATCGCGTCTAAGCATATATTCCATGTACTTGCTAGAAGCTGCTGGGCTCAAATTCCTATAAATATGATATTCCCTTCTAGGCCCCTCAGCCCTAAAGAAATCCCTATCATGCCCAACCTCAAAATACTAAGAATCCCTATCCCTGGGAACTGAACCTTCAACAGCTGGAGCTTCTCTAGAAAATGACTCGCTATTTGCCCCAAATGGATTGTTTAGGCTATTGAAAATTGAAGGTTCATAAATAGGGCTGCCATGGGCAGCAAGTGACAGGGCACTTGTAAACACTAATGTCACTCGCGTCTAGATCTCCACCTCCACCAGTGTCACCATGCCAAAGCCTAAGCATGCCTCCTCTTTCGCTACGGCCATTACCACCAGTGCCATGACCACCATCCAAGGGCTCCCCACCCTCGATACCTCCACTTGTTTATTTAGGTATTGCTTGGACCAAATTATTTACCTTGTATCCTCTTTTATAGTACGAGATACTTTGATCATATTTTATCTTGTTAGCAGAGGCCCCGCAAATCAAACTTGGGTTGTCTTTACTCTATTCCGCAACTGGAATAATTGTTTTACAATGGAAATAGGTAATTATTATGAGCAGGATTTGAATAAGTAGAGGTAGCCATGGAGGAATGTATGCATTTTTTATTTTTTCCCCTGAAAATAAAATTTTTAGAAGTTCAGATAATGATTTGTAGGGTTTTTTAGGGAGTTAAATTTTTTCTAGGTTGTTACAAAAGAATTGTGGTTATGCCATGATTTTGGAAGAGGAATTGTTGAAACAAAAGTAGCTACATTTTGATTTTGTGATAACATGTTATTTATCCTGTAATAATGATCAAACTTTTTTTCTCTTTTATCTAGCTTTGCATAATGCTTTGAAAATTTTGTCATATAGTTGGTTGTTTTGCATATATGGACGGGAAATTCGCTTGTTTCTAATGATGCTCTACATTTGGAAGACAATTTGGAATTTTTGTTGAGTTTTTTACTAAGCTGCCAAGCCTCTAACTACTCTGCATTCCATCTTTCACAATTGTTGCTTTCTAGGCTTGCATGTTGCTTTTAGGGAATATGAGTCAAATTCTCCATCAAAATCCTCTTTGATTTATTCGGTACGTCAAACGTAGGAATAGGCTCGCCTTTCACCTTTTTTAAATCTACTCAATCTTTCAATTTATTCTTTCCAATAACAAAAGGTCACGAAATAATTCTTTCCAAATTTTCTGTTCAATTATCATGCAGTGTGTTCTTTTCTTCCTTATCCTTTATCTACCACCCAAATTCCACCTATATTGCTTCACTATACAATTTCTGGGTTTTACTTAAATATCTTTTTTCTGGGTTATCTTTTTTAGGGGTTTTATTGGTTTTCAAGATTTACTTTTCTTCCAACTATGTCAAAGGAAGGAGCAACCCTGTGTTTTCTTAAAATATGTTTTAATCTATTTCTTCTAATTTAGGTCACATAGATTGGGTTTGAGTAACCCATGCGATTTGATAAATTTTCATGAAGAGTATGGATGGAATCAATATTGCCTCTCAAAAGGATTTTGATTGATTTACGGCAAGAGCATGGATGTTATTATCTATTCCTTTGCACTCTTTTTTGTGGGCATGATATGTATGAGTTCAGGCGCTGGATTTTTTTATGATATTATTCTTAGTGTGGAAATTGGGGGGACTATTTTTCCATTAATAGCAGTAGTTATAACTGGTAGTTTTTGGAAAAAAGGAAGTAAATATTGACTATAGAATGCTTGCTGCTATAGAGCTTTAGACAGTTGGATTATAATAGGAATTCTTTGTTGTTGCTTTTAAGTGGGCTGGATATCAGAATAAAAAAAGTTTGGTTCTAATAGAGGGAGTGGTGTAGACTGTATATGATTTCTTTGTTATTTGAATAAAAAAGACTAGTAATATTCCTTTGGATGCACATGTTTACTATGTTTTCTTACTTTATATTCTACTTCACTTGTTTCAGATTCCAATTTGAATATTGGGTTGCAAGATTAGGGCATTCAGAACTGAGTGCCAATGAAGTAGAGGGTTGTCTGCATCAAAATCGTATGAGCATTCCACTAGACACAATGGTGGAAATGATGAAAATAATCCACCAATTGATGCTTTATTGTGAAGTCTAAAATTTCATCTTCCACAAAGTGATTGATATTTTTCCCCACATGGTCTATAATTTATCGATCTTGCAATGAAAGATCAATTAGTGGGTGAGCTTCATCATTTTTGCCATTATTTCCAGCAAAATCCTCATATATTTACAAACAAATGCATTACTCAGTTAAGAGAGTTCATAATTGCCACTGCAACAACCATTCGTCATTTCATGGGTATGCATAAATATCAAATCATGATATTACTTAGGTTTTGTTAAAAAATGAGATTTGGTGTTGGGCATGGTATCATCGGACCGGACGCCAAAAAATATTTCAATTTGTTGCAATCATTTATTTATCTTTGAAGTTTGTTTAATTATTCTTTAATCAATGAAGTTTTATGTTTTGTTAGTCATTTATTGATTTGTGGGTCATCGTTACGAGTTAGTTGTTAGTGGTTGTGTTTTGGTTGGCAACCATCGGCTACTTTTGATAGGTTTCTTGTGGTTAGCGAAAGTAGTTTTATTTTAACCTTGATTGTCATTTGTGGTTTACTTTTGTGTAAGAAATTCAAATGAATAAAGGTATACAAATGTTACTCATTTTGGTGTGCTTGTGTTTTATGTTCATTTATGCAATTATTAGTCTTATCAAATAAATGGGTGAACATTAGTGCTGTTGTCTTTATGAATTTAGGTTGTATCCAAGAAAATTAATGCCCTGAAACCCCAAGAAAGGCAGGGAGAGACCATGACATGGTTAGGACCAAAAGATTAGACGGCCTTTGACTTACAACATAAAATGATAGTACAAAATACCTACTATTGGTAATCATTTATGTTTAGGGTTTTAGGCTCGAGCTGCTGGTGGTGCCTACATAAGTATTCAAGTTTCAAGCATTCAAATATGCAAGTTCTTTCCCAAAAAGTCCAAAAAAGGTTCTAAGTCTTTGGGCCTCCTCAGCCTTTTTCAGTGTTAGCATCATATTTTCTTCGGAGGAGGTCATCATCATCATATTTCTAGACATCACCCTGATGTTTGCTTGCGGGGTCATATTTCATACCACCCTAATTTTTCAGTCGGGGGTGATATTTTGAATATCGGGTGATCTTAGTTAAGATCACCCTCATATTGTTGTTGCAAGGTTCCAAGTGTGACCCGTCTTTCCATGGCGGGGTCATCATATTTTGAATATCAGGTGATCTTAGTTAAGATCACCTTGATGTTATTTTATCACCCTGATGCTGCTGACATCATTCCTATGTCAGGGTGATATCCGCTTGTTTAACGGCTTCATCATATTCTGAAAGGGGGGGTGATATTTCTAATATCAGTCATATTTCTAACATCACCCTGATGTTACAGCGAAGCTACAGTGCACCCTGATATTTCTGTGAGGGGGTGATATTCTGAATATCAGGTCATCTTACGAATATCACCCATGCCCCAATATGATGGTGATGTCATCTGGATATGAGGAGGTGCACGGTATGAATATGACGGTGATGTCATCAAGATCGGTGGGGTGATATTGGTTATCAGGTGATGCGGTCAGGATGATACTTTCCCGTGGGGTGATATTTCACATCAGGGTGATGTGAAATATCAAGGTGACATTTCGTATCAGGTGGACAAGCATGAGGTTTGTCGATATAGGGGGTTTGGCCGACGGAGGATCATGATGAGGTTTATATTGGCGTCGTCGGGAGCAAAATCACTGACTATCATCTTCCGGTGTAGTCATGCATATAAAGTATTGAGGAGGTCACCGCGGGGTGAATGTGGGATAATTGACTCCCACATAATTTGAAATATCAGGGTCATGTTTCTTGGCGGGAAAATTTTAAGAGCGCATAGTATATTGCACTTCTCGATGGCCGCGGGTTGGTATGTCATTAATGGCAGATGTTACAAGGTATGGGCGAAGGCATGGATTGATCAAGTACCTGATTGAAGATGTTAATCCCTAGGTAGCGGCGTGTGGCTCGAGTTCAATCACTTCCTCTAATCTCTAACTTCCATTCAAGGAGTGGATTAAATTATTTTAGGTTAAACATGGAGAAGGTTGTATGTCAACAGAGATATCTATAAGTAGAGGCAGCTAAATACCCATTCTTGGGTGATGTTTGTAAGGCAAACATCAGATCCAACCCCTTGAAACTTGAATGCTAGTTGCAAACCATCTATTGTATACGTCTAGTTGACTCCTTGCCCTGAAATAGGCACCGGTCTGCTCCTGGGTTAGTAATTATGACCCAAAACCCCTTGTCTTGCATCCAAATCATCATATCCATCTTTTCATAACTTCCACCTGTTAGTTGTAGGAGTAGGATTAGGACCCCTGCATACTCTCATACCTAACCAATCATACATGTCCAAAAAGGTTGCCAAATTTGTGATCTATCATTTAGATCTTGGTCCATACATGAGAGTATTCTGCCTATTGCTGTCAAGCTAAATCTTCTTGTCATTTGGGTAAGTCAATGTTACATCTTTAGCAAATAGGGACACCCCCCTTGGTGCAGCAAAACCAGAAGTGAAGGGGATGTAGCTCACGCAACCTCCCGTACTCTGTTGGCCGAATCTGCCTGTGCATTGGAACTGGCAAACCCTCTGCCGATTCGAAGAAAATTACCAACACCTACAACTCAAGATAATAAAAAAACATAGATATCCTTCGATTTACTTGAGTAATTTTTAAAGATACTTCCAACTATTTTCTCTATTTAGAAACTCCTACACATGCCTAACATGATAAAATAGAGGAAAATATCATATTACATGTTTATAACTATAATAGGTTTTTTCAAAGGCAACATAGGCCTATAACATTGTTGATTTAATATCTTCTAATCCAAACACATTTAAGAAATACACATAGGATCAAACAATCATGAATTCACCCAACAAGATATCTATGAAATAAAATCTTAAATACAAGAATTATGAAAGTTATGTTAAAAACTATATTCATTCAAATGGTTTTATCTCATTAATTATGCATTTCTTCTAAATATGGTAATCATGAATAAGTTTAGAAATTATCATACCATATAGAGTACAAACACTAATATGTTTCTAAATTATCTACTAACTCAAAAGTAACAATTACACATAATTCACATATTTGTTTAATGATGACAAAATGCAATAAATTAGCTAAATGAAATGTGTTTATTCATGTGAAGACTAAATCGAGTTCTTATCTTCATCTAAAAAAAGTTAAACTAAATAGAGAAATAAACATAAGCTTAAGATCTTATTGGTTCTTAATCATTTATGACTCATTTTAAATAAAGATTATTTTAGAAAATGTAATAAATGTAAGGTCAAGATCTTTTCCATATAACACAAATATGGATTTATTGCAACATGATAAGGTTCCATGTCACAATCATGTATTTATTGCAAATTGTATGGTCAAGATTTGTTTGATGATAATCAATGTATGTATTTCATCTAATGCTCCTCACTAAGAGAGGAATTCTTAGGTTAGCACCATGAATAGTTAAACATGTTCTCACTAAAGATGAAGACTCCTATCACTATTGTGAATGGTCCGTAGTTTTTCTTAATGAACACACTTGGGGATTCTACTCTATATATGCTTCCAATGATATTAAGGGCAGAGCATCCCTTTGGATTTGGATAAGTTTGAACCTTCCAATAGTTGAATGGCCTCTCACGGGGAGTTCAACATAATTGAATATCACAATGACTACAACTAGAATTATTTAGCTAAATTATCTAAAAATAAATCATCATCAAATGAAAACAATCAAAATGGATGACTACTCTTTTTCTCTATTACGAGTGTCACAAATATTGGTAATTAATCAATTGAATAAAATTTTATAGCAACTTATTTCTTGCACCAATTTGTAAATGATTTATAATTTGTAACTTGTTGTAAAGAAAATAAAAGCTTTGCATGCATTATTTAGATTAATTAAATAAATACATTCAATTACCTAGCAAACATTTAATTTAGAGAATAGAATTGGGTCCAATAATATAATTGAAATAAATGCAATAATTAAATAAGAGGATAGGGGGCTTAGGGGGCTTAGCTTTAGGATCGATGATAGATAAATGATGTTGATGTTATTTTGGAATGATAATTTTACTTTTATCACAAAATTATTCACCTTGGTTTGATGAATAGTTCAAGATTTGAATTGGTGTAGAAACATCTGCATATCAATTCCATGTATTGCACGATCAATCTTGACTACTATGTGATGGAATCGTTTGCCGTTGCGCCAAAAGCTCGAGCTATCAACGCTTGTTACAAACGCCAAACTTAACCCAGATCCATGGGAGGCTCACTGCCATGTCACGAATCCCGAGGTCAGCGTTGAATGCCTCACTGACAAGGGGGGGTAGCTCACTACCAACAACCCCCCCTCAACACAACCTAAGGGATTCAAACCCATGACCCATGGCTCTGATACCAATTGATGGAATCATTTGCCGTTGCACCAAAAGCTTGAGCTATCAACGCTCGTTACAAACGCCAGACTTAACCCAGATCCACGGGAGGCTCACTGCCATGTCACGAATCTCGAGGTCAGCATTGAATGCCTCACTGACAAGGGGGCAACTCACTGCCAACACTATGAACTTGACCTTGATGTGTCAAGTTGATCTACGATGCATTAGAATGATTTTAGAGAGTTTGGTAATTATTGTGAAACTTGATATGTGGTTGAACATATGTAGTGACTAAAATAATTAGGGGGTCTTATAGAACAGTTGTACAAACAAAACTTTGGTAGAAAATTTGTGTTTTGTGAGTTCTAGAATTTATTTGATTGGGAGGATGATAGTTTTAAGTGTTGTTATGATAATAGATTATAAAAAACTATTTTCATGGAGATTGTGTCTTTGTGGACTTTAGTGGAATATTCCTTTGTTGGGTTATATCATGAAGTATTTGGTTTTTACATGGATTTTAATTCTATTATTTTTCTTCTACTTTTGTGATAAGGATTGCATTTATTTTGTATAGGGGGTTAAATAAAAATCAATAAAGGATTCAATTAATCTACTTCATAAATATAATATAGACAACTTACTTATAGTTTTATTGCAAAAAAAGAGTTAATTATTGCACTAATTCCTATCATACAAGTAAATGATTTAAAAATTTGCATTAAATTTTGTAACACTTCCATGTGATTAAGAATTTAACTATGGAAAAGGCATTCATTCCTAACAAAATTTTAAGATAATAAAAACTATCGGCATGCCCATATAGGTCCAATTGCTAGTTTATTTACTGCAATAATATGTTACTACACATATGCAGCGTTTTCATTTGAAATAGTAACAATGGAAACGAACCTATAAGTCGGTCTTTTGTGCTAGAAAAGGGAGCTTACGTGAAATCATTCTGGTAAAGAAGATTAATAAAGAAGAAAGCTCTCCTCCTTGTGATTTCTAGTGTCTCAAAGTCCGACAGTTTATGTTGATTGCAGTTAGTTTTAACTGTTGAGTACGTAGGTAGGGATCTTGGACAACATATGAACCGAGGATTCAAGCTAATGGATAGAGATTAAAAAGTAAACAGAATCTAGAAGCGTGAACAGTCAAAGCAATTTTCGTTTATACCATTCAATACATTTCGCTTTCCTAAAGAAGCTATGAAATGTATGTAGCTTTTTCTAAAAAAGCTACGGTTGAATGGTTTGATGGTGGCTGCATTGCATTTGAATGGATGGTTAGGCAAATTACAGGTTTACATTGGTCAGCCACGTAGGTCGATAAGACGTGAAACATAGTATAACAAGATACAGGTTTTGCTGTGTTGTCTATATTAGATTGCATCTAAAGAGAATTGAGGTGTTATCCCATACAATACATCATATCAGATATAAAGTCATAGTCAAAACGGATATTAAATGTATGAAATATATCCAGAAGGGCTCATAATGTTTGACTCGGAATCTTCCTTAAGTACTAAGAGCTATCTCGACATGAATTGCAGTCTTGAGAAATAGTCAAAGAGTGATTAGGGATACTTAATTAAGGCGAATTATTGTGTAAGGAAAGCAGGATTTTAAACTGGCTGGTAACTTGATTAATGTGCAAAAATACTTAGTACGAATTACTTAATGAAATTAACAAGAAGAATCTGCAAAAATACGAAGTAAAATTTTAACTAAATGACCGTAATCTAATTACATTGCAAGTTTGTCGTGGGCTTTCTCAATCCACCGTAAGGGATGATGCGGTGCAACGGCCTCAATGACAAATCAACGTTGAATGCTACTGTCTTCCTCCCCAAACCGATGAAATTTTAGGCGGCATGAGATGCTCAAGAATTCCATGTTCTCGTAGCTGCTGAATTTGACAAAAATAGGGTTGAGTTATCATTTCGAATCACTTAACAGAGACCGATCGCCCAATTCTCCATCGATCATTAAGTATGTCAAGTAATCCCATCCTATAAAGTGTGAAGCTTTGAGCATTCAAGACTCAAAGCATCCATTATCTCTCAAGAAACGATTGAATTTAATTGTCTTAATTATCCAGTCTTTTGAGATTAGCTTGTAACATTACTTTGTCCTTGCAATCAAATTCTGAAAAAAACAGAACCATTGGCATAACAACATGAAGAGTGGTTATGTTAAAATTCATGAAGAGAAAGAGCAAAAGTCGAAAAGCAGAGGTGTGGTAGTTGCTCTGATGTCAATTCTCGTTGTGGCTGCCCTCGTGTTTGTGGCGGTCGAGGCTTCCGTAGACTCAAATGGCAACGACAACACTCATCATCATCATGCTTGGAGAACGGTCTCCAAAGTGGCAAATTCGGCGTGTAGCAAGACCCGTTATCCCGAACAATGCGTCTCGTCCATGGCTTCCCATCCTGCTTATCAGAATGCCAAGCTTGAAGATCTCACTAACGTCGCGTTGCAAGTGAGCATGCAAAGGGCTTCAAAAGCCCACGACTTTGCTCTAAGCCTCCAAAACAATGTGATGAATGAAAGAGAGCGCGCTGCCTGGAACGATTGTGTGGAGCTCTTCGAAGATACCATCGATCGTCTCAACGTCTGCTCGAGCAACGGTTCCCTCAGCACAGACTCGCCCATTTGGCTAAGTGCAGCGCTGACAAACCAGGAGACCTGCTTGAACGGATTTCGTGATCTCAATTTGAGTGCCACCAATCCCATCAGAGCCCTCTTGTCGCCCAGAGCTGTGAATTTGTCAGAACTAGTGAGCAACTCGCTCTCCATGTACAAGCTCTCCAGCTTGCCTGCCAAGACCGTTAATAACCGCCGCCTGTTAACTGTAAATAGCAATGAAGAAGGAGATTTCTATTCCCACTATGGCCGTGTGAGCAAAGATGGATTTCCCGAATGGCTGTCAGCGGGAGACCGCAAGCTATTGCAGGCGTCAAGCCCGGCCAGCCAAGCGAACGCTGTGGTAGCCCAAGACGGTTCTGGCAATTACCGAACAATCGCCCAAGCAATCAACGCTGCGCCTGAGAAGAGCAGCAAGAGATACATCATCTACATTAAGGCAGGAACTTACAAGGAGAACATCGACATATCCAACAAGATAACCAATTTGATGTTGGTGGGAGACGGCAAGGATAAAACCGTGGTGACTGGAAGCAAGAGCGTCCAAGACGGCGTCACTACCTTCAAAACTGCAACTGTCGGTAAGACTTCCAAACCAGGACATAGTTATTCTTATACTGTCTAACCTCTTGTGAATAATTTGGCCAAATGGATTATGTGATTGATTTTGTATTTGTGTGTGCGTGCAGCTGTTTCTGGCAACGGATTCATCGCAAGAGATATGACGTTCGAGAACACGGCAGGGGCGCAGAAGCACCAAGCCGTGGCACTTCGAGTGGGGTCTGACCAGTCGGCCGTGTATCAGTGCAGCATCAAAGGCTACCAAGACACTTTATATGTCTACTCCCTCCGCCAATTCTACCGCGAAGTTGATATCTACGGCACCGTCGATTTCATCTTCGGCAACGCTGCGGTCGTCATCCAGAACAGCAATATCATCGCCCGACGTCCCTTGGCAAACCAGAAGAACACAATTACTGCCCAAGGAAGAACGGATCCTAACGAAAACACCGGAATTTCCCTCCATAATTGCATAGTGTCGGCGTCTTCCGACCTGCAAGCTGTAAAAGGCTCCATCAAGACATACCTGGGGAGGCCGTGGAAGCAATACTCTCGCACCGTCTTCATGCAATCCACTCTTGGCGATCTCATTGACCCTGCTGGTTGGTTGGAATGGGACGGCAACTTTGCTCTGAGCACGTTATACTACGGGGAATACAGCAACAGCGGAGGTGGCGCAGGAACGTCAAAACGTGTGAATTGGCCTGGCTTTCATGTCATCACCAGTGCCGCTGAAGCCTCCAAGTTTACAGTTTCTCAATTCATCTCTGGGAGTTCATGGATTCCGGCTACAGGAGTCGCTTTCACATCAGGCTTGAACTGATATACTTCTTTACAGTATTTTTATTGCTATTCCATTTATTGTTTAAAGCTCGCCAATAATTCGCTTAGGCCATCTTAGCAATCTGCCAGTTGATGTCAGTCATCGTCATACAAAATAGAAAATATACCTTTGCTTTCTTTCTTGGTGGCAATCTATGAAATAATGGATGGGGGCGATAGGCCAAGTCACCGAAAATGTTTAATATGTAAAGGTAATTATATCATGTGTTTTATTCTCTTTTCAAAGTAAAAAATGATAATATGAATTTGAGGATGAAAGAAATGCAAACTTCATAAAACACCATCAAATCTTACTTACTAACATCTTTTTTTCATACCTACATCATGTGTAATTGGTTTAATGTATTGACAGGAAAATCTGCATAAAAGCGCCTTAGTTTTTCTTAACTTTTGATTCATTCAACAATTTTTGAACAATAAGAAACATCAATAGTTCATCCTCCGCCTATGTTGGGCTTAAATCTCAAAAATTATAAAAGAAAAATAAACAGTCCCTAGTCTAGAATCCAAAACAAATCGATCCCAATTCCAACTAAATATCTGCTGCGTGTAGTAAGTTGATGTTTATTTGTTGTTCCAAGCCAAATGGTGATATCCAAGAAATGCATTCAATTAACACAGCTACTATGCAAATAAATCAATCTCACCAAAGTTTTGCAGTAATGGCCAATTTTTGTATGTATGATCTCAATAAGCTCAATGTGTTTGATCTAATTCTTAGCTGGTACTCCATTCTTTTGAGTATATGTACATAACAACAATGTTTCCTGTATTTTTTCCAGAAATAGACTGGATAGAATAAGACTTCTTTGTTATTCTTAGGTCCCTAAAAAAAAACAGAGAAGAGATAAACTAATTTTTGGGTATTGTCTAGTTGGATCTTTGATTATTATCTTATCTTATTATTACAATGCAATAGGAAATGGATAGAAGTGAACCTTACCCTATAAAAAAAAATCACCTTTGAAACTAATATATAATGCCATACTTTTGTTAACATAAATAACATTTAATCTGAATGCTTTCAAGGAGTCGATGGAAAATGGAGGGTAAATTGTAGTTGCTTCTATTAACTCTGTACAAGTGCATTCTAATTGTCCAGACGTGGACTTTGAAATACCCATGATAATGAATGTCGTCATCGCCGTAAACTACGAAATATTTCTCATACAATATTGCAATTATAAAATGCATATACTTGAGAAGCTTTTCTATCTACAAAAATGAATTTGACATTGTTAAATTTCATATTATAAAATTTCATATAAAAGAAATATTGCAATTTATTGCTACTTAAATGAATTTATATTTGTTTGTTGAGTCTTATCTTTTAGATCTAGAGGACACACTTGTGGACTTAACTTTCCTCTTTGATGGCACTACTCAAATAGATGCATCTTCTTCACCTATTACTTTTTTAGATTTTAGAGATGCTTCACTGAAGGCTTTCAAACATTCTTCATTGTATGACATTCTATGGGATGAGCATTATAGCCACATGGTATGCATTGAGATTTCACATCCATATACCACTTCTTTGGCACATATTGTACATCCGTTTCCACATGGTTTTGAGTAGTCATTTGCTTCAATTAGTCTTTGGAATCATAATCTAATCATGGCACTACTCAGCATTGACATGGGGATCATCGCACAACTTATAGAGATATACATCTTATGTTTTCTTCTCGCATACACTTTTCTAGAATGGGAAGATCTTTTGTACACCTTTGGATTTATTTCTTCTTAAGTGGAGAAATATTGTTTGGTGAGCATGGTTCCTCTTTAGCATTCTCTTGTTTCAATAATCCACCCTTCGCATAGGATGCATCACATATATGGGCCTACCTAGTCTCTCTCTTCATATTTATTACTCTTCTAAGGGGTTTCTTTCTCTCCTTCATGGGGAGTAGGTATCATTGTACATGGGTACCTAACATGGCCTCGTCGCTAAGACTCATTTCTATTTACTCCTAAGTTACACTTACTAGGTGGTGTAAATATTTCACTTCACCTAGGATAATATTCATCCTAAGTGTAATATTATACCTGGCTATTAAGTTTACTTAAGGTCATATAAATGTTTAATTATTCTCACCCAGGTAGCTAATAATAACATACATGTATACCTTAACTTGAGGTACAAAATTGCCGCACTAGCTCATCAACCCTTGATTGATGGTTGTTAGGTGCTACCTCTATTTAGTCAAGGTGACCTCTATCTTAGTTAGATTGAGTTAACTCACTACCTCATTGGGGATGATCAAGATTTAAACTCTTACCTCTTAGTCATGTCATCTCCTTGATTCACGGATCTAGAAGAGGTCTATATATTTGTACAATTCCCTTTATAATTAATGCTTCATAATATTGACTATAGAAATTACTTATTCATTTCCTAGTTTTGTGATTAGCTCATAGGAATTAGGCCATAGGTAGAATTATTGCTTATGTAAAATTCTATTAGGATTTGAGGTTCAAAATCCTTACATTTCTTTGAAGGAATATGTGCCTATGTAGGGGCGCCAAATACTCTGAAATGTTGTATAATCATTTTCCTACCACACTAGGCTTCAAAAGGGGTGATCCCTTTCAAGGCCTAATGAGGAATCTAATTTTGAATGCATGCAACATAGTTAAGTCTTTGACTCAAAACTATGGAGTAAGAGGTTGAGTGTGAATCATTCAACTAAAATTATCCTTCAAAGACCAATTCTTCCACTCTACAACTTATTTTATTGTAGAGTATAAGTGATTAATGATGAATATCAATCCCTCAAGAGAATAGAACTACTTGAATCTATGACTCACATACTATTTTCCATTGTTCATTTAGAAAATCTTGATGTACTTTCAATATTATTTTTCAACAAGGGCCTTGAAGTCCTAAAATAAACCCATTGATTTCTATAGTGAGGGACTAAAAATATAGGAGATCCATTCCCTATTATATAAATATTCTTGACCTAACATTTCACCACTCAAGGGTTTCAATGCAAATGTTATATTGTGGCATCTCTTTTGCATCCTTATTTTAGGGGAGAGGGGTTAGTAACTGTGAGGGTTAACTTGTGATGATGTGGCATTTTTGTGGAATCATGTAGGACCTTAAATTTCTATAGAAGATGAAATGGAGCCTTATCTACCTACAACTAAGGTTTGGATGCATGGCTCATCATACAACCTGCCACATCACTAAGTTTAGTAAGAAGTGTCCAAAAAACAACTTTAAAAGTTTGTCCAAAGCTTGTACAATGAAACACATAAAAGGTTTTATGTTCAGCTTGAGGTCTCTTCCCACTTTCCATTTATGCAGACTGTACTATTCATGGCTGTAGGAGAGCCACTATTTTGTTTTTTGAGTATAACATGTAATGGTTTTTCTAAGCAGCATTAATGGCTGCAAACTCTTTTGTTACCTATGTAATCTTCTTGTTACCATTTCTTGACCACAGCTCAAAAATTGGCTGAATAGATTTATCATTATCATTATCAAAATGAAATTTAAAAGAATATGGCTATATCTGGTCATGAGTGAGTTCAAATAAAGTTTTGATTATAAGAGGTGATCTATTAGACTGGTAATATTGGTACAATGGACCTGATTGATGTCCTACAAAACATCTCATATAATGCATTTGATATGATAGAATACAGTAAAGGAGAATAGCAGAGGGTTCATGTGTTACAGCTTATACAAAACAAAGTGACTTCTTCATTTTTTACAACGCCTCAATGTCACGACACAGCCATGTTCATCATTATATATGAAAAATATGTTTGCAAAGTCAACTGAATGGACAAGTAAAGCTACAGAAATGAAGATATATATGCTGCTACAGAAAGAAGAAGAGTTCTAAGTTGAAAACCAACAGTATATCCTCCATATGCAAAGTCCACTGAAAGAGTAAGTGAACCTACAGAGGTAGAGAAACAGTGTATGCAATCATCACTCTTCTTGAAAACTATGACAGTGATTATAACTAAACAGTGACAGCATAAGGAAGAAAAAAGATACCATATGCCAATGCTACAAAAAGAAGATTTTGTGCTCATAAAGATGAAATCATTGTTTCAGTTTCAAATCTGAGTTTATACAGTGAAGAAAAAAATGCAGAGATACATTCATAGTGAGGCCGTGGCATATAATGCCATTTACATTCTTTTTCGAATACCCATATCAAGTTTCAGAACCCTAACACATCTTTGTAGTGTTGAAAAGAAGAATGGTAAAGAAAAACTGTCCAGACAAGGCCATAAATGATTAAATTGTTTACACAGCAAAAACATGAAACCCTTGTCGGGTTTAAAAAAGTTTCTTTCTTTTTGCAATACACAGTCGAGCAAGGTCAAGGTGGAGTAGTTTCTGTGTAGTATGGCCGCGAAAGACAAAGGAGTTATTTGTGAAGTATAGAATGAAATCCCATCTCATAGTCAAAGAAACTTCATATTTTTACATCACAAGACAAAGACATGTTTACAAAGCAAAAACATGAAACCCTTGTCGGGTTTAAAAAAGTGTCTTTCTTTTTGCAATACACAGTCGAGCAAGGTCAAGGTGGAGTAGTTTCTGTGTAGTATGGTCGTGAAAGACAAAGGAGTTATTTGTGAAGTATAGAATGAAATCCCATCTCACAGTCAAAGAAACTTCATATTTTTACATCAAAAGACAAAGAGCCATCTACAGAATGTGTTACATGCCACGGTCGTGTCATATGTGAAGATATTTCACATACCTAGCAAACAAAGAAAATGAAACCCTCATCATAGTTTCATATACACAGAAATAAAGGAAGCCTTAGTGAAAACAGTGATATGGAGGACTCACCATATGATGTCACAGAGAAGGAGATAATGGCCGCGGCCCAACTAAGAACTTTTGTTGTTTTTTGCCATTTTTTACAAAGTTCAACACATGAAAGCCAACAAATACATATCAAAGTTGAGAAGACTGAAGAAACAGCTACATGGCCATGACCATTTAAGAGGAAGAAGCCATTTAAAACACAGTAAAATGCCATTTAAAGTTCAGATTCAAACTTACCAGGTGTGGCCTGTCGTTTTGGCCAGAGAAGTGCGGTGTTTTCGACCTCAGAAGCCATTGAATGGAGCAAGATACACAGAGAATGAAACCCCAAGTTGGCGGCCATAGTTGTAGAGCCAAACTCAACGCCAACAAAATGAAATGACCAAAGTTTTAGGGTTCCATATTTTCTTTTGTTTCAACATCCTTTCCACAATTTGACCATGCAAACAATATAATCAATTTTATCCAAATGAGATTAGGGTCAACACCTTGTGTTTGATGATGCCTAGTGATCACGCAGAGAAGTGGCCGACAACACAAAGAATATGGCTTGTTTCATAAAGTCAAAGGTGGACGTATCATGAGTTGTGCATTTAGAACCTTGCCAAGGTCTTGATCTGATTTGTGGTCGACTCACATTAGAGTCTAATTATCATTTGTCTATGCATGTGGTTGAGTGTCTTTGACCTCCCACTTATGCATTTTTCTTTTCCTTCACATTTTTCATGTGTATGCATAAAGATCAAACAAGAACCTTGGAGATGTGAAGAGTATGCAAGATGATGACTTAGTCAAAGGGGTCAATGCGACATGGTGGCACTACATGGATAGTGAGTTGGTATTTTTCAAAGCCATATGGACAGGGATGAGGTGGTAGAATATTAACACATGGAGGCCATGGTGTCAAGCCTTTTAAGGCTTTTATTTATTTTTTGCAAATATGTGTAGTATTTCATTTTTATATGATTTTTATAGAAAATCATTTTGTGATATCTTGTAAATAACTTGGTGAAATTATAAACCAGATATCATTTTTTTTTGCAAAAATCATATCGAATAGGATATTGATTTAAATTGCCATATCATTGTAAAGTTAACTTTAAAGCAATGAACTTATGAATTGCTTTTAAAGTTTAACTATTTTTAGGCAATTTATAGGCTAATAAAACAGATCAAATATTCCATTTTGCTTTTTTTATTTAGAGTCATATAGGACCATTTTTTGCAGCTTTCATGAGTAGAGAAAAGCAGTTTAACGGTGGCACCACATGAGAGGGCAATTTTGCAGCTTTATTTCACAAATTGTTGACAGATTCAATGTTTTATTTTTGGCTTTCATGAGTAGCTTGAAAATGGACTTAGGGTCTATTTTTAGGAGCTTTTTCAGCTTTCTTCGAAGGATATCATTTGGAGTCATTTATAGGAGAAAAACTTAGTTTTTTCTCAGTTAGCTAGCATCAGTTTCTTCTCTCTTACAGAGTTGTATATAGGCAATTGGCTCACACATTTTATTTTTTTCCAAGCATTGTATTCCCTTCAGTTCTAATAGCAAATCATCCTGTTTCACATATTTTTGTAGTCTTGATCTGATGTTATATTGTGACTTTTTATGTCCTTTTATTATGTCTCAATGTTGTTAAAACTTAGTTTCTCCCTGGTTGTAGTTTGTGTTTGACACTAAACCTTGTTGCAAATTACTTAAGGAATAACTATCAGTGAAATTGTGAGGATTCAGGTTAGAGGATCTGTTTGTGAGTGAAAGAGTTTCATCTAGTTTAGATTTTAGAATTAGTTTTGCATTTCAGTTACATCCTTCTATCCCCTTTTCCCTCAAGTTAATAGTTTAGAAATTACAAGAGAACCAGCTCACTCTAGAGATTCGTTCTCATGAAAGGAGACCCACATCTGAGAATGATTCCATGTTTCAACAGGTAGTTAAGTTCTCGCAAAACTTAACAAGGGTGCATACTTGAATTGACAACACTTCTTTTATTAATATACATCTGGGTGTTCTTCACCCTTTAGAAAAAAATGAAACACATAATAGCTAAATGAAAAATATCATTTATTACTAAACAAACATCATATTCTTATCTAAAAAATATTTTGTATGTAAAACAAGTGGTCATAAACTTTGTGGAAAGTATAAATCTTGTTATACCTAACCCTAATTCATAATACATATCAAATCCTAAATCATGTATACCCAACCCTAAATATTATTATACCAAACCCTAAATCTTGTTATATTGTGCTTTAATATTCTAACCATAAAAGTAATGTTTTAGCCAAATTTATACAAGAGGATGTGAATCTACTAAACAACTCATTTAATGTTGATCTTGATATAATTTTCCTACTTAGTAATGCTCTACTTAAAAGTTATTTGGGATTTCTCCACCCACATCATTAGTAGCTATAAACATAGGATATCTATAACACAGTTTGAGCTTCAATACATTATGCAACAAAATTTCTTACCAAAATTTGGTAATCAAAGTAATTTGATATGTAATGAAATTCCAAAAAGAAAAATGGATACCAACTACAAGGATTGCTCCACACCATTTCCATATTTGGTATATATTTAAAATATGCCACAAATGGTGTTAAAAAAAATTAGGCATAAATTTGAAGAGTGGTAAAAGCCTATACATACACATTAAAAAAAACTACTTTAGATTTACAAGGTATGAAATTAAATTATGATGGTTTATTATCTAAATTCATAGCATAATAAGGCTTTGGATGGCTTCCAATTCACTTCACCATCGAAGAAACAAAGATTGTAACATATAGGTTTGGGATGGTAGTGCGAAAAGGGGGTTTTACGATTACATATATGGTACTATTTCTGCTATTTGAAATCTCAATCAAATAAATTTTAAAGTGAATGAAATAGAAAAGAGGCATACAGAATGAAAATCTTATTAAATTATTTTTTAGGAGAATTTTTCTAATAGGAAGTAGTTAGTAAAAAATATTTTGGAAAAGGACTAGAAAACTAGTGCAAGAGGAGTTGTGTATAACAAATCTATAGCATCAAAATATTTTAAAGCTTGTAGGATTTTGTATTACAAGAGATAAGTTATGGCTAGTGTCTGATTATATGTGCAATGGAAGATGATTAAGTATTAAGTATTAAACAATAGAATAGAATGAAGTGCTCTAGTCCCTCATCTATGTAGAAAAGAATTCCATTGCAATAATTTTCTCAAACTTCAAAATATTTTAAGTCTCCCCCACCTTGAATAGCCTTAATTGTTGGTGTATATTAATCTTATTTAGTTGTGCACATATATCTATGTTTAGCCTTGAGCTATACTTGGTGTTCCTAGATTAGTTTAACTAAGTTAAGTGGTTGCTTTTCCTATACTTGGAGCACCACTATTCTTAGTGAGCTTCTCCTATTATTGGCTCGACTATTCTTAGTCGATTATGCCCTATATGTACTACATATTGGAAACTAATTATCCATTCATTGCAACTTATTGCATTCATTCTTGTTTGTCAAACTTTTGCAGGGCATGCAATTGTTTATCTATCGTGGCTCGACCGGTGCCAACACTCTATCTAGTTGATCTTTCTTAATCTCAATGGTATCAGAGCGTGTTTTGGTTGATGATTGTCGGTTTGGTATTTTCTTAGTTTTTTTTTAAATATTGTTTGTTGTGTATTCTTTCTGGAGGAAGTTTTTTTGTAGGTGCTTGTGTGAAGGATTAACAAAGGGCGTTTAAGGGCAGATCATGGGCATCTAAGCCCGAACAACCTCTCACCTGGGTGATGGGTGAACTAGCGTGTGAGAGGGTCGATTGTAGGACCAATCCATCCTTGAGAGGCTCATTTTCATTTCCTGATTTGTTTGGAAGGCATCCCTATCTGCCTCTACAAGGTGTCTTTGTTTCTGCATAGTGGAAAGGTATAGCTTGTAGCTTGAAATGGCCTTGAAGGTGACCTCTATAGGCCCAAAAGAGGGTCATTTTTTGCACAAAATGCTCATTTTTAGGTAGAGAAGTCATTTGATCTTTGATAGAGGACCTGGGAGGTGTTTCAAAGGGCCAATGGCCTATGTTTACATCATGGAGACCGATTGAGGGTGTTGGTGCCTACATGAGCAGTCAGTTTTCAAGCATATAAACATGCAGGCACCTTCCCTAAAAATCCAAAACATATTCTAAGTCTCTGGGCCTCCTCACCTTTTTTTCAACTGCAGCATCATATTTTCTTCGAGGAGGAGGTCATCATCATCATGTTTCCTGACATCACCCTGATGATGCTGACATCATTCTTATGTCAAGGTGATATCTGCTTTTCTGCCTGTCTGCATCATGATATTTCCAAAGGGAGATATCTGCCTGTCGGCTTCATGCATTATCTAGTGCGGGGTGATATTTCCAAATATCAGGTATGATCTAACATCACCCTGATGTTTCGTGGAGCTACAGTGCAGCATGATATTTGTGCATCAGGATGATATTTACAAATATCCGGTCATCTTCCGAATATCATCCTGATGCCGATATGGTGGTGACGTCGTCAAGGTCTGGAGGATCATATTGCTAACACTAAGTCATTTTATGGAGATCCCCCGATGTTGCGAATATGACGATGACGTCATCCGGATATTTGGAGGTGTGCAGTAGGCAGGATATGGCGATGACATCATCCGGATATGAGAGTTGCGCGGTATGCAGACGGGTGATGGTGACATCATCAGGACATGATGATGACATCATCAGGATTTTTGAAGGCATATGCGAGACCATGGGCATCGGCAAAGGAGTTTTGTGCTGGCCTGATGGTCTATCTCTGGCCGATGGAGCGGATTGTAAGGTAGGCATCAGCGAGACAATTGAGATCGATGAGAGATTTGTCGGGTTGGCCGATGGCCTAAGTCTTGGCGATGGGTATTTGGCGGATGGTCGTGTGTCGAGCGTAGAAAAAGGTGCTCGACATCTATTGAGCTTGTGGCCATGTTTTTAAAGTGCTGAGGTGGTCTTCTCACCGTGCATGTGGGATTAATGTTCCTGCATAACTTGAAACTTCAGTAAAGTGCATTTTGGTGGGAACTTCTATTTGAATGTTGCGACGGTTTCCAAGTGAAACGCGGGTGGTTGAGCCATCAATGGGCGATGGTACAAACGGTGAAGCTGTCTAATTATGAATGAAGACCCCGAATGGCGGCGCAAGGCTCGAGGCCTCCCTTGTCTGCTACAGCAATAACTTCTGAGCGCCATTCCTTCTGAGATCTATATTTGGCAGGATTTTTGGTCAACCATGTAATTAATTGCTGTGGGTACACTTTCTGGCTGATATAGGCAGACTGTGTTACCATTGTTTAGGGGTGGAAGCCCTGAGGCATTTTTGTGTAAATAATGAAGAACGGGGCATGATCTTGGTTGTTCTATCCCATTTTGGAGTTTATGAGTTGCAACATGAATGTATTTTGCACATATTTTCAGTTTCAGTGTTAATGTTATATGAAAAATGCTTATTGCATGTGTCTATCTGCTTGTCTCCATTTGCTACATGTTATTCTCCTTCTTTTGAATCTGGTTGCATGTCAGCAGGGATATCTGTAAGTAGAGGTAGTTAGGTACCCATTCTTGGGTGATGTTTGTAAGGCAAGCATCAGTCCAACCCCCTGAAACTTGAGTGAAAGTTGCAAACCATCTGTTGTATACGTCTAGTTGACTCCTTGCCCAATGGATAGGCACCAGTCTACTCCTGGATCAGTAGTTATGAGCCAAAACCCCTCGTCTTGCATCCAGGACATTCTGTCCACCCATTTCATCACTTCCACCTATTAGTTGTAGGAGTAGGATTAGGAACCCCCTGCATGCTCTCATACCCAACCAGACATATATGTCAAAGAATGTTGCCCACCTTGTGATCTATCATGTAGATCTTGGTCCATACATGAGAGTATTCTGCCTGTTGTTGTCAAGTTAGATCTTTCTATCTTTGAGCTAGTCAAGGTTACATCTTGAGTTATAGGGATACCCCCCTTGGTGCGGCAGAACCAGAAGAGAAGGGGAGGAGCTCATGCAACCTCCTGTATTTAGTTGGCTGAATCTGCCTATGCATTAGAACTGGCAAACCCTAATGCTGATTCAGAAGAAAAACCAACAGAGGGCATGATAGAGCTAAAAATCTCACGGCCTATTTGGAAGGCTCATGACTTTAAAATCCTCATAGTGATCCATGAAGAGAGCAAATAATTTAGAGTCTGTTTAAACCCTTCTTCGTGCAAGGATCCACCCTTCCACAGAAGGAATTTTGGCCATGTTTGCAAGGTGTTGGAGTGTATTTTCCAAATAAAATTCACCTTTATTTTCCAGTTCAAAAATTACCCCTACATTGAAGCTTTTTTAGAGGGCAAACCCCTATATTTTTCCTTTGCAGAGAGACGTTTTGGCAAAGGGAACTCCTCTATTTCTCCCCTACATATTTTTTTGGCTTACATGTCCAAATTTATCCTTTAACAATATTTTTATAGAAAAAGCTTTTTTAAAATTAAATTATAATAGCTTTTTAAAAAAAGAAAAAGGCTAAATTTAAATACTCAAAGAGCATTTAAATTAGAGTGTTTTTTTTGGCAACAATTTGTAACTCATTTGAGTATCATTTTTAAACACATTGTAACCAATTTAGACTCTATCGCACTAATTTTATAAAGTTCCACTACACGACCCAAAATTGGACCTTTTGCCTACACACTCAATTATAAAGTGTCGAACTGAGGGGGAATCTAGATATTTTGAAACAAGGGGGGTGTGTCATGCCTTGTGCACTTCCAAATCTTCTTCATAATTTTCCTTTCTGCACTTATTTTTTGTAAAACTGCTTCAACAGCATGGATTCACAATAGGCAATCAAGCCACTAACCCTGTTTAATTATCATGAGTGGAAATCTATAATTCAACTTGTGTTAAAGAATAAAGGGTTACACTGGGTAACAATGGGCACTGAAAAAGAATCCATTGTTGATACAGAGAAGGATAAATGGTTTAACAAGTGTGATCAAGCATTTGGTTTTATGTGTCTAAATATAGCTCCTACACTATTGTTTCACGTAGAAGCCTTGAAAACATCCAATGAAGTTTGGCTAGCATTAGAAAAACTCTTTGAGAAGGTTGATGAGATGAGAGCTCATGAGTTGGAGAATGAGCTACTTAGTCTGATTCTGAGTAAATTTGACACCTAAGAAGACTTCTTCACCAAGTTTAAATTTGTAAGGTTGCAATTAAAAGAGAGTGGAATCGACAAGAAATATGATCAACTTGTGCTTTCAATTCTCTCCAAGTTAGGACTTGAGTATTCAATATTTGTATCTACTTTCTACTCCACTAAAAGCGCTCTTGGAGATGCATGGAAAATGTCATCCTTAGATGACTTCATTATAGACTTAACTAGGGATCAAGATAAGTTAATACACATGGGTACCCTGAAGACATCAAAACCTAAAGCTCTCGTTGTTGGGAATGGGGAACATAATGCTTCAAATAACAAAGGGGAGAAGAATAAAAAAGACAAGGAGATCAAGAAGGAACAAAAATCTAAGCCCAACACAAAATCTTCTTCAAATAAGTGGAAATCTAAGAAAGAGAAAGTCTTGAGTGCACCTATTGTAAGAAACTTGGGCATGATGAGCACATATGTATGAAGAAATAGATAGACCACCTCACTCATCTTCTTAAGAAGCATAACATAGGGGTCCCTAAATCTATCAAAGAGTCATCATCAACCCAAGAAACTTCTAAGACAAAGGAAAAAGGTAAAGAGAAATATAAGGGCAAGGCACTAGTTGCAGTAGCATCATCACCAGCTCCATCTTGGATTATTGATTCAGGTGCTTCGCACCATATGGCTTCTTCACAAGTTGAGTTTTCTTCCATAGATCCTTATAACATGTCTAGCATCACTTTGGGTAATGACACACCAACTGTAGTTGTAGGGAGAGGGTCTATTGAAGTTGAACGTGGAACATTCACAAATGTTCTAAGTGTACCTTCACTTTCAACTAATCTCCTATCAGTGTATCAGATTGCTCACACAGGGAAGGGCATGCGATTTGAGTTTACTCCAGATTTAGTTGAGATCAGAGAGTTGCATAGCAACAACTTAGTGGCTTTGGGAAGGGTAGATCACCATGCTAGGTTATACACCTTCTCACACTTTTCCCCTAATATTTCTCCTTTTGGAGTCATCCCACAATAATGGGTTACACTTTTTGGCCAAACTTGACATTGAAATCAACATTTTGAACTAAATCTTCACTTTCTGACACCTATAGCCACTAAACTGTTAGGAATTTGAAGATGATGCCAACTAGTGATTTGTGAGATTTTGTTTATAGATTCTAAATATTTTTAAAAAAAATTGGAGTTAAATTGTAATTTTTTTTGTGTCTTCTCTAATAACTAGTTTTTAATAGTAAACAACATGTTTTTAAAGTGATGTGTATTCTGTAGCACATAACTTTTTTTTCTGCAAAGGATACAATTCTGATTCTTTTGAATTTAGATTGGTAACACCAATATATAGGGCATGCATTTGGTTTCATAATGTTTTGTTGAATATTTTTTTAATTAAGTTTTGAAGTCAAACCAATTATAATTTAGACATTGGCATATTTCGTAAAACATAACTTTTTCTGTATGTATCGAAATCATTTTTTTTTTGTTAAAACAAGGACATTAATACCTAAGGCATAGATATTTTTCAGAATTTTTTTCACTAATTTTCTAATTTTCCATGTGTGTAGAACAAAGAACTTGATGTTTGGTGAAAAACTCACATTCACAAGAAATAAAAAATAAATATAATAATCAAATTAAATATATTTAAAATTATATTTTTTGGGAAGCTTATAATAAGGACTACATACTTACAAAACATAAATTTTAAATGAATTCATTTGATCCCCTAAAAGGTAAATCAAAAGTAGTTTTTTATTAGCATTTTGATAGGTGTAGAGGAGACTCCATTATAGGTATGGTTTAAAACTAGCGGGGTTCTATCCAAGGGGGTTTGAATCTAAGGGGGTTTGATCAAACTCTCTTCAATTAAAATCCTTTAAATGGAAACTTTCAAGGCTTAAATCATTATATTTTCTAAAAATATGTGATTTTAGCAAAAATTAAGATGTCCCAGAAAGTGTAACCCATTATTGTGGTAGCACCCTTCGACCATCCACAATAGATTCCTGAGGTAGAGTTTTCTTCTTCTTCTAGTTCTGACAATGAGGATAGTGATGGGGTGCCATCTCCATCCATCTTGAGACTCATTTTGGAGGATGAGAATTCAACATCTGACTCACCCACATTCATCTCTTTTTGGGCTAGATAGCCACTTTAGAGTGCAAGTACTAGGGTACATAATATAGTTGGTGGTTGACTTGCATTGTCACATTATAGGGCATATGCTTTATATGCCTCTGCTTATGAGTTCAGTGTTGCTCCTTCGAGAGTTTTCAGTGATTCATTACAACAGGATCATATTCATGATTCACTTCATTAGATTACACTTCTACTAGACATCTCTTAGTTATTTGTAGAGTCTCACATATCAAGTCATGATGACACCTTGGAGGATCTCATCTTATTGTTTAATGATAGTATACATACATGTTCTACTAATACAAAGTTTAGAGAGGCTTCATCGAGGGCTTCCAATGATTCTTCACAGGACATCTCGTGGGATTTGCTTTGTAGCCACATGGCATGTATTGACATACCACTTTCATACATCAGTTCTTCAGATCCTGTTCTTCATTAGTCTTCACATGATTTTGAGAGGTAACTTGTTTCAATTAGGCCTGAGCCTCCTGATTTGATTGTGACTCATTTCGACATCACCATGACGACATTTGAACAGTATCCTGAGATAGGGTACATCATGAGACTTACCACTTCACCTTTCTTCTTTGAGCATTCACCATTGGAGTTGTTTCTTCCTAAGGGGAGAAATGTCATTTGCCACAAATGGATCATTTTCAGCATTCATACATGGGCATTCTCTTTTGGCACATGAGCTACTTCATTTTTGGGACTACAGTCTCTTTTACTCTCCTATGGGGGTCATATCTACATCATCATAGTTAGAGTGGCATGATTTTAGGCTTGGTGCAAAGTTATCATCTTCAAGGAAGCTTCCTAGTCCTCTTCTTTTATCTTTTTCTCTCTTTTTGGAGGGGAGTTTTTTCCCACGTGGTTTTCTTCTTTCCTCCATTTTTATAAGAGATTGCATTGTACATGGGTACCTGATCAGGCCTAGTTTCCAAGACCCATCTTCATTTAGCCCACCTAAGCTATGCTTTAGGGGGGTGTTGGTGTATATTAATCTTACTTAGGTGTGCACATCTATCTATGTTTATCCTTGAGCTATACTTGGCATCCCTAGATTAGCTTAACTTAGTTAAGTGGTTTCTTTTCCTATACTTGGAGCACCACTATTCGTAGTGAGCTTAAATCCTATTATTGGCTCAACTATTCTTAGTCGATTATGCCCTATATGTACTACATGTTGGAGGCTAATTAATTATCCACTCATTGCGACATATTGCATTCATTCTTGTTTGTCAAAATTTTGCAGGGCATGCGATTGTTTATCTCTCATGGCTCGACCGATGCCAACACTCTGTCCAGTCGATCTTGCTTAATCTCACATTAATGTCATGGTAATTGTTACCATTTTATTCTCCATAGAATTGAATGCAATTGTTGAATTGATGGATATATACAGACAACAGAGAAATAAGGTAATCAAATGGTAAAATCAACTCTAAAGGAGTAGAATTCAAAAAGAGTAAGCAACTTGTATAATGAATTGAATGTGAAATATTTAGTTTCTAATTTATACCTCCTTCCACCACCTCTTTGTGTATATCCATCAATTTTTAATGGGTGAGATAGTTTGACTTTCACATTAATTTTATTGTTGAAACCAAACACAATAGATTTGAAATTCACATTTAGATGGTCGTTATTTACCTAATTGTAAAATATAATATTAAATATTATTAAATTTAAATATAAATTGTGTTATTTGTATTAAAAAATCTAAAGTCATGCAACCATGTTATGTGGATTTTACTATCCACTTCAAAATAATCTTAATATGGAGTGCTTCATTCTATTATTTAGGTCTTAAGGATATCAAGGTAGGTCTAAAAATTGTTTTGAAATTTTACAAGCAATATAGTTTTCAGTGTTCTGTTAAGATATGGAATGTTAGAAATAGTCCTTTTTTTATTTGTGTTGGGCAAAAGATTATGTAATTGCGGCATAATACTTTATGAGTTCAATGTATACATGTTTGTATATTTATTTTATTTACAATATAATTTATATAGATCACATTAAAAAATTGATCATTTTTATATATAAATTTTTTATTATTAAATATTATGTAATTTACTTACTCTAATATAAACATGCCAATAAATAAATAAATAAAATTACTAGTGTTAAATCACTACAAGTAACAAGGGACGCATTGTGTTAGTTCCTGTTGTTAGATGTGTGATTTGTTAGTTGATGTTAAAACTAATATTGGTAGAAATTTAAGTTTGCTAAAGTATTAACACAATAAGAATTTATTGAATTAGTGGACAAATTCAACATGGAGTTTTAAAATAAAAAAAAATAGTAATATTACTATTTCTAAAAGATTTCAAACTACATTTGGAAGCAAATAATGAGGGAGAAATTGTAAATGCCAAATATTGAATACAAATAGTGTTTTTTTCACTTCTCCAAAATAGGTGATAGTTTGTTATATAGAATTACTTTGAAACAAATATAACAAATCATATATAAGTTTCTTTATCTGAAAGCTTGTTAAAAAACATAGAGCTTCATCAGTATGTGATTTTATGCTCCATTTGCATCCTGCAAGATATGAATAAAGATGGTTGTCAATAGATCATTATAGTAAATAAGTTATTGTAATCAGCAATTATATCTAAATAATAGATTGTCTAAATATTTTATTGGTGACGAACAAACTAATTTCTTTGAAATAGTTTTTTAAATAAGGCACTAGCAAGTGAAGCATAATTATACCTTTCCATACTTATTAGTCTTCCTTACAATTGGCACTAATAATAACGTTGTTTTGGATAAATGTAAATTGTCCTTTTGCTGAGAAGTATCGTAGAATGAAGATAATTGCTGATTTGTCTTCAATGTACTCTTCATACATAATGTTTTGAAGTTCAGGGAGCAATACCTAAATGATGGACTTGTCAAAAGAACAATTAATAGTTTGCTTATTATCAATTGTCAAAATGGTTTTAAGTTACGGGGAGTGTATGTAAGTAACTTATTGATTGCATATAATGCAATGGGCAGTGTGATCTTCTAATGTTCCATAGTCATTGGTTATTTTTAATATTCCATGGACCTACAAGACGCACGTTCAAGTATTATTATCTTTGGGCTTAGTTTTAAAAAATTGTAAATAGAGAAATTCAAGAGTTTGAAATGATTTACCTCAAATGTTGATTGTAGTAATGTGTTTAATCTATCCAAGGTCTTTTTATTATTTAGTTTACTAATATATGTTGACTGACATGTACGAAGTATGTTGTCCCTTGCATCTATCCATTTAACAATATTCTTGAAAAGCATAGACGAGAATTCATTTCTTCGGACTTGGTCTTCTGTTGCGAGGAAATGGTGTTCCAAACTCGGATGTATTTGTAGCTATTTTAAAATGTACAGCATAGACAATAGAACATGATGTCAACAATATCAAATGATAACAACTAGGACTTAAACCCATATAGATCAGCTAGACACAACTATTGTGTGAGACCATAAAAAGAAGGTTGTCCTAATAAAAGGAAACCAGAGTGCTAAACTAAAGGAAGATGGTATGATGTAAGAGATGTTGTGATCTAGCTCCTTTTGTATTTCAAGATTAGTTTGAGGTTGTCCTACCCTAATTTAAATGTTTTAATTCAAATATAATTGACTTCCTCTGTTACATTATATACTTATTTATATTTATATTTTATATATCTCAATTACTTAACACAAGCTCATTAATAATTAATTATGTGAGAGGCCTAACTACACTCGAAGTAAATAAAATAACATAAAATAATTTTTAAGTAAATAAAAATTCCTCTTTGCTCTTGGAAAAATGTTCTTCCAATATGGACATCCTATATAAATATCATTTACATGCAAATTGTGAAGTAAACATTGTTTATCATAAAAATGATATTCAAATAATCCTTGAAGTAAAAATTAAAGTAATTTTTTTTATTATTACAATTTTAACTTTTAAGTAAAAGTTAAAATAAATAATTATTTCAAAAATATTACTCACTAATATATTTATAAACTATAAACTATATATTATATTTCAATGAACCACATAAGTATTTACTATATTAAAATAATTTTTTAGTTAGGAAAAAAATTAATTAAATTTATAAAATTATAAAATTAATAAACTTATAAAATTAATACAATTACAAAATAAAAATAATAAAATAAATTTGAAAAAATATAAAATTATTAAATCAATAAAATTACAAATTACAAATTATTAATTAATAAAATTTAAAATTACAAAATTATTACAACTAGCATACCTATCTTTAGAAAAATCTATGTAAAAGAGTTGAGAGATATAGGTCCTATTTTTTAGTGGATATATGATTCAAATGAAATCGGCAATGATAGCTCTTAACATCTTTTACATAGATTTTTCTAAAGATAAAATATCTAAAAACATCTTTTACATAGATTTTTCATATGTGAATTATTCTGCAAATTGCAATTATACTTATTTTTATTTTTATAGATTTGTAGTACCAATTCAACCCCACAAGGATGAACAAAGCATGGGAATATGCTTGCTGCAAGTCAAGGCATGACCAGGGCTTATAAACTCTATAAGTATATGGGAAGATTTCATTGAAGCACTAATATAAACCCCATATGGTTTTACTTGGCTTCTCTCTGAGTTAAATGAAAGCATTTTTGTAGCACTTTTTGGAGCCTAATCACAATACTCTTCCCTTATGGCTAAGAAACCACATGTTTGACATTAGTCTCTAGTTAAATAGAGCAAAGTTAATTCTTTGCTAAGTTATTTCTCAGTTTTTCAATTCTTTGCTGAGTTATAATTTCTTAGTTTTTCTTTGAGCACCAAGCTAAATGTTATTCTTTAGTTTGTTGAGTTGTTCTTAAATCTAAGTTGCATGGCTATGTATGTAATATCTAAGCTAAAATGTTTTCATGTATATGGTGTCCAACCACACATAAAAACTGGTTACTTTTTTTAACATTCACTACAACCAAACATTAACCTTATATTAAGTTATAGCTTTAAGAGAAAAATATGGTTGTAAATTTATACAACATGATTAAATAATAATTATAACAGGATTCATAATAACTAATGTATTTCTGCAAGGCAAATCAAATACTTATTTGTCAACCATACAAGGAAATGTTACAGGTTTTAAATTAACTTTTTTTGGGAAACATGAAAGCCATTTCACAAATTACATCAACCTAAATCCCACGCTATAGAGGCCAAGTGTCAACACTGCAGAAGATGACCCTAAACCCTAATGCCAAGTGCTAAGACTGCATTTATATGAAAAGTAGTTCATAATGAGGAGGACACGAAGACTTGTGACAAATACGTGTTAGCTCAAGTAGCAAGGCCGCAAGGAAGTTTCATAACCACCATACAAGTGTTATGAACAATATGTATGTGGTTGCGAAGATGATGACAATAACAGTACCTTGGGAGATTGATCCCAACTTCATGGCAACAAAAGCTGAGTAATTAAACATGGCCACTTGAAGAAGATAATACCAGCTAGCCCAATCAAGGATAACTGGTTACTATCTTGTTGTGCCCTTCTCATTCTTTGAGTTTTGCTTCTTTGAAGGGAAGTATCATTTTCATATCTTTCCAATGATATGAGTTCTTGTTAATTTGTCGTGCATACTTCTAGATGGCTTCCCAGTTGGCATACATAAACAAGAATTTGTGGTTTCAGGTCTCCGTTAAATTCAATTCTTTGCAATGGTATGATCTTCCTTCAAAACCAATCTGAAGATTTTTTACAATCCTACTTATAATTAACAAGAAATTACCGCCATTTTAGTTTTGTCATTGGCAATGATTTTAGTGGCTTTGGATTATCCTTCCATATCAATTTATTTCAATTTTTGTATGATTTTTCTCATAGTACTTATTTGTTTCTACCATTGTTTAGTGAAGCTGCTTGACTGGGGAGAAGAGGGCACAAAAACAGACGCTGAACTTGTTGCAGTTAGGGTTGCATTTAGATAGGAAGTGGTAGTCTGGCATAAACTGGACCATCCAAATGTTACAAAGGTTATATTCCTTTTGACATGTTGGTGCTCTTTTCACTTTTACAATTTAACAACAAACATTGCATGCTTTGTGAAGTCTCAAAGTAGCACACGAATACAGCTTCTTTGTGTGCTTTTTAAAAATAGAATGGTTTTGGGTATACAAAAAGACCTTGAGTAAAAAAAGAAGTTACAGGCCTCATGGCAGTGTGCAATCGCACAAATATTGTGTCTAACAATAGCATTGAAAACAACGTGATTTTCTCCTAATTGATAGCGGGTATATCACAAATTTTCATATTTATGAAATTAAGGAAGTTGCAGGCCTGGTGAGCACCACAAAACAAGCATTGTATCTAGCAATAGCATAAAAACAAATTGGCTTTTACCTAATTCATATTGGATATGTCATAAAATTTTCATAGGGTAAAAGCACAACCCTGTGTCACACTTTATAAAGGAATCAGCCAACATCAAAAAAATATCTCAACTTTGACCACATAAAAGTGGTCTTTATGTTTTGAATTTCAAAATGATGTAAACTAAGAAAATGTAGATCTCTTGTTGAAGTTTATTAGTCTAATTTTTTTTAAAATTGTTTTGATTTTTTTTTTATCAATTTAAGAGCATATTTTGAAATGCTGAAAATTTGAAGAAAAAGTGACGTTCAGTTGACATCAATAAAAAAATAGAAAAAAAATGCATTTTCCCCTAATTTTTTTTTCCCCAAATAGGTGACTTCATTATCTAGGGCATGGAAAAAAAAAAAGAATTTTTGATCTATATTTTTCTCGTAATAAAGTTTTAAAGTCAAACTTACCTAATTTTGATAGTTTTCAATTAACGTCAACTATTGTTTAATTTTTTTTTCATTTTCATAAAACAAATTATACCTTTTTGAAGAGGATTGTCTCCTCTAGGGCATCATATATTTGCCAAATTTTAAAATAATGTTTTACTATTTTTTTTTAGTTTCAAATTAGCCTCTTTTTTAACTTGAACAACCTGCTTGCATTATTTTTAAATATTTATATCCTAAAATTACTCAAAATATAAAAATATATATATATTTCCACATTTAGTACTCTGAGCTATACAAAAGGGTATTTTTCTTTTTTTTTAAATATTAATTTTGATTGTAAAAATATTGAGCAAAAGTTGGAAGTTTGAGAAAGTATGAGAAAATGGTTACTTTGCTGCCTAATAGGATGCCACATAGACAGATTTGAGCGAATGGTATTCTATCTAATAGGATTCGGCCGAATCCCATTCAGTCGGATATACTTCTTTTTTTTTTTGGAAAAAATTTGTGGCTTTCTTATTGTTTTTTAATTACTAAATTACAATAAATTTAAAATAAAATAAAAATTCGAATGGAAGAGTCATTGAAAAACACAATGATGTGAAAGTGTTTGTTTAATGCCTTTTTTTGGCTTTATTGGTTTTTTTGGCTTTTTTATTTTATTTTTTATTTTTTAGCTTTTTTAAATGAATAAATTATAAAAAATTAGAGAAAAAAGAACCACTGATTTCAACAAGGGCAAAGTCATATTCAAAAACACAATGATCTGAAAGTGTTTTTTAAAATTTTTTTGTCTTTTTTATTGGGTTTTTTTTAAATTATTAAATTATAGAAATTTGGAGAAAAAAGAACCACTGATTTCAACAAGGGCAGAGTTGTATTCTCAGGTACCATGCTCTAAACCGTGTAATTGATTAAAACCATTGATTTATTGATGTAGACCTAGATCTTCAAAAAATAGAGGTTAAAGTCTTTGTACATGTTTTATTTTTGCATGCAGGTGGATTCAAATTTGATCAATTTGTGATGGGCAATAAAAAGACAAGAAAAAGGTTGTATGATCGAAGAAGAGATACTAGAAATGTCGATGAAGGAACATCTACTCAAGAACAACCCATGGAAATTGTTGATGACCAAAGAGTACAGGTACTAGAACAAATTAGAGGTGGTGATAGAAATATTTTCCTTGGTATGAAAAATCTGATGGAGATGGATAAGGATTCTCTTTTCAAAAATATTTTATCTGAAGATATGGTACCTGAAAGCACAATAAAATTACACTCTAAAAAAATATAGGACGAATTTTTTAAAAATAAGTCTATAATTGGAAGAGCACAATTATTTGCAAAGTTATTTAGGAAGAAAGAGATGACCCCTGTTTTGGAGTTGTTAGGGGTTGATAATAAGAAAAAGTCATCAGGTTCATTAAAACAAACAATAGTTGAAAACTTACAAGAAGCATTGAATTCTATTGAAAGCAAGAGTCGAGCTATTGATTTAAGTGTTGCACGTAGAGCATTAATGACAGTAATTTCTAGTAAGAAATTATCACATAGAAGACAAGTTCAAGCAATTTTCCAATTACTCAATGTTTCTAGGAGAACTGTTCAAAAATATATTGCAAGGAGAAATAGATTGGATGGAAATGTTGAGAATAATTAGGTAAATATTTGCAGGGTTCCCTGAAAAAGATAGAATCTCAAAAGATGTAAAGGAACAGGTGATTGAATATTGGACAAGCCACTCTCATGTTTCTTCCAATAGAAGGGACACTATACAGATAAAAGGTGAAGATGGTACAAAAATTTTACATCCAAAATATTTTATAGATACAACACAAAGTAAACTTTTTGAAGCATTCAAGCAAGAATTTTCATATGTGAAGATTTGTCAAAGGATGTTTGAGAGTCTACAACCAAGTTTTGTACGTATAAATAAGGTACGTGAGACTTGTTGTCGAAATCATGTTTGATTTCATCTACACCTACAGTCATATAAAAAAGCTATGGCAGTAATTAATCCAAATATAGTCATCCTGGAAGTACAACACAATTTGTGGAAACTCTTCTATGTGAAAAATTAGAAGATTCAGATGAATTCAAAGTGCAGTGTATAAAAAAATATGTAATGATTGTGGATATTTGAAGAATCTTGTACAGGTTGACAATATTGATCATTCGATGCAAGTTATGTGGAAGAGATTTGAATATGAGAAGTACTCAACAAAGTCAGGAGTTGAGAGAAGAAAAATTGTTCTCAAAGAGAGTGAATTGTCAAGCAATGAGTTTATGAAAAAAATTTGCAATATCATATATCCACATATTGAACATTGTCATGGTGCTAGATGGCAAGCTAAGCAATTTCATGACTCAAAGAATTGTTTTCCACCAGGTTGTATTATGTCTATTGTTGATTTCTCTGAGAACTATACATTTAGTCCTCAAAATGAGATTCAAAGTCAATATTATCATTCAGAGCAAGTTGCAATATTTGTACAAGTTTGTTATAGGCATGCTGAAGAACATGTGGATGGTGTACAAAGTAGCAAAGATGAATGAATTATCATCAAAGAGGTTCACTTTTATATCAGTGATGATACAGGTCATGATAGAAGCTATGTAGCCCATTGTTTTGCAATATTTTTTGAAGACCTAAGATGACGTCAAATAGATGCTTCACAACATTGGATATGGTCTGATGGATGTGCTGGTAAGTGTTGATTTAATTATTTTTTTAAATTATATTATATTTATTTGTGTAATTAACTTGTAGACTTGAATTATTCAGTTACTTAAATATGTTGTACCTCGATGTATATAGTTTTTTTTTTTAATTTTAGTTTTAAATTTGAAATTATTTGTAACTTCACAGGACAATTTAAGTCTACAAAAGCTTTTAATTGGTTAAGCCAACAACATATTAAACGGAACATTCAATTTTTGTGGAATTTCTATGAGAGTGGACATGGAAAAGGAGAGCATGATGGAGCTAGAGCATGTGTGAAGCGTGCACTTCGACAACATGAACTTGCAGGTAATACAATATGGAATACAAATTTAAATTCTTAAATATATTTTAAATAAATTTAAACCTGTTAGGAAAAAAGTGTAGATATCAATATATTGCATGTGTTGAAAAGTGGAAGCTTAAGCCATTATGCAATTTAATAGTTTTGATATATATCCAATGTTGCAGATTTTCAATATTTCTCTTGTTGGATTTTTAAAAAAATCTAATTATATTTTTTGAGATTGTCTTTTCCTTTCAACTAGAAAATTGAGCTTAACCTGACATTTCACCAACATGAACTTGCAAGTAATGCCATAAGGAATGCAAATGAAATTGTTGAATGGTGCAAAAGTCATTTTGCCATCCGTGACTCAATATACAACACACGCTATTTTTGGGAAGTTAAAAGTACATAAATATTTTGTTTTGAATTTCAATGTGTGTACATGAATTGAATTTTCAATTTTATACACTTTTTAATTGGATGATTGAAATTTAAACAGATATTGATCGATCAACTCTTACTAATTGTCCCCTTGTTGCTATAAATTTTTAAATACAAGATTTCAATGAATAGTGAGAGCTACTTTTAAGTCATGTTTATTTAATATATACACATGTGAATTTGTAGAACGCAAAATATAGAAATTATTCAAGTACCTGCACATCCTGGAGCACTCTACCAATCCCACTAATCTCAGATGAATGAATGGTAACATTAGGAACACCTATATCTAAAGGTAAAGGACCAGTGCCATAGAGAAGTATGCTATATGTGCCATGTACATTAGGTGCAACCTGATGCTGTGTGGGGGTTGTAGGATGATCTGGAATATTCTGGTCCTTTGAAACTGCCTCACCCTGACCTGACTGTCTACCAGTATGTTGTCTAATATGAGCCGATATAGCATCCAAAGGAATACCATACTCATCACTGATAAACTGGTATGCTAATAGTAAATCAAGAATGGAAGTTGAAGCAACATTACATACAATGGTGTCACTCATATGGGTCACATCTGATGGCGATGGCAGATCTGCACCAATGTAGGGGTCATAATTTGTGGATGTAGCCTCAGTGGGAGGAAGGCCAATCCGTGGATGTAGTAAGTATCTCCCTACACGATCAGATGACATCTGATCAACTTGAGTAGCAATGGTGGTCATCCTGTCAAAAAGCCTGGATCTAGTCGATGCGATTGATGCATCTCCTGCTGCTGCTAATTCTAAACATTTTGGAAGAACCAAAAGGTTTGGACCAACTAATGCCCTCTTATTTTCGGGCGGTGGCAAATTTGGACATCTAAATTGAGGTTTATCAGCAAAACTCCCTTTGCCCTGTCCAACATGTGCAGGCATAGATGTGTAATCTACAGATAATCCTAAATGAAACTCAGCATATAATTGTTTGTAAAAATCTAGTGGCAACTCGTCATTATGAGGCCATCTATGATTAGCTGCCAAAAATCTAGGATATATAAATGGACCAACTAGTGGATCTGTACACCTGGTAACAGTATAACCTCTAACTTTGTCTTTCCCAGTATAAAAAGGGAACATAGTATGCACATTATGTAATGAAACTCTATCAGAAATAGTTTTGATATTCTCAGTGCCAGTAATAGTCCTAGAAAGGGACCTATAAAACTCCTCAGTGCTAATATCATCATATGGATTGTATGATTTTATTGTCTCAATCATATGTCTAATCTCGCACCGAATATTAACTAATCTATCTCTATTAGCCAAATTTTGGGGGTTCTATATAGTTTGATCCATAGATTTCAAAGCATTATCTAATCTAGAAATGCTATCATTATAAAAATTATTCCTAGCCTTAGCTTCGCGCTGAGACTGCGTGGAATGATGAGATCCCTGATCATCAGCCATATCTAGATAAAACTATGTAAAGAGATTTGCATTTAATTAAAACAAAAAAAATTAAATATGTACAAGCATTTTTCTTTTAAGCATACAAAAATATAAAAATGCAACATGTAGATCATCTAAATAAACACAAAGTTTAGATTTGCATGCAAAGGAAAAGGATTCAAAGATAAGCTTGGACAATTTACAAGATTCAACTTTTCATAAGTATATAATGGTTTTCATAACTGTAATGGAAGAAATCTAATTAATGTATTATCAAATAAAGAGAATTGAAGTTACCAACAATTATGTTCATTGACATTTCATAGATTGAAATTTAGAATTATATTTACATTTCATAGATTAAAAGTGTATATTTAAAACAAACTTGACTCACGAACATCATTAAATATTCAATACCAAATGCACGTAGTGAATTGTACGTAATGATAATTATGTTAGGTGATTTTGACAAAGTGTTGAACCATATTGAATAGTTGCTCTTCCAAATAATGAACTTATAACAATTATGTTATGGGGATTTCCTGAAGAGTTATTTTAGAAAGAAAGTACCCCAAAACAAATGATATTACAAAGGGGATTGCTAACTCATAGCTTCAATAGGCAAATAGGCAAATAGGCATTTCTCCCAACTCAAAGGTTGTTGTTAAATCATATACTTCTAATCCTAATGATGATAAAGGAAAAAATAAATCTAATGTAGAGGTTGAAATAAATATTGCACAAATAAAGACTCAAGAAAATAAAAGAACCCTTAATCAAAAAATCATTTAATGCAAAAGATACATGTGGAAATACTAAGAAAGAACAAGTCCCTTCAACTAATGTTGATCCTTCAAAAACATAATCTAGTGCAAATGCAAATGTCTATGAGTGAAGAAACAAGTTCAACAAGAGAAAATGGGTATGAGTAAATATGAACTCCTTATGCAAACAAAAGGAAATTAGGGAAAAAAATCAAGTGTTGCAATATGTACTAGATGCACACTCTATCATAATATGTAAATCAAGTCTATTTCCTACTTACATGTCCTGATTGATATAATGTATCCTCTACATCAAATAATGATAGAATTTCCACTAATTGAGTTGTTTAGGACTCCTAAACATAAAATTAGAGCATTAGTGTACTTGACCATTCCCTCACCACATGTTTGTTAATCGAATAGCTATTCTAGTGACCCCTAGTTAATGTAAATGCACAAGAAAACATTGAGATTACCTAAGCACATCATTTGTGAAGGTTCAAATAAACATAGACCCTTTCTTTACTTCTTTTCTAACTAGTGGATGACTAGTACACTATTGCATGTTTCACTATGGTGCTTCTAGTAATGTTAAATGTGTCTTGAAATTGTAAATGAACTATGCCTCAAGATCTCTAAGTCTTATGGGAAATTGTTTGCAATGGTTTCAAGAGATGCACATGTTATTGGCATTATCAATAGTGTTGAGCTTCAATTGGCTACATATCCATGCGAATCCATTCTAATGGGAACCATTATAGTTCATTTCCCTATGGGTAATGTTTTTGTCACAAAATTGGGTTGCATCTATTGCAAGCAAAATATAGATGGATTTATCATTTGCCAAATCCATGATAGTCACAACCACTTAATTTTGATTTTTATATTAATATTATTACAATATTTTTCAGTGTAATTTTTCATAATTATCTATCTTAAATCAATTCAATCCTAACACAATCTAGTCTTCATAATCAGCCAGAAGGAAGTTTCCATTGTCAATGCGCATTATGAGTTAATGCAGTCAATGCGCGTTGTGAGTTGATGCAGTCAATGCACGTTCTATAACAAGTGTCTAGTTTCTTTCCTTGGAGCGACGGCAAATGATTACCTACTTTGACAGATGGATTTATCATTTGCCACCATCTCATTGCATGGTGAGAATGTCAACATATGTAGAGAGAAGGAAATGCTACACATTATTGTGGATCCTAAGAAATATAAGAATGGAGTTCTATATTCTAAAACTCAACCTAACCATTTCATAGCATATTATGATGATGTAGTAGATCTAGTTGATTGCAGGTCTTATGTCCTCAAGCTTATTTTTATATGCCTAATTATTTATCAACCTTTTTTTCAATGCATTCTCAAAAGAGGGTTTTGGTGCACAAGACTTATCATAAATTTGTCTAATGTAAAGCATTTCAAATTTTTAGTTAGAAACTTTTCAATGCACTAATAATATAGTACTAAGCATGAAGCAATAATTTTGGGACTGATTATTACGTTGAAGCATGGCATCAACTACTTAAAGGTTTATGGAGATTCATAGGTTATTATATAAAAAGTGAAAGGATCATACATAGCAAAAAACTAGAGGCTAAAAAGATACAAAAATGTAGTTTAGGACACCATTGATATGTTAGATTTAACAAAGATTATGCAATATTAAATCTCACTAAGATCAAAACAAAAAGATGACACTAATTCAAATGTACACAAGATTAGGATAATGGGATATTAACATCTATATTCAAGAGTCTATAAAACAAGGAAATAAACTATACTATAAAGACTTTGAACATGCACAAGTTAGGGTGACAAGTGTCCTACAGGAAAGAAATAAACTAAAGGACCAACTCAAATTATTAAGAGGTGTCAATTGGTTCCCAAGAGAAGAGTTATAATCGTGAGAAGCCAAGCAAAACATGATAAGTACAAGCTCTACTCCTAATGGAGGATAAAAACACCAGTGCTAGATGCATCTTCCGATGGAGTTTCATGAAAGTATGGTGTATTTATTGGTGCACTGCGTTAAAATGTAGGCAGTGAATTGTACTTAATGATAATTCATAATTATCTATAAACCTTATTTCATCTGATGGATTCTATGCTACATCCTTCTCAAAATTTAGGACTTACTGATTAAGCTTAAGCTTAATCAGCAACAGAGAAAAGGTTACCAAACTGCATAAACTTGTGCAATCCTTCTATAGGCTACCAGATCTTTTGTGTGGAAACTTCCAAAGAAATATCTATTCCATGGAGTTACAGATGGAACCAAAAGTTTATAACTACAAAACTCTAGCAATGAAAAATGGGTCCCTTCCTAAAATGGTTTCGTACAATCTTTCAATTGGGGCTCTCAATTTGTAAATCTTGGCATTACCCGGTGTGGCACAACAATAAGATAGTGTATAAGACTAACAAGTTTGGCGCCCAATAGTCTAAATTAAATTAAAGTAGCAAACCTTTGCACAACACGTCCTGTATGTTTCTACTTGTGTCTTCCTTCTTGGAAATTATATGGGACTGTGTATACTACAAATGGCATCCTCCAATGCAACCTACATCCAACACAGCAGAAAAAAATTGTCTTCGCCTTCTACAAATTCAATAGGTCTGTAGCTTCTTCTCCACCCACACGGTTGAATCGTCGACTTCTTCCATATTGCTCCACACTCCTCACACCTTCTTGCTCTTTAAATTTCAATGCATAGGCACAAGGTTCTAACCTACTTTGATACCAATGTTGAATGGTAGAGCATAAACACAGAATTACACCATAATTGTAGACAAAAATAAAATGATATATTAACAATTTGAATGATTTATAATTCGGTATATTGGCTTATAGTTTTGTTTATATGAATTGCTATGTTTGTGTCAGTACTCATCACACGGCAAAATTGGTTTGCATCTAAAATTATTTTAGGTTGACTATTTTCTTTCCCAATTACACTCGTAATGACTGACAATAATTTATGATTTTGAGAAGAAAAAAAAAGACTAGCTAGTTTTAGTTCTAACACAGTGTATCAGATACTAATTAGATCAGATCTTTGCAATCTAGTAAATCTTTCCTATTTAGTACTACATTCCAAATGATAAGGAAAAATATTTTCTTTCTTCTCTAAATGAAAATAAAAACTCTGTTCAAGTTTAGCATTTAATACCTTTAAACTATAAATACAATGCAATGTATGACCTCCTGAAAGATGCAAACATCTTAGTCCCATCAACTTTTCAATAGCTGTTATCTTCGGTAGCTTCTCACATCCATCAATGCCAATCCTCTTCAAACACTTTAGAAGCTCAAAGCTTAACAACTCTTCAAGCTCCCTACATTTGACTATATTCAGTGTTTCAAGATTTTACAGATCAAAGTTACCTGATACCCTTTTCAATTGTTCACACAACCTTAACTCAAGACAATTCAATGTTCTCATGAGTGTTAAATCCACTTGAATCAGATTTGGCATGGAAGTGAGGTGAAGAGACTCAAGGTTGTGACAACACTCTCCACTAATTGAGACCTTGGATACACGTTTTATGCCATGCATCTCCATGCTTTGCAGATTACTCATGCAGTTTTTTAAGCCGGTAGTGCAGTTTTTTAAAGCTTAAGCAGCAACTGAGAAAAGGTTACCAATATAAAGGGCCTCAAATGGGAGGAAGCCCCCTTCTTTCTGGGGGAAGGGGCCCCTGCTCTTAGTGAGATGGATTAGCTCTGGGTTGAACTAACTTGTCGAGTGAACTAGTTCGATTCTGCGCCTGTCTGCCAAACGCATCAAAAATAAGGATTGGAGGGAATTAACTCGCTATGGGGTCTAAGGCGAGCATACATGGATCTCATTTGCTTGGACAAGCAGTCTGGTTCATAGCCGGTCAGGGGCCTATCAATTTATGGTTGGTTAGGTGCCCGCTTAACCATGTCAATTACTAGTACAGTACATCTTGAGCTAAGCCCCTCCTACCATAAGAACTTCATTGGCATCAGCTCCGGCCATCCAGAATCGAACTAGTTCACTCGACACGGCGCCCACCCACAGTATAGAGTTTCATTGGCCCATATAGATAGAGGATAGAGGGGCCCATCTCCATTTCCATCTATATAGAAGGGGGATGGGGGCCATAGAATAGTAGGGGCCTCCCACCCAGCAACTTCCTATATCCTCCCACCCTGCTTCGGCCCAACTAGGGTTTTAAATAAATTTAATTAAAACAGAAAAATCTGTTCACAAGCACATAGATAGTGGTGCTTCACAAAAAAAATAAAAACCCTAACATGTAAATATCATTCAAATTTACAAAATAAACAAATGCAATCATGATAATAACTGAAATAAACGCAGCGCAGAATAGAGCAAAAAAAGTCTTAAACTAAAAATGCAATGTACAGTTATGAGAACAAAAAATGTCTTACGCGAGCTTTGTAGGTTCCAGGTATTCGGTAGAATAGCATCCACATGCAACCCACTTGACCAAAAACACACAAATGACTGCCACAACTTTGTTTTTTTGCTTTTTTTATGTTTGATGGATTCGATTAAAAGGTACTTGGCCTATAACCACTCGACTGAATAAATCCAGCCACATCGGTGCCAAATACACGCCACGTCGGTGCCAAGTCAATTCGATCGAATCCTACTCAGTCGACTACTACTTGACCTAAAACCACTTGATCGAAATTATTCTTTTAGCTCAAAGTGTGACACTACTTTGTGCTTTTACCCATAATGTTGAAATGAAGAAAGTTGCACGCTTCCTGGTGGTTTGCCATGGAATAAACATTGTGTCTAGAGAAAGCATTGAAAAATAATATGGGCTTAGTCTAATTCCTAGTGGGTACATCATAAGACTTTCATACATCTAATATTAAGAAAACTTCATGCCTCTTGATGATCTACTATGGAACAAACACGTTCTCTCTAGAAATAACATCAGAACACAAAATGGGTAATCCTAGTGGGTTTATCAAAGTGGGTTTAGCATGCAGTTGTATGCAATCCAACACCAACTGCATATTTGGATATTAGAACTGATCATTAGAAATCTCAGAGTATTAAAAAACTACAACCCAACAAACAAAACTAGTACATACATTTGTCTTGAGTTGATTGATGATCTTAGCTCTAAAAGCATCAAAGGTGCCATCATTCATAAGAGATTAAATCACATCCTGTGGTGTAACTAGAGATCCCATCCTAACCACTGCCTAATTTAAGCCTCTCCCTGCACAGAAAGAAAAAAAGAAATACACAATAAGGAATCATTTTAACCTTGAAAAGGAAAAACAAAAAAAAGAGGGCATATACTACTGGGTCTACAGAGTCCAAAAATATTACTCATGGTACAATTTGATGGCATTTGCTTTCTTTTGTTTCAATTTCAAACTCTGTAAGTTTGCAGTTTATTTTACTTCTAAATAAGTGAGAAAATATCCACATCTAAGAGGGGCATTCTTTACAACTAGCACTTGCACCTTTAGGAGGTGCAATGGATGCACCGATGGGAAATTTAAAGGGACATGTAAGTTTGACAATGAACCAAATAACAAAAATGTTTTGACCAAATCAAAACCCCTCGTTAGAGATCAAATTGGGTTGTGCAAAATTGATCATGTACCACAAAATTGATCTTGAGAAAAATCTTAAGTTTGTCATTAATTGTTCATGCTCCAAAGAAACTAGTGCAGAAAGATTTAGTTACTGAAAGAAAATAGAGCAGAAAGATTTAGTTACTGAAAAATAGGGAGTTACTGGTTAAAGAGCACAAAATAGGACCAAAAAGACCATATGGCACAGAATGAAAACGAAATAAATTTTCCATTGCTTTTATTAAGCTATATCCAAATTTTGTTTCTTTAAAAACATTAAGGAAGAGGATTGTGAAATAGGCAAGTCACTCAGTTGCAAGATTGGATTGCTATTTTACCATTCAAGTATTTGTTCCGCAAGGAACCCAAAAATATAAGGTATACATACATTTTCTGATTCTTTGAAGTTGAACCAACCAGAATCTACACATCACAATCTAAAACTGTTGGTACCAGCATCTCACCTGAGAGGGATATTACTACTTCAAACTTGGTCAATCGGCTCTGCTTTCACCTCTGAAGAAACTAGATTCCAACGAAAGAACATGGAGCTGCTTACTCGGACGCTTCCTGGGATGCTTCCTCGGCAATAGATGCTTTAGGGTCTCCATCCTGATCAATTGCCTCTCTACCAAGCTTCAGAATGAGTCTCACAAACTATAAAATTTGAGCAGGATATACAGAATATACTCTTTAAATAATTTCTTACTCTTAAAGATAAAGATTGGATAAGATTTCCTACTGGAAATGTTTTTGTACATTTATTGATTTTTACAACAGCAATTAATTTTAAGTGAATTCGATTTGATTTATTGTACGGGTCATATTTAATTTTGTTTAAAAAGTAATGAATTGTTCTTGCCACATGAAATTTGAGTTACAATTTTAATATTTTTTAATGTCATTCACCTAGAAGACAATAAATGTTGCATCAATTGAAATGAAAATTTAAAAAAATACAATAATTTCATTTTTGCACTTACTGTTCATAGAATGAACCAATAAAAACACAAATAAATAACATTTTTAAAATTATTGAATAAAAAATTATTTATGAACTATAGCATTCTTGGGAAAAAAAAATTAATACTTTATGATGATTGGTTAAATAAGAAAAAATAATTGCATCCGACTGATGCAATAGTAACCTGCCTTCAACAGTAACTAATAATATATTATCTTATGTCAAAATTGGAGTCTACTACTCATAAATACTTCCAATTATTAGACCCCACCCAAATGCTTGTAATAAAAGACTATTTATGAATATGGAACAGAGTAAACTGCAATACATTGGTACTTTAAAACAAAATGGTTTGCCCAAATGATTCTTGTACGGGACCGTGCACATGCACTCCAATCTCTCAGGAATGCCCTCCGAGCTCCTTCTTCACTATCACCAAACATCGCAATCACTTGCCAGTTTCCACATACTCTTCCGTACTACACACAATTTACTGCATGTGACCGATATAAATGCCTTCGATTCGTCACAATACTTAACAGAAAGTTTGTATGTTAACTTTATTCAACCTTTGCTTTTGGCTAAAAAGAGGAGCTTGATTAATGAAGAAGAAAGCTTTAGTCCGGCAAACGACAGTTGATGTTGAGTGTACGAATTTAGGGATATTTCACAACATATGAAGTGAGGATACAACGTCACGGAGTGGATATGGATTGAAGAGAGAATAAACTCTAGAAGCGTAAGCAGTCGAAGAAATTTGGTTTGCATGATTCGATACTTTGAAATGTACGATAGCAACTCTTTTATAAAAACTGTGGTTGAATGCTTTGATGGTGGCTGCATTGCATTTGCATGGATGGTCGACCAATTATGTTGATTACAATTCTATGAGACGTTAAATCAGGATATAGCCTTCTTACTTCTTACACTATCCATCCATACTTGTCTACGACTAAAGAGAATTAAGGTTTAGTCAAAACTATACAAAACGGCTATTGATGTTTGACTATCTGGCCATGAATTGCAGCGTGGAGTGCAAAAAGTTTTGTACAAAATACTAAAAATGAAATTAATAACAAGAAGAATCTGTAATAAAAGAAAACACGATATAACTAAATGGGCTTAACATGCATGTTTGTCGCGGGCTTTCCCAACACAAGTCAATGCCTTATGCAGTATAGGCACTGTAAAAGTTCATCGTTGAATGCTAGTGTTGACATTTTAGGCAGCATACGAATTCCATGTCCTCGTTGCTGCCGAGTTTGACAAATAAGGGAGTTGAGATTGAAGTGAAAACATAAAAGAAAATCTAGATCAACTTGAAACGTAAGAGTTTAAGGGAATGAGAATTTCATGGCAGCACCCGAATTATCATTTCAAAACGTTTAACAAAGACCGATCGCTCAATTCTCGACAGATCAGTAAGTGTTTCACGGAATCCAATCCTATAAAATGAAGCGCTTTGAGCACTGATGATTCAAACCCTCCCTTACATTTCTCCCAAGAAGCGATTGAGTTTTATTGGCTTAATTGTCCAGTCTTTTTGAGTTAGCTTCTAAGGTTAGTTTTCCTTTGTTGATTAAAAAACACAGAACAAAAGAAAGAAATGTGCAAAAACAGAGCAGAAATAATATGAGTATTACACAGAAAAATAAACACAGAATTTAACGTGGTTCACCAGAATGTCTGGCTACATCCACAACAACAGGGGAAATCACTTTTATTAAATCTCTGTTTTACATATACATTCAGCATATAGGGGAAAAGACCCAGTAGGTGTGCACCCTAACTCCGTGCCTCTCAAAAACATACTTGCCGATGTCGAATACGTTTAAAAACTTTATAACAACTTCATTGCTTAGTCGACTGCTTATAACTAAGGTTTCAGGACCACACAATCAATTTTGATGCCAGATCTATACGTAATCGTAAAAAGTGTCAAAAACAACACTTTTTGAACACCTGCCTTATGATGGTCAATTCTCACCTCCCTTCATCGCACACATTTGCACCAATGAGTGAACAATTTTCCCCCTATATTATAGACATTAGTACTCAAATCCATAATAGAATCCTCTGAAAAATAAATCTAAACTCATATCTTATGTGCATGTTTATATATAAACCTAAACAACATTATACTATTAACTAATTAGAAAATAACCAAAAAATATTCTATAAAACACCCTAAACTTCATATAATAACATGCTATTTTGGATCAAACTTAACCCTAATCTAATAATAAATTATCCTATTGCTGAATAACCCTAAACCTAAAATGAATCTCTCACTTCTCACACTCAACCCTATTTCTCACACACTGCCGTTGCCACTGCCGCTGCTCCAGCCCACAGCTTCCATGGAGGCCGCCGACGTGGGAAGCATAGAGATCGCCAGGCGTGGGAAGCAGCAAGGCCATTGACATGGAGGTGGATGGAGGCAACAGGTTTGGTTTTTAAACAGTAGCCAAAGGACTTCTCAGTCTCGTGGAGTTTTTAGTGTTTTACTTTTTTTTTTTTGGTTTTTCTTCACCCATTTTGCTGTTTCTTTGGTGGGTTTTCAGGCACAGATGGACCAGTCGGTATGAAGCTCACCTTTTCTGATCTTGTCGTTTCCCGATTCTCCGCTCCCTCAGGTTCCCCATCTCCTCCTAGTTGGCTCCCTTGAATCGAATCTAGGGCAAATCTCTCTTTGTTCAGGTAGAGGGGTAATTAATTGTTGAGTAGGAGACCTTGCCTCTAGGCCCTAGCCTTCGCCAACTGATGCTCTTCTCGGCCTCTGGTGAATTTGCAATCCTTGTGAAACAATGAACAACGATTACAGTCTACCTGGGTACATCTGGTGTCACAATTTTTATATTCAAAGATTTATTGGTGTGAGCATTATTTAAGCAATCTGAAAGAAATTAGTTATTATTGTTGTCATGTTTAAAAATGGCTCTAAATATTACTTTGCTTATTTATGTTATAGGAGGATATGACAAGGAAGAGAAGGCGTGGGAAGCAGGGAGGCCGTTAATGGAAATGCCTAGCCACACACTTCTAGAAATTCTCATAGCTCTAGCCCAGGACTCACAGCAATCCACTCCTCAGCCACATTCAATCACAGAAATTGTGTCTTTTGATACAATAGATTTAAAGGGATTTTGTAACTAGGGTTTGCAGAAGAACCAATAGGTAAGGTCATTTTTGACCTTACTGGGGCAATGACCCATTTTTTTTTCTATTGCATAAGTTGTTTTTTCTATTGCATAATCTTTTTTTTCTATTGCATAAGTTTTTAAGGTGTTTGATAGTCTTTCAAAATGTGACAGAGGTTTAGAAGGTTTGTCAACATGCTCTATGAGGTTTGTGTATATAAGGTCAATGTCACAAGTCTAGAAAGCCTGTGAAATTATTTACCAAGGTCTACCATGATTTTTTAGGGTCTGTGTAGTGTTTTATGGGATGTATTGGTAGAATCTTTTTGAATAAAAGAGTGCAAACTAGAACCATCACACAAAAAAAGAGCCTAGTAGAGTACCTGTTGAAAGAACTGACAGTTCAACCTTACAAAGGTAATAGAACTATAGGATTGTTCCATGGGATGCTACCAACGCTTACATAGCAGGCAACTATAGGAATGGAAATATGCATTGCTTTGTACCCTTCATACCAAGTAACTAAGGTCCCTAATTGTCGGCAAGAATAAATATTTTACTTAAATAACATTTTTGAACAGTCCTTTCTCATGGCCTAGATGTCAACTACAAATAGTCCAGATTAAAAAACTTGTGACCTTTATATTCAGAAAACAACCACTTTTTAGCAAGGTATCTATATTAACTTTAAGGATTGAAGAGAAATGTCTCTGGAACAATCCCTTGTAAATGTGTTTCTTTAACCAAACCCTATTGCTATTGGACATAGTTCCAATTAGGAGAAGATTGGCATACTCAGTACCTCATATTGTATCTTATAAAACTCATCAAAGACAAATCTAGTGGACTTCCTTTTCCACTTCAGCTCTCCCTCTGAAGTTTGCATATAGATTGTTTAGAAATTGGGGTTTTGAAAAATAAGTGGTCAATTTTTTTAACAGAAATTGGTATAAATATTTCAACATATCTATTTTTGGTGTATAATATGAAATCAATTGTCTTGCTATTCAAGTTATCATACTTCTTTTCAAGGTTGATTGATTTATATCACAATGTTATATACATCAACTTGAAGATAATTTTAATAGTGATAAGTAAATGAAATGATAGAGATAAGCATCATATGCTTTAAGTTAATATTTTATTATATTTAAAAAATGTTTAGAGATATAAGTTTTAGGATGTTTATTTTATATTTATGATGTAGGTTAGATAGGTATTTAGATATAGATATTTCTCAATCTTTTAGATATATATTTAAGATATTTGTATTAGTTTTATTTACATTTTTAACTTAATTTTTGGTTTCAATTTAGAGCTATTTAGAATAGTAGTTGGACTGAATAGTAGTTGGACTGAATAATATTAAGTCCTTAATGATCATTAGTTAATTTATGTCAATTTCAATTCACTAAGGTCCCCTTGTGGATTCAATTTCACAACATTTCTCTTGTATACTCATTAGGCAAAATGGCTAAATTATTGGCTAAGAAGTTGGGAGTTTTTGTGCACATGTTTGGATTCAATTTTGGAATTCAACATGTCTACTAGGGCCTGCCTATATGTGGATCTCTTTGATCCATTACCATGTGTTCTCAACTTACAACTTTTCATTGAAGCTTGGTTAGAGTATGTGGATTTTGAAGGTCTACCTATGAGATGCTCTCATTGCAATCAAATTGTTCGAAAACAAGGGCCAACTTCTAAGGAGTTTAAATGGAGAATTCAGGGGACCTTCTTACCCAATCAATTTAAGGCTTTGACTAGACAACACTCAAAGGAGTCTAACTAACATATGGGTCTTGCTTCTCCTCAATTTTTATTATTGTCTTTTATATATCCTACACACAACTATAGACAAATTAGTATAAATACATTGTTTTATATTTCTACAAATTATTTCATATGTAGAAATATGTATCTATACTAATCTAATGTATCTATAAATAAGCATATCGAAGGTAGAGAGTGATATCATCGAATTGATAACAAGCCTTTGTGAGTGTGATAACTAATTATGTGTAGTAGAACAAAGTAGAGAGGGAGAGCTTCGTATAAGAAGCAAGAGTCAAATAAGACAGAGAACACCAATATCTCAATGAGATTGTTCTTGTAAAGAAATCGATGAGGATATAGAGTTAGATACTCAGAAGGATAAATGAAGTTGAGCCTGGATAGCTAACAGATAGTTAGAGTCTGCACAAGCATTAGAAACCGATGACTTTTAGAGGTAAGAATGTCATAGTAAAGCATTATTTTATCATTCTTAAAATGCAGTAGATTGTTATCATTTGTATGCAAACAAGATTATGTTCTCTTAGAATTATATGTAAAGAGTATTCTTAGTTGAGAACGTAGTTTGAAGGAAATAGTGTTATGTCTTTTATACAGTAGCATGAAACTGTAGAGTTTAGCAGTCCAACATTGTCATTCTCTAGAAACATCTGGAGAGGATAACTCTCTCTCATGCTATCTTTTGTCATCGATCCTATAGGATCATTAGGTTTTCAACTCAATAGATGAAGGACACCAATTTGTGGGAAAATGAGTTTGAATAACTCTGTTTCCACAGAGGTTATCAGGGTATGTAGGAAGACATGTCTTATACTAAGTCTACACCTGAGAAACTATAGTTTTTCCTCTAGCTAAGAAACATCCTATGTGAGGAGAAAGTTAGTTTATTCATGCAGAGATAAATTGATACTTATTCTCATCTATGAATGCATGCTATTGTAGCTTTATCTTTTAAGGGCACAATGTAAAACTAGGAGAAGTTATGTATGCTTTTGTAGAGACCGAGCCTTACCAGAACTATAAATTTTAAAACCTAGAAACAGTTAAGAGTAGGAATGCATAAGTTTTATTTCTTTTCAATCAAATGATTTTATGTTTGATTTACACCTATTGTAGAATATATAGAATGTTACAAAACATCTATGATAGTTATAAATCATCACATAAGAAGTCTACAACAATGACAAGTATCATCATGATATTTAGAATAGTAGTTGGACTGAATAATATTAAGTCCTTAATGATCATTAGTTAATTTCTGTCAATTTCAATTCACTAAGGTCCCCTTGTGGATTCAATTTCACAACATTTCTCTTGTATACTCATTAGGCAAAATGGCTAAATTATTGGCTAAGAAGTTGGGAGTTTTTGTGCACATGTTTGGATTCAATTTTGGAATTCAACATGTCTACTAGGGCCCACCTATATGTGGATCTCTTTGATCCATTACCATGTGTTCTCAACTTACAACTTTTCATTGAAGCTTGGTTAGAGTATGTGGAGTTTGAAGGTCTACCTATGAGATGCTCTCATTGCAATCAAATTGTTCCAAAACAAGGGCCACCTTCTAAGGAGTTTAAATGGAGAATTCAGGAGACCTTCTTACCCAATCAATTTAAGGCTTTGACTAGACAACACTCAAAGGAGTCTAACTAACATATGGGTCTTGCTTCTCCTCAATTTTTATTATTGTCTTTTATATATCCTACACACAACTATAGACAAATTAGTATAAATACATTGTTTTATATTTCTACAAATTATTTCATATGTAGAAATATGTATATATACTAATCTAATGTATCTAATATGTATCTATATAAATCTAATGTATTTAAGATGAGCTTTTTCTAATAGAGAAATAAAAATACATAAAACTTATTTACTTATATTATATAGTAAAGTATATTTAGTATATTTAAAATTTTACTTAAGATGAGCTTTGAATGTGATTGCTCAAGATACTTTGTTGCTGCAATGCTTTGTGGCTGTTTAACAACAAATAAAATAGTAGGCATAAGTTTTCCACAGTCGAGAGTGTTTTTAGATTCAACTACCAATTTCAGAAAATATTTTAGGTTTTAACCATTGACATGATTAACACCAAGGTTCATCTTCTTAACATCTAGATTTTTTTATTGTTCCTAATCTTTTTAAATTTCAATGTTCTCTGTCGAAATTTACAGTTCAAACTTGTCTTCCAAAAAGATAACATTTATTGTTCCTAATCTTTTTAAATACTTTAACAGTTTGCTCCATTTCTGCAATACAAAATACATATCACATTGAGTTTGTAATGGGCTCTGGTTTTTTCAGTTTGAGGTTCCTATGAACACACTTTCACAGGCCATTGAGCAGAGGTACTGATACATTTTCACTGTTTTGTAATTCTTTGTCCTCAAAGTCAACAATGGGCACCATACAAGGCTTGCTCTGAAATAGTCTCTACAATGCAATCTTTTTCAAACTCATCTTTGTTTATTTTCAAGGATGTTTGTTTTGGTGAGCATAGTCACTAGGAAAATTGGATATTACATTACATTGCTGATGAAAATAACAAAAACATTATATTGGTACTTGCTTTAAACAAAAACAACAAAACATTATATTGCTAGTTGCATAATACGGTAAGACAGTCTTTGACAAAACATTACAAAATTGTTATCTTTTACTTACAATGTCCAAAATGCATTGCTGACTAGATGTTTCAAAAAACTTATAGCAATAACTTGCCATCAAATCCTGATTTTCTAGTTTATCGGTGATATAGCTTCAAGAAAACATTACAAAATTGTTAGCATTTACATACAATGTCCCAAATGCATTGCTGACTATATGATTCAAAAAAATTATAGCAATAACTCGACATCAAGACTTAATTTTCTAGTTTACCATAAATCCAGGGAATGGCTCTGGCTCTGGCTCCTCTATAGGACTATTTGTTGAAGTATTTTTTGGAGGAGCTGATTCCACATGAGGTGTGATAGGAACAAGATGACCAAACATTGTTTCATCTAAAAGCCCAAAAAATTGGAATTGCTTTATAGGGGAATGAGGGGAGCTGTGACTAGTCACTTGGAAGTTGTTAATAGCAATATAAGCAGGGTTTAATATGCTGTACATATCCCTCAAAATTTGATGATGTTTAGGTAGAGGGGTTGATGGAGTACTCAAACACCTTGAACTGCTTACCTCATGTGTTGAATTTGTATTGCTAGTCACTTGTTGGTTTGTAAGGGTAGCATAAGCAGGGCTTAATATGTTGTGCATATCCCTTAGAATATGATGTTGTTCAGGTAGAGGGGTTGATGGAGTACTCAAATGCCCTAAATTACTTGCAACATGTTTTGAATTCCTATCCTCGACCATTTGCCTTTGTTCTTTCTTCAATTCTCTTGTCCTTCGTTGCTGCAACTTTTCTTCTTCCTTCTTTTGTCTCTTCAATTGTCTTTCAAGCTTCTGCTCTTCCCTCTTTTTGTTTTCTTCAATTAGATGGATTTTCTTTGCCTCTGCCTGTTGTTTCTTTCTTGCTTTATTTTCCTCAAGTTCTATTTTCCTTGCTTCTTGCTACTCATGCAAGATTAGATAATCATCTGTGGTAAGAATTTGGGACTGCCTACCTAGCCTCAATGCACTGTCATCCAGGGGATTGGGTCTCTTACGAACCGTTTCAATTGGTAGCTTGAGAAAGTTCTTTAATGAGCCTTGACTGCATCTCACTTGTTGTTCTGCTATTTCATTACCTTCAGAGCTCTGCAATGAACCTTCATTGCATTTCACTTGCTGCAATGTTGTATCAGTAGCATCTAAATCTGTACTTTCCCAATCTGTGGTATCTGCATAATAATGAATAACCTCGATTGTTGGAAGTGGAGGAGGGGAAGACATAGATAATGACACTTCTTCCTTTTCAAAATCAATTTGCATTCCATGGTTGTTGGCAGCTTCTTTAACCCAATTTGGTAGGTTAACTTGTGTTGGCAAGCTCATGGCATCATCTTCTTCATTTGACTGTTGTGTTTGGCTGACATGAGTAGTTGAACTTATGCTATCATTCACTTCATTTGTTAGTGTTGATTGTTCCCTTGCCATTTGTGCCAAACAATTTTGCACTTCAACCTCTTCATATCCAACCAACTTTAATATGCTTGCAATAATTGTAATCTCATTTTCTTCTTCAACAAAGAAGGATCCACTTGGTCTCATGTCATTACAAAGAGCATCACTGTTTAGTAGCCAAATTTCAGTCCTTCAAAAACTTGATATGATATTTTCAGATGTAAGGGCAAGCTTGAAAGCTTTGCTACTTAGTTCAGCCAATTCTGCCCTCCTTATTTCAATGTGGGGGTTTTTTGCCATCCACTTGGACCTTTCAGTTTTAAAGTATGACTTGAATAGTGCAAAGACACTAACATCCAAAGGCTGAAGTTTGTGGCTGGTATGTGCAGGCAAAGTAAGAAGATCAATGCCCAAAGATCTAGCTTCTTGAATTGTGTTGTAAGCCACATGGCTTCCATGTCCATCAAAAATGAGTAGATGTCTATTTGTGGTTAAAGCTCCACCAGGGACTGATCTAGCAAAATGGTGCAGCCAATTCAAGAAGAGCTCTTTGGTCATCCAAGCATGTGGTTGGGCTCCCATGCACGCCCCTGGTTCATAATTTGCTATATAATTTTTTAGCTGCCTTTTAACCTTGAAAAGATAAACCCTGGTATACTATGCCCTGCTACATTAATACAACATAAAATGTTTATCCACTCTCTACTTTTTGATAGAATTTGTGGCACACTTCTGCTGCCCAACTTTGCAATAACTCGCATCCCACAATTTTTGCCTGCTTGAACCCCTGTTTCATCACAGTTCCATATCTTTGTTGGGCCATAATGACTAGCATTAAAAAGTTTTTCCAAGTTGTCATAAAAATTTGCCACAATGCTCGGACGCAACATCACTGCTCTATCTCAGTCAAGACCCTCAGCAATCCTTATTGTCAAATCTAGATGACATCTACGGAAACCAGCCCACCATGATCTACCTGGCAAACCATTCGTGAAAGGATTTGGCCTTCCTTGACAAATTTGTGCAATGTGTGACTTCAACTGAGTAACCTCCATACCATGACCAAGTTGAGCCAAATCTTTGCACCATTCGACAACTTCCATCTCTTCTTCCATTGACAAAACTGTTGGTGGTCCCTTTGTTTTCGTGGTTGTTATTCATGCCAACCAATTTGTCAAACTAGTGCAAGGGATACCCCACTTTTTTCTAGACTTTCTTATGGAGTACTTATTGTCCTTGACATCCTTGATCGCACCATCCATATCTTGTTCTGTCCATTCCCCTCTTCATCTTTGCCTTCAATCCATGTTTTTGAGCAAAACTAGTAGAAACAGCAATGTTAACTGCATTGTCGTTAACTGGACTACAATCAGTGTTATTTTCAATTGTCTTTCTTGAAGTCTTAGCATCATCTGAGTCAATTACATTCAATTTGACTCCCCTTGGCAACCTGATCCTAGGCCTTCGACTTGTTCTTTTGGATCTTCTCTTTCCTACTGCCATAATGCCTAAATAAAATGATGTCATTTAATAATTGTTAGCAAGAAAATGTAATGAATATTCACAGTGCATAATAAATTCGATTTGAATGCTTCTGTATGGAAAAAAAACTGAACACAGTTAAATTCATAAGTATTCAAATCAAAATTATGTTATCATATGTCTCTTCATTATGGATCATGGATGGTGATCAATAACATTGATGGTACAAATTCATTACATATGCATAATGAGAAGGTACAAATTCATTACATCATTACATAGCTTTTTTCATAAGCTGTCTATTAAATGTTATAGCTCTGTTAAATATATATATATACTATAACATTTAACAGACATATATATATATGTCTGTTAAATGTTATAGCTCTGCATAATCTTGGTGTGATAAGGGTATTGGTTGGATTGGAGATGAAGTGGGGGTTGACATAGGCTTTTTGATTATCACAACCATTTTGATGAGGAGTGTTGAAGATGTGAGTAAAGTTTGATTCGTGGAAGCATAGGTTTACAAGACAAAGGTACACGGACAATGTTTCAACTGATTAGAGAAAATGGTGAAAGAATGTGCAGAGTGGAACTTTTGATGTTTTTGGGGTGCAACTAATGCTTAGAATGGTACTACTGATGTAATTAGTCACAATTGATGCTCAAAATGGTGCTTGTGAGGTGTTTGGGTGCATCTGATGCTTAGAATGGTACTTTTGAGGTGTCTTGGCATATCTGATGCTCATAATGGTGTTTTTGGTGGTCAAAATGTAGAGTGACGCTAATGAGGTGCAGAGTGGCACTTATGATTTGTAGAATGGAGCTAATGAGGCACATAATGGTGCTTGTGATTTGTAGAAGAAAAAATGACACCTGTAACTAGCCGAATGTAGAATGGTGCTTATGATGTGCTGAGTGGAGCTAATGAAGAGTAGATTGGCACATATGATGTACAGAATGGTGCAAATGACTGACAGATTGGCACTTATGATGTTTTGATGGCTCCTATGGTTGGTAGAGGGTAGAATGACAACTATGAGTGGCTAGGTACAAAACGATACTTGTGATTGATAGGTAGGTGCTACTAAGGAGAAGATTGGCACATATGATATACAGAATACTGGTCCTACAAAGCTGATCCTTATCAAGTTTCCACTCTTCATTATCTTTTTCTTAATATCTAACTTTTTCTATCTGCCCATCGGATGTGCCCATCCACAATCTGGTGCAAATATAAGTTTATATGAGAACACAGAGATTCCGTAAGGAAACATGTACAGGAAAAAATCTATTTTATTTTACAGGTACTGAAATGTCAAAATCTGCTGATGTTTCTTTGTATAGCTTAAGGTTTTGTATATACAAATTTGTTGAATCTCTTGCTATACATATGATATACAGAATGTTGTAAATGATTGATCTACAATACTCTATCGTAGTTTCAATACTCTACAATTACATGATGTATTTAATGTTATTCTCTTTATTAGCATATCTATTTAAAATTTCACCAGCCCCTTGGATAGATTGTCTGCATGCTAGAGAGGGATCTATCTAGGTTAATGTAACTCCGGGACGTGGGGATTTACTGATTTAAACAGACATCTTAGCATTACATGGAATATCTATTCTCTTTACAAACATACCCTTTTACCATTTCACAACCACCCTTATGATAGCTCTATAGCTATTTTGCTATTAAAAAAATTTGAAAGAAAAGAAAGCACCATGTGCATTTTGCTGTTAGGGTACTTCTAGGGTTTGGGAAAGCTTGGTAAGGCCTTAGGTTTGGGAAAGCTATAACATTTAACAGAGCCATAACATATAACATTTAACAGAGCTATAACATTTAACAGACATATAACATTTAATATTTAATAGAGCTATAACATTTAATATTTAACATTTAACATTTAACATTTAACATTTAACATTTAACAGAGCTATAACATTTAACAGACATATAACATTTAAATATTTTTGCCTACCAAGAAGCTAATATTACTTGGTAACGAATCAATATAAGAACATACTATAGAAATAAATAAAAAAACCTGATTTGAGAAGAAGACAATGTGCCACCTAAGCCTTGTAGCAGTTTGCAGGTCTGATATTCTGATACTTGTTGCAGTTCTGATATTCTTTCTGACTCGTTAGAATGAAAATGATACATATGAATCATTGGTTCATTTTATAGATTAATTCCCTCCAGTTTTTTAAAATTCATCGTTCCACGGATAGAGAGCCAATTTTCAAATTTGATCTATTTATTGTGTGATTTGATTTTCATTTGAAATGGGCATGGATGCATTTTTTAAATTTGGTGTCATTAATTTTGTGATTTGATTTTTTAAATGGTGAGCCTCACATATGTTTGTTTATTTTACAGGTACTCTGAATCTGGTTGTTGAAGTCTCCAAGTTGGGCATTTATTGCTCAATATTTGGGAGAGATGGACTGATTTATTAGAAATAAAATTTTGTAACTATGTCAAGTTGGGTACCTTTCATTGTTCATTACAATACCAGATTAATTGGTGGAGGACCAGTAGTTGTACATTTAGTATTTTATATAGAGTAAGAAGCATGTATTGATGTTGATAAGAATGTGTCTATAGGTGGACAAAGTAATTGGAAGACTGTACAAATTTGAACATAATATTTTAATATAGTTTTGTTATAAGTTCAGATGTGATTTTTATTTGGAATAAATTATATTATCTTTTGTTCCATTTAGAGCTAAAAGTTGAAAAGGGATGTTTGTTCATTTTGTACTATTGAATGGGCAGTTGGAAAAAATTTGGTCTATCAATGATACATGTTTTACAGGTTTAAAAGCAATAGTTATTAATACAAAAAGTTACTTTTATTGATATTTTTATATTCAAGCAATAATGAAAATATGTTCTACTAATGGATCAAACTATGACAATTACCCTCCCAACCATTGGAACTATCACACCTATTGGGTCTTTTCCCCTAGACACACTCTAATTTCATCTAACACTCTTACTCCATTCAAGGAAGATGCCAATAGTATATAGCTTTCAGCGTGGAAGTCTAACGGTTTTAAGAAACTACAGTTACAAAGAAAGACTGACGCTGCAGTCTTACATAGCATATTCTCTGATAATCTCCAGCGAATCGTTACAAAGGAACTTGGCTTCACACATAGCCAACAATCTCCCACTTGAAGACAAGTTATACCGGAAAGAGAGGTGCCTAAAGATCTCCCCTACTGCAGGTTTAGACACATCGAAAACAAGCCCGCATAGCAAGGCTTTAACCTCTGTTTAAGAACACTCCATATAAATTATTTCCAGGCTTCCCAATCAATCGCAACACCTTCCTTTTGTAAAAATTTTCCCAGAAACTCAACTCCTCATCCTTCAATTGCTAAAAGCCTCACCCAATCTGTAAGATCAACTACCCCCATATCCCCTGATATGATGTCACCTGCACTCCCTCCTGTCAAAATCTCCAACAATATCACCCCAAAAGCATATATGTCAGCTTTACATGAGGGGCTTGGCTTCTTTGCAAAGGCCAGTTCTGGAGCCCAATATCCCAGGACACCTATATTTAGTAACTGCTCTGTTGTTCCCATATGTGTCATTAGTCAATGCAGGCCCATAATCAGAAAGTCTCCCACTAAGATCAGGGACATCTAGCAAGATGTTTGCTGCTTTGTGATTACCATGAGGCAAGAATTTCTCACAATGTAGATAATTTAAACCACGTGCAATATCTATAGAAATCTTTAGATGCTGACCCAAAGACAAGGGTGAAACTGTTCTACCCGATCTGTCATACATATGATTCGCTAGACTGCCTGAACTCACAAAATCAGATAAAATAAGCTTCTCATGCTCGCTAGGTCCCCAATAATACCCTTTCAAAGAGATTATATTTAGATGTTTTATGTTACCAAATTTCTTTGCCTCTCTTGTGAAATCTTTTCTGCACTTGGCCAAGCCATCCCTCAGCCTTTTCACTCTCAGCAAATGGCCATTGTCAAGCGTTGCTTTCGGTACCTTTGCTAGTTCAGGAATAGAAATATTCTTTCTAGAACCCATTGCTACTTGTTGATCAGGGATGGTAAGAACAGCATCAACCAATTGCGAGATGAATCTACACTTGTCCTCAGAACTTGGTTTTTCTACCTGATAAATATAGCAACGACCAAATAAAGAAGCGGTTTCTCCATCCAATCCGTCAGAGGGCACTGAGGAGGTTGCAAGAAGTAATACAGGAAGGTCTGAAGGCAGTTCTTCCAGTATGGTCAATAGAACAACTTTATTTTTCCTTCCAGCTAACCATAATGTTTTTGCCATTGTTAATACCAATGCTCTTGTCTTTTCATGTTCTGCAAAAATAGAAAAATTATCTGGTATTGACGCATCTACATACCCTAGGTTATGTTGTCGGACATTGACAGAAGGGCCACCTCCTTCCTCGCGCACAAACAAAAGGTACTTGAGGACCAGTGCCTGAATTTGTGCAAGAACACCGCAAGGTCCTCCTTCTAGTTGCACCAGCCCCATAGAAGTGTTACGTTCAGAACTGAACCTGAAACCCTGATTACACCACCGAGACAGGATGTCTTTGGTAACTTGCGGCCCAAAGACCATGCTATACAATTGTTCTAACAGCTGAACGGACAAACTCTGGTTCTCTTCGTCGATGCTCCTTTTTCCTCTGAGAAGTTGTTGAGGCGACAATTTCTCGGCCGTCGAGGGCCTCTCTTTTGTCTCGGCCATGCCCGAGCTCTGTTGCATGTGGACATTAGGGATTACAGTCTGCACTCGAGGCATCTGCGAAGATAGCATTCTTTTCTCTGCCGTGGCCGCGCGAAGCTCACGTTGCAAACGCAATGCACTAGCCTCAGAGCCCTCCATTGAAGCACCGGCACCTGCATTCACATAGCTCCCAAACGCAAAGGAAAAGGTTTCCAGGGACAGAATCCCGTCGACCTTCATGACCTTAATGCAGTCCTCATAGGCTTGTGCCTCGGCCTGAGGCACCATCACCATGTCCTGGCCATCATATTCCTCAGCAGAGGACTCTTTGTCTACGTCTTCATCAAAATAACCCCTATTACCTGGATCTCCCCTATTCGATCCAGCATTTTTGTCATCACCCACAGCAACGATCTCTCCGCCGTGAGACTTATGTTGCAAGTCATCTGACTCAGACGGCCCAATGTCATACAGCCTATGCCCCGGCTCACCACAAAGGCGACAAAACTCATTATTTCTTATTGCAAGTTCTTTCAGCTGTTCCTTCTTGTGCTCATTCAAACCCTCATCCACAGGCTGTAGAAACAGCTCCATCATGCTTGCAGCCTCCTCAGCCTCTACCGAAACATGCAAATCCTCATTCTCCCGAGGATCTGGTTTCAGATCTCGCTGCTGCTGCAATCTACCCTCTTTAAGAGAACCCTTGCTTCTGGTTTCCTTCTCCATTCTGAAACAAACAGGAGCTGGAAAGAGATCTGAGAGGGAATCATTGGTAGACTCAAAAGAAGTCGATAGAGTTTCGGTTGGTAAATCAAATCTAACCTTTTTTATTACAGACTGAGTACTATAACCATTCCTCAAACACATTTTGTTTGAATCTTCCTCCTCCTGATGCAATTTGAAAAAAGAAACTTCATTATCAGCAAAATAAAATATTTCTTCTACCTCTTTGTCTTCTCAGGACTGAGCCACAACACTTTCTATTTCTTGCATCTGCTTCATGTCACTCCCAGATTCCATCATGTCAAGAAACTCCTCAATAATAGAATCAGCTTCATCATTTAATTCATCCAAAAACATCTAATGAATAGCTCCCACTTCATCATGACTCTGTTGAGAGCCACACGACCAAGACATGAGAGCTTGAACCCAATCTTCTCAGTTGGGACTCTCTTCCATATCTGCTTCATCCATAGCTCTGAATACTCCATTCAAGAAGGCACTTTTCACATCCATGTGATGAATACTCCATTTCTTTTGGGCTGCAAGGGAAATCAACATTCTAATAGTCTCTTGTCATGCTACGGGTGCAAATGTTTCTTCATAATCAATGCCATACCTCTGTGTGAAGCCTTTAGCAACTAATCTTGCTTTGTGTCTTTCAACACTCCCATCACTATGGTACTTAGTCTTGTAGACCTATTTAGTGCCAATTTTTTTCTTGTCATGAGGAAGCTCTGTAAGCTCCCAAGTACCATTCCTATGAATAGCATCCATCTCTTCTTGCATTGCTTGCACCCAAACTTCATTAACACATGCATCTTCATAACATGATGGTTCAAAAATAGATTGTGAGAATAAAGCAAAATTTATTGTTTCACCTATTGGATTATCTTCATGTGCTTGGATTGTACTTCTTTGATAGATATCACTTAAGCTTCTTACCTTCCTTGTAGGACTTGGACTTGAATTTGGACTTGTATTTGAAAGTGGAGAACTAGATGAGACGCTATTTGGTGGATGTGTAGCACTTGGAATTGAAGTATTAGCTAGCTGCTCATGATCAATATCAGCAATAATACCACCATTCAAAACAGATTTAGACTTATAGATTAATATTTCTAGATTTAACTGTGTGCTTGTTTTTTCCTCAACGTTTCGGATCATACTCCATGATCCATCATCAGGAGTGAGAACAAGAGAAGTGAGAAAGTGATGTCTTTCAGATTTAGACTTCTCAACATGGTCTTTTTGATGACCATAAACTCCCCCTTCATCAAAAAAACACATCTCTTGAAACAATAATGCTATTAATACGAGGGTTATACAACCTGTAAGCCTTACTTTGCTCACTATATCCAACAGATATGACGTTCGAGAACACGGCAGGGGCGTAGAAGCACCAAGCCGTGGCACTTCGAGTGGGGTCTGACCAGTCGGCCGTGTATCGGTGCAGCATGAAAGGCTACCAAGACACTTTATATGTCTACTCCCTCCGCCAATTCTACCGCGAAGTTGATATCTACGGCACCGTGGATTTCATCTTCGGCAACGCTGCGGTCGTCATCCAGAACAGCAATATCATCGCCCGACGTCCCTTGGCAAACCAGAAGAACACAATTACTGCTCAAGGACGAACGGATCCTAACGAAAACACCGGAATTTCCCTCCATAATTGCATAGTGTCGGCGTCTTCCGACCTGCAAGCTGTAAAAGGCTCCATCAAGACATACCTGGGGAGGCTGTGGAAGCAATACTCTCGCACCGTCTTCATGCAATCCGCTCTTGGCGATCTCATTGACCCTGCTGGTTGGTTGGAATGGGACGGCAACTTTGCTCTAAGCACGTTATACTACGGGAAATACAGCAGCAGCGGAGGTGGCGCAGGAACGTCAAAACGTGTGAATTGGCCTGGCTTTCATGTCATCACCAGTGCCGCTGAAGCCTCCAAGTTTGCAGTTGCCCAACTCCCCTCTGGGTGTTCATGGATTCCCGCTACAGGAGTCGCTTTCACATCAGGCTTGAACTGATCATTTTACTTGTTTACAGTATTGTTATTGTTATTCCATTTATTCTTTAAAGCTCGCCAATAATTTGCTTAGGCCATCGCAGCAATCTGCCAGTTGTTGTCAGTCATCGTCATACAAAATAGAAAATATACCTTTGCTTTCTTTCTTGGTGGCAATCTATGGAATAATGGATGGGGCAATAGGCCAAGCCTTCTGGCTTCAATACTTAATTAAAGATAATGGGGAGTCTTATTTATTTCTAGATTTATCATACACGTCATATATTTTTAAAGGTTTGACCAAATCTTTAATCATGGAAATGTTATTTGTTATTAAAGTGATACTATTTTTTAATATATATATATGAATACTCTATTTTTTTAATAATTCAAAATCTTGTTATATCTATGATTCGTAGACAACATAAATTATTATAAAATTTTGTTGGAAACTTTAGATATTGGAAAAACCAACTTTAGACATTGTAATTATTCTACTCTAATTTATCAATTGGACATTATACAATACACAAACATGTAGCCCTCAAGATGCATGCATGGATTTTCTCTACATTGTTCAAGCTCCACATTCTAGTAATACCCTCTACTTATTCATTTTTCTTCTAATCTTAAAGGTGAGGGCATAAGGTAGGAAGTAGGGTTCTATTTGTCATTTTAGTACTTGACTAGCATTTGGTATTTTGTGTGGGGTTCTGCACATGATGGTGTAGAAAACAAATCTACTAGCCATAAGATTGTTTCGACTTATAGGTAGAGAGCCATGAAAGCTATAAGATTTTTCAATGGCACAAACAAACCCAAAATGTTGATGACAAGAGTGACCAAAGTAGCGAAAGCACAAAGACAATCAAAGATTACATGTAATTTAATACTTGTTCAAAAATTGAAGATGCAATATAATGAATGGATGCTCAAGTATGAGCAAGAGTTGGACATATTAGGATATCCCATCAAGTGGGAACTACTCGCAACCAATGTAGGATAAAGGAGATGTAGAACAAATGTGTAGTACATCTCCATCAAATATGGAATGTATAACTATAATTATTAAATGTATATACAATCTACCTAAGTAGATACCTACGTAAGTAAAATTAACATATTCTAAGTGCATAATATGAAATAACATAAATAACTAAATGCAAGAAATAAAATAATGCACCAACACCTCTCCATAAGTTTAGTTTAGTTGGTTATAGATATATGGGTCTCAACAAATGTTTAGCCATTTGTGGTACCTATGTAAAAAATGTTTCCCCCAAAACAAGAAGTAGAAATCCCCTCATACAAGAATAGAAAACTCCCCCAAAGAGAGGAAGAAGAGAGAAGAACTAGGCAGTCCACTCAATGGAATAGCATCCTATACCCCCAGAAGAGCTTATAGATGATGAAACTTGCTCTCAATGAAGGGTTTGGAAAAGATGTCAACAACCTACTCCAAAGTGGGACAATACTACAAATCAATGGCCTACTCTTCAACTAGTTCTCAAATGTAGTGGATATGTATCTCAATCTGTTTGGTCCTTTAAAGATGAACTAGGTTCTTTAAGATCTAGATGCCACTCTAGTTGTCACAAAAAATGACCGAAGGCCTCTAAAATGGAATTCCAAAGTAAGTAAGGATATTCTAAAGCCAAAGAACATCAACAATGGCTTTAATAGCTCCTCAATAATTACCCTCAGTTGAAGAAAGAGCAATGTCATGCTAGTTCTTGCTTTGCCAATAAATGGGGCTCAAACTAAGATGAAAGTTATATCTAGAAATAGACTTGTAATCATCAAGATCACTCACAAAACCTAAACCTGTACTTGTAACACCCCGTCATGCAACCCTAGAGTGCTAGACTAAAGTGCAAAAGTTACAGAAATAATTTTTTTTTTGAAAGCAAGATAGTGCAAAGTAGTAACCAAACATATCATATTACACCGTATAAACGAAATTACTCTTCTAACAACTCTAGGGCAAAATAATTGCATTAATGACAGAAAATAAAACTACAGAAGCAATAGCCATTACACTGCTAAAATAGATACAAATAACTTTTACTGTAACAGGATAGATTAATTACAGAGTCTCAGTACAGGATTACATGATTACAAAATTATAAGACTGATCATGTCGATTTACAAAAGAATACATAAGAAAGCATACAACTCTGAAGGAGGAAAGCGAACTGGATCTGGAACACCTTTGCGCAGAACTCGAACTATATCTCCAAAAAGGACCAATGGATAGCTCTTACCACCCAACCATCTGGGACCCTGAGGCCCACCCCTCCGAGCTAGGAGATAACATAAGGTCCCACAACAACGGACAGTCAAGTAGACAGAGGACTATAAAACAAGGACAGCACATGACTTCCAACCGCACAAGTCAATATCACTAACAACACAACAGTACTTCCAAAGGCAACACTTAACAAATGGCGAGAGTACAACTAGGGAATTCTAGGCTATAGTAGGGAGAGTGTCATCACATGGTCCTAACATGGGTTACCCAGGCTATCTATCACTAGAAGTCGGCCCCCATCTATGGTTACCCTGGCAGCCTCTCTCTAGGCACCTGCCCCATAGGGTGACACATGCGGAATCAACATTCCTTTCGTGAGGACAAGGAAGTTGATTTTGCCAACCACGGCCTTCTCATCTCATCCTTAGCCTGAACGAGCACTACAGGCATGAGTGAGGCATCTAATTATCTTGTTAGTGTGAAAACTACCCAACCCCTAGATTAGTTATTAGGTTATCACTTGATTACCAACTTCCAATGGGTTACCCTGGCAGCCACTTTGGGCACCGGCCCCACATTGGAAGCCACTCCCCTACCTGCACCTAGAAACCCTATCCATCACACATAAAAACTATCATCATAACAGCAAATATACATAATAATGCAAGGCATCAACCATCTTGCAACCAATCACAACATAATAAATCACCAAAGCAAGGCATGGGTCCTCTAGCTCCAACATCTCCACCATAACAAGGTGTATTCCAGAGCAAGGCATGGGTCCTCTTGCTCCAAAAATCTCATAAAATAAACCAACCCAGAAATTTATTACATGCCAACAACAGTAATGAACCACCACAATTATGAAGGACTTTACCACATTGATTCAAGACATAACAACAAGACTAGATGTGCTGAGCAAGGCATTATCCCTCTTGCACAGTTGTTAAAATCATATAAACCATAAGCACAGAGAAGTCAACATCACATAAAACCAAAACATGCTCATCCTTTAACCAGAATGCAATAATACAAGGATCACCCCACAACTACCCCTACTAGCCTCTGGAATAAACTTTCACTAGGCACCACTGTAACACAACAATCCCACATTAACATTTACTCTTGAAAGCACAACTCCTTCAATTAGACCAATCCAATTAACATACCCTACATGCAATATATAATAAGACATACTAACCATGGGTCTTCAAAAGAGTACCGTACTCATAAGATGCCCATGAATCAATGCAACATTCACTTCAATTATTCTACTATTCCTTGTAACTAAGAAGATATAAACAACAACATAAATTATTATACCAATTGGGATCCATGAATGTGGACTTCATTATGAATGCAAACAATAACTCATCAAAGTCAAAAACACTTATAACAAAGAGTTATCTCTTATACTCAACATTTTATTCACTATTAGGAAAAGTTAATAATAACCATTACTCGACAAGACACTTGACGAGCAACGCTTAGTACTAAACTATCTAAAAGACATCACAATTGATTCTATTCTTAATCCAATAACATGATAAGCATATCACTTTTTAAACTGAGATGCGATGCTCACTAAGAACCTCAAGATCCAAACCCTACATCCTACCTTATTTATGATAACTAAAGTTCTCATACAGGAGACATAATACTCTACCAACATATTATTATTAACAACATTACCTAGATTAAAACATAGACAAGCTAGGTCTCGAGAGTTCAAACTTGATCACTTGCATATCCTTTATTATGCTAATCATTAAACTTTACTTACACAAGGAGTTCCCAACCAGTTAAATTCTAGTATGGATGCCAATCTAGTAAATCAAGATAAGGATAAGTCATAGTCTAAACTCAATACAACATCCTATCTTCAAATGCAATGAAGAACAATTATAACCAAATTAGATACTAAAACAGCTTTAACATAATACACTTGTTTTCTCACTTATTCACTGCTAAACACAATTTTTTTATTAGATAGAATAATTAATTTGAACTCATATTTTCGCTTCCATATATCTCAATACAATAGTTAATTAATAACCTATTTTAATACAATAACCAATTCAACGCCAATAAGATAGCCACATACACTATATTTACTAAGACAATGGACTAATTGTTCCCTAATCTATCTATTAATCTAGTAAACTTATCCGATAATAATCATGCAAACTTGGTTGAGATTGGATTTGATGCACAGTGTAGTGTAAACCAATAACATAACTTCGTTTGATACATATCTAATTCTAACACAGAGGTAATTATTGAACCTATTTCCAAAAGAGTTATATATTAAAACACTTATAACTAAATGATAATTACGTTAGTATTAACCTTTATAAGATTAAACTGTAATCCGCTTCAAGAACATAGATGAGTTTATAAAATAAATTGTCATCAAACCATCTAAGAATATTTCAATTCTAAAACTTGCAGATCATGAAAATGAATAAAGTTAGACTCCCAAGGGATAGAGAAGGATAGAGAGAAAGCTTACAGCCAGGTGTCGGGTTTGAGGGAACATGGTAAAACACTTGTGCATAATGCTTCGATTTAAGGCAGAACATTAATTGATACTGCTTCCTGGCACAAAGGGGTCAATCTATCAAGTTCACTATCGAGCAAAAGAATAATGGAAGGGAAAAGGATACGGATGTCATGGGATTTAATGGTCCATAAGTCCAACACAAGGAACTTCGATATATATAAAGATGTGGCCAGTTTCCAAAGTTGTGGAAGCAAGGAACTCAAATGGCAAAATTAATTTATAAACTGGATTTTCATTATTTAAGTTGCATTTAATACTAACCATAAGAATGTTTGACAAATGAAATGTCAATCCAGCCAAATAATTGTATAATAGTGTTTGAAAGGGGAACTTTAGGAAGGAACAAGAATCATAGTTCTATGCAAATCAAATAGGGAGAGGGAGGTTACATTTCTTGCAGAAGCATATTGCAGAGTTACCATTTATGCCATTGGCACCTCAAGAATGATAATAAAAAAACACATAATCGTGGCAGTGCTTAGCTTGTGAAACATCATGCTGCATCTAGAGGCATGACCTACAGCCATGGGTGGAGAGAAGACAAGAGTAACAATCATGTCTCTGCATTTTTAACATATTTGATGCATTATATGTGCCATTGTAATAGGTTAGTGATGGCATAGCAGGACAAGCAAGATATAAACATGAAGAGTGTAAGAGTACCATCTGGAGTAAATTCGTGGGATTGTAACATATTTATAATTTGACTAAAAGGCAAGGTAGATTAAGAAAACATCTATGCACTTGGTTCACATATCTATGCATAAGTCGACAGGTGTGATGAGGGACAAATTCAGTAAAGAGATTAAAGAAAGATAAAGGGATTAATAATATCACTGGCTACACTTGGATTTAAGGGCATAAAATGGTGCATGCTTTTGTGTAGTAGACAGATCACATCCATAGATGAAAGAGATCTATGCAAAGTTGGAGAAATTGGCTTGGAAGATGAAGGTAGTAAGGTATTTCCCAGATTCAAGATATTTACTTAATACTGTGGAGAAATGGGAAAAGAATTAATTCGCTGCCTCCATGGTGGCAATTGCATTTGATTTGTTAAACATGCCCCGTGGAACAACTACTAGAGTTGTTAAGACCCTTGAGTATGTGGTGATTGTCCCAATGCAACAAAGTTTATATTCAAGATTGTCATGAGACAATGATCTTGTGGAGATTATCAGTGATGCTAAGCGAAACAATCTAGAAAATCGGCTTGCATTATAATAAGGTGCACAATATCAGATCTCCAGTAATAATAAGGATAGTGATACATTCATCAAAGGATAACACGAGGGGAATTTTTGTCAGATGTGGCAGTTGCAAGTGCCCTGGTGGACAGGCGTGCAAAACATGGAATCCTTAAGAAATATGGTCTCATAGAATGCCACGATTGCAGGATATATTTAAAATGGAGTTGTTGAAAAATACTTAGAAACTTTCGAACAGATGCAACTGGCAGGGGGTAAAGTCCAAACCCATGACCTGCACCTAAATCCTCCAAAGTGTACCAGAGTGGGAGTTTTTGAACAGGGTAAGGGCATCCTTCACTTGGTGTTATACAACCATTTTGGGTTACGGTGAAATCTGACAGAGTATTACTTCCCACAAGGAGGTAAGCAATTTCCCTAATCATTCATGGCATAAGCTTGTCATAGCTTGAGAGAATTAATCACGAAAAGATCCCCACATGTCTTGGCTAAAGTATGTATCAAGGTAAGGGTGAAAGGTTAGTCACAAGAAACCTTCAAACCAGGGATATCTTCTTAACGATTTTCATACGTGGAGTAAAATTTTGAAACACAATCATATAAATCTCATATTACTCATATTGTTTTCATAGCTACTATGTTTAAAACAAAGAAGGCAAGAACTTCACGCACCTGGAGAAACTAAAATGCTAACAATGTGAATACCATCAGAGCAATATATTTGGGGAAACAGATATGGGTTTGAAGTAGAATGTGGGCATCGGCATTTACATATGTAGAAGAATTTGGAAGGTAGGTGAAACATACTAGAACAGATTTATTCTTGCAAGCCAGTTGTTTGGGACAATATCGCCATTGTGAATGATATCTCTGCAATGCCCATTTTCCACCACCAAAAAAACAAAACAGCCACAAAATATCCCAAGCCCAGGCCTTTTTTTGTTTATCTTTACTTCATCGCCCCCACCAAAATAGAGCACCTCTCTCCTTCCTTTTTCCAGCCCCCGTGTCCTTCTTGACCATGTTGCCCATCATGGGAACACCATAAACTCTTAGCCTCGAAAACCCAACATCCATATAACACATGCTCATATGGCCAACGCCTCTGCAAATGAGACTCTGCATCTGGAATGTGCTTTAATGAGAATATTAAGAGCGTTGTCTGGACATTTTTGTGTGCCAAGCCTCCCGTTTATCCCAAAACCCTAAATTAAAATCCCATACATTTTCTTGGACCAAACAAGGGCCTTCATCCCCGTGCTCTACTATACCTGACAAGATTATGGGCACCCCCTCAGGCCTTCGCTCCTTTTGAGGAAGCTGTCTGCTAGTATACTCTCAAAAAGACAACATAGACTAAGATCCCTCATCGAATTTCAATAAGATTCAACAATTACATCGTAAAAATGACACACCGACCATTGGTCTTAGAGAAAGTAACATGATTCATAAGCGGCCCCTAATTCGTTATCACATTCTCTACTTAAGAGACTTGTATTTATGAAAGTATATACACCTAGCCTAAAAGTAAATTAAAGGTTAGCCACAATATAATGACTTATACCAGTTTTCAAAATGATACCTCAAGATCTAAAACACTTCAAACCAAACTTCACCCATATACTCAACATTAATAACTAAAAAGGATAACTCGACTTCTTCATTAACAACTTTAAACCAACAAGGTTATTCCTCAAGGTACTTTACTCACATGGCATGGCCCAAAACAATAAAGAAACCCTACTTCCCCAAAGCTATCATACTTTTTCTGCAATACCATTGACTTGACTTACAAGGCAATACACACTGTTACATCTCCAATATTAGTGATTCTAGAATAGTAATACTAATTAAATCTATTACAACCACGTTTAAAGAGAATAACATGATACCAATATTGCATCAGTCTCTTTCCTCAATTAAATATGCATAAGTAATTGGAGACCAAGTTACTCATCATTTGGGCAATTTCACTTCTTCAAGTCCCCAATACAAATCCCAAGGAAGAATAGAAGAAGCAAGCCACTGCTAATGTCAATCCTATGGTTGACCAGGTGCACCGCAACATAGAATTTTGCAGGAGTGGTGAATTTTAAGTGTTTTGACTGCCATACTTGCTTCCTTTAAGTTATCTTGAACTAGGTAATTATCAATTACCATTTTAAATCTTATTAAATATTAATAATAATAATGATATGATGTAACCCTGTTAAATATCATAGTGGATCAAATAATAGCATGACTATCTAACGAAATCTAGGCATACAACATAACCCACTGAGCAGGACAACCATCAAAAGGCAAATCAGACATGTTCACAAGCCAGGCCAAAACAGACTTAGCCAACAAGTTCCATCAAATATAAATCAATTGCAAGATTGACATACCAACAAAACTGACCGGTTGACTAGACATGTCATGCATCCTGATTGAGGATAATGACTTGGGATGTGGGACCTTAAGTTATCTCTGAAACAACATATCCATTGGGTTCAAGGCACGCTCAGACCTGTTAATTCAGGTGGAGTCGATGCCTGGTACCTGCATCCTGCAACAAATGTCATGGTCAAGCATGTATAGATGCATATAAGCTAGCACTAGGTGGAAAAAGGAATCGCAACATCGCAGGGTGCTCACAAGTGAGTGATGCGACATCGTCCCTTCTACGTCATATCAATCTAGATTAGCTCAACACATAATCATAACCAAATCAAATCTATCTCTTAATCTGAACAAAACCCTACACTTAACATACAAGTGCATGAAATCATAAGTGTCAGAAGTACCATCATAACAATTAAATCTAACAGAATCAGTCACATGAGATCCATTCTAATGTATAACCATTGTAGTAAGATCGACATCTTAATCATTGGAATGCAAAACAATATCAAAGCCTGCATCATCAGTGCCGCAATAGAGGTTATCAATAAAACACATTATCTTTCATATGAAACCACACATGGATGAAGCATCTACCTATATTGTACAACATCAATTGTTTACCTTATCTTGAATATTTCAATTATTTTACCTTCACCTTCATGCGCCTTGACCAGTTCACCTATACATCCAAGGTGCGAACGGAGGGGCACTACATCCTCCCCCCCTAAAACTTGACTTACTCTTGGAAGTCACAGACTAGGGTGGAAACATAACACATTAATATTACAATTTTCTATTGCCAACATACGCATTCACATTAAGCAAATGTTTCTAAGTCAAGCACAATCGTTCAATAAAGGCATACAAGACATCATTTCCTACCCTTTAAGGTGTATCATGTGATCTACTTATAACCAATCACACATATTTTGAGAATTTTCGTATGATTCAGGGAACTGTATTTACAGATTATCGAAAATTACATCTCATTTCCTATTTCCACTATGGTTCCAACTAATTACTAACATGTAAAGTACAATTCTCCACAGAGTCCTCCCTTGTACATACTATCAGAGGTTCGAAATGAACATGATAGAAACCACACTTAACACAGTACGGGGCTAATAGAAACAAACATTCAGAGTAGCCACCATTTGAAATTTTAAAGAAGGTGAAAACCCAAGTGGAAAAATAACCAAATCCAATCTTAAGTCACAAAATGCTAGCAATTTCCAACAATAACTTAAGTATAGAAAAAAAAATGATTTTGATGGCTACTCCTATCATAAGGAGGTTTAACAAAAACAAATTCACTGTTAACCCCTAACGACACATGAAACATCCATCAAAATTTCAAAATAACCAAATTGCAACCAAACCCACATCACAATGTCGCTAATTTTAGCCACAAAAAGGGAGTATCCGCTACACAACACCCAGGACACAAGGTCTAGAATGCGTTAGAGAACGTACGCCACACATAGATAATTAGGTTATCTACATCCTCAAACCTAAACAAGTTTCTATACAAGGATTTAAGGCAACAAAATCATTACTTATTTACAACAATTTCTACCTTTAATGCAATACCATTTCTTTATGAGAGGAAGAATAGCTAGTATCGCACACAAGAACATACTTAATCAAGACTACATTGAACTTATAGTATCACATTTATAACACATGGGTCCAACACAAATTTCAATTTGTCTTCCTACACACAGTTCTTACACATGCTTACACAATGGTAACTTACATAACCCACCTTAGAACTTCCACATGAAGTCATGGCCAACAAGAGAAGATATAAGATTATCAAGAAAGCACACAAAGATACCTCACAAGGTATGGTTACTTCACCAGCCCAGGGAAGACAAAACACCACTGCCCTTTCACAATACCTCACCTAAAATGGTTTCAGGATATTCACTTCACTAGAGGCAAATTCCACTCTCTTGATTCCATGCACTAAAAGTAACCGGGCTTCTATCTTCTAAAGCACTAGAGACAACAAGAGGAACTTGAGGCCTCAACAATCAGCAAGCACTAGTGTTCAGGGGTCACATATTGTTAGATATAACATCACCTTTTCGCATAACAGACACACAAGTAAAAAAAAGCATAAAGGATTTATTTCTTCTAGAGTCAAGGACAAGTCAGTAAATTTGTCATCCTTCTAACACTATACTAAGGTTCATAGATGAGACGTACTATTACCAACTCACCATAAGGAGAAAAACGTTTAACCTAAAACAACGACAAGAACCAAAGATCCCAGTGTTGCAACCTTTGCTATAGTTACCCTACAGAGTTTAAGCACTAGGTCACATAATGGGCTCAATTGTAACCAAAGTACCCAGTGTTTAAACCTTGCACTGATACCAGATGTAACGCCCCATCATGCAACCCTAGAGTGCTAGACTAAAGTGCAAAAGTTACAGAAATAATTTTTTTTTGAAAGCAAGATAGTGCAAAGTAGTAACCAAACATATCATATTACACCGTATAAACGAAATTACTCTTCTAACAACTCTAGGGCAACATAATTGCATTAATGATAGAAAATAAAACTACAGAAGCAATAGCCATTACACTGCTAAAATAGATACAAATAACTTTTACTGTAACAAGATAGATTAATTATAGAGTCTCAGTACATGATTACATGATTACAAGATTATAAGACTAATCATGTCAGTTTACAAAAGAATACATAAGAAAGCATACAACTCTAAAGGAGGAAAGTGAACTGGATCTGGAACACCTCTACACAGAACTTGAACCGTATCTCCAAAAAGGACCAATGGATAGCTCTTACCACCCAACCATCTGGGACCCTGAGGCCCACCCCTCTGAGCTAGGACATAACATAAGGTCCCACAACAATGGATAGTCAGGTAGACAGAGGACTATAGAACAAGGACAGCACATGGCTTCCAACCGCACAAGTCAATATCACTAACAACACAACAATACTTCCAGAGGCAACACTTAACAAATGGGGAGAGTACAACTAGGGAATTCTAGGCTGCAGTAGGGAGAGTGTCATCGCATGGTCCTAACATGGGTTACCCAGGCTATCTATCACCAGAAGCTGGCCCCCATCTATGGTTACCCTGGCAGCCTCTCTCTAGGCACCGGCCCCATAGGGTGACACATGCGGAATCAACATTCCTTTCATGAGGACAAGGAAGTTGATTTTGCCAACCACGGCCTTCTCATCTCATCCTTAGCCTGAACGAGCACTACAGGCATGAGTGAGGCATCTAATTATCTTGTTAGTGTGAAAACTACCCAACCCCTAGATTAGTTATTAGGTTATCACTTGATTACCAACTTCCAATGGGTTACCCTGGCAGCCACTTTGGGCACCGGCCCCACATTGGAAGCCACTCCCCTACCTGCACCTAGAAACCCTATCCATCACACATAACAACTATCATCATAACAGCAAATATACATAACAATGCAAGGCATCAACCATCTTGCAACCAATCACAACATAATAAATCACCAGAGCAAGGCATGGGTCCTCTTGCTCCAAAAATCTCATAAAATAAACCAACCCAGAAATTTATTACATGCCAACAACAGTAATGAACCACCACAATTATGAAGGACTTTACCACATGGATTCAAGACATAACAACAAGACTAGATGTGCTGAGCAAGGCATTATCCCTCTTGCACAGTCGTTAAAATCATATAAACCATAAGCAGAGAGAAGTCAACATCACATAAAACCAAAACATGCTCATCCTTTAACCAAAATGCAATAATACAAGGATCACCCCACAACTACCCCTACTGGCCTCTGGAATAAACTTTCACTAGGCACCACTGTAACACAACAATCCCACATTAACATTTACTCTTGAAAGCACAACTCCTTCAATTAGACCAATCCAATTAACATACCCTATGTGTAATATATAATAAGACATACTAACCATGGGTCTTCAAAACAATACTGTACTCATAAGATGCCCATGAATCAATACAACATTCACTTCAATTATTCTACTATTCCTTGTAACTAAGAAGATATAAACAACAACATAAATTATTATACCAACTGGGATCCATGAATGTGGACTTCATTATGAATGCAAACAATAACTCATCAAAGTCAAAAACACTTATAACAAAGAGTTATCGCTTATACTCAACATTTTATTCACTACTAGGAAAAGTTAATAATAACCATTACTCGACAAGACACTTGACAAGCAATGCTTAGCACTAAACTATCTAAAAGACATCACAATTGATTCTATTCTTAATCCAATAACATGATAAGCATATCACTTTTTAAACTAAGATGCGATGCTCACTAAGAACCTCAAGATCCAAACCCTACATCCTACCTTATTTATGATAACTAAAGTTCTCATACAGGAGACATAATACTCTACCAACATATTATTATTAACAACATTACCTGGATTAAAACATAGACAAGCTAGGTCTCGAGAGTTCAAACTTGATCACTTGCATAACCTTTATTATGCCAATCATTAAACTTTACTTACACAAGGAGTTCCCAACCAGTTAAATTCTAGTATGGATGCCAATCTAGTAAATCAAGATAAGGATAAGTCATAGTCTAAACTCAATACAACATCCTATCTTCAAACGCAATGAAGAACAATTATAACCAAATTAGATACTAAAATAGCTTTAACATAATACACTTGGTTTCTCACTTATTCACTCCTAAACACAATTTTTTTGTTAGATAGAATAATTAATTTGAACTCATATTTTCGTTTCCATATATCTCAATACAATAGTTAATGAATAACCTATTTTAATACAATAACCAATTCAACGCCAATAAGATAGCCACATACACTATATTTACTAAGACAATGGACTAATTGTTCCCTAATCTATCTATTAAGCTAGTAAACTTATCCGATAATAATCATGCAAACTTGGTTGAGATTGGATTTGATGCATAGTGTAGTGTAAACCAATAACATAACTTCGTTTGATACATATCTAATTCTAACACACAGGTAATTATTGAACCTATTTCCAAAAGAGTTATATATTAAAACACTTATAACTAAATGATAATTACGTTAGTACTAACCTTTATAAGATTAAACCATAATCTGCTTCAAGAACATAGATGAGTTTATAAAATAAATTGTCATCAAACCATCTAAGAATACTTCAATTCCAAAATTTGCAGATCATGAAAATGAATAAAGTTAGACTCCCAAGGGATAGAGAGGGATAGAGAGAAAGCTTACAGCCAGGTGTCGGGTTTTAGGGAACACGGTAAAACACTTGTGAATAATGCTTCGGTTTAAGGCAGAACATTAATCGATACTGCTTCCTGGCAGAGAAGGGTCAATCTATCAAGTTCACTATCGAGCAAAAGAATAATGGAAGGGAAAAGGATACAGATGTCATGGGATTTAATGGTCCATAAGTCCAACACAAGGAACTTCGATATATATAAAGATGTGGCTAGTTTCCAAAGTTGTGGCAGCAAGGAACTTAAATGGCAAAATCAATTTATAAACTATATTTTCATTATTTAAGTTGCATTTAATACTAACCATAAGAATGTTTGACAAATGAAATGTCAATCCAGCCAAATAATTGTGTAATAGTGTTCGAAAGGGGAACTTTAGGAAGGAACAAGAATCATAGTTCTATGCAAATCAAATAGGGAGAGGGAGGTTACATTTCTTGCAGGAGCATATTGCAGAGTTACCATTTATGCCATTGGCACCTCAAGAATGATAATAAAAAAACACATAATCGTGGCAGTGCTTAGCTTGTGAAACATCATGCTATATTTGGAGGCATGACCTATAGCCATGGGTGGAGAGAAGACAAGAGTAACAATCATGTCTCTGCATTTTTAACATATTTGATGCATTATTTGTGCCATTGTAATAGGTTAGTGATGGCATAGCAGGACAAGCAAGATATAAACATGAAGAGTGTAAGAGTACCATCTGGAGTAAATTCGTGGGATTGTAACATATTTATAATTTGACTAAAAGGCAAGGTAGATTAAGAAAACATCTATGCACTTGGTTCACATATCTATGCATAAGTCGACAGGTGTGATGAGGGACAAATTCAGTAAAGAGATAAAAGAAAGATAAAGGGATTAATAATATCACTGGCTGCACTTGGATTTAAGGGCATAAAATGGTGCATGCTTTTGTGTAGTAGACAGATCACATCCATAGATGAAAGAGATCTATGCAAAGTTGGAGAAATTGGCTTGGAAGATGAAGGCAGTAAGGTATTTCCCAGATTCAAGATATTTACTTAATACTGTGGAGAAATGGGAAAAGAATTAATTCACTACCTCCATGGTGGCAATTGCATTTGGTTTGTTAAACATGCCCCATGGAACAACTACTAGAGTTGTTAAGACCCTTGAGTATGTGCTGATTGTCCCAGTGCAACAAAGTTTATATTCAAGATTGTCATGAGACAATGATTTTGTGGAGATTATCAGTGATGCTAAGCGAAAAAATCTAGAAAATCGGCTTGCATTATAATAAGGTGCACCGTATTAGATCTCCAGTAATAATAAAGATAGCGATACATTCATCAAAGCATAACACGAGGGGAATTTTTGTCAGATGTGGCAGTTACAAGTGCCCTGGTGGACAGGTGTGCAAAATGTGGAATCCTTAAGAAATATGGTCTCATAGAATGCCACGACTGCAGGATATATTTAAAATGGAGTTGTTGAAAAATACTTAGAAACTTTCGAACAGATGCAACTGGCAGGGGGTAAAGTCCAAACCCACGACTTGTGCCTAAATCCTCCAGAGTGTACCAGAGTGGGAGTTTTTGAACAGGGTAAGGGCATCCTTCACTTTGTGTTATACAACCATTTTGGGTTACGGTGAAATCTAATAGAGTATTACTTCCCACAAGGAGGTAAGCAATTTCCCTAATCATTCGTGGCATAAGCTTGTCATAGCTTGACAGAATTAATCATGAAAAGATCCCCACATGTCTTGGCTGAAGTATGCATCAAGGTAAGGGTGAAAGGTTAGTCACAGGAAACCTTCAAACCAGGGATATCTTCTTAACGATTTTCATATGTGGAGTAAAATTTTGAAACACAATCATATAAATCTCATATTACTCATATTGTTTTCATAGCTACTATGTTTAAAACAAAGAAGGCAAGAACTTCACACACCTGGAGAAACTAAAATGCTAACAATGTGAATACCATCAGATCAATATATTTGGGGAAACAGATATGGGTTTGAAGTAGAATGTGGGCATCGGCATTTACATATGTAGAAGAATTTGGAAGGCAGGTGAAACATACTAGAACAGATTTATTCTTGCAAGCCAGTTGTTTAGGACAATATTGCCATTGTGAATGATATCTCTGCAATGCCCATTTTCCACCACTAGTAAAACAAAACAGCCACAAAATATCCCAAGCCCAGGCCTTTTTTTGTTGATCTTTACTTCATCACCCCCACCAAAATAGAGCACCTCTCTCCTTCCTTTTTCCATCCCCCGCGTCCTTCTTGACCATGTTGCCCATCATGGGAACACCATAAACTCTTAGCCTCGAAAACCCAACATCCATATAACACATGCTCATATGGCCAACGCCTCTGCAAATGAGACTCTGCATCTAGAATGTGCTTTAATGAGAATATTAAGAGCATTGTCTGGACATTTTTGTGTGCCAAGCCTCCCGTTTATCCCAAAACCCTGAATTAAAATCCCATACATTTTCTTGGACCAAACAAGGGCCTTCATCCCCACGCTCTGCTATACCTGACAAGATTATGGGCACCCCCTCAGGCCTTCACTCCTTTTGAGGAAGCTGTCTGCCAGTATACTTGTCGCTACTGTTTCATGCTTATCCAAACTCCAGTTATCTCACATCGACACTCTCTCTCAAAAAGACAACATAGACTAAGATCCCTCATCGAATTTCAATAAGATTCAACAATCACATCATAAAAATGACACACTGACCATGGGTCTTAGAGAAAGTAACATGATTCATAAGCGGCCCCTAATTCGTTATCACATTCTCTACTTAAGAGACTTGTATTTATGAAAGTATATACACCTAGCCTAAAAGTAAATTAAAGGTTAGCCACAATATAATGACTTATACCAGTTTTCAAAATGATACCTCAAGATCTAAAACACTTCAAACCAAAACCAAACTTCACCCATATACTCAGCATTAATAACTAAAAAGGATAACTCGACTTCTTCATTAACAACTTTAAACCAACAAGGTTATTCCTCAAGGTACTTTACTCACATGGCATGGCCCAAAACAATAAAGAAACCCTACTTCCCCAAAGCTATCATACTTTTTCTGCAATACCATTGACTTGACTTACAAGGCAATACACACTGTTACATCTCCAATATTAGTGATTCTAGAATAGTAATACTAATTAAATCTATTACAACCACGTTTAAAGAGAATAACATGATACCAATATTGCATCAGTCTCTTTCCTCAATTAAATATGCATAAGTAATTGGAGACCAAGTTACTCATCATTTGGGCAATTTCACTTCTTCAAGTCCCCAATACAAATCCCAAGGAAGAACAGAAGAAGCAAGCCACTGCTAATGTCAATCCTATGGTTGACCAGGTGCACCGCAACATAGAATTTTGCAGGAGTGGTGAATTTTAAGTGTTTTGACTGCCATACTTGCTTCCTTTAAGTATCTTGAACTAGGTAATTATCAATTACCATTTTAAATCTTATTAAATATTAATAATAATAATGATATGATGTAACCCTGTTAAATATCATAGTGGATCAAATAATAGCATGACTATCTAACGAAATCTAGGCATACAACATAACCCACTGAGCAGGACAACCGTCAAAAGCCAAATCAGACATGTTCACAAGCTAGGCCAAAACACACTTAGCCAACAAGTTCCATCAAATATAAATCAATTGCAAGACCGACATACCAACAGAACTGACAGGTTGACTAGACATGTCATGCATCCTGATTGAGGATAATGACTTGGGATGTGGGACCTTAAGTTATCTCCGAAACAACATATCTTAGTAATTCAGGTGGAGTCGATGCCTGGTACCTGCATCCTGTAACAAATGTCACGGTCAAGCATGTATAGATACATATAAGCTAGCACTAGGTGGAAAAAGGAATCGTAACATCGCAGGGCGCTCAGAAGTGAGTGATGTGACATCATCCCTTCCACGTCATATCAATCTAGATTAGCTCAACACATAATCATAACCAAATCAAATCTATCTCTTAATCTGAACAGAACCCTACACTTAACATACAAGTGCATGAAATCATAAGTGTCAGAAGTACCATCATAACAATTAAATCTAACAGAATCAGTCACATGAGATCCATTCTAATGTATAACCATTGTAGTAAGATCGACATCTTAATCATTGGAATGCAAAACAATATCAAAGCCTGCATCATCAGTGCCGCAATAGAGGTTATCAATAAAACACATTATCTTTCATATGAAACCACACATGGATGAAACATCTAACATCAATTGTTTACCTTATCTTGAATATTTCGGTTATTTTACCTTCACCTTCATGCGCCTTGACCAGTTCACCTATACATCCAAGGTGCGAACGGAGGGGCACTACAGTACTACATAATAGTGAATCTAGTACCTACAAGTTCCCTAAACATAATGTAGTGTGTGTTTGGTAGCTCTCCAATAAAGAGTGATTAGTTATTTCATTAATCAAAATAATATTAATAATCTTCAAACATTAATAAATTCTATATATAAATAAATAATTGAGTTCACAAGGATTGACCTTTGAAAAGGTCAATGGATCTCCCTATCTCATTCATTAAATCAACATCAAGTGGTTAGTCCTTGTAACATCATAATTTCAACATATGCATCAATAATTGAAATTCACAATAAATATTGTTTCCATACTTAACAAAATGTCAATATTTTATTATTGTCCAATCTTAATATTATTTAATATAATATATATTAAGGTCTCAATGGGAGGGTTATGACAAATTGAAAAACTTGAAAGGGAACTACAGATGTACTTGCTAATGGAAAGAATGCATCACGCTATGCATTAAATCCAATTTTTGATTTTAATTTAATTCATGCAAAAATACCTTCCTTTGAATCATTACATGTCAAAATGTAAATAGACTTGATTAGAAAACAACTCAAAAAATATTACAAGGTTTCAATTTTTAAAACTCACCTTAAGCCAATGGCAGATCTCCACCGACAACAACCTTTGTTCCAAATAACGCCATGAATCATCAAGTGGTAAGGTTATACTCGACAAATGCACCAAATAACCTAAAGATGAGGTTTTAGTCTATTTGTATTGGTTAGTTAATGCAAATAGGCTAAATGGTTATACTAGACAAATGCACCAAACACCTTTGCACTCATTTTGTTGATGAGGTTTTCGTCTAATGTAAGGGTTTGTAGCTTGAAGATATTTGTAATGAAGCTCATTTCATTATATCTATTTCACTTCGCTCACATATTTTAAACTGACATATCTATGCACAAAGAGTTATTTTGATAGCTTCTAGCTAATCTTACACATTAGGATCCATGACTATCTAATTGGGAACTACTTATTTCATGGACTGATACTTTCCTTAGTCTTGATGAGCTTACTGCATCCCACTCCTCCATACATTTGCTTCCAACAAATGTCTTGATTGCTCAATAAAACAAACATATGTTAAGGTCATTGGGGCCCGTTGCATGGTGCAATGTTGATCAAACAAGGGAGAAATTTAATATAGACCTTGAGGATGAGTAGTTACCTTCCACGGTTGTTTTGTGTGTTGGCCAAAAGGTGATGCTCACTTCAAATTTGTGGGTTATTGTTGGACTTGTCAATGGAACATTGGGAACTATTGTAGCTATTGTCTACCCAAATGGTAGCAACCCATCTAGGCTATTGAGCTTTGTCGTGGTTAGGTTCGATAACTATGTAGCACCACCTTGGGATTCACGTGACTTGTGCCTAGTACCAATTGCTCCTATGGCTCGTGGTTCTCACTGGTATCTCCCCCTAGAGATGGCATAGGCTTTAACCATCCATAAAGCCTAGGGTCTTACACCTAACAAGGCCACGATAAATATTGGGCATGTCAAGTGTTAAGATTTGCTCTTCACTGCGGTCTCCATGTTCGACACTTGCTATATGTGTGCATCTCACCTACCTTTACCTTCTAGTGATATGTTTACATGCAAGACAATGCATATGTATCTCTTAGGAAAAGGGAGGAGGTCCATCCCATGGCTATTGAAGCCTTGTTTCATAGCACTTGAATCTATTTGTGCACTCTAAAGCACCCACCTCCAAATTGTGTATATTACATTGTTTTTATAATGCTAATACAATATTCCTTTTTTCTTATTATTCTTCTCCACTTAAAAAATACTTATTGCAAATACCTATTGACGTGCCCATTGCACATTTTGTGCAATTGCTAATTTAATAACTCTTTCATCAATCTACATATGTTATATGTTCTAGTTAAGTAAAGGTGGGATTGAGAGGAGAAATAATATCACAAGTTCCAAATGCTTCAGCGTAAAAAAAGCCAAAGGAATCATTTTCAAAAAATTAAATTGCCACCATTTTCAGCAATGATTTCGGTCTTTATACACCGTACGCCATTGACAAAACCTTGTGACTAATCAATCCTCTGTTCCTTTGAGAGGGGTGGTCGATCACGGGTTGGGATTGCAGCCGGAACAAACAAATGTTACGGTTTATTAATAAAAGAATTAAACGTCTCTTTCCTCATTCCCATCGACCATCTTCGCACAGGGTGCCCTCTGCTGTCGATCTCCACACCAGACCAGTTCGCCTCACTAGGGAACGCATTCTACGTAATTAGAATAATACACATAGGAGATCACTTTCCTACTCTACAAATCTTACTACAGTCCGCATTTGCGTTCAGTGCCAATCATATTCTTCCATACATTTCATCCGAACGATAGAAATGCCTTCGATTAGTCACACTACTTGCTCACCTCACGTAAACAGCCGGTGAGTTGCAACTTACCGGCTGTACGGATTCGTCAACGACTTCACCAGTCGACGACAATTAAGGACCAAATATATTCGACTCTGTGTTACTGCCGTACGCTTGGTCCACTCCAGTCCGTACAAGACGTTCCACTTGCACGTACACTATAACACAAAGTTGTTACGTTAACGGTAACGAACAAGCAAATCCCACGGGAGCGAACCTATAATTTGTATTTGCCTAAAGCGAGAGCTCACGTAAGGAAAGATTAATAAAGAAGAAAGATTTAGTGTGGCAAACGACAGTTTATGTTCTGTGTACGTTTTTGGCAACATGGGAAGTTGGGAACTGAAGATACAATGTCACGGACTGGATATGGATTAAACACAGAATAAGCTCCAGAAGCGTAAGCAGTCAAAGAAATTTGGTTTGTGTGATTCGAGATATTTGGCTTTTCTAATTATCATGGAGGACAACGAAGGGCAAAGTAAACTACTTTGAAATGGGTGTTTAAATGTACGATAGCAACTCTTTTCGAAAACACTGTGGTTCAATGGTTTGATGCTGGCTGCATCCAACCTGCATGGATGGTTTGGTATTTTATAAGTTGATTTAATCTGTTTAGTCAAAACTATACAAAACGACTACTAATAGTAATGGTTGACTCGGGAATCTCACCTGTGAATAACTATCTGGCCGTGAATAGCAGAGTGGAGAATAGCACTATTTAAATGGGCTTAATCTAATTACATTCCATGTTTGTCGTGAGCTTTCTGAATCCAAGTAAATGCTTTATGCAGTGTAACCACTTTAAAAATTCAAAGTTGAATGCTACTGTCTTCTTCCCCAAATCTTCAAAATTTTACCCCGCATTCGAATTCCACGTCCTCATAGTTACCAAATTTGAAAATCAGGGAGTTGAGATTGAAATGGAGAAAGAAAAGAAAATCTACATGAATTAACGACAAGCAACCAATTCGAAACGTAAGAGTGTAAGGGAATGAGAATTTCATGGCAGCACCCGAGTTATCATTTCAAAACGTGTAACAGAGAGTGTTCGCACAATTCTTGACCGATCTATAAGTGTATCACGAAATCCCATCCTATAAAGTGAAACGCTTTGAGCGGGGATGATTCAAATCATCCATTACATCTCGCCCGCTCTCTTAAAAGCCGATTGAGATTAATTGTCTTGAGTCCAGTCTTTTGATTACAATCCAAATTCTGTGTCCGCCTCTGAAAATTTTTTAAAAAAAAACCATTGGTTTAACAGCATGAAGAGTGGTCATGTCAGAGTGGATGAAGAGAAAGCGGGAAACTCTAAAAGAAGACGCGCAGAAGTTGCTCTGACGTCAATTCTCATCCTGGCTAACCCTGGTGTTTGTGGTGGTCCAGGCTTCCGTGGGCTCAAATGGCAATGACAACACTCATCATCGTCATGATTGGACCACGGTCTCCAAACTGGCGAACTCGGTATGTAGCAAGACCCGTTATCCCAAACGATGCGTCTCGTCCCTGGCTTCCTATCCTGCTAACCAGACGGCCAAGCTTGACGATCTCACTAACGTCGCGATGCAAGTGACCATGCAAAGGGCACAAAAAGACCGCGACTTTGCTCTGAGTCTCCAAAACAATGTGATGAAAGAAAGAGAACGGGCGGCCTGGCAAGATTGTTTGGAGCTCTTCGAAGATACCATCCATTGTCTCAACATGTGCACGAGCAACGGTTCGCTCAACATAGACTGCCCCATTTTGCTGAGTGCAGCCCTGACAAACCAGGAGACTTGCTTGAACGTGTTAAGGATTAAGATTGTCTAGAAAATGATAGAATGTTTTTAGAGCCTTCCACAAGCTAGAACATTCTTGGAGCTGTTCTAGAAAAGAATATTGTAAGATATGTTCTAGAAAAAACATTCTAGGTTTAAGAGTTTTCTAAAAAGTTAGAAGCTTCCAGGCTTCAAAGGTTCTATAACTATATATATGTGATTGGAGAGAGTTGTTGTAGATACAGCCTTTGGATGGTTGTTGGATATAGCATCCGGATAGCTGTTAGATACAGCATCTGGATTGCTACTAGACACGGCATTTGGATGTAATGCAAGTTAGATGAATATATATTTCTGAGTTATCTAACTCTGTTTTGCCCTATGTTTGCTATGTTCATTGCTGTTATGTTTTGCCCTGTCTTTTGGTGTTTATTGGGCCTGTTCTCACATGGTATTAGAGCGGGGTTATGGGTTTGAATCCCCTTGGGTAACGCTGAGGGGATTGTTAAAAAAAAAAAAAAGATTCAGCTAAAGAATCAGCCCAAGTTCAGCTAGAGTTTCAACCAGGTTCAGCTAGAATGTTTTCCTGGTTTAGCTAGAATGTTTTCCAGGTTCAGCTAGAGGTTCAGTTAGAAGTGTATTGCTGGAGTAATTTGTTTGTAGGGCAGAGATATTGCTAGAGTGATTTGTTTGCAGGGCTGATATATTGCTAGAGTGATTTTTGTTTGCAGGGCTATTGCTGGAAATGCAAGTTGGAACAAGTTAGAGGTATTGTTGGTAGTGATGATGAAGAAGATGACTTTTCAGCTAGACAAAAGATAATGAGTGTTGAAGGCTTAAAGTTTCAATTTCATATAAGCAAGCTAGAGGAAAGAAAGAATGGGAGCAAGCCATGAAAGAGGATTATGATCGAAGAATGCTTGGTATGCTAGAGGTGAACATTAAGGGGGGATAGTAATATAATGTTCCCCTCTCATTTGTATTTTTTCTGTATTATTCTAGCCAATCTTAAGGGGGAATGTTAAGGATTAAGATTGTCTAGAAAATGATAGAATGTTTCTAGAGCCTTCCACAAGCTAGAACATTCCTGGAGCTGTTCTAGAAAAGAATATTGTAAGATATGTTCTAGAAAAAAACATTCTAGGTTTAAGAGTTTTCTAAAAAGTTAGAAGCTTCCAGGCTTCAACGGTTCTATAACTATATATATGTGATTGGAGAGAGTTGTTGTAGATACAGCCTTTGGATGGTTGTTGGATATAGCATCCGGATAGCTGTTAGATACAGCATCTGGATTGCTACTAGACACGGCATTTGGATGTAATGCAAGTTAGATGAATATATATTTCTAAGTTATCTAACTCTGTTTTGCCCTGTGTTTGCTATGTTCATTGCTGTTATGTTTTGCCGTCTTTTGGTGTTTATTGGGCCTGTTCTCACAGAACGGATTTCGTGATCTCAATTTGAATGCCATCAGAGCTCTCATGTCGTCCAGAGCTGTGAATTTGTGGGAATTAGTGAGCAACTCGCTCTCCATGTACAAGCTCTCCACCTTGCCTCCCAAGACCATTAATTACCGCCGCCTATTATCTGTAAATAGAAATGAAGATGGAGATTTATATTCCCACTATGGCCGTGTGAATAAAGACGGATTTCCTGAATGGTTGTCAGCGGGAGAACGCAAGCTATTGCAGGCGTCAAGCCCAGGTAGCCAAGCGAACGCGGTGGTAGCCCAAGACGGTTCTGGCAATTACCGAACAATCACCCAAGCAATCAACGCTGCGCCTCAGAAGAGCAGCAAGAGATATATCATCTACATTAAGGCGGGAACTTACAAGGAGAACATCGACATATCGAACAGCATAACGAATTTGATGTTGGTGGGAGACGGCAAGGATAAAACCGTGGTGACTGGAAGCAAGAGCGTCCAAGACGGCGTGAGTACCTTCAAAACTGCAACAGTCGGTAAGACTTTCAAACAAGGACATACTTATTATTATACTGCGTAATCTCTTGTTTAGAACTAGCCCAAATGAAAAATGTGATTGAATTTGTATATGTGTGTGCGTGCAGCTGTTTCTGGCGATGGATTCATAGCAAGAGATATGACATTCGAGAACACGGCGGGGCCGCAGAAGATGCAAGCGGTTGCACTCCGAGTGGGGTCTGACCAGTCGGCCGTGTACCGGTGCAGCATCAAAGGTTATCAAGACACTTTATATGTCTACTCCCTCCGCCAATTCTACCGCGAAGTCGATATTTACGGCACCGTGGATTTCATCTTCGGAAACGCTGCTGTTGTCATCCAGAACAGCAACATTATCGCCCGACGCCCCTTGAGCAACCAGAAGAACATAATTACTGCCCAAGGAAGAACGGATCCCAACGACAACACCGGAATTTCCGTCCACAATTGCAGAGTGTCGGCGTCTTCCGACCTCCAAACTGTAAAAGGCTCCATCAAGACATACCTTGGAAGGCCGTGGAAGCAATACTCTCGCACTCTCTTCATGCAATCCACCATTGATGATCTCATTGACCCCGCTGGTTGGTTGGAATGGGACGGCAGCTTTGCTCTCAGCACATTATACTACGGCGAATACGGCAACAGTGGAAGTGGCTCAGGAACGTCAAAACGGGTGAATTGGCCTGGCTTTCACGTCATCACCAGTGCCACTGAAGCCTCCCAGTTTACAGTCGCCCAATTCATCTCTGGAACTTTATGGATTCCGTCTACAGGACTCGCCTTTACTTCGGGCTTGATCAGTTGAACTGATCATTATGAATTTACGACATTTGACTTGTTTACGGTATTGCTATCATTCTATTTATTCTTTAAAGCCCGCCAATAATTTGCTTACGCCATTGCAGCAATCTGCCAGTTACATTCAGTCAACATCTTGGTCCTTGTTATATATAGTGTCCATTTGCTCGCTTTCCTTAAGAGGCGGTACTTTTCTCACTTCCTGGTGGCAATTTCCGGAAATTGTTATATAAAATGTATCTTTCGAAGTTTCGTGAGTCGGATTTGACGGTCGACCTTGCCTGTCAAGCAGTTGTTATTCAAAAGTGTCCTTAAAGCTTAAACAACGTACCGGCAGTCAAAATCTCATGATTAGTGCAGAAAAATTGACATTCTCTAAAAATAGAAGGATTAAATTAGATCAAATTGAAAATATCAGTCGAATTCAGGGGGATTCAACAAAATTGTGAACGGCCCACTGACAACGTGGGAGATTAAAATATAATGATATATCTTAGATTATGTAAAATTATATACAAACTAATAATATTTATCATCATAATTCTATATAAATTTTAACAGTCTATTTAAAATCCTTCATATGATACAATCTTTTTAAAATTTTGATTGTATTTTACGACAAAAATATCTAAATACAACCCTATGGCCATCAAATTTAAGCCTCTGTACTATTCCACAACTCTCTCAGAGACGATTACAGCGTTTTTCAATGTTTTCACATTTTGCCGGCGGTGGAAATAGACGGCTGAATTGACCCATCAAAATCTTTGCTTAAGACGAAATGTCAAACAGGATACGCTATTTGTTGAATACCTCCTTTTCATAATACTCGTATTACAGATGAAATAACTTCTGAACTTTTTCGGAAACATATGCCAAGATTTGCTCACGTTTAGAACGTGGCTGATTGTCATATAAAAAGAATGGGACATTTCGAACTTTCTATGTGACTGAGTGTTTACCTGAGCGCACGAAATATCCTCCGATCAATTCACATCTTAAGCAATATAACCGCCGTCTTAATCGGTAAAGCTTAATCAGCGTTTCTCGAATATAGTTTTGAACAGGTCGAAGGAATGTGGTTGAAGAGGTTGACAACAAAAGTCGACAGCAAACCGGGGTCGAAAATCCGTAAACAGTCAGCACAACAATGTGCCGACTGTTTACAGTGGAGTGTCGTAATCTATGGTCATCTTTTTTGGCCAATACACTCTCATATGTTTCGACTAAACCAAATTAAATTTCACAGGTCATATGTGAAGGCGTGCATGCTCAATGATCAGTAGGATCACCAGTTTGCATAATTCCCAGGATTTTGCATGATCAAGTTACAATTTGCATGATTTAATTGCATGATTCAACAGTTGTTTAACTGACTATTGTTATTTTCTTTTCTGAATCTTAGAGGGGTAGGGTATATATGCCTCATATTAGAAGCATAATTAGGTGCCTCATGCATACTAAGAGTATGCCAGGACATCGTAGACTATAAAAGGATACCATTTCCATTTCCATGCAATCCTCATTTGTATGAGAATTATTTTTAAACATTTTTAGTTTTTAGTTATTTTTTTCATTTAACATAGGATAAAACTTATTTTATTCTATCTTTAGCTTACATGCTTCGTGCATGTTTTTAGACGTTAATTTTTTTTGTTATTAATAAACACCTATGGTAGCTCATTAAAGGTGAGAATTATTATTTATTTTGTGTAAGGATACAACTAATTCAAAATAAGAATAAAGTGGTTTTGTGCAAGCTTGTCTTTATAAAAGCCACCACATGAGTAGTTGTTTAGGTTGGTTTGTGTAACCCTTAGTTTGTTAGCTAAGGTTAGATTAAGCATCTTTTGTAAGCTACATATGTGGAAGCATGGATTGGGATGTGTGGTTACCTAGTTCTCATTTGCTTGTTCACATGGAGGAATGCAACTAGGGTGCTTGACAGTTTAGATGCCTTGCATAGAGACTTTGCAAATGTATTATAATCTTGTTCTTGAGATAATACATTGAGTTTTGTATACTTTGTTATTCTTTTTTCATTTTGGATTCTGAATACTTGTTTTGCATTTGTTTCTCTCATGAGGGGTATGTTAAATTAGTATATTTTGTTGCAATTTTCATTTATCCTGAAGTTGGAACCATGGCCAATTGAGGTATCTAGCATTAGCTTGCTCACCATGTTCTTGCAAATCTACTCATATTTGCAACCTCATAAACTATTATGAGTATTCCAATACAAACAACTCCCTTTGTTTCGTGTTTTGTAACTGATTGAACAATTTGTGTTGATAATTTGCAGGTAAGAACTTGGATCTCAATTGTTTCAACATCTTGGGCCATAACCTAATTTTATCTTACCATGCCTTCTATTATTCTAGAGGTTAGTCCATACCATAAGGTAGCATGAGACTTCATCTTTATCATTCCAAACTTAATTCTCATTGGGATTTGACATACATGTTTTCTAGGTCAAAATACTTCTCTAGCTCTTATTCATCTCCATGATTCTATTGCTCTATTTTCTCCAACCTAAGCTACCTCATTCTCTTGTTCATCTCCATATTCATCTTGATAGAATCAAGTTCCAATTGCCTCTAATATCCTATGCATTTCATCCCCATTATTCTATATATGTCCAACTTCTCTCCTAGTTCTCCTTCCCTAGATCAAACAGACTCCTCTCTAAGTCATTTTGGGTTTCTCTAATACCAAAACTAATATAGATTTATCTCTGATTTGTAAGGATCACTCTTGCTAGAGCACAAAAAAAGTGAATCATCAACACTTAAAATAGTAGGAAAGATCAAAAAATAATTTCCATTATTTTTGAGCCAAAATGACATTCTACCAAAAAAATCTCTCCCTCATTCCAGAGATGCACCTCTACAATAAACAAAAGCACACATCAAGGAGCATCAAAGTGTTTTCATGTGACATCAACACCTCTTCAACATTTTAAGGAATATGATGTAAATTGATTCCTATGGATCGATTCCTCAAAATCAGGAGGCACAATTGATTGTATTTATTAGTTTTAGGAGTGGCTGGTACTGGTCAGCCATTTAGGGAACTGCCATTATGAGTACGGTAATTTTAGAGTGCTCAAGGGAAATTAGGAATCTCTGACTAGTCATGGAGCTATCACACTAAGTAAAAGATATTAGGTTATAATGTAGGCAGCCACAAAGTTTTGGGAGGAAGCAGTGATGGTTATTTTCTGGCAGGGAGTGTTCTGATGGTCTACAATTGAGTTTGTTGGTTCTTGTAGATTGACTGATGTAAAGCCTTTATAGCTGTAAATATAAGATATTTTAGTCTATTCAGATGTAAACAATTATTCTATGATATTGTTATACTATGTTCTTTTTATGTTCAGCTATGTGTTTGATGATGAACATGAATTATGTCTATGTGACCTGAGGCGTTGCACCAGAATAGTTCATGACTACTTCTTGTCTACAATCATTGCACAAAGTCATTAAATCATTATCCTATGAATTGGACAAAAGGGAGAAATATTCATAGTCTAACAAATTATTATAGCCACATTACCATTTTTATACAAGTTTTAGAAATCTTGACGCAAGGAAGTTTGAAACTTAAATTTAGAGAAGTTCATATCATAAGTTTAGCTCAAACAAACAAGTCAAATCTACAAACATAAAAATTACCCAAAGAATCAAATAAAAAATCATTGATTAGTATACAATTAATTAATAGACCCTAACTTTTTGATACAAAGACAAACCAATTACAAATATTTAATAGAATCAAATCAAAATCAAACTGAAAATTAAATACCTTTATTTATTAAATACCTTTATTTATGAATTAATTTCTAACTATCAATCCCAACTCTTTATTTTAAATTTAATTATTTATCAATATTAACTATTTAATTTAGCATAAAATATTTATGTAAAATTGTTATTTATTTTTTAACACCATTAAAGATTTTGGCCCGGCGGTCTATTTGGATGTTTCCACCACCGACCAAAAAGAGGTTATTCGTTTAGGTAAATCTTAATTAACCGGTGCATTGTAAATTCAACACTAGTCGAAATAAAACCAATGGAAGTCAATTACATACATGTGTGCATGTTGAGAGCAGTTGGTGAAGTACATTCAGTAGAAAATATGAAGTTGCATGATTGAATCCTTTTGCTCAACAACGTGCCATCTGTTTAAGTAAGAGCATTCGCGAGGTAGTTTCCCATAAAGATTTGTAGAGATGTTCTTTAATTTTTAGAATTTAGGATATTAAATCCAATGAACTGCAACAAGTGGGGTCCAGGTAAACATTTCCGTATATTGCAACAAAGGAAAGCAGGCAAATGAACATTTTATTTAACAATTGGAGACATTGTTGCTTTATGCTGTACATTGACAATAACTGGTAGATGCTCCAATGGCGTAAGAATATTATTGGTGAGCTTTAATAAATAAATGGAATATCACTAGCAATACTGTAAAAAAGTAAGTCGTAATAATCAGTTCAAGCCTAAAGTAAAGGCGAGACCTGTAGCCGGAATCCATGACCTTCCAGAGATGAATTTGCCAACTGTAAACTTGTAGGCTTCTCTGGGACTCGTGATCACATGAAACCCAGGCCAATTCACACGTTTTGACGTTCCTGCGCCCCATCCTCTGTTCATGTATTCGCCGTAGTATAAAGTGCTGAGAGCAAAGTTACCATCCCATTCCAACCAACCAGCAGGGTCAATGTGATCGTCAAGAGTGGATTGTATGAAGAGAGTGCGAGAGTATTCCTTCCATGGCCTCCCCAGGTATGTCTTGATGGAACCTTTTACACGTTGAAGGCTGGAAGACGCCGACACTCTGCAATTGTGGATGGAAATTCCCGTGTGTTCGTTGGGATCCGTTCTTCCTTGGGCAGTAATTGTGTTCTTCTGGTTGCTCATGGGACGTCGGGCGATGATTCTGCTGTTCTGGATGACGACTGCAGCATTTCCAAAGATGAAATCCACGGTGCCGTAGATGTCGACTTCGCGGTAGAACTGGCGGAGAGAGTAGACATATAAAGTGTCTTGGTAGCCTTTAATGCTGCACCTGTACACGGCCGACCGATCAGACCCCACTCGGAGTGCGACGGCTTGGTGCTTCTGCGGCCCTGCCGTGTTCTCGAACGTCATATCCCTTGCGATGAATCCGTTGCCAGAAACAGCTGCACGCACACACAAATACAAAATCAATCACATAATTCATTTGGCCAAATTCTAAACAAGAGGCCAGATAGTATAAGAATAAGTATGCCCTGGTTTTTGGGAAGAGCTTAAACAGTCGGTAGTCGAAATCTTACAGACTGGTCGACAAAAATTGATCCTATCTAAAAATAGAATGATTGAAACAGTCAATCATGTTTAGTCAAAGAGATCGAACAGATCAGTCGCAATCTGATGAAGAAAAATTGTAAACAGCCAACACAACAACTTGCCGCCATCTGCATAGGGTTAGCGTTAGCGGTTTGAAAGCCTTACCGACAGTTGCTGTTCTGAAAGTAGTGACGCCGTCTTGCACGCTCTTGCTTCCCGTCACCACAGTTTTATCCTTGCCGGCTCCCACCAACATCAGATTTGTTATCTTGTTGGATATGTCGATGTTCTCCTTGTAAGTTCCCGCCTTAATGTAGATGATGTATCTCTTTCTGCTCTTCAAAGGCGCAGCTTTGATTGCTTGCGCAATTGTTCGGTAATTACCAGAACCGTCTTGGGCTACCACCGCGTTGGCATGCCTGGCCAGGCTGGACGCCCGCAATAGCCTACGGTCTCCCGCTGACAGCCATTCGGGAAATCCATTTTCACTCACACGGCCATAGTGGGAATTGAAATCTCCATCCTCGTTGCTGTTTACTGATAACAGGCGGCGGTTATTCCCGTTCTTGGTAGGCAAGTTGAAGAGCTTGTACATGGAGAGTGAGTTGCTCACTAGTTCCGACAAATTCACAGCTCTCGACGACATGAGAGCTCTGATGGGATTCGTGGCACTCAAATTGAGATCACGAAATCCGTTCAAGCAGGTCTCCTGGTTTGTCAGCGCTGCGCTCAGCCAAATTGGGGAGTCTGTGCTGAGAGAACCGTTGCTCGAACAGACCTTGAGATGATCGATGGTATCTTCAAAGAGCTCCAAACAATCTCGCCATGCCACACGCTCTCTTTTCTTCATCAGATTCTTTTGAAGACTCAGAGCGAAGTTGTGAGCCTTTTTAGCCCTTCGCATGCTCACTTGCAAGGCGACCTTAGTGAGATCGTCAAGCTTCGCCGTCTGATAAGCAGAATAGGAAGCCATGGACGAAACGCATCGCTTGGGATAGCGAGTGTTGCTACACGCGGACTTCACCATTGTCCAAGCATCATGATGATGGTGGCTGTCGTTGCCGTTTGAGCCTTCAGAAGCCTCGACAGCCACAAATCCGATGGCAAACACAACGAGAATTGACATCATAGCAATGGCTACACCTCTGCTTTTAGACTTCTTAGCTTTCTCTCCATCAAAGCAATGACCACCAATCTTCATGCTGTACGCCAATGGTTCTGTTTTTCTTAAGAGGCGAGCAAAGAATTCGGATTGCAAGGAGAAAGTAATCTTACAAGCTAATCTCAAAAGACTGCACTCTCACACAATTAATGTCAAGCGGTTGTTCAGAGAGCGGGAGAAATGTAACGGATGGTTTGAATCATCAGTGCTCAAAGCGCCACACTTTATAGGACGAGATTCCGTTACATACTTACAGATCGGTCGATAATTAGGCCAGCGGTATCTGTTAAAGCTTTTGAAATGACAACTTGAGTGCTGCCACGAAGTTCTCACTCCCTTACACTCTTCCGTTTGGAATTGCTTGTCGTTAGTTTTTCTTTCCTTTTTTTCACTACAATCTAACTCCATCGTTGTCAATTTCAGCAGCTATGAGGACGTGGAATTCGTCGGAATCTTATGCCGCCTAAGATTTCAACCCTTTGGGGACGAAGACAGTAGCACTCAACATTGTTTTTTTAATTTTTGTTATACTCAATCATCCCTAACGGCGTTCACTTTGGACTGAGAAAGCCCACGAAAAACATGGACTGTAATTGGAATCCATATCTTATTCATGACGTTGAATCCTCAGTTCATATGTTGTGAAGAGTTAAAATTACGTTAACTACTCTCTAGTCGCAACAGAAACTATCATTTTTGATATAGGTAGTACAGATTAGAATCAAATATACTTTGAGAAATCCCAACACGCTAAGTTTTCTTTTTTAGTTCAGCTCCCCAAGCTAATTGTTTTTTCGTTACCATTTCCGTGGCGACAATCTGTAGAAGTGTACGTGCAAGTATTCGTCCCCAGTAGAATTCATTTCTATCACTCCCATCAATTTGTTGCCTGTGTACGAAAGATATTAGCTCGCAGTACACGCAAATGAGGAGTGGGACAAGTTTCAAGTGTGTCAACGACGTACGTAGTACGTTATAGAGGTCCCTGTGCTAATTTTGGGGTTTTGTGTACGTTTATTGTTATCCATCTTTTTGATCTGTTGTTACATTATTATTACGACTTAACACCTTGATTGAGGATAATGATATAGTTGGGAATAATCAAGTAGAAAACACTTTGGAATTGCCTACACTGGCTCAAGTAGACAATTTATTCTCCTTCCGCTGGCCGACACGTAAATGGTCTTTAGGACTTTTAAGACAATAGGATGAGAAAGAGAGACAGAATTTGACTTGTACTCTCGGAAGATTCTCTCATCAATGACGGTGAATTAGGGGAGACGGCTCCATGGTGGAGAGAAGTCCTATATGTATAAGAGTTGACTATTTTTAGTCCCGTGGACTTTAAAAGCTACTCATTCATATAGGAGTTGATGAAGATGAGATCGGTTGTAAATTAATATTCAATCAAAAAATATTTTAAATATTACTAACTTTTAGGGCGGAGGAGCCACTAGTTGAGTGGGTCCCAATTGTTGATATATTACTCGTGGGTATAGGATTTAGCCTTGCAACATATTTATACTATATATTGTTAATAATTATTTTAATGTAGATCAAAAAATGACCAAATGTTTGTCAATATTGGCCCCTTAGATGATCACATGAGAACTTATTAGTGTCACATAAAAAATCATAAATACATTCATTAACAAGTGTAATAAATATTTTTTTGCTTTATATAAAATATCATATCTATCAACTATAAGTGTATCTATTATAAAATAAGGTGCTCATCTAAACAAGTATTGTTGTTATGTGAACAAATACTATTCTTATGTGTACAACTCGAATGGGAATATACATGCATTGGAATACTTCATATTATATGTTTGTCCTATGACGAATGTAAAAGGTGAGTATAATAAATACCTTGTATTTTGTTATGAAATGTAAAAAGGTGTCAAAAAGTTTTATAATCATTCAAAGTTGAATATAAGTTGTATTTTAAATAAGAATAAGTTGTTTTTATAACAATAAATAGTATTTTTTGTTCAACTATCGGGGCATTTGTGTTAGATGTAAAGGTTAGAGATGACAATATTCATGGTTACCAAAAGGCATTGAGATCATTTAGGTTACATATAAGTTATATTTTAAATAAGAATATGATCTTATTCTAACAACAAATGATTTTCTTTTATTCAATTACTAGGGATTCCATGATAAAATTTTGGTTGAATATTTAAAAATTTATTTTAAGGACACTTCTCACTAGACGTGTTGATGTGGTGAGTTATATGATGAGTCACACCTCCAAACCTTAGTTGTATATAGATAAGAGTCATTATCACATTTCTAAAAAAAATAAAGGTCCTACAATATTCCATGTAACAACTACATGGTAGCAAAGTTAGCCCGCTCAACTACTGGCTCCTTTCCCCTACTCTTTATTCCACCAAAAAAGGTTAATTTAGCATCCTATTTTGTATTTAGTGGATGCAATCAATGTTTAGATTTTAATTGTTTATTAATTAGTTGATAGACATCAAATTTCCACAGTCCATAATGACTGTATATCAGTGCTTGAGTAAAAAACTCACATCACATCTATGATAAGATATTGTTGATGCGATATGATTCATTCACTCATCTTTGCATGGTCCTTCATGATTATCAACTTTTGGTTAGTCAGTATAAGTATCATTCCTCATCGGCTCCAATTGGTCAATCAGAGGCCTCTCATAATCATTCTTTCAAAAGGAAAAATAAAAAATTCATCAAGATAAATGAAATTTCAATGAATAACATAAGAAAACATGTGGTGGCGACATCATCTCTTGCTTCCACCTCTTACAAGTTGAAACCAAAAATGAGAAACTTCACACCGTTATCAGAATCTCTCTATGCTATCATGACACAACTTTTGCAAATCAATCTCATCAAGCTTCCACCCGTTAGACCCCTCGATCCAAGTAAGATGCAATCATCTTCCTTTGATGCGAAGGCCTTTTGCCAATTTCACCGCTCTGTTGGTCATGACACTAAAAGATGTATGCATCTTAAACATGAAGTTCAATACCTCATCGACTCAAATGTCATCCAGGTTGCTAGTATGAATGACAAAGGGAATAAATAGGTGGTGGCTCCTAATCAAAATCTTCAAATATACATTGATCCTTTACCTCATCATGAGTCTAATGTTGTTGATATTTGCATGGTGGATGCTCACCCTCACAAAGAGCAAGTGGATTCGAAACCTGCTATATCTTTTACTCCACATGATGCTACTATCGAATCTCTTGATGGGCCTCTTTATATTACTATTTGAATCAATGATAAACCTATTCAGGGTGCTATGATAGATCCTATATGCATGGTGAATGTAGTAACTGAAGAGTTTCTCTACATGCATGGTTTACATCGAGATACATATGATGTATTAGAGATGGCTATTAAAGCACACGATGGGTCTATCCTTCCAACTCTTGGTGCCTTAACTCTTGAAATTAAGGTTGGGTCAAGAGCTTTGGATGTTAATTTTGTCATCATTCCTACATCAGGCTTTTTTCACATGAAGTTGGGCTACCCATGGCTCCGCTCCATGAAGGCAATCCCCTCTATGGTTCACAAGTGCTTAAAATTCCATTTGAGGGATGTGTCCACACTGTACATCACAATCAGTACCGACCCATTGCTCGCAATGGACATTTTACACTTGACTGCTTTTGGCCACAACCAGTTGGAGTCGCTCGAGCTAGAGAGGATATATTCTTCTTATCATATCAAACATTTAAAGCAAAGAAAATAACAGAGTTATCACTTAGCAATATTCCTCCCAGTGATGTTCCTAAACCTCCTCAATCTTTTGAGGCTATAGTTGTAATTCCTCCTATAGCTCGAATCAAATGTTCTTCCCCATCCTCAAGCATCTGGTAGATATGTCAAGGTTCCCCCTCCACCATCCCTCCAAGAACAACGAGGTAACCTTCGTGCACAAGACACACCTCCCCGCAACCACAATATTAACTTTGTACCACCTGCCTCTGTAGAGACAAGTGGAAAGCAATCAGTTGCGTGGGTTTTATTTCCTAAGGTTTCTCAACCACTTGAGGATGCTCCTATACTTCCACCTATTTCACAAGTTGAGAAGGAAGAGCACCCCGCATTGAGGAATCCTTCCCCCGTAGTCTCCTAGACTTCAGTGGTTCCTCATGTTTCTTCTAATGTTCCTAAAGCAAAGGAAGAAAAGGAACCCACGTTGGAAGATACTACGGTTCCCCTCACTAACATCACGAATAAAGCTAAGAGAAATAAGATTGCAAGAGAAGGAAAGAAGCATTGTTGTGCTATTGCTCACCTTGTCGCAGGAGAGGAGAATCTCCCTCCTCACAAGTGTTTATCAATGCTGGGCACCAAGGAGACATCTACTACCATTGTGTCTCCTCCAAATAAAGAACAAGCTTCATAAGCCGCTATGGAGCCTATTGTACTATATTCTGATAGCAAATCTAAAGATAATATAGATATTGCTCTTATTCCTTATACCTCGCGTGTTGGGTAAGTGCACAAAGATGAGGGACCAAAAAGGGGTCTTAAGATGCCACTTTTTTTCTAAAATTAGGAAAGACTGATGTTGGATGAGAAATTGAAGATAGCTACACTCAAAATCTGAAGATACAACAAAAACAAGAGTCATAGTGCTCTGAATCTAGTTTCTAAACTACTATTATTTTTCAAAAATGGTTGAGATTAAGGGGTTCAAAAAGGGGTAGCACACAAATTGGTCTTGTTTTTCTCAAAAAATATAACAGCATCTGGTGTGCTCCCTCTAAAATGTTAATTTTTTTTAGTATTTCAAAAATTGCTTCAGTGAGAAATTAGCTAACACCATGTAGTTTATCCCTAATTTTTTTGATGATTTTTTCATGAATAATTAATTTTTTACTAATTTTTAGTGGACACATCCTGAAAAATAGAAAATTGAGCATGCTCCCCCCTAAATTTTTTGAAAACTAATCAAAAATTAATTTTTTTTAATATGTGTAGAATGGAGTCTAGTTTCTAAAAATGTAAATTAAAATTTTGATGATTGGTTAAAAAAACTAGACATTGGTTTTTGACAAAAGACAGATACAATAACAAAAGAAATGAAAGATGAAATCCTTAACATACTCAAAACGTGGGGTGCTACCATAATAATGGGTTACACTTTCTGGGACATCCTGATTTTTGTTAAAATCGCATATTTTTAGAAAATATAATGATTTAAGCCTTGAAAGGTTCCATTTAAAGGATTTTAATTGAAGAGGGTTTGATCAAACCCCTTAAGATCAAACCCCCTTAGGTCAAACCCCCTTGGATAGAACCCCACTAGTTTTAAACCATACCTATAATGGAGTCTCCTCTACACCTATCAAAATGTTGATAAAAAACCACTTTTGATTTACCTTTTGGGGGATCAAATGAATTCAATTAAAATTTATGTCTTGTAAGTATGTGCTTCCTTATTATAAGCTTCTCAAAAAGTATAATTTTAAATATATTTAATTTGATTATTATATTCATTTTTAATTTCTTGTGAATGTAGGTTTTTCAATGAACATCAAGGTCTTTGTTTCATACTTATGGAAAAATAGGAAAATATAGAAAAAAATTCTAAAAAATACATGTCCTATAGGTATAGATGTCCTTATTCCAACAAAAAAGAAAAATTGAATTCCAATACATAAAAAAAAAATTATGCTCTTTATAGTACACCTATGTCTAAATTGTAATTGGTTTGACTTCAAAAATTAATTAAAAAAATATTCAATAAAAAATTATGAAACCAAATGCATCCTCTAGATATTGTAGTTACAAATCTAAATTTGAAAAAATTATAATTTTTTCCTTCATAGAAAAAGGTTATGTTTTACACAGTACACATCACTCTATAAAAATGACGTTTAATGTTAAAAACTAGTTATTGAAGGAGATGGAAAAGAAATGCAATTTGATTCCAAAAATTTTTTAAAATATATATTTAGAATCTACAGACAAAATGTCACAAATCACTAGTTTGCATCATCTTCAAATTCCTCATGGTTTAGCAGCTATAGGTGTCTGAAAGTGAAGATTTAGTTCAAAATGTTCATTTCAATATCAAGTTTGGCCAAAAAGTGTAACCCAGTATTGTGGGATCACCCCGTGAAAAAAAATATATGGTTAGATAGCTAACAGAGAGCTTAAGATTATGGTGGTATTTTTTTTGCTTTTCATTGAAAAAAGTGCAATCCTGATGGGGAGCACGCTCCAAATTATGTGAACTTTGTTAGAATCTAGAAAAACACGTCCTTGGACGACCTAAACACAGTCCAAACCTTTGGGTTGGAAGCCCAAGGCAAATCCAAGCCTAAGGCTTCGAAATTTCCATGACAAAGCATAATACGAGCTCGTTATAATGCGCTCGTGTTATGTTGAACTAAGACACTCCCTCCCCTCCTAACTCTTTCTCACCTCTACTTCCCTCCTCTCTCTCTCTCACTCTACTTCCCTCCCCTCTCTACATCCTACCCTCTCTCTCTATTTCCCTCCCCTCTCTACCTCCTACCCTCTCTCTCTCTCTACTTCCCTCCCCTCTCTACTTCCTACCCTCTCTCTCTCTCTTCTTCCCTCCCCTCTCTACCTCCTACCTTTTCTCTCACTCTCTTCTTCCCTCCCCTCTCTACCTCCTACCCTCTCTCTCACTCTCTACTTCCCTCCCCTCTCTACCTCCTACCCTCTCTCACTCTCTATTTCCCTCCCCTCTCTACCCCCTACACTCTCTCTCACTCTCTTCTACCCTCCTCTCTCTACCAGCTACCCTCTCTCTCACTCTACACTTCCCTCCCCTCTCTACCTCCTACCTTGTCTCTCACTCTCTTCTTCCCTCCCCTCTCTAAATCCTACCCTCTCTCTGAGTCTCTACTTCCCTCCCCGCTCCATCTCCTACCTTCTCTCTTACTCTCTTCTTCCCTCCCCTCCCTACCTCCTACCCTCTCTCTCTCTACTTCCCTCCCCTCTCTACCTCCTACCCTCTCTCTAAGTCTCTACTTCCCTCCCCTCTCTACCTCCTACCCTCTCTCTCACACTCTACATCCCTCCCCTCTCTACCTCTTCTTCCCTCCCCTCTCTCTCACTCTACTTCTCTCCCCTCTCTACCTCCTACCCTATCTCTCACTCTCTACTTCCCTCCCCTCTCTACCTCCTACCCTCTCTCTCACTCTCTACTTCCCTCCCCTCTCTACCTCTGACCCTCTCTCTCACTCTCTACTTCCCTCCCCTCTCTACGTCCTACCCTCTCTCTTACTCTCTTCTTCCCTCCCCTCTCTACCTCCTACCCTCTCACTCACTCTCTTCTTCCCTCCCCTCTCTACCTCCTACCTTCTCTCTCACTCTCTTCTTCCATCCCCTCTCTACCTCCTACCCTCTCTCTCACTTTCTACTTCTCTCCCCTCTCTACCTCCTACCCTCTCTAACTCTCTACTGACCTCCTCTCTCTACCTCCTACCCTCTCTCTCACTCTCTTCTTCCGTCCCCTCTCTACCTCCTACTCTCTCTCTCTCTACTTCCCTCCCCTCTCTACCTCCTACCCTCTCTCTCACTCTCTTCTTCCCTCCCCTCTCTACCTACTACCCTCTTTGTCACTCTCTACTTCCCCCCTCTCTACCTCCTACCCTGTCTCTCACTCTCTTCTTCCCTCCCCTCTCTACCTCCTACCTTCTCTCTCACTCTCTTCTTCCCTCCCCTCCCTACCTCCTACCCTCTCTCTCTCTACTTCCCCTCTCTACCTCCTACCCTATCTATCATTCTCTTCTTCCCTCCCCTATCTACCTCCTACCTTCTCTCTAAGTCTCTATTTCCCTCCCCTCTCTACCTCCTACCCTCTCTCTCGCTCTCTACTTTCCTCCCCTCTCTACTTCCTACCCTCTCTCTTGCTCTCTTCTTCCCTCCCCTCTCTCTCACTCTCTACTTCGCTCCCCTCTCTACCTCCTACCCTCTCTCTCACTCTCTTCTTCTCTACCCTCTCTACCTCCTACCCTTTCTCTCACTCTCTACTTCTCTCCCCTCTCTACCTCCTACCCTCTCTCTCACTTTCCTCTTCCCTCCCCTCTCTACCTCCTACCCTCTCTCTCACTCTCTACTTCCCTCCCCTCTCTACTTCCTGCCCTCTCTCTCACTCTCTTCTTCCCTCCCCTCTCTACCTTCTACCCTCTCTCTCACTCTACTTCCCTCCCCTCTCTACCTCCTACCCTCTCTCTCACTCTCTACTTCCCTCCCCTCTCTACCTCCTACCCTCTCTCTCACTCTTTTCTTCCCTCCCCTCTCTACCTCCTATCTTCTCTCTCACTCTCTTCTTCCATCCCCTCTCTACCTCCTACCCTCTCTCTCACTCTCTACTTCTCTCCCCTCTCAACCTTCTACCCTCTCTCACTCTCTACTGACCTCCTCTCTCTACCTCCTACCCTCTCTCACTCTCTACTGACCTCTCTCTACCTCCTACCCTCTCTCTCACTCTCTTCTTCCCTCCCCTCTCTACCTCCTACCCTCTCTCACTCTCTACTTTCCTCCCCTCTCTCCCAATCTCTACTTCCCTCCCCTCTCTACCTCCTACCCTCTCTCTCTCTCACTCTCTTCTTCACTCCCATCTCTACCTCCTACCTTTTCTCTCACTCTCTTCTTCCCTCCACTCTCTACCTCCTACCCTCTCTCTCTCTCACTCTCTACTTTACTCCCCACTCTACCTCCTACCCTCTCTCACTCTCTACTTCCCTCCCCTCTAGACCTCGTACCCTCTCTCTCACTGTTTTCTTCCCTCCCCTCTCTATCTCCTACCCTCTCTCTCACTCTTTACTTCCCTCCCCTCTCTACCTCCTACCTTCTCTCACTCTCTTCTTTCCTCCCCTCTTTACCTCCTAGCCTCTCTCTCACTCTCTACTTCCCTCCCCTCTCTACCTCCTACCCTGTCTCTCACTCTCTTCTTCCCTCCCCTCTCTACCTCCTACCCTCTCTCTAAGTGTCTACTTTCCTCCCCTCTAAATCATACCCTCTCTCTCACTCTCTACTTCCCTACCCTCTCTACCTCCTACCCTCTCTCACACTCTCTACTTCCCTCCCCTCTCTACCTCCTACCCTCTCTCTCACTCTTCTTCGCTCCCCTCTATACCTCCTACCCTCTCTCTCACTCTCTTCTTCTCTACCCTCTCTACCTCCTACCCTTTCTCTCACTCTCTACTTCTCTCCCCTCTCTACCTCCTACCCTCTCTCTCACTCTCCTCTTCCCTCCCCTCTCTACCTCCTACCCTCTCTCACTCTCTACTTCCCTCCCCTCTCTACTTCCTGCCCTCTCTCTCACTCTCTTCTTCCCTCCCCTCTCTACCTTCTACCCTCTCTCTCACTCTACTTCCCTCCCCTCTCTACCTCCTACCCTCTCTCTCTCACTCTCTTCTTCCCTTTCCTCTCTCTTACTCTCTTCTTCACTCCCCTCTCTACCTCCTACCCTCTCTCTCACTCTCTACTTCTCTCCCCTCTCTACCTCCTACCCTCTCTCTCACTCTCTTCCTCCCTCCCCTCTCTACCTCCTACCCTCTCTCTCACTCTCTACTTCCCTCCCCTCTCTACATCCTACCCTCTCTCACTCTCTACTTCCCTCCCCTCTCTACCTCCTACCCTCTCTCTCACTCTCTACTTCCCTCCCCTCTCTACCTCCTACCCTCTATCTCACTCTCTACCCTCCTCTCTCTACCTCCTACCCTATCTCTCACTCTCTACTCCCCTCCCCTCTCTACCTCTCATCATTCTTCCCATCCAATGAACTTTAGTTTTATCTTGTTTCCATTTCATCCTCCCAATTTATATCCCCATCCCTCTTTGCATGTCCTAGTTTTCTTGTTTCCATGTTCTTTGTCGATAAGGGAGAGGGGGAAGGACGAAGAGGGAGAGAGGGTGGAGATAGAGGGGAGAGAGAAGGGAGAGATATGATGATAGAGAGAGAGAGATAGAGAGTCCTAGTTTTCTTGTTTTCATTTCCTTCATCGATAAGGGTAAGGTAGAGATAAAGGGGAGAGATAGGGGAGAGAGAGAGAGAGAGGGAGAGAGGGGATACAAAAAGAAGAGATAGGGAGATAGAGAGTGAGCCCAGTTGCTCGAGTTTAGGGTTTAGGGGTTAGGGGCATTATTTGAGGTTTATGAGTTTAGGGTTTCTCAAGTTTAGGGTTTAGGGTTTAGGGGATTTATTTAGGGTTTAGGGGTTAAGGGTTGCTCAGGTTTAGGGTTTAGGGGTTAGGGGTTAAGGTTTAGGGGCATTATTTAGGGTTTAGGGTTTATGGTTTAGGGGTTAGGGGTTAAGGTTTAGAGGTTTAGGTTAGGGTTTAGAGAGAGAGTACCGATAGGGAGATATAGAGGAGATTGAGGGGATAGATAGGGAGATAGAGGGTGAGGGACATGGCCAAAGACATAGGCAAAGAAATTGAGAGGTAGAGGCATGATAGAGACAGGGAGATAGGGGTTTAGGGGTTTAGAGAGAGAGGGAGATAGAGAGATAGATATATACTTATTCATAAAGGTTTACATAGATATATACTTATACATAGAGAGAAAACACTTATAGTTGTTTGCATGCATGAAAGCATAAAGGTTTCATGCTTCCAAAAATGTTCTCGCTTTATAACGCTAGCACATTTTGGGAAGCAAAAAAATAAGAAAAAAACATGTGGGATCCATGATTCACACCCCACATGTCTGTTATTCCCTTCTTTTCATGTGTGCTATCAAACAAGAAAATGCTTTTTGATGGTGTTTGACATTTTAAGAATCATTGTTTGATCAATCCACCACCTTTTTTTGTTTTTTCAACGTAGAAGAACTAGTTTTGCATGTTTTTGGACAATATTTGATTATTTAAACTGAAAGTTTCATGTTTTATATTGTTTCAAAGCTAATTTTCATGTATTTAGATTGAATTTGATGATATATGTTTGTTTTTTTCATAAATTTCACTAATCCTATTCTAGAGTTATATACAATTCAATATTGAATACGAAGGAACTTGCCAAAAAGATCAAATTTTTGAGGATTTTGAAGCCAAATTTTGGAGGATTGGTCAACTAGAATATCAAATTCTAAGGTATGTTTGTTATGTATTTGTTTACTTCAATTTATGTTCTTTAGAACACTCACAATCACTAAAAGTGGAACTATCTAAGTTAAAAAGTCATCATTATATGCATTAATAGAATTAGAATCATTAAAATATGATATATACATGAATTTGTTGTATCTTGAATCATTAATAGAATTTGTTGTATCTTGAACTTGAACTATGTCATCGATACCTCCCAATGATATACATCATTGCTAGTCAAACCAAGGACATTCTCCTAACTTTTGAAGATTGCACCATAGTTAGGATTACACAAAAGAGCTAAAAATTAAGAGTTTTATCATGGTAGAATATGAGATCAACAATCAACATGTGCTCATCTATGTCATCAAGAACATCTAGACCTAGATTGTCATTACACATTTCACTTCTAATCTAATCATGTCAAAATCAATAAGTTTGGAGTCATTTATTAGACAAACATAATCATAAAAGCCCTCTTCATTTCCATCCTCAATAGTGACATATAAACCATTCAACTTATATAAACATCAGCTTATGCAAATCTCTACTAGTTATGATGATATGAAGGACTTTTATGGGAGCCTTAGATTCCAAATTGATCACTACAATTCAAATCCGAAGCACTCTAGAAGATGGGGAAAATACTCTGTTGACCATGACTGGCCAAATACAATGGCTAAAATAGTCAATTCTACAGTTATAAAACAAATATACACAACTAAAGGTGATCTACAAACATATTTTTTCCATGAAGATATGATACCGTCCCAATTTTGAGGCCGTGACAGTCAATTTTGTTGGATGATGTTGGCAAGACATAGCTAACTTTATAGATACATCCATGCTTCAAAGGAGATGTGACACACTTAATCCAACCACCAGCACATCCAAAGGTCATAATATACACAAAAGACAAACTCTTGATATACTTATACTTAGGTATAAGTAAGGCTTGAAAATGTAATATGTAAAGAGGATAAGAAATATGTAAGATAGTATAAAGAAGAGAAAGATAAGACAACACTCAAGTAACTTAGGCTTAGATCCTCAATCTACACCCATTTCTTGATAATAATTAGCACATTCAAGGTTACAATATTTTAAATTTTGAAAGTGCAAAACAAGAAGAAAACACTCAATTCCATCACGAGGTATTCAATGAACATTCAAAAAAGTTAAAACAAAACAAACATCACAAATTCAACACAATAAACAAACAAGCCAAAATCACTCTTTTTTGAGTCTCATATCTCCCACATGGCTTTTCATGCCAAATATATACATGGATCAAGGAAGACTCAATTGATGCACTTTTAGATGAAATTCAAGAGAACATACCCATTTTTAGGAAAATATGAGAGAACAAAGGTGGATAGGAGAAGAGTCCCACATAAGATAACTCATTCTCTTAGATGATCTCATCAAAATTATTGATGCCCAAATTACAACAGTAGAACTATAGAGGGAACATTTAAATAACTCGATAGTTCAAATTCAAACCATTCCACATCCTACTACTCAGGTCAACACCATAGTCTGCCATCAAACACTCCTCCCTCATGAAGTGAGTGAGCCCATTGGTGCAACCTCCACTCCATACAATCATATCATTGTCATTCATGAGATCAAGTCCTTCCATGTGAAGAAAGTGATCAATCAAACTGTCCTTTTCTTAGCTAGGCTTTATTGGAAGAGAAGGAGGTTTTCGATCCATGCCATCAACAAGTGTGCAGTGCATGTGGCATTTTGAGTCCACCTCATTCACTTTTGTGGTGAGTAGATATAGAACATCATAATTCGAGTTTAGTATTTGGATCTTGGGAGATCTCTCTCTTCATAAACTACACCATACTTAGCTTGTTTGTCATAACAATCATCACGTTGATTATTCATTATGCTTCTAACATCATCATTGTGTTTCTTGTCATGAAATCCATTGGTTTTTTCTAAATTACCTTTGTGATCATTACTACCATGACTTTGATTGACAATAGATTTCTAATTTGAGATGACTTCATACTTGTCTTCATGAGCTACTATAACTAATTCACCACCTACAATATAAGAATTTGGGATGTCCTTTAACATGTTGGTAGGTCTAGTTTTACCTTATGAGTCTCCATTTGGAATGGATGGTCCATCACAATGTGCTTGTCATAACTCTCCTTAGTTCTAGTGACTTCTTCTATTTTGTCTTGAGTAGGTGTATCCATGGGAGGTTAAGAAAGCATGTTTGAGAAGATATGTTAAGAAAATGTGAAACTAACCTAGAGATTGTGCCTATCACCATTTGTAAATTAACATCAACAATCAACATGTGCTCATATATGTCATCAAGAACATCTAGGCCTAGACTGTCATTGCACATTTCACTTCAAGTCTAATCATGTCAAAATCAACAAGTTTGGAGTCATCATATATGCTGATTATTCATATGTTGATTTCTATATGTTGATTATTCATTAGTCATCATATGCTAATTTATTTATGTTGATTATTCATTATGCTTCTAACATGATCATTGTCTTATTCATGATACATATAGAAATCATCATCATGTTGAGGAAATGAGCAAAGACTCTAACACCAGAAGAGCGTGAAGCTGAGAATGAGAGGAAAAGAGAAAGAATGAAGCGAATTTGCAAAAGTAGGAAATTGTCAACCATACAAGAAGATATTCCACCATTGCCAATTAAAGAGGAACATGACACATCTGGAGAGAGATGGAATTAGCGGCACAAAGGGAACGAATACAAAACCTCCGTTCAATGAGGAAACTAAATCTTGAATTTGGAGGCACTCCATCATCCCCAAGTGAAGTTGAAGGAACACCATCATTATCTTCTCAAATTAGAGGCACTTCATCTTTCACAAGTGAAGTTGAAGGTACATATTCATTCTCTTCTCAAGTTGGTGGCACGTCATCATTCACATGTCAAGTTGAAGGTACACCATATTCTCCATCTCAACTTCAAGCCTTTTCATATTTTTCATCTCCAATTGAAGGTACTTCATCTATCCCATCTCGAGTAAATATTGAAGAAATTCCTAATGTTGAGTCAACTTTATCAATGAAAATGCCTCCTAAAATTTTGCATAGGAAGCCTAAGTTTCTAATTGATATCGATGAGAATATTTTGAAGCCCATGCAGGATAAGATTCCTAAGTACACTTGCTAAAGATATGCGAATAAGATATGGAAATCATTCTTTGAGAACTTAAATGAAATCGGAAGATGTCAATTATTTGTTTAATTGATGAAAAATCTAAAATTTAGGCCCATTATGAAGATTCTTAGCCTAAGAACATCGAATGCCTCAAGTGAAAAATCAATTGTAAAGAATCTAATGAGTGCATATGAGAGTGTGGGTTCCACCTCTCACTTCAAGGATAGTAATATCACACAACGTGTCATTACATCGATAATGGTAAGCCAACAAACAAAGAAAGCTCACCTCATTAGAAAGACAATTCAAGCATTGAAAATAAGTAGAAAAACTCTAATGAGAGTCATTGGAAGACGTGAAAGAGTTGAGGACCCAAACACCAATGAATTGTGGGCATTCTCTGGGAGACTCCCACGGAAAGACAAAGTTGTTGAAGCCTTGAGATCCCTCATCGAAGAATTTTGGAAAAATAACACGAGTATCTCCTAATGGAAGAGATGTTGTAAGAAGGAGAATTGGTTATCGAAACTATGAGCAACATCCAAAGCATTTTTTGGATGTGACTCAAATACAATTTTTCAAGAAATTTCAAGAGATGTATTCTCAAGTCAAAATTAGTCAAAGGTATTTTGAAATGGTAAAGCCTTTTTATGTTAAAATAAATCACACACGCACAACTTGTTGTTGTAGAGTACATATTGAGTTTTCTAATCATTATGATGTTTATAGATATATATGTGTAGATTTGCATACTAACAATTTTTTGCAAGAGTGTAATATAAAGTTTCCACCTAGATCTTCAAGAGATTTCATATCGAGCATCTTATTCTAGAGAGTGGATGGTCAATTATTCCACAATAGCTTATGCTTGGATGGCATGTGTGATCATTGTGGTGGGTTGCAACATTTGCCAATTTGTCAACATATTGACAACACACATGCAATTGGAAATGAGCTAGTAAGTTTTAGTAAATACAAGACAATGGCATATAGTCTGAAAGATGGAAAAGAAGCAAAAAGGTGTGAATTGGTCATTGAAAAGATTCCAGTGTATCAGTTTATCTATATTTTCTGAGAGAGTATAGTTTACGAGTATGCAAGGCATACCCATAGATCTTGATGGTTAGACTTGCAATTCAAGTTATGCAAGGACATGTTTCCACTTGGTACCATCATTTCAGTTGTTGGCTTTGCAGAGAACTACACACTATAGCCACAGAATGAGGTGTAATCACAATATTACAACTCTATGCAGGTTGCTATATTTGTGCAAATAGCATTCATTCATGCAGAAGATAATACAAAGGATGACAGGAAGATCTTGAGGGAATATCATTTTTATATTAGTGATGATTGCACACATTCTACGGAGTTTGTGCAAGATTGCTTTTAGATGTTCTACCATGATTTGGCTAGCAAGAGCATATCATTTCGTCAACATATCATATGGTCAGATAATTGTGCATCATAATTCAAGAATGTGTAGATGTTCTATTGGTTGAGCATGATGCATAAGATGAATGGTGTTCAACATATGTGGAATTTTTGTGAGGTCAGGCATGGAAAGGGGGAGCATGATGGTGCAGGAGCATGTATCAAAAGAGCATTGACACAAGAAGAGTTGAAGTACAAAGACAATGCAAAGTTGATAGATGTGAGATCTATTATCGATTGGTGTAACACTACAATAGGTCCAGGTAATGAAGGGAAGTCTACAGTTTATAGATATTTTTGGTTGGTTGATGATATTAACATTGCAAAATATAAGGATTGTTGTACATTGATAGGATCGAGTGAGCTACACTCTTTTAAAAGCTCTAATGCAGGTTCATGAAGTATTCATATGCGACAGATGGCATACTTTTGTTCTTCATGTACATATGAAGCTTGGTCGGATTGTGAGTCAAAGGAGTGGGTCGATGATTGTTGTAAGCCTGATTGACATGTATCGACCACCGACAGCAATATAAATCATAGAGATTGAATCATCGATTGATTTTAACCATGTTTTAGATCTAGTTCAACTAGGTATTATTAGCATTCAAATTTAATAAAATTCAATATACCATCTTATTTTGTAGTTTTTCTTGTATTGTTAACTATATTCATCAAACTAAATGCACGTATCAATGCATGGCATGTTTATACAGTTATTGCAGCTAAAGACAATGTAGAAGGAATGGATTATTATCTGTGCCATTATGTTGAGGCAAAAAAAGAAATTAGATTCCCTTGTTATAGATGGAGAAAACATCGAGTACCCTATAGGATCAGTGGTTGTTATTGGAACATGGCTTAGAAGGTACCTAGTGAAGAAGTCTGATGTGTGGTTGTTAGAGGAATTTGACACACATAGGAAGATTATTCATTATTCTAGCCTTGTTGTGGCATAAAACATTCATTTGATTAAATATGGGGGTAGACCATTGAATAGGACCTTGTGGAAGGTTCGTGAGTCTGATCATGAGACAATACTCGACACAATAAAGAGTAGAGCATACTCAGATGGTTCATTGGATTGAATTAGTGGAATGACATAAAGGTATGGTATTTTTCTTTGTTATCCTCATTTCACCTTGTATATTTTAGCTACTTATTTTAGCTAAATAGTACAATTGCATTTGCATGGAGGATTTTAGTATGATGGAGGTAGGTATAATCCTTATTAAGTTGCCTTTGGAAGGAAAGTAAGGTAGGTTTTCATGATTATTTCACGATGATATGTCCTTTACTATCTATTTCATAATGAGTTTTAATGATATTACTATGATTTTTAATTCATTTTAATGATGTTACTATTTCATAATGAGTCTTAATTGATGCCCTACAAGACATTGGATCAGGTGAGAACACCTTTATAGTACTAAATTTTCATCTACCAGAAAGGTATTATGACTGAATTTTTACATTCAACATCTCCTGGGGCCAAACAAATGGCGCCAAAACATTCAGGTGGGTGGGTAAACGCTAGGGGAGATGTATTTTTGGTGACAAATCCTCATGGTCATTCTTGGCTATATCAAATGCAAACAATCTCTCAAGAGCCCTAAGAAAAAAAGGTGACAATCTTTGGAGCGACTGTTCCATCTAATTGTGACACCTAGGAACATCTTCTTTACATGTATAGGTGGATGTCAGGTCCACCTACAAACACCTACCTTGATTTTTTTTAAATCAATTTCGTTTGCCTATGGTGGCAAGGAACACATTGTTCCAAAATGCTTCAGTTTTATGCAGTGGAAAGGTGCTAGGACTGAGATTTTGCATTCCATAGCTCGTGGAGTCGAACGGACTGTGCCAACATGTTAGGTGGGTGGGTAAATGCTAGTGGAGGTCTCATTTAGTGTGCCAAGTGTCCCAATCATTTGGGGTAGTAGGCTACCGGCAAAGTCCCTTAAGATCCCTAAGACCAAAAATTTGTCAAACTATGACGAAGCAGTTCTCAGAATTCGTGGCATCTAGGAACATTCCATTTACACCTACAGATGCACATGAGGTCCATCCACAATAACCTCTCCCATTTTTGGTCAACTCTAGTCTGTTTGACCGTGTCGAAATCAAATGCATTCTTACAAAATGCTTCAATTTCATGCAATGCAAAGGTGTTAGGAGTGACATTTTACATTCCATAGCTCATGGGGTCAAAAAAATTACACCAACACATCAAGGTGGGTGGGTAAATGCCAGGGGAGGTCTTGTTTCATGTGCCAAGCATCCCAATCGTTAGGGGTAGTAGGCTACCGGCAAAGTCCCTTAAGATCCCTAAGACCAAAAAATGCCAAACTATGACGGAGCAGTTCTCAGAATTCATGGCATCTGAGAACATTCTGTTTAGACCTACAAGTGCATGGGGGTCCATCCACAATAAAATCTCTCAGTTTTTTATCAACTCTGGTCCATTTGACCATGCCGAAATCAAATGCATTCTTGCAAAATGCTTCAGTTTCATGCAGCACAACCTTGCTAGGAGCCATGTTTTTCGTTCTTCTCATTGTGGGGCCAAATAGATTGCACCAATGTGTTAGGATGTGAAATTAAGTGCTAAGGGAGGTCTCATTTCATGCACCAAGCATCCTAGTCATCTGAGGCAATAAGCTACCGACAAAGTCCTTTAGGATCCTAAGAGAAAAAATTGCCAAACTTTGACGAAACATTTCTCAGAATTCGTGGCATCTGGGAATGTTTCATTTAGAGCTACAAGTGCACATGGGGTCCATCCACAATAACCTCACTTAGTTTTGGTCAACTCTAGTCCGTTTGACCGTGTCGAAATCAAATGCATTCTTGCAAAATGCTTCAATTTCATGTAGCACAAACTTGCCAAGAGCCATATTTTTCGTTCTGTTGATTGTGGGGCCGAACAGACTATGCCAACGCATTAGGGTAGGTGATTAAATGCTAGGGGAAGTCTCATTTCGTGTGCCAAGCATCCTAGTCATTCGAGCGAGTAGACTACCGGCAAAGTCACTTAAGATCCTAAGAGCAAAAACTGCCAAACTTTGACGAAGTAATTCTCAGAATTTGTGGTAGATAAGAACATTCTGTTAGGGCCTATAGGTGTATGTGGGGTTCATCCACAATAACCTCTCTTAGTTTTTGTCAAATTCAGTCCGTTTGACCGTGTCAAAATCAAATGCATTCTTGCAAAATGCTTCAGTTTCATGCAGTGGAAAGGTTCTAGGAGTGAGATTTTGCATTCCATAGCTCATGGGGATGAACAGACTACACCGACGCATTGGGGTGGTTGGGTAAATGCTAGGGGAGGTCTTCTTTCGTGCACCAAGTGTCCCAGTCATTCGAGGCAGCAGGCTACCTACAAAGTCACTTAAGATCTTAAGAACAAAAACTACCAAACTTTGACAGAGCAGTTCTCAGAATTTGTCGTAGATGGGAATGTTCCATTTGGACCTACAGGTGCATGTGGGGTCCATCCACAATAACCTCTCATTTTTGGTCAACTCAAATCTATTTGACTGTGTCGAAATCAAATGCATTCTTGCAAAATGCTTCAGTTTCATGCAGCACAACCTTGCCAGGAGCCATCTTTTTCATTCTGCTCATCGTGGGGCTGAACAGACTGAGCCAACATGTCAAGGTGGATAATTAAATGCCATGGGAGGTCTCATTTTGTGTGCTAAGCATCCCAGTTGTTCAAGGCAGCAAGCTACCGACAAAATCCCTTAAGATCCCTAAGACCAAAAAATTGTCAAACTATGATGGAGCCATTCTAAGAATTCATGGCATCTGGGAATGTTCTGTTTGGACCAACAAGTGTACATGGGGTCCATCCACAATAACCTCTCTCAGTTTTGGTCAACTCTAATCCATTTGACCTACCGATATCAAATGGATTCTTGCAAAATGCTTCAGTTTCATGTAGTGGAAAGGTGCTAGGAGTGAGATTTTGCATTCCATAGCTCGTGGGGCTGAATGGACTATGCCAATGCATCAAGGTGGATGGGTAAATGCTAGGGGAGGTCTCATTTCATGTGCCAAGAATCCCATTCATTCAAGGCAGCAGGCTACCGGCAAAGTCACTTAAGATCCTAAAAGCAAAAACTGCCAAACTTTGACAGAGCAATTCTCAGAATTCGTGGCAATTGGGAATTTTTGTTTAGACCTACAGGTGCACATGGGGTATGTCCACAATAACCTCTCAGTTTCAGTCAACTCAAATTTGTTTAACCGTGCCAAAATCAAATGCATTCTTGCAAAATGCTTCAGTTTCATGCAACACAACCATGCCAGGAGCCATATTTTTTGTTTTGTTCATCATGGGGTTGAATAGACTATGCCAACGCATCGGGGTGGGTGGGTAAATGATAGGGGAGGTCTTGTTTCATGTGCCAAGCATCCCAATCGTTCTAGGTTGCAAGCTACCAACAAAGTTGAAAGGTGCTAGGAGTGAGATTTTGCATTCCATAGCTCATGGGGTTGAACCAACTATGCCAACACGTTGAGGTGGGCGGGTAAATGCTAGGGGAGATCTCGTTTCGTGTGCCAAGTGTCCCAGTCATTCTGGGTTGTAAGCTACCGACAAAGTCAAAAGATGCTAGTAGTGAAATTTTGCATTCCATGGCTCATGGGGCTGAATTGACTGCACCAACACATTGAGGTGGGTGCGTAAATGCTATGGGAGGTCTTATTTCATGTGCTAAGCATCCCAGTCGTTTCAGGCTATAAGCTATCGGCAATGACTGGGATGCTTGGCACACAAAACAAGACCTCCCCTAGCATTTACCCACCCACCCTGACGTGTTGGGGTAGTTAGTTCGGCCCCATGACAAGTAGAACAAAAAATATGGCTCCTAGCAAGGTTGTGTTGCATGAAACTGACGCATTTTGCAAGAATGCATTTGATTTCGGCACAGTCAAACGGATTTGAGTTGAAGAAAATTGAGAGAGGTTATTATGGACAGACCCCACATGCACCTGTAGGTCCAAACAGAACGTTCCCAAAGGCCACCAATTCTAAGAACTGCTCTGTCATAGTTTGGCAATTTTTTGGTTTTAGGGATCTTAAGGGACTTTCCCGGTAGTCTGCTTCCCTAAACGACTGGGACGCTTGGCACACAAAACAAGACCTCCCCTAGCATTTACTTGCCCACTCTGATGCGTTGACATAGTCTATTCGGCCCCATGAGCTATGGAATGCAAAATGTCACTCCTAGCACATTTCTAGAGCATGAAACTAAAGCATTTTGCAAGAATGCATTTGATTCTGGCACGGTCAAACAGACTGGAGTTGACCAAAACTGAGAGAGCTTATTGTGGACCGACCCCACATGTACTTTTAAGTTGAAATGAAATGTTCCCAATTACCACGAATTCTGAGAACTACTCCGTCATAGTTTGGTAGTTTTTTGGTCTTAGGGATCTTAAGGGACTTTGCCGGTAGCCTGTTGCACTGAAGGATTGGGATGCTTGGCACACGAAATGAGACATCCCTTGGCATTTACCCGCCCACCCTGATACATTGGCATAGTTTGTTCGGCCCCACGAGCTATGGAATGCAAAATCTCACTCATAACACCTTTCCACTACAATACACATGTATGGACAAGGTGTTGAGGACACATATTTCATCCATTTGCTTTATAAATGAGAAAAATCATAAATTCCTTGCCTGAATTAGAATTTTCAACCTAGGGCTTGATAGTTTATGGTAGTGGAAAGAGTTTGGAGGCCCTCATGGTGTTGGATGTTCATCTTTTCCAGATCTTGTATGATTTAAATGAAGAATTTCAATTGGGAGTTAGATCTAATTGCATAAACTAATGACTAGGGATTTGATTTGATTCATTTGTATGAGTAGAATCTAGTTTGATCATTGTACTTATGTAATAGGGATGATATTTTGATCTTATTTTGGATGTAGTGATGTGGAGATCAAGGTCTTATTGCATTCAAGGAATTGTCTACAAGGTTGTATACAAGTTCATCACACATGATTCACACATCTAGAGTCATTATTGGCAATCAATTGTTCATATGCAAGGCATTATCTTTGACTAGACTATCATATTCCCCTATTGTTACAACCTATTAAGATTATCACAAATCTCATTAGGAACCCAAAAAATTCACTATTCCATCTAGGGTGATCATGGCTAAAATAGGGGTTGTAATTTTACATGAATAGTAGGTTAAGAAAACCCCATACATATTATATCAAAGGGAGAATGTTACAACAGTCTTGAATGCAGAAATGTAGTTATCTTGAGGCAGCCATCTCCTAACATTGTTGTAGCATGTTACAAAAGGGTTTAATTCATTAATTGTGTCTATTATTTGTTGTCTATGGACAGCCATCAAACCATAAATTCATTAATTGTGCCTTTGGACAGCCATCAAAGCATAAAGGATATAGGAATTTTGTCACATGTTGTAATTGCAGTTGCCCTTGTAGACATGTATGCAAAGTGTGTAAGCATAGACAAGGCATGTGGACTGTTTGGTAGAACACAGGATTTTTGGCTTTCATTATAGTTTATCTTACTACTCATTCTTGGTGTGTACTTCACTTGAAGTTATTATGAATATGTTTGAGGCCTTGTATTCTTCATGGTGAAGGCTTGGTTGTGAATTTTGTGTAATATTGAGTCTTCTAGTTGTTTCTTCTCTTTGGGTACTATGACCCTATTACATGGTTGGATTCAAGTGTGTTCTCAAGTGTCACTTCTTTGGGTTGATTGTTCTACAAAAGTGGTAAGGGTTGTGAAGGTGTTTGTGAAGTTTAATTGTGATGAATATTATGTAGGTATTATTTTGAATGGTGGAAAAGGGTTTGGTTTCTCGAGAAGTATTATACATTTGGACTTTATCTTATGAGCATTATGGTGAAGGTCAACGGCATTGTGTTAGTCATAGTGACAAACCCTAGAGGCTTGTGTAGTGTAATATACCTATATTCAACTTCTCTCTCGTGTGGAGTATAAAGTTGGAATAGAAATATAAAATGCCAATCTTGGGTTAAAAACCTCTGGGTGGGATCAACATGTCCCTACACCCTTTATTAATGTGCTCGGAATGAATTTGTAGATGATGGTAAATAAAAAAGTAGAGTGCCTTCTAAAATGACTAGTTTTCTCTTGAATATTGTTGTGGTTGTTAGTTCCATGTGTATAGTCTCATTGAGAAGATGTATTCTTATTAGCCCTTAAGAACAAAGTTAAAATGTTTTACTTTTATTGAATATGTGGATAGAAATTATGTGTGTCTTATGAGGAAAATGTTACCTTAAAAGAATTTGAAATATTTGCAAGGGCTATAGGATAGACCTATGGCTTTATTGTAACTCTAAAATAATTTTTAAGGAAACCCTTATGTATGGAATTGTTATTGTGTATATTTTTTCAATAATTAAGCTCAAAGTATATATATTGCAATAATTGCAAGATATGCACAAAATAGATTTGTTGATAAGGATTTAGAAACTTTCAAGCAAATACGATTGGTAGGTGTAAATCCAAATTCCACAACCTTAACCAACATCCTCCCTACCTATGCCAAAATGGGATGTTTGGAACATAGTATGAACATCCATCAAAGCATAAAGGATATGGGAACTTTGTCAAATCTGTTGTAGTTGCAACTACCCTAGTAGACATGTATGCAAAGTGTGGAAGCATAGACAAGGCATGTGAACTGTTTGATAGAACACCTCAAAGAATGTCATCTCATGGAATACAATAATTGTAAGATATGCACAAAATGGATTTGTTAATAAGGCTTTAGAAACTTTCAATAAAATGCAATCGAGAGGTGTAAAGCCAAAATGTGATCTTTGGAACATGGTATGGACATCCATCAAAGCATAAAGGATATGGGAATTTTGTTAGATCTTGTAGTTGCAACTATCCTAGTAGACATGTATACAAAGTGTGGAAGCATAGACAAGATACATGAACTATTTGAAATGATGCCTCAATGAAATACCATCTCATGGAATGCAATGATTGCAAGATATGCAAAAAATGGATTTTTTTATAACACTTTATAAACTTTCAAGAAAATACAATTGGCAGGTGTAAAGCCAAATTCCACAACCTTAGCTAGTATCCTCCTTGCCTATGCTAAAATGGGATCTTTGGAACATGGTATGGGCATCAATCAAAGCATAAAAGATGTGGAAATTTTGTTAGATGTTGTAGTTGCAACTACCCTTGGAGACATGTATGCAAAGTGTGGAAGCATAGACAATGCACGTGAACTGTTTGGCATGATGCCTTAAAGAAATATCGTCACATGGAATGCAATGATTTCAAGATATGAAAAAAATGGATTTTTTTATAAGGCTTTAGAAACTTTCAAGCAAATGCAATTGGCAGGTGTAAAGACAAATTCCACAACCTTAGCCAACATCCTCCCTTCATATGCCAAAATAGGATCTTTGGAATATGGTATGGACATCCATCAAAGCATAAAGGGTATGGGAATTTTGTTAGATCTTGTAGTTGCAACTACCCTAGTAGACATGTATGCAAAGTGTGGAAGTATAGACAAGATACGTGAAATGTTTTACATGATGCCTCAATGAAATGTTGTCACATGGAATGCAATGATTGCAAGATATGTAAAAAATGGATTTTTTTATAAGGTTTTAGAAACTTTCAAGCAAATGCAATTGGCAGGTGTAAAGAAAAATTCCACAACCTTAGCCAACATCCTCCCTTCATATGCCAAAATGGGATCTTTGGAACATGGTATGGACATCTATCAAAGCATATGGGAATTTTGTCAGATCTTGTAGTTGCAACTACCCTAGTAGAGATGTATGCAAAGTGTGGAAGCATAGACAAGGTACATGAACTGTTTGACATGATGCCTCAATGAAATGCCATTTCATGGAATGCAATGATTGCAAGATATGCAAAAAATGGATTTTTTATAAGGCTTTATAAACTTTCAAGAAAATACAATTGGTGGGTGTAAAGCCAAATTCCACAACCTTAGCCAGCATCCTCCTTGCCAATGCCAAAATGCACATCCACCAAAGGATAAAAGATATGGGAAATTTGTTAGATGTTGTAGTTGCAACTTCCCTCGGAGACATGCATGCAAAGTGTGGAAGCATAGACAAGGCACGTGAACTATTTGGCATGATGCCTCAAAGAAATGTCACCTCATGGAATGTAATGATTGCAAGATATGAACAAAATGGATCTTTTGATAAGGCTTTAGAAACTTTCATGCAAATGCAATTGGCAGGTGTAAACCCAAATTCCAAAACCTTAGAAATGGTATCTTTGGAACACGGTATAGACATCCATCAAAGCATAAAGCATATAGGAATTTTTTCAAATGTTGTAGTTGCAACTACCCTGCGAGACATGTATGCAAAGTGTGGAAGCATATACAAGGAATGTGAACTGTTTGACATGGTGCCTCAAAGAAATGTTGTCTCATGGAATGCAATGATTGCAAGATATGCTTGAAATGGATTTTTCATAAGGCTTTAGAAACTTTCAAGCAAATGCACAAAAGAAACTTTCAACCAAATGCAATTGGCATGTCCAAAACCAAATTACACAACATTATCCAACATCCTCGTTGCCTATGCCAAAATCAAATCTGGGGAACATTGTGTGGACAACCATCAAGGCATAAAGGATATAGGAATTTTGTCACATATTGTATTTGCAGCTGCCCTTGTAGACATGTATGGAAAGTGTGGAAGCATAGACAAGGCATGTGAATTGTTTGACATGATGCCTCAAAGAAATGCACAGGCTCATGGAATGCAATGATTGCAATATATGCAAAAAATGGATTATTTCAAAATGATTTATAAACTTTCAAGCAAATGCAATTGGCACGTGTAAAACCAAATTCCTGTAACAATAATTGATCATCATATTAAATATTTAATATAAAGTGCCATATACATAATGTCATGAACATAACATCTAGTCTATATATAAAGCCATTTAGGCATGTCCAAACAAAGCCATACAGGCATATACAAAAATATACATCGGTAACATAAAAAAGTATGTATACAAAGCCAGCTAGGCATACAAAAATTGTCCCAAAATCTAGTTTCCTATGGACTTTCATCAAATAATCAGCGGCCCTTGATTGGTTGTGAAGATGGAGAGCCAATCAGTGACTCATCCTCTCTCTCCCATCGAGTAGACCTCCTCAACAGAGCTTTTTGTAGCTCCACCTATTAATGCAATCAAACAATATGCACATTAATATAGAAAACATGAAATATATAACATCACATATGTAATCAATCACTTACCGCTACCTAATGATCACTCTCAATCATCTTTTCTCTCTTCGTCTGTAGTTGGACAGGTTGGAGTTGTGATCTCCTATGAGAAGCATCAAAAAGTAAAATTGACTAAACATAAATACCATTTATGTACATCAAATGACATGAGATAAAACAAGAAATACAAAATGACATTTTTATGTTATTAGCTCATACCTCGGTCAGAGTATTTGAAGACAACATTGTTGCAGCAATGCATACCTATGTTGACTCATGAAGATGAGGAATCTCCATATTCAGCATCTAAAAATAGAGTTCAAGGTTATTCAACCAAAATAGATAGATAACATTATTTAAATGCATAATGATTACAAATGGTTAAATTTACCTCCGTAAAAGTGGTTTTGTGTCCAAGGGACCAAGGAAACCGTGGAGGTGCTGGTGAAGCTCCCTATTGAAATCATCAAATTATCACTAAATAATATTACCATTGATATATGTACTATATTTACGATCATGTGATAAATTACATACATATTGGCTTTATCTCCTCTAATAACCCACCAATGGACAGATAACAGAGGCAAGACGAAGACTTTGACCTTGGAATTTCATTACATGCAGACAATTACATACATTAATTTTGACTTATAATATAGATAGTCATATAAAATTAATTACAAATAAGAATAAGAATATATTAAATCAAGATGAAACTTGTAAAAAGTTACCTAAGAGTCAATACCAAATGTACATTGTAAGACATCATCTGTGAGAACAATAACATCCAATATGGATGTGTCCATCATTGGATGTTGCCCATGCGGCACAGCATCCTGCTGAGAGTCCTGCCATGAGTCTTGTGTCCCATAATCGCACAGGTTCCCACATGGACTGCACAGATGTGGGGACAAATGACGCATGATGTTCTCACCCTCATCGGCCTGGGTGAGATCATCACCATGTTGTGCTAGAGACTACGTGAGAGCACTCAATGAATGTAGTGTCTCCATCTCAAAACTCTCCTTCAAAGTCGAAGGGAGTGACACACATTCTGGCCTCAACAGGGGTCTAGGTAAATGGTTTTGGTCTCACTGTGCCCCCTCTCTATCTTGGGTAGAGCCACCACCTCTGCCCTGGAAGTCTTAGATATCAAAATAATTAAGAATCTTCTTGAGGATGAACTCGCAATGGAGTTTCCTTATGAAATATTGTGGCACCTCATTGTTATTGCATGGACGCTCATCAAACACCATGTACCATCTATCCCAAAAGTTTTGGGATATATCTTGATTCCTACACCAATGAATAGGGAAGCATTTGCAAGTCTTTTCTAATCTTTGACCAGTTTTAAGATTCATAAAGTGTGCACATAATGCAAATTTTGTATTTTTTTCATTCTTCACTTGTTCATATGACAATTTGTCAGCATAGTATTGCCGACACCTCTCCCTATAGTCATGAAATTCAGTGATTTGTTTTGTCATTGATTTAGTGTGAGAAACAATCATCTCTAATGACTTCACAAGCACTCTCATATGATTGGTGCTTGCACTTGGATTGTTTAACATTTCAATTAGGGTTTGAAGATGTTTTTTTATTTTCATCTGTTTGCCCTAAATAGGTTTCTTGCGTATCTCTTTCATGGTGAGGACGTGAAGTTGGAGGATTTTGAGGGTTTTGAGGGTTTTGAGGGTTTTCGGGGTTGTTTTGACCCTCCTCAGCTAGATTTGTGTTTTGTCCTGCCTCATTAATTGTAAATTCAATATAAAAACTAATCAAACATTGCAAAAGTCAAAAAATCTCTTCAAACTCAAAAATTAATCAAACCCTACCTTCTTCGACTGCTAGATCCTCTACATTTGCTTCACGATGTCCTCGGGAGTAGGTTTGACGAGGTGGCATCGTGAAAACATCGATCTCTCTTTGAAGTTGCTTAATTTGACCTTCCTTGAACGTGCTCGCGTTCTGTCACTATTTTTTCTCTCCAAACTGTGCTTTTGGCCACAAGCATGAGGAAATGTGTGTATTTTCCCTTCCTTGAATTGCTTTAGGTTGACTCGCAAGTGAGGTACCTTTTTTTATGTTATGATTCCATGTGATTGTTTTGCCCTGTGATGTGTTGCTTGATACTTTATTTATGGTATTATTGTTATTGTCGTTAAGCTCTCTTTGGATGACCCTTGACACCTTGTAGTTACAAGGATACAAAGGGACTGACATCTATTGTGACATTCTCTCTATTTGTAGCATCATTCTTCTATATGTCATTTGTATTGTTGTTGTGTCCTTTAGGGATGATACAAGGTGTAGAATGTTTCGGCATTCTCCCTTGTTGACCCAAGGGATGTTTATTTTTTGATTTCATGTGATACTTCTTCCTTTGTCTCCATAGTTCTACTAGCTGGTAGATGATGACAGTTCCAAATATATATATATGGTCTTGAGAATTCTCCTATTATACAACCATTCATATACAGTGACTCTAGTTAAGTAGATCCCTTTGTGTTATTACTTACTATAATTTATTACTTCTTGTATGTTTTGATGTATGTGGCACCTTGTTGCTATGCTCAACATCATACCATGACTACACAAGCCATTGTGTATCATGCATGTAGCATTGCCTTGGTTTACCTTTTGTGGGGGTAACCCCTTTGTGCGATGTAGTTTTTGGAACACATATCTTATTGTTTCATTTCCTTATACACATATTTTTTAGCTCTCATGTCCATTTTGTGATTTGTTCTACCTTAAAGCAATTGCTCCATGATAGGAGTTAGCTATCACTTTAAGGTGGGGGCATACATCATGCTATACTCTCTTTTGGTTGCATATTTACTTGTTGGCATGGAACTCACCTAGTGATTCAGTGGTCCTCACTAGCTATGATGTTTCCTCTTTGGTCCATGAGCCACCTAGTGCAATGTACTTGGCTAGTCTGTGTGCTTCATGTGACTTGTCGTGGTTACTTAGTAATTCAGCGGTCCTTACTAGTGTATGATCAACGGTGGCACTTATTTTCACATGACCCCTAGCAATAGAGCAATCTAGCGTCAAAGTCATGTGCCTTGTGTGTTTGTTCCTATGTGTGTTCTTATGTTTGTTTCTTTTATGCATTATGTTTTAACTTATGTTTGGTGTGTCTTCATCATGTTTTCCATGTGTTCTCTATGTATAAATTATGCCTTATGTGTATGCTTTGTGTCTTATGTGTATGATTTGTGTCTCATTTATATGCTTCGTGTCAAGCATGTATGCATTGTGTTTGGCATGTATTACCTTTGTGTCTTCCTCGTGTATTCTTATGAATGCCTTTTAGTACTCCGTATATGTGTAAATTAATGTTGCAATGTCTTGTGTGTTTTTAAATCTCTTTGTGTATGTGTTTGTAACCATAAGATCATAAATTTGGGGGCTACTTATAGTCCACAACTTGGCAGAATTCTTTAGGCTTCTATGTTGGTGTGTTTGATCCATCCTTTAGTATGATTTCAAACATAAGTTCATACCCACACTAAAGTGGGGGATAAATGTTATAGAGTAAATTGTGTACACTAACATTTTACACTTAGTTTAGCATCTAGTTGGACCTATTTTATTGCCTTTGTTAATCAAGACCTATTTTAACACCCTTTTGAGATTAAAACAATAAAATATCGATCTCAATGAATAAACCTGACAAAATCAACTTAGGACTGGACTAACCCCACTATATTTGGTACTCCCTGGAGTTTGTGGGCTAAAGGTCCAAGGTGCCCAAGCACCCTAGTCCCAGTAGGGACCTTTATCCCCACTTGTGTAGTGTTGGCTTGGGACACTTCCTTAGTTTGTATTTGTTGTCCTCATTGTGTTTTATTTGTTGTAAGTGAGTGGGAATACATATTTAAAAGAGTTTTGTAGTTCATTTTACACCTAGAAGAATAAGGTCAAGTTTTCTCTCCTATTGTGTTCTATGCTAAAGTGTTCTTCATGCTTGGAGTGTTATCTACTTGTGCATGCTATTAAAGTGTGTTTGCAGGTCTTAAAGGGAGTTTCAAGCCTTCTTCATCACTCCCCTTTGTTGGTGTGAGATCTTGAGTCATCTTCATCAACAAGGGTTATATCTCTTGTGGTAATCATCATCATCATCATCAGTCATATTCCTATCATATTATTATAGTTTTGGCCTCTACTCTCCTAGGGCACACACTCTTGGATCTAACCATTGTTGCAGTGGAGGTGGGAACATCAACACAGGGTTTGATCGAGGCAAGCCCTTATACACAGCACAACCTTTTCCTCTTTCCTTGTGTGTAAGTCAAAGAAATAGGTTTTTGGAGCTAATTCCTGAGAAGAAGGCAGAGCAGACAGGTACAGGTTGGTGATATTCAAGATTCTACAAAATCCTATAAAATGCCTAGGGCACCCAAGCAACCTAGTCCTAGGCATTTCTACTATAAAATCTAGGTTTTGAATCTTTCTCTGATCCCTATTGTACTTTCTGTTTCTTGATATTTGCTTTTGATAGTTAATTATAGCCTAATCTTTGTCTTCTAGAGTTTGATTTTTTGTCTTATCTAGCTTACTTGACCTTGGTTGAACTTGCTTGAAAAGGGTAGAACCCATGTAGTTTGGCTCTCCTTCTTGGGTAGAATCCAAGCTCAGTTTGTGTCCTAATGTTTGTAGAAGAGGGTTTGACCTAGTTTAACTCCTTAGGCTAGATCACTCTTTTCTACTTAACAAAAGTTTCTTTTTTTATTTTTGAATGAATGATAATGTGGGGCAGTGGCTTCAAATTTACCAATGGGAGCCAATGAGGTAGTGTCCTCATACTAACTAACCGACAATTCATAATCACGAAGAGCCATGCAAAGATGTGTAAAAGAGTTATAACACATCAACAAAATCTTATCACAGATGTGAGGTTGTAAGTTTCCAATGAAAACTCATTGTACATCGGCATCTAAAAGAGAATAAGGTATTTATGAGAAGAATGCCCAATGAAATCAGTCAATTTCACCTTCACTCCTTGCTTGCAATGAACCAAGTCAACCAAGGAGGCTTGAGGTTCAATGTTCACTTGGAAGTGTTGTAGAAATTGATTGATAAGTTGTAAAGAAATTATTGAATTCGTAGGTAGAGAGAAAAACCAATCCAAGGTTGTAACTTTAAGTGACCAAGGAAAGAGTTTAGTTAACATAGCATCATCAAAGAGGAAATCACTGCACAAAGTTGTAAAGGCCAACACATGACTATTAGGATCCCCCTTCCCATTATACTTCTCAAAACGGGGGGTTTCAAATTTCTCAGGAATCGGTGGTTTTAGAATGGTAAAGGACAAAATAGCATTATGATATGTAAAGGGGACAATACTATAGTTGTTTACAAGATTCCCACTTGAAACTCTAAGACTTGCGTTATCACTACTACTGGGATGTGTAGTGGTGGTGAGAATAGAAGACATATATGTTGATGTAGAAGATGTCGGTATTGGTAATGACATATGTGTCCCTATTTGTTTCTGAGAGGACACATTACTAATGACTTCTACATAACTAGCTGATGACAAAATGTTGTTATCTACTATGTGAGCTAAGATGCATAAAATCTCTATACCTTCTTGACCTTTGAGTAACAAATTTTTGAGACCTTCTACAAGAGGCATAACTTCCTCAGCTAAGTGTTTCGTGCCCACAAATTGTTGAAAATGAGCCAACTCAATGTCTAGTTTCTAAATTTGTGTTTCAGGTACATGAGCCACAAGGCTATCTATGTTTATAGTCATGAGAATTTTGTACTTCAAATATCATAGGTAAAGTAGGCATATGATCTAAAGGTGATGAATTCCCATGTGCAAGTAAGTTAGCGACATCAGATTCTGATGTGGGAACATCATAGCTATTTAAAGCACTAGAACCCATGAGCCTATAACTTCTCCTTACAAGGATGTTAGATTCAGGACACTGGGTCACACAACTCATAAAAAGACTTCACAAGCCTTATCACACACAAAGTGCACTTATGGAAGAAGGTGTTGATAAGAAAAAATATGTGGATGATGTGATAGAAGAAAGAGTTTTGTTTTATCTTTCTAGATATAGTAATGTTTCCAAATGATTAACTATATTTCAAAAATATGTGCAATGAATATACAATCAAATCAACAAGCAATCAAAGAAATCAAGATATATAAGTGCTTTCTATCTAGATAAACCTTTTACTAATCAGATTTGGAATAGCAAATAGATATGATCTGAATAAAGAGGGTTGTAAGAGTTCAAAAGTTCTTAGGTTCACCTAAAGTGTTTGATTATGGTAACCCTAACTATAGAGATCTATAAGTGTGTTGTTTTCTAAATTAAATTTATGAGATAAAAGGATGTGTGCAACATAAACATATATTTAGATTCATAAACTAATTAAACACATCTATAGATCTAAGCAAAGAAGGATAAGTGTAGCACGTCAGGTTCACTAGAATGTTTGATGAAAAAGAGAGACCTAATTAATCATGTTTTTAACTAAGCCTCTCAATTTTCATTTTGCGAATCAAACATTGGAACACAAACCAAGCTTAGCTATAGTCCTGGAGGAGAGCCAAGCTATAGGAGGGTGGTTATGTTCCTTTTTTGTAGATCTAAGATATTTGAGAGAAAGTGACCTAGATCTAGGGTTTTATAATGAAAATATGCCAAAACAGAGAAATTGTACCTTATAGAACTGAAGACCTAGAAAACTGGATATGGAATGAGAAATGCAAAGTTGTCAAAGGTTACTGCCAAAAATTAGGGTAGATTTGGGAGGACAAAGTTGATCGAGTGTAGGTGCCCTAGGGTTTCAATCCCTCTGAAAGGGGTTTTTGAGATTCAAGGCTTATATTCATCAATATGCTTCTGGATCTTCCATACTTGCTCTCGATCTTTAGGAATCTGCGTAAACACAAAGGGGAAAATGTTTGGGTCATTTTAGGGGCTTGCCTTAGTCAAACCCCGTGAATGGTGTTTCCACCTCCACAACATCCAAGATGATGATGAGAGAGCGCATCTCCTTGGAGGACAAAGGCAAAATTAATAATAAAAGCAATGTTGTAATAAAGTACCTTTACCACAACACAAACCCTAGTGGGATGACTCAAGATCACCACAAGGATGGAAATGAAGGAGCTTCCCTTAGAATCTTTAATGAATGTTAGAAACCTGCAATGGACAGCATCACATAATCTACATAATCTTCACAATAGAGCATTCATCACTTGCATAACACTTTGATCATATCAATTCCTTAATATCTTTCATATAGTTCAAATGGGAGGAATAAACTTCTTTATATATGCATATTGACTCGTTTTTAGGAAAACCTTTCGAGAAAAGCCAACAAGGTGCAACAACCAAAGTAACAAGGCCGACATCCAAGGCCACTCAAACTTTATTTTTGCAAATGTCTAGGACACTAGTTCTTAGGCGCTAGTGTCCAAGTGTTTCAGGTCCTTTCAAGGCATGTACCTAGATAATGACACCTGGAACCAGACTGTGCTTCAGAATCCAGTCTTCTCTCAATAGGAGTTTACATATCAGTCCAAAAGGGTGCTAAACCTAGTGTAAATCGCTGGTGTCGACAATTTACAACATAACACATAGTGAGGTGAATTAGACACATTTCTAGGAGCTCTTATGTTTCTCCATCAAAGGACTCCATCATAGCCACAACTTTCTTTCACACCTTGCTCATTCATTCATTAGTGGTTAGATATTTTTCATTCTCCAGGGACTTATTTATACCAAGTGAAATGAAGGATTTGTTAGACAAATATATTGAGATTGTTTCCAATGAATTATTAGATGGTTTTCCACCCAAGAGAAGCATCATCCATCCATTGGTTTAGCTCTCAAATCTAGTTTTCTAAACAAGGTAGGGCCTATAAACTTGACACACAAATAGAATGAAGAGGTGACTAGACAAGTGCAAAAGTTGTTAAAAATGTGTTTAACCAAAGAAAGCTTGAGCTCATAAGTAGTTCCAACAATGTTAGCACCCAAGAAACATAGAGAATATCATATACATGTGTAAATTCTAGAACATACAATTCATTGCCTTTAATGGATGACTTGATGGACTATTTTAGTGGAGCAAAATTCTTCACAAAAATTATTTAAATAATGGGTATCAACAAGTTAGAGTTTGAAAAGGTGATGAATGCAATACTACATTCAAGACAAATAAAGGTTTGTAGGAGTGGCTAGTTATGTCATTTCATTTGACAAATGTGTCACACCCTATTTTTGGACAACTTAATTATGTTATTTTTAACTAATTGTTAGATAGATGCTTTGTTATGCATTTTGAATTATGAAAATCAAGTTGTGATTAGAAGATACATTTTGATGAGATAAATTTGCTTTGATTCATGATATGTAGAAATTGATATATTTTCTAATGTGGTTAATGGATTGTCTTCATGATTATTGATTGTTGAAATGTATATATTTCATGTTGTAATCAATATGGTTAATGAACTAACTACTATGATTGTTAATGAGGTGGATGCAGGAAAATAGTTTTTCCCCTCTTGGACGAGGAGGGAGAGTATCACCAGAGAAAGGGAAATAGATCAGGGTGAATGAACGAGACACCATACATCTGCAAACTCACACACACACAAGTATTGAGTCAATTTATGTGTTTGGATACCATTGATGTCATAAAAATATTAGAATGCTGCATAGTAGTAATTCTTTGGTATGATGATGTAGTCGATTCATTGTTTTGTTCATCACTTTGTCAAGTGTTGTCGATCTCATCTTTGGTTACATTCAATGAGTTTTTGATTGTTTACCATTGCATGGTATTTTTAACTAAGGTATCATCACTTGGGGACCTTGTTGAGAATTAGACATAATCTACCTAGCAAGAGATTTATCTTTTCTTGAAGAAGCATTAGTTATATAAAGCTATATAATAATATATATTTGTATCTATAAATATCTATATCTATATAAATATGAATATAGATGAGGGGAGACCCTGTGGTGAACTGGTGGGGCTTCTTTCTTGTAGTGCCAACAACCCAGGTTCAAACCTCGCGAGGTTGCCCTCTACCGCATCAACAATTGAGGGACCTTACCTAGGGGAGATCCTATGGTGAAATAGTGGGGCTTCTTGCATGTAGTGCTAACAACCCTGGTTCAAACCTCGCGGGGTTGCCCTCTACCGCATCAACAATTGAGCGACCTTACCCCCAATTTTTGATGGGTTAAAATATTAAACGATGGCGTGGGGTGAAGAAAACCGAAAAAAAGAAGATCTGGGCAGAATGGCATGGGGTGACATTGAAGAACACAGGCGATTGAAGGTAGCTCCTGTAGCAGGAAGAAGAGTTGATGGATGGAACCACATTCCTTAATAGGTCTTCATAGGAGGGCGATGGATAGACAAATGTCAGCTGGACTCTTGGACAAGCAAGCGAAGATTCCATAGAAGTCAAGGAAAGGATGTGTGTTTTGGACGGAAGGTGTGGAATTCACAGAGAGACCTACCATGGATGCAACCATGGAGGCAAAGAGATCAGAAATTCACAACACACAAGTCTCGATGACAAGAAGAACCCTGGAAGGACAAAAGGAATTTTCCATAGAAGAATTCCCTGCAAGGGCGCCATGGGTGGTTCAGGGAAAAGGAGTTTTCCAAGGCAGACAAAGATGGAGACTAGCGCCACAAAGAAGTTAGCACAAGAAGTGGGGCACAAAATGAGCAGCTGAGGATTGCAGAGAAAGGAAAGGAACTAGCGGCAAATATTGAAGATCTGTCCAATTATTGCAAAGATCCGAAAGGTATGATTCCAAACCCCAATTCACTTAAGTCATATGTCATTCTAGATAAAAAGCAAGTAGAGAAATCCATAGGAAAACTTAAGGAAATAGGGGTAATGGCCAAATGGGGAGGGGGCTGGACTGAGATTGAAAGAATACAAAATTGGTGTTGGGGTTTGTGGGGAAACTGAGTTCAGATCATGGCCATCCCAAATGCTTTCTTCCTAATAGAATTCCCCACAAATTCAGAGAAATGGGAAGTGCTTAATGGAGGGTCGTACTTCCTAGACGGGGCTGGTATGCATCTGGTGTATTGGTACTCTATCTTTGACCCCTAGAAGCACAAATTTGGGGAAGGACCGGTTTGGATCCGACTGTACAATCTCCTGGCAGAATACTGGTTGGAAGATTTTCTCAAGGAGCTTGGGAAGAGGTTGGGCCCTCTAATTTCAATTAACAAAATGGCAATAGATAGATCCCAGGGTGCCTATGCCAGAATTTGCATAGGTATGAAACCACATCAACCCCTACCACAAGAGATTGAGATTTTTGCAGAAGGAAGATCTTGGACACAAATGCTTCTAAGAGAAGATCAAATAAAGTTATGCTCAACATGTAGATCAAGAGAACATGAGGATTTGGAATGCAAGTTTTGGATAAAGCCAGATAAAGCAGACATGTACAATTGGAGTCCTTTGCATGAGGGAGAGAAGTCAAAGGGCCAGGAGGCAAAAGGCCCTACTCAGGTCACCTTGCAAAAGAACAAAAACCCAGCAGAAGAGGATCTGTTGAAAGACATACTAGCGGATAAAAAAGGAACTAATCCAAAAAGGCAAATCACCAACCTCAAATCAACAGAAATTTGTGGCTTGACAGAGTCCTAGGAAATAGTAACATTCAACCCATGGATTTTGGAGGAGAAGGTGAGTGGATCTCTGGATAAAGTAGGAAAATAGGAAGAACCATTGAAGGAGGCAAGATAAGGTTCCCAGCAAGGGAATCCAGGAGAAGAGGCAAACATCACAACTCTAGAAGGACTGCTAGAGATTGGGAGTGAGGATCAGATAGAGAACCCCGATGGAGTGGAGGAGAGTGAGGAAGATTTAGACTTTGAAGAGGAAGGTGGATTGGGAGACAGAGGAAATAATACTGGAAGAAAGGATACTGGAGCAAACCCAATCAAAGCGCCAAAAACCAAACATCAAGAAGACTGGCAAAAGGGGCCCAAAAACAAACTGAGCAAAACTAGAAATTGCCACTAAAGCAGCAGGACAAATGAAACTCAGATCAGGGAAGGATGTATTCCTTCCCCAAGACCAATGAGGCTAATCACATGGAATTTTAGGGGCATAAATGACCCTAACAAGTGGCGTTTGGTCAAATGCCAAATTGACCAATCTAAAGCAGACATAATTCTCCTATAGGAAACAAAATTGGGAAAGGAGGAAAGTGATGGGAGATTGAAGTGCTAGAGACAATGGAAGAGGCACTTATGTGAAGCTGAAGGGGCTTCAGGAGGATTAGGAGTTATTTGGAACCCACTCACAATTGAAGGGGATATAGTGGAGGCAAATAGAAGATGGGCAATTCTGAAATGTAGGCTGCTGCAAAAGAATGAGAAATTCTTCTTAATAAATGTGTATGGACCGGTAGCGACATTGGAGAAGAGATTATTATGGTAGCAAATCTTTGACAAACTAACAATCCTCGATGGAGAAAAAGGCATTATAGCAGGGGACTTTAATGCAACTATAAGCAATGAGGAAAAGAGGGGTGGCCTGCTCAGAATAACGAATGTGTAACAAGACTTTCAGAATTTTATAGACAACAACCAACTCAAAGATGTGCAAACGAAAAATGGAATTTTGACTTGGACAAATAGGCGAGAAGGTTTCACAAACATATCAAAGAGGCTAGACAGATTCCTATTGGCTGGGGATTGGGAAGATCAAGCCAACATAATAGAAGCAGTCATTTTTCCGTTCACAGGATCAGACACCTATCTAGTCCAATTGACAACTTTTTCAGGAGATCCCCCCAAGGGTAACCCCTTCAAATTTGAGAGCATGTGGCTGAGATAAAACTTTACCAAATCTGATGGCAGGGTGGTGGAAGGAAATCAAGATTGTTAACTAGTCCAAACTGTACACTCTGAGCAAGAAATTGAGTTTTGTTAAAGCCAAATTGAAGGAGTGGAATAGGACACACTTCAAGAACATTTTCCAGGAAAAGGAAAGAGTAGAATAGGAATTGGCCACCTTGAATGAGCACATAATCAGAAATGGAATGAGGATGGAATAATTTGAAGTAGAAAAGGCATTAAAAGAGGAATGGGCATAACTTCTAAAAAGAGAGGAAAGCTACTGGCGATAGAAATCCAGGGAGACTTGGTTAAAAGGAGACAGGAATACCAAGTTCTTCCACAAAACTGCAGTGGCTAATAGGAGTAGAAACAGAATAAATGAAATCAAAAGAATGGATGGAAGTCTGACTCAAACTACAGAGGAAGTAAATCAGGAGGTAGTGGCTTTCTTTGACTCTATTTTGAACAGAGATGCCCCAGTTTAGAGGGCAACAAGGGACAAAATTTTAGCCACAATACCCTTCCTCATCAATGATGACCAGAATTAGGCTCTCTTCAATCCAATAGACAAAGAGGAAGTGAGAACAACTACATTTCTTCTTAACCCTGACAAGGCACTGGGCCCTGATGGTTTCATGGCCTGTTTCTTTCAGAAATTTTGGGAGATAGTAGGAGATGATCTAGCTAATACAGCTGAGGAATTGAGGAAGAAGATGACTATGCTGAAATCAATCAATCACACCTCTTTGGCTTTGATCCCAAAGAAGAAGAACCCACAGGAAATGGGAGATTTCTGACCAATTGCACTTTGTAACACAGTGTACAAAATAGTAACCAAAATAATAGCTAATAGACTCAGGGTGGTTCTAGACTCAATCATATCGAAAGAGTAGACGAACTTTGCCCCAGGGAAATCCATTGTGGAGGGAATTGTTATAGCTCATGAAGCTATTCACTCAATCAAGAAAACTCGGGAGGCTAGCATGATTCTCAAGCTAGACATTCTAAAAGCATACAACCTAGTGGATAGACAATTTCTAATGGAGGTCCTAGAGAGATTTGGCATTAGCAGCAATTGGAGAGAGTGGGTCAACAGCTACATTTCAACTCCCAAATTCTCAATTCTGGTCAATGGTGTTGCACATGGTTTATTTGCTTCCTCAAGAGGTCTCAGACAGGGAGATCCATTATCCTCCTTCCTCTTCATCATCATGGAAAAAGCTTTAGGGAGGGGGATCAATACGCTTAGAAGAGAAGGAAAATGGAAGGGAGTCACTATCGTACAAGGGCTGGAGAATGTGACCCATCAGCAATTTTTTGATGATACTATTCTCTTTGGAGAGGCTTGCAGGAGGGAACCAAGAACTATCAAATCTTTCTTGGACGAATATTGCCTAGCCTCTGGTCAGAGTGTCAATTGGAGGAAGTCGAAGGTCTTTTTCCTTAATACCCAACCGAGTCTCCAAAGAGACTTGGCAAGGATTCTCAATCTGTGGCTAGCCAACTTTCTTGGGCATTATTTAGGGACTCCCATGTTTGCTGGAGTTAACAAAAAGAGCTACTGAGAAAATTTGGTGAATAGCTATAAAAACAAAATGGAAACCTGGATTGGCAAATGGTTTTCCTCTACAGGCAGACTTCTAATGGTGAAATCAGTACTTTTAGCCATTCCTGTTTACTCAATGGCATGCTTGAAGATCCCAAATTTGTAGAAGAAGAGATCTTGCGGACTTTTAGTAAATTTTTTTGGAGTGGGACAGGAGAATCAAAGAAACTCCCCCTGATAGCCTGGAACAAAGTCTGTACTACGAAAGAGGCTGGGGGTGAGGGATTAAGGCAGCTTGCAACAATGAATTTGGCCATGGGAGCCAAACTAGTATGGAACTTTTATGACAAAGGGAATCAGAAGTGGGTAAAGATTCTCATAAGGAAATACCTAGATTTGGATGAAGACACTATAATAGATTGATTGTGGCGGATCCACCTAGGGGCTTGGCAATTTGGAATTACATAGTGGAATGCAAGGACATAATCTCTAGACATGTCACATGGGAGATCAGGAACGGTCAAAGAGCAACCTTTTGGAGTGATTCCTGGGGTGGTGGTGAAACGTTGGCCAACTACCCCAACCTTGCAGAAATAAGGGTTGAAACAACAAGAGCTTGGGGAAATAAGATATGTAACTATGGGAGAATCAAGATGCAAGATGGGGTGCCAACTTCGGAATGGAAATCTATGGATGAGATTGAGGCCCCCCTAGATTAGAAAAGAGAGCTTTCTAAGATCTTGAAGAACAAAGCCTTCGCCCCTTCTGATCAAATGAATACAGTCAAGTGGTGTGGCTTGACAACAGAGGCCTATAGGGTCAAATGCGGTTACAGAGTCAAGGAAGCTGCAATAAACAAACAAAATTTGCCTATAAAACTAATCTAGTATAGGAACAATCTTCCGAAAGCAGGGGTCCTTTCGTGGCTGGCATTACAAAAGAAGATCCTTACCCAAGACAGGATGGCAAAATTCAGCATAGCAGGGCCTGGGAGATGTGCTCTTTGTAAGAACAACAATGAGAGGGCCAATCACATCCTTCTCTCTTGTTCCTTTGCAACAGAATGTTGGCAGTTCTTTATGAAGAAACTAAACTTCCAAAGCCTGCTACCCCAAGACAGAAGTTTGGTTCAACATGTGGCTGGACATCCATCGTAGGGCAGTCTTTGGGAGTTTGTGGAACATCCTACCTTCCTCCCTCATTTTGGAAATCTGGAAAGAGCACAATAGGCGTATCTTCCAGGACAACGAGATGACCTCTGAGAACTTGTGTAAGAAAGTGACTGATCTGATTGAGGAATTAGTTAATGTAGCTGCCTGCAAGGGAACGAACAAAGACAAATTTTTCACAAGATGGGATAATGAAATCACTAAAGCCTTTCCTGGGATAAAAATTCCCAATCTGAGTGGGCAAGGGGAAGCAAATAGAAAGAAGAGACAAGAGGTTTCATGGGAGCCCCCAGAATCAGGATGGGTAAAGATGAATTTTGACGGTGCCTCGAAAGGCAATTCGGGACTGAGTGGAGCTGGTTATGTGGCTTGTGACGAGCATGGAAACATCTTGGGCAAAAAATCAATCAGTCTGGGAGAAGCCACAAATAATGTAGTAGAGTTCAAAGCAACACTCATAGGCCTTCAACTAGGAAATGAAATTGGACCAAGGCACATCCACCTGGAGGGAAACTCTCTTGTTGAAATCAATTCAATCAAGACCAATTCCACCCTGAACTAGAACCTAGGCCAATAGTTGTGCCCAATCAAATAGCTATTGGATGGGCTTGAGGACTTCAAAGTGAGCCATGTGTTCAGGGAGGGCATCTCCTTAGCGGATGAATTGGCAAAGGCAGCGGCAAATAATGTCGTTAGTTAACTTCCTTGCTGATGACATTGTGCATACTTTTAGGAGGGAGGAAGGCATCTTGGCATGCATGAGAATGATTTTAATTGTTATTGTTTGGTATGCAAGGCACTTGGCTTTAAGAGGTAGGTATGGGACCGGGCTGGCAAAAATTATATTCTGGGAATTAGCAAGATTTGGCTAGCTGGGATTCGTGCAGAAGGGGTGGCTATGTCAGTCTACTCATCATGAGGTTTTGGTCAAGGCCTATAAACTTGAAAGGATTAGCAACAAAATTTGCCTTTCTCTTCGTGTGTTCTAGGGAGCATCTGGTGCGACAAGCAATGGATACTCCACTTTGTCTTGAGTCTACAAAGCTTCAGATGGCGTTTCGTGGGGAGGTGAAAAATAAAAGGCTCAGAGGCATTCTTGTTTCGGATCACCCACTAGTCTTGTGGGCAGTCAAGAAGGTGCCAGGGGACGAGTTTCTCAAGGCCAACCACCAATACAGAGTGAACTCGGATGTCACCGCAATGTTCCTTACGATGCTGCTTTACATGCGAGTTGGTAAAGACAAGGCTAAGTTTCTTTGTCAAAGGCTCTTCTTGCATTCTCTACTGGGAGAGATTGATGCCACCCTCAACAATGTCGACACCAATCTCCTTGCTCCCTTGGCACAGAACTATTACATGTCAAAGGTGCGAGGTGTAGAGGTGCAAAAATACCTAGTTGTGTAGACTCTCAAGCCGAGTGAGCTGGAAAAGAGATGGGGAGAAATTGAAAGGAATATAAAATGTTTGGGCAAGATGGTGGGCTTAGAGCAAGTACCAGAGGAGGGTTGGGTTAGGCGGTTCATGGAAGAGGAAGGCTTGGCTTTGGATGGAGACACAGGAGACAACAAGCCTTGGGGACTAGTTGAAGGAGAAATTTGGGTGGAGTTCGATGACCGTACCCCGGAAGAAGTTGCAGATAGCCCGGCGCATCATGCTTACGAGGCTGAGTGTCCAGTGGTTGCCAAAGCTATGGCGGCCAAGAAAGTACGCGAAGAAGAAGAGAATTGATTGTGGGCTCTATGTGTCTTGTTGGGGTTCTATGTAGGTGTGTCTGTGTAGTGCATATGTTGTATCTTTTTCTATGTTTTATGTTTTGGGGCTTTTTGTACTTATTAGACCAAGGGTGGGAGTAGTATAGATCGTATGATAGCTTGAAAAGGTGTAATGGGGTAAGGGTGGCTATGTGACATCCGGGTCTTGGATGATCAATGCAATTTCTGATGTAAAGCTTTTTTGCAATTAATATAACGGGTGCTGCCCCTTAGCAGTTATTTAACTAAATAAATAAATATGGATATAGATATGTATGTATATATATTATAATTTCATATATTTAGTAGTTGTTTTTAAAAGATTTGAATTTCAAATATTTGGACTCTGCTAAGCTCCACGAAGTGGAGTTAGTGAGAAAATGGAATGCATTTAATGCATCTGTTAGTGGGAGTACTGCGAAGTCAAGTAAATTTTTTATTCCATCGAATGGTCATTAATGGCCACCACTTCAGTTTTTTATGGGAGTGATAGACAATTTAATTCAATGAAGAATCCAGAAGATGGAGGAGAAATTGCAGGGAATTGTGGGAAAAATGTAGCATAATGGAAAATAAGAGGATGTCAGGACAATAAGGAGAAGAAGAGAAGAGGAGTAGTTTGAACTCTCTACAACTCTAGTGAAGGAGATTTGTTTTAGTCATTGGTATGTTACAATTACCATTACTTTCATTTATGAGTTTCAAACTTTTCTATTCTCCTATAGATAAATCAATGTAGTGTGGGTAGTATTTTTAGTGTTTAAGAAGATTCTTTATGTGATTTTATGGAAGAGAAATTTTCACTATTTTTAGTATTCATTGATGACATGGGTTTTCGAAAGAAAAATCAGTTATGTGCATATGCTTTTATGCATGTGTTTAGTATTTATTTTGAAATTTTGAAAGACCTATGTAGGTCTGGAATTGAATTTATTATTCTATGAAATTATTCTTGTAAAACCCAATTGTTTGAGTTGAGATACCGACCTTGAGACCTTGTTCAGGCTTGCCTTAAACAGAGTATTCTTTAAATTCAATCTCAATTTCCTACAATTGACAACGGGTGTAATAATTGCCTTAACTATATCATTCATGTATCCATTATTATTGTTTATGGTCTTAAAATAGTGTTGTTGCAACTGTCAACAAGGGTTTCTTGTTTTAAAGATTTGTATTTACAGTGAGACTAGGTTTTTATTCTCTATCGACTGATATTGGGTCTATAAATTAGTGAGGGCTATTACTTAATAAACATGACTATTTCAGGTCAGTTTGTATCATATGTTAATGTTACTTCACTCTCGACCTCACTTAGGATAATATGATTGTTTTTGAGAGCTATTTTGACACAAATAATGGTTAACACAGTCATATGTAATGATGACTCATTGAGATTCACTGTATATGTTAACAATAGTTAACACATATATAAACATATTGTGTGACTCTTTATGATTCATTGTAATTGTTAACAATGGTTAACAAAGCATAAATATAATATGTGACTCTCCAAGAGTCACTACATTTGTTAACAACCGTTAACACAGTTTATATATACAGTTTGACTCATTGTGAGTTACTATAATTGTTAACAATGGTTAACATAGCTTTATATATTGATTCGCCTCATTGTGAGTCACTGTAATGGCTAATAATGGTTAACACACACACACACACACACATATATATATAATTCGACTCATGGTGAGTCACTGTGATTATCATCAAAGGTTAACACAACTTTTTGTATATGGTTTGATTCATTGTGAGTTATTATGTCTATTAATTTTGTTTAACATAACCATATATAGGCTAACATACAGATTATATCTTTATTTATTTATGTTGGTTTATATAAGATTTAAGAGATGTAAGTTTAGACAACAGTTTGGGTTACTCGAAAACCATTCTCCTCGTAACAAATTATTATTGAGATAGATATGTGATACAATTCTTATACATCAAAAGAAGAAAACTTGTTATTATGCCATATTGGTATTGGTTATTAAACCAAGAACTATTTCATTTATATTGTCATGTTTCATGAATTATTTGTGGAACTATAGTGAACAGAAGTTTACAATGTTCCTTGGAAAACAGTAATATATATAAGTCTATGATATGGAAATTGTTTATTTATATAGGGATATATATATATATATATATGAGGAATGCACATATATATACAAATGTAAATAAACCTCTACAACTCTTAAGAGAGGGCTACACTTGTATTAAAGAGACTCAGTTAGGCTCAAGATAGAGCAGAGTATGATTATGATTATGTAATTTTAATTATGCCTGCAATTCAAAAAAATTCAGAAAAATAGTAAGTAGAACAACAAAGGTATTCTAACTCTATATTTAGTTGGCAAAACTTTGTTGGTCAGTTTGATAGTTCGATCCAATTATTTGATGAAAAAGATATAAAACTTGAAGAGAGGGATAATTTCTTGTATTTGATTATTGAATTCATAAGTTTCTAATGCTATGACAAGATTGCCAGTTGGGCATAAAGCTGAGAATGCAAGATTTGCACAATAGAATTATTGGTAAATATCTATTTATCTTGTTTATCAAATATTCTACCCTTTACTTGACTAGTTGAAGTTGTAGATGGGATAAACTTACCAATTCACCTAGCCAAGCCTAGGATAGAAGCACAAGTGAAGAAAGTTGATATGCATGTAATTAAAGTTTATACTACTGAGTAAGTGTTTATGTGAAATAATGATAAACTATTAACTAGTTTGAGATAGAAGTGTGTGAACATACAACACACATCTCCGTTTAGGAATGTGTGTGATTTCTTAAATCTTTGGCCAAAGTAATGCAAAATCATTGCTTGCATTGTCAGTTCACAGTGTCTTTATTTTATTGCAAAACAGTTGGACTAAGTTATACTTAGCTAGAGGGATTCTAGAGTTGTATAACTAATTGTTTGTAAATTGACACAACACTAGTTCTCAGATGGCATGATGGATCTTATTGATTCTCTTAATCCACTTCTCTTGTGAAAGATATGGTCACTTCCAAATGGAAGGTGTGAGGGGGACCGAATGTCTTTGGTTGGAGGTAAAGCACTCGAGTGATGCTCTCCCTCTTGTAGTTGAAGAATGTCGAAGAATTAGTCATTCAGAGTAAATTCTATAATCGCAGCATCAAGATGGTGATGCAATCATGTAATATGTATTGTATGAATGTTAGTTAATTCATTCATTATATATGATTTGTAGAAATGGAAAAAATATTTATGATTCTCATTATTGTAAAATGATTTAATTTAGTACTTTATTTAATTAAAAAAATGTGTATGGTTTTGTGTTTGAAACTATTTTTTAGTATGATTAGATAGTGAGTAGGTGTTTGTTACAAAATGTACCAAGTGTAGACACCTAGAGTTGACCTTGTCGTCTATCTTAGTCATCTCCTGTCACCTTGTCCTTCCGTTTAGCTAATTAATTAAATAAATAAATTTTATTTATTTATTTATTTAATTTTATCCACTTTCCCCCTTTGTCCAATAATTAATTAAATAATTTTAGTTATTTAATTAATAATTTTCCCCCTCGCTTTTAATTTAGTACTTTATTTTATTAAAAAAATGTGTATGGTTTTGTGTCTGAAACTATTTTTTAGTATGATTAGATAGCGAGTAGGTGTTTCTTACAAAATGTACCAAGTGTAGACACCTAGAGTTGACCTTGTCGTCTATCTTAGTCGTCTCCTGTCACCTTGTCCTTCCGTTTAGCTAATTAATTAAATAAATAAATTTTATTTATTTATTTATTTAATTTTATCCATTTTCCCCCTTTGTCCAATAATTAATTAAATAATTTTAGTTATTTAATTAATTATTTTTCCCCTAGCTTTTAATTTAGTACTTTATTTTATTAAAAAAATGTGTATGGTTTTGTGTTTGAAACTATTTTTTAGTATGATTAGATAGCGAGTAGGTGTTTGTTACAAAATGTACCAAGTGTAGACACCTAGAGTTGACCTTGTCGTCTATCTTAGTCGTCTCTTATCACCTTGTCCTTCTGTTTAGCTAATTAATTAAATAAATAAATTTTATTTATTTATTTATTTAATTTTATCCATTTTCCCCCTTTGTCCAATAATTAATTAAATAATTTTAGTTATTTAATTAATAATTTTCCCCCTAGCTTGCCTTATAATTAATTAATTTTATTATTTAATTAATTATTAGCTCCCACCTTCTCCCATAATTAATTATTATTTAATTAATTATATTTTCCCACTTATCCTCATCTTGGCACAAAAATATATTAATCCTAAGTCGGCCTTATGAGGATAGGTCTTATCCTTCCCTTAAGTTGTCTCACTTAATCTTGTCCATCCATCACCTTTTAATCTTGTCCATCCATCCTTGATCCATGTCTCATTTGATCTTAGCCATTGATGCCTAATTTAGTCTTGGTCATTCATTCATTTGTCCTAGACCATATAAATTAGAGCATATCCTTCAAGTCATTTGCACCTAGAGATTTTCTACCTAGAGCACACCATGATTAAGGAGCTATTATCTACATATTTTGAGAGTAATGTTATGTTGCTACTGTGAGAAATCAACATTTATACATCAAATGTCATTATCAAAAATCAAGGGCAACAAGGACTACTTTGGTAATATTGTTTCATTTCATTTTGTTAGTTACTTACTCTTGATGTGATGTTGAATATGGAGTAAGTTCATTGATGCATTTGTTCCTTATTTGATTTTCATTTTCTGCATATACACCAAGTACATTCAAGAGACTGATGCAGGAGCATCCAGTGGTGTAAGGGCAATCTTGCATCACCCAAAAATATTTGTTGTTTTTCTTTATTTTTGTAGGTTTCCTTAGTTATGTTGGAGTTCATGTTGACACTTTAGTGGTTCAAGACTGTCCAAAGTTCAAAATGACTAAAAATAGTAACTTGCTATTTTTAGTAAGTTGGCCTATTTGGGTACGTATGGACCTAAAAATTTACCCCAAGAAGTGGAATTGTAAAAATAAGTAAATGGTGAAGAAATCATCTGAATATCATTTGTAGTTTGAAAGATATTAAACTTTTTGTCTTGAAAAATTGCTCCTGATGAACTTCAAATTTGAATTTGAGGCCCTTAGAAGCCTCATTGGGGTTCAAAAAGTGGACAAAATGATCTTTAAATTATTTTGTGCATCATAGAGCTCTTCATGAGCTTCCCAACACCTGGTTATGATTGTCAATTAGAAACTCAGTTCAAAAGTTATGGCCCCCAAAAGTTGTGTTACAAAATTTCAAAAACTTTAAAATTTCTAATTTCTAATTCCTTGGGCGGGAAAATGGATAGCTGGACTTGGTGCCCAAAAAGGGAAGTTACACTTTCTAGAACATTCGGGAAGGTAGTGGAGAAGTGGGTGGAATTCATTGGTGCCAAATAAAAAGGGGAAATGGAAAGGTTTCGAGGATAGTTCGATATGTGTGGTTGTGGCTCTGGATTGTAGAAATCTTTGATAGAGTGGGATTTTCTATTGTGAAATAGCCCATGTTGTTGTAGCATGTAATACTGGATTTTGTGCTCCATTTTATTGAGGCCAAGTATTCAAGAGGAGTTGAGCCTGGTTAGAATGACCACCATAGAATATGCGTACTAGTTTACCCTAAAGGTGGAAGAGAAGCTGAATAAAAGATTCAAAAGCAAGCAAAGAGGAAGAGGTCAAGGAAGAAGGAGTAGTGGAAGATCCTATGGAGGCCAAAATGAAGATAAAAAAAAAGTGAAGAAGCAGGCACCAGTCGAAATCAGAGAGGAGATAATGCATATCGCCCTCGTGACCAAAATAATGGTGAGCAAAGAGGAAGACTTGGGCAAGGACCTGGAAGAGGAGGTTTCAGAGGAACCTCTTTCCAATGTGGAGAAGAAGGACATCGAGCCTACGAGTATCCCCAACATCAAGGGAGGACAAATAGAAGACCTAAAGGTAATGCTTGAGTTGCACATGTAGATGAAAATGCACAGTTTGAGCATTCAGAAGATGTTGAAAGGGGAGAAACCCTAGTTATCAGAAGAACCTTGTTAAATGAGAAGAAAGAACCAGATCAAAGAAAGAGTTTATTCCACACACGGTGCAAGTGTGAAGGTAAGTGTTGCGATATTATTATTGATAGTAGAAGCACTGATAATCTTGTCTTCAAGGAGATGGTTAACAAGTTGAAGTTGACAAGGAGAAGACATCCACATCCATATCGGATTGCATGGTTGCAGAAGGACCATAGAGCTTTGGTCAAAGAGTCATGTTTAGTTAAGTTTTAAGATTGGAGACTACCATGATGAGGTGCTATGTGACATCATACCAATGGGTGCATGTCATATGCTATTGGGAAGGTCATGGTGGTATGATAGGTGTGTTGTTTATGATGGCCATGCAAGCACTTATTCCCTGACAAAGAATGGAGTTTGTCATAAGTTGAAGCCCTTGAAGGAGGTGGAAGGAAAGGTATGTAGTACTACCAAAAATTGTTTGGTAAATGGTAAGAAATTTTGGATGGTATGAAGTATGAGCATCATTGCTTTGCGTTGATTCCTAAGATCAGTCAGGAGAAATGTGAAGATGTACTAGCAGAAATCTTAGACCTATTGGAAGAATTCCAAGACATTGTCTCTGATAATGTACCAAAAGGTTTACCACAAGTGAGGAAGATAATTCACCAAATCGACTTCATACTAGGAGCTAGTTTGCTGAATAAGGTAGCTCGTAAAATGACTCATGTAGAGAATGAGGAGTTGAATAGGCAAGTTCAAAAGTTGTTGAAGAAAGGACTGACAAGGGAGAGCCTGAGTCCATGTGCGGTACGATACCTACAATACTAGCACTGAAGAAAGATGGAGAGTGGATAATGTGTATAGAATCCCAAGCCATCAATGAAATTACAATCAAGTATCAATTTCCATTTCCAAGGATGGATGATATTATGGATTGCTTGAGTGGAGCTAAGTACTTTACAAAGATTGATTTGAAGAGTGGATATCACCAGGTCTAAATTAGAGATGGAGATGAATGGAAGACGACCTTCAAGACTAAGGAGGGTCTGTATGAGTGGTTAGTCATGTCATTTGGGCTAACCAATGTACCAAGCACATTCATGCGACTCATGAACGAGGTATTGAAAGAGTTTTTGGGAAAGTTTGTTATTGTTTATTTAGATGACATTTTGATTTTTAATAAGACTTGGAAAGAGCATCTAATGCATATCAGAAGAGTTTTAGAGAAGTTGAGGGAGGAGAAGTTGTTGATTAATCTGAAGAAATGCAATTTTGCAAAGGAGTTGGTATACCTAGGATTTGTTGCCTCAACTGAGGGTTTTAAGATGGACCCGAAAAAAGTAAGGGCTATTGATGAATGGCCCATGCCAAGGAGTTCTTTAGAGATAAGATCTTTTCATGGTTTGGCAAGTTTTTATAGAAAATTTATTAGAAATTTTAGTAGCATTTGTGCACCCCTAACTGAGACAATGAGAGGGGATAGAAAGGAGTTTAAATGGACTACAAGAGTAGCCAAGAGTTTTGATACATTAAAGTAAAAAGTCACAGAGCAACTTGTTTTGGCACTTCCATATTTTCATGAAGTATTTAAGGCAGATTGTGATGCTAGTGGCAGTGCTATAGGAGTTGTTTTGAGTCAAGAAGATAAGTCCATTGCCTATTTTAGTGAGAAGCTTAATGATGCTAAGAAGAAGTATTATGTCTATGATCAAGAGTTTTATGCCATAGTTTAGGCTTTGAAGAAATGAAGACATTATTTGTTTCCAAAAGAGTTTGTTTTGTATATTGATCATTAGGCTTTACAATATCTTAATAGTCAAGGGAAGTTGAATCGAAGGCACTTAAAATGGGTTGAGTTTTTGCAGAGTTATACTTTTGTTTTGAAGCATAGGAGTGGAAAATCAAACAGAGTTGCAGATGCATTAAGTAGAAGGTAAGATTTGTTGACAGAGATGAAGATAGAGGTTGTTGGGTTTAATGAACTCAAAAGTTTGTATCCTAAATATCCACATTTTGCAGAGGCTTGGAAAACTTGTTTGGAACATTACTTTGGATAGAACAAGGTGGTTGGATTTCATGATCCAAGATGGTATGTTGTTCAGAGGAAGTCAGTTGTGCATTTCGAGGAGTTCTATGAGAGAATCTGATCAAGAAGCATAGTGGACGATTGACAATACATTTTGGTCGAGATAAGACCATTTCTCTTGTTAACTTGAGAATTACTACTGGTCATAGTTGTACCAGGATGTGAAGAAATTTGTGCAAAGCTACAACATATGTCAGATGGCCAAAGGGTTGATGAAGGTAAATTGGCATTGATGTCTAAAAGGTATTGAGGGTGTTGAGTTAGTGTGCATCTTCACAAGGTGATGGAGTTTATTATCTTGCTAACATGTGTTGATCTCATAGCTCAAAGTGTTCATGAGATGTTGATGCAAAGTTAGTTGATTGGATCATGTGTCAGGATGTGCTCATCATCATACATTATGCTTTCAAGATTTGCCTCAAGACAAGGTTGTTGGTGATATGTTGTTGTTGATGTGCCTCAAGGTTGTAACAGATTGATTGCTTCAGAGTTATGTTGGTGGTTTCTTGGTTTTCAGTTGGTTTTTATGTTTTATTTCATATTGTCATTAGGAGTTGGATAATGTCATCATATCATCATTGTTGTTGATAGTAACAGAGGTAATCTGAGGATAATTAATGATGTGTGCTACCTATTTGAAGATGGTGTTGATATTCTTGGATTGGTTACTTCAAGGTATGAGGTGATATACTTCAAGGTATGGGAAGATCAGTTGGAAGTTGGAGTTAAGTTTGTTAGATGAAGATGTCTTCTCTTGTCTTCTCTTCATTATGCTATTATACCATGATTGATCATGTCATGATCTTTGAAGTTGATCACCTTTCATGATTTAGTGTTTGCTTATACATGACGAAAAGGTTGTTTTCAAATTGAAGATGGTAAAAGTCATTGACAATTATCTATGTTTTGTATCGTGCAAAAGTTGTGAAAAGAAGTAGTCTTTTTTGTGAAATTAAGATAAGGGATGTAAATTAGAATTTAAATATTCTAAATTCTAAATAAGACTAAATCCCTAATCTTCATTATGTGTTGCTTGTCTTCTTTGAGAGTGCACTTTTGTTATTATTGAATGTTGACCTTTAGTTGTAGGTAACTTCACTTAAACTTACCTAGTGGAGGGCACTTTAATCATACATTGACTGGCCCTTACTATTTCTCTTACCGAATGTCTTGGTCGTCAGTCATCAAAAAGTAAGACTATGTTTTAAATGTGTGATGGGCTCCTTTATGTCATATGTTTATGGCATTAAAAAAAAGAGTTTTATATTCATTTAGCATTGAAAGTCAAAAAGCCATTTGAGCACGAATTTGGAAGAAAGCAATAAAACATAGTCTTAAACAATAAAAAAGCAATAAAAGTTTTTTAAGACTATTTTTAGTCTTTTTTAAAAAGGAGATCATTTTTTTCTATTTAAACTCTTCCTTGTGGATATTGAAGAGATATTTGAGGAGTTTTTTTGAAAAGACTTAAATAAAGATTTAATTGGTTTTTATATGGTGGAGTCTTTTTTATAGGAATGATTTATGGTGACTTGATTTCTAAAAGATTTGTTTCTATTTTTATACTCCACTATTTGAAGGCTTTAAAAAGAAGTTTTTTTTGGAGAGATATATTTTTTAAGGAGAAAGTTTTTATGGAAGATGAGCAGATGATTTTATTTTGCAGATTGAAAGTTTTTTTTTAAGAAGATTTTTTTTCATGGATGCAAATGATAGATATTATTTTCATCAGGGCAAGCCTTTTGATCATGGAAGTTTTTAGAGAAGAAATTATTTTTTTGTAGATGGATTGGTGTTTGAAGATTGAAATTTCATTGAAGATTTTTCATCTTATGAAGATATTTGTTGAGGGGAAATTGAAAAGTTTTTTTTGAAGTAAATATGCACAAATAATTATGAAGAGTTATATTCTTGCAGGAGAATGATGGAATTTGAAAGGTCTTTATTCAAATGAAGAGAAAGATAATATTTTCAAGGCAGATTTGTGCAAAAATAAATATGATTTCTAACTCTTATTTTTGCAGATTGAAGGTTTGTGGAAAATGGAATATGAAGAGATTTATTTGCAGCAAACTGAAGACATTATTTTTATATAGAATTATTTTATTTATGAAATTGAGTAGATGGAAAATTGAAGAAGTTTAATTGAAAGGTCATCTCATTTATAATGGTTTTGCAGATGCATTGTTTGTAAGAGTTGTTGTGCAGATCAATGAGGAAGATAATTTGATGATACAGTTGAAATAGATGTGAATAAATATGAAAAATTGAAGACAACTTGTATGACAGATTAAATCAAATCAAGTATGAAGACAATATGTAATTGTTATGCAGAGATAATCAGGTGAATTGTTCTGTAGAGATAATTAGGTGAATGAATTGTGAATTGATTGAACAAAGATAATGAGACTAGTATGCAGATTGGTTTGAGTGTGCTCAGAGATGGTAGGTCATGAATGGTGCAAATCATATTGAGAAGCAATCATGTCTTGCACATTATTTTGCTGAGGACAATTGAATTGGTCAGTGAGACCTTCCTATGCCAGTGAGGCTTGTGGTCAGTGAGACCTTCCTATGCTAGTGAGGCTTATGGTTAGTGAGACCTTCTTATGCCAGTGAGGCTTGTGGTCAGTGAGACCTTATATTTGTCAGTGAGACATATATCAACCAGTGAATCCTTGTAAAGAAGTTTTTCAAAGTTAAGACAGTGAGGCAGTTCATGAGTGGTTTTTCTACCCCTAGAGGGTTTTCCACTCCTAATTCTTTGTGTCCTTGTTTCATAAATTGTGTGTTGTTGATTGTATTTCAAGTCTAAACATTCAATGTTTATTTTCTTAATGCAAAATATGACAATTGATTGTTAACATGTTCTCCCTCAATTTTGATAATTTTTTGATTGTATGGTTTTACACAACACGGATTCATCCCCCCCCCTCTCAGTGTTGTCCTGGACTCCAACAAGGGGTATGTCAGAATACGGGGTTGTATCAGCCATTACCTGTACCAGAGAGATTATGGGAAGACATCAGCATGGATTTTGTTCTTGGTTTTCCAAGAATGCAGAGAGGAAATGACTCCATGAATTATTTTTTAGAAAGGTGGTAAGACTACATGGTCTACCAAAAAGCATAGTTTCAAATCGAGATACCAAGTTTGTTGGGTATTTCTAAAGGACTTTATGGAAGAAGTTGAAGATTGATTTGAAGTTCAGTTCTGCACATCATCCACGGACTGATGGATAGACAGAGGTGGTGAATAGGAGTTTAGGCAACCTTTTGAGATGCTTCGTAGGAGATAATCTGAAGGGATGGGATTTGATGTTCCCACGGTGGAGTTCACATACAATAATTCTGTCAACAGAAGTACTGTAAATCTTCATTCCAAATTGTATATGGTAGTAGTCCAAGAAATGCTTCTGAGTTGAGTAAAATGGATAGAGGAGAGAATAGCAGTGCCGAGGCTGAAGACTTTGCAGAGCATCTAAAGAACTTGCATGAGGTAAGAAAGCATATCAATAAGATGAATTCACAATACAAGGCTAAGGCAGATCAAAAGAGAAGATTTAAGGAGTTCAAGGTTGGAGATGAAGTTATGGTTCACCTGAGGAAGGAAAGGTATGTTGTGGAAAGATATAATAAGTTAAAGATGAAAACATTTGGACCATGTAGGATCCTGAAGAAGCATGATTCAGGAAATGCATATGAAGTAGAGCTGCCAAGATTTCCCCTGTGTTCAACATTGTTGATTTAACAGAGTATCATGAAGGTGGCATAAAGGATGGACCAATAGAAGAACAATGGAGTATCTTGGCATCTAATTCAAAGGAGGAAATAGAAGAAATCTTGGATAGCCATGTGGGAAGAAGTACCCAGAACAGGCAATATGAAGAATATCTGGTTAAGTGTAAAGGAAGGCCTGATGAAGATTCTTCTTGGTTGTCTAAGGCAAAGGTTGACTGTCTTGGTTTTCCTCAAACACCTAAGATGTGACAAAGTCACTTCTACAATTACCCTGGGTGTCTGATGCAGGAGCATCCAGTGGTGTAAGGGGAATCTTGCATCACCCAATAATACTTGAAGTTGTTTGTCTTTATTTTTGTAGGTTTCCTTAGTTATGTTGGAGTCCATGTTGACACTTCAATGGTTCACGACTATCCGAAGTCTAGAACGACTAAAAATAGTAACCTGTTATTTTTAGTAAGTTGCCTATTTGGGTACGTATGGACCTGAAAATTTACCCCAAGAAGGGGAATTGTAAAAATAAGCAAATGGTGAAGAAATCATCTGAATATCATTTATAGTTTGAAAGATATTAAAGTTTTCGTCTTGAAAAATTGCTCTTGATGAACTTCAAATTTGAATTTGAGGCCCTTAGAAGCCTCATTGGGGTTTGAAAAGTGGACAAAATGATCTTTAGATATTTTGTGTGTCATAGAGCTCTTCACGAGCTTTCCAACATCTTGTTATGATTCTCAATCGGACGTCTGGTTCAAAATTTATGGCCCCCAAAAGTTGTGTTACAAAATTTCCAAAACTTCAAAATTTCAAATTTCCAATTCCTTGGGCAGGAAAATGGACAGCTAGACTTGGCACCCAAAAAGGGGAGTTATACTTTCTAGAACATTCAGGAAGGCAGTGGAGAAGTGGCTGGAAGTCGTTGATGCCAAATAAAAAGGGGAAATGGAAAGTTTTAGAGGATAGTTCGATATGTGCGATTTTGGCTTCGAATTGTAGAAATCTCTGATAGAGTAGGATTTTCTCTGTTGTGAAACAACTCGTGTTGTAGCATGTAATATTGGATTTTGTGCTCCATTTTATTGAAGAAATAAAAGTTGCTTGATTTCATTCCTCACATTTTTTGTAAGAATCTCTGTTGTTGTTTTGTATGTGAGTGTTGGGTGGAGAAGCCCTTCATCATAGACTCATCAATGAAGTGTTGAAATTGTATCTTGGTAAGTTTTTCATTGTTATTTAGATGACATTCTAAGTTTTAATAAAACAAAAGAATAAAAATTAATGCATCTAAGACAAGTATTGCAAAGATTCAAAGAGAAGTTAATAAATATGAAAAAATGTATTTTTTGAAGACCAAGTTAGTGTATTTGGGCTTTGTCTTCAGGGTGAAAGTTCAAAATTGTCACACTTCAGGCCAACTTATCAATAGAAATGAATTTAAGCATTTGTAATTGAAAGTCAATTTTGGTGAAACATATGTTATAGTTGGATTCATTCTAACTAAATTAGATCTAAGACAACTTTTTTCCAACTAGAAGTGTCCATTAAATGTGTGTAGCATCACTTTGGGGCTAATTTATCAAAAAAATAAAATTATTCGAAAAATTTGATGTTTTAACAACTACTACTCATGTAAAAAATTCTTTTTTTTAGTCTAAAAATACCCTTTTGTAAATCTATAAGTGTAATTTGTACAAGTATATTTTTTTACTATTTCAATTAGTGTTTATAGTTTCTTTTTTATTTTTACTAAAAGTAGGTCATTAGCGCCAAAATATAATATTGATTGTCCTCTCAAAAAAATACTAAAGTTTATTGAAAAAAATTGAAAAAAAAAATGATGCACTAGAGGAGAAATTCAATGTCGAAATGATACATCTTTTTTCCAATTTTAGATAAATAGTTAAGACAAAGTTATGTCCCATTGAAATAGTTGTGTTTTCATTAAACGTAACTTCCAAGATTTATTTAAAAAATATTTATAGTTATCAAAATAAGGAAAACATTAATCCATGAACTAAAGTTTCAAATTATAAATACCCAAAAAATGAAGCCAAAAAAATAAAATTCACTATTTAAAGAGTGACGTCCCACTTAACCTTATCTTTTAGCATTTTATCAACAACTAAATTATAGTGTCAATTTTTTAAAAAATTATATTCAAATAATTTTTTTCATTTTTAAAAAATAAAAACATAAAATACACTAAAAAATCTACATTATATTAGTTTACATAATTTCAAAATTCAAAACATATATGTCACTTTGTAGGGATTCAAGTTAAAAAGCTAGATCAGTGTTGGCCATTTCCTTAATAAAAATGGGACACAACTTTGAACTTTCACCCTCCAATAATCTAAAAATTAGGTCTTGACCATAATTGAAATGTCATTTTTTCTCTATTTCAATCAAGCAAAACTAGTCAAGGAGTCTATGTGGATAAGTCACTTTTCATCAATTTTGACACATGGAAGACTTGTACATAAGATGTTGAAGACTTAGGTTGATCTAGACCATTAAGAAGAAGACAAGACTTGCATGCAGATTTGTAAACTTGATATTTTTCTACTTTTAGCGAGTTCGCCACTTACACAAGCAACAAACACATTAGCCATTTTGGCAAACTCATTTGCCTAGGAAAATTCATCCAAGGCAATGAACTATATCTTTGAGAATTGGTGAACTCATCACTATGTGTGCAAAAGGAGGAATTTGAAGGGTTTTGTCTGCTTGTTTCCACTTCCAAGCATTGTTTTGCATGTCTCATGGACACTTAATTAATTAAGCATGTTTTGATTCATACACACGAGTTGGTAGTCAGCCTTCTCTTTGTAAGGAAGACGTTATGCATTGGAAGACACCAGGGAACATCCATTATGAGTCGTCATGGCTAGAGCAAGGTTATGGAGCAAAACAATAGGTTGATGTACTTGAGAGCTCTTGTAACTACTTGTTGAGCCTTGTAGATCATGTTCAAACTTATTGTACATTGTATTGACCATAATTGGTTGGTTACATAGTGGAGGTGAGGTTGAAACTACCCCTCAAATAGATTTTTCTCTATTCTTAGTGTTTCTCCAAGCCAAAATTATCATCTTAGTTGTTGTCATGGTTTTTTCATTATTGTTTTGATGTCTCCTTTGGTTCTTGATGATGTTTAGATGTAACTATATGACTACCCCATAGATTGAGGACTATTAACCCCCTCTTTTTCTTGTTTAGTGATTGTTTTGAGTGATAAATTTAATAGAATCCATTTTCTATAGGTCACTTGGCCTCAAGTTGTCCTCACTCTCGCCGCAAGAGTGAGGCAACTTGGTGGAAGAATGCACTCATGGATCACCTGACTGTTAATGATTCTTTGAATGGTGGCTCCTCTCAGGGAGATGACTCTTCCCAGGATACCTTGCCTGTTCCCCTTACAGCACTCGAAGGTGTGGTGGTGGATATGGCTACTAATTTGTCCGATCATAATGTGGCCCCTATGTAGGCACCTTCTTCGGCTCCTATTTGTGGCTAGGCTTCTTCTTTGACTTTTCCAATCACTCATTCGGCAAGGCCTGCTTCTAGTTTTGTCTCATTGTGTGTGCCTTCTTTGGCTGCAGCAACAAGGGAGGACCCCCCTCTCACCACGCTTTGAAGACTTTGACTCGGAGGTTTCATGGAATGTGTTTCAGCACAGAAAGAAAGGACTCCCCAAATCTGTATCAGATTTGCGCCCTCAGGCTAAGGGGGTTAGGTTTGTTTGTTCGAGATATGTTGTTGTTTAGATCCTCTGTTTGGTGTGTTTTGTATGTTGTTTGTTGTTCTACAACCTACTTTTGTTTTTCTGATGTCAGCGTGTGTCCTGTGCACTGTTTGGGTTGCCCTTTGGGCTTTTGTTTGCAGCTTGGTTGCTATTGTTCTGTTGTGTCTGCTTTGTTCTGCTTTGCCCTGGGGGCCTGGTTTGTAAAAAGGGTTCAGCCCCTTATAAGTTGCTTATCCTAATCAAAATCATTGATAGAATCCATAATTGTTGAGCTAATTAAGAGTATATTGATTAGTTTATGGATTAAATTGGTATCAAAGGTCTAAAACACCTATAGTTTGAATTTCATCACATTTTTAGTGGGTTTTGATAGTATGCCCACCACATGGTCTAGTGGAAGCAGAGATTTAAGAGAATTGGAGCCGAAAATTAGTACCTAGAGTTCGAATCAAGCACAAAGAAGGATGGCACATGATGGTGATAAGGATATGGATGAGATAAAGAAGAGATTTTGGAAGCTAGAAGTTGAAATTGTCATGATTTCTTGAGATATAGGAAAGATGGATTTGTCTGAGAGTATTATAATGGCCATAACTTAGAAATTGGGCATTCAAGAGACCCCGAATGAAGAAGAGTAGCCAAAGACCATGTATGAACATGATGAAACCTCAAATAGTGGCAACAACCTTCTATTTAAAGCTAAAGAAAAGATAGAGATTCAACCTTTCAATACAGAAGTAAATGCAAAGAAGTTAGATCAATGGGTCTCCCAAATGGAGGTCTACTTCAGCCTACACAATCTAAATCCTCAACCACAAATTTCTTTTTCCCATTTAAAGCTATCTAAACATGCCTTGACATGGTATGAAGCATAAGCAACTTCCTTGCACATGAGAAAAGCTTCTCCAATCTCAAAATGAAGATTTCAAGAGTTACCGAAGAAACAATTTTACCCAATATACTACTAAGAAGATAGAGGAATCCAATGGTGTTATAAATTTGAAACAGATGAATAACCCAAGAACTTTTTTAGAGAGATTCTAAGATACAAAAGTTGTAAATGCATGAACAAAAGAAAACTAGCAATTCCAAGAGATATGTAAATGTCAGGATGATAGAATAGCATTACGAGCTCAAAGAAGAAGCTACAAAAGATTGGCAAAATTTCCATACAAGATGCAAAATACAAGCTAAGTAGTAAGTTTATATAGACCAAGGAGAGGGTGGAGGTGGAAAAACCTACCAATAGGGAGAGACCCCCAAATAGTTTAAACATAGTAAATGTAACTCCCTCGTAGGATATTGACACATCAAATAACTCATTCACCTAATTAAACTCACTTTATTAACCTAAGCAAGCGTAATAAAAGTGTAGGAAAAACCTAGGAAATAGGAAAATAAAAACCTACACTAACAAATGGCACTTCTTTCGTCAACGACAAAGACAAAGTGTCCAAGACTACATGAGTGAACTCCATAAAAAGATGGTTCGTCTTGGTAGGGATGTGATGGATTGAGGTGTGCTATTGAAATACATTGGGGGCTTGTTTGTGCATCTTTATAGAGTTGTCTTAATGGCTAAACCTCAAAATCTTGATGAGGTAGTGTGCATGCCCATTATTTAGAGATGGATGAAAAGAAATGTAGCTAAACTAAGGATAAGTAGTAGTGTAAAAAGGAAGGGTAGCAAGGTAAAGATTCCAACAAGGATAAGAACAAGTGGATGGGTGGGAGATTCTAACACCACTGTGAAGAATGGCGACAAAGGCAAAGAGAAACAATTTTGTAAACATTGTGACAAGGAGGGTAATATTGAAGAGTCTTGTTGGAAGTTGCTCTTAGAGTTGCATCCCTTTAAGAAGTTCAAGAAGAACAAAAATGTTGCTACTACTCATACGATGAAGGACATTGAGTTTTCTTCAAATATAGATGATAGAATATCTTGTACAACTACATGGAAATATGCTAACATGATTTAAGATGATGCTCAAGATGAGGATGAATCTACCAAATTATTCATGTCAAGGTAGAATTGAACAGTATGAAAGTAGATGCCCTTTTTGATACTTGTTCTCGAGAGAATTTGAATTCTCAAAATATAGTACAAGAGCTTGGGTTATAAGAGAATAAGCATCCAAAACCTTATTCCTTGGGTTGGCTAAAATAAGGCCTTGAAAACTCTTTCAAAACATAGCATACAATCAAATTTGCATACTTAATAGAATTCAAGGATGAGGTAACCATAGATGTCATTCCATTGGATGTTTGCAGGATAGTTCTTAGTAGTCCTTATCTCTATGAGTGTGATGCAATCTTCTATAGGAGATTGAATAAGTACCAGTTAATTAAGAAGCTTTATGTCGGTGCAAGCAATTAAAAAGTGGAAGCATTATTTGTTAGGCAAGGATTACACACCATCAACCACTCCAATATCTACAAGCTCAAACGAAGCTTCAACAAGTACAAGTGGATGGACTTCCTACAAAAAATTCCACTTGGTTATCAAATATAAAAAAAGGTATAACAAATAAACTTGTTAATTTATTGTCAAGGCGATCGTTATTATTGACTATTTCTACTTTGTCTTGTCTTGAGCCTTTTGTAAAGGAGGTTTGTTCATGAGCATCACAAAGGTTTTGGAGAGTTGTATCAAGATCTAAATGCAATCAATAAGTGCAATTGTTGTGTGTTTCAAAAGAGATGATATTAGTATTTTTGAGAGAAGTTCATACTCCAAAGATAGCTAGTGATTTTGGAGTTACAAAAATAGTTTCAAACTTGCAATGGTATGTTCATTGGCCTTATATATAAAGTGATGTAGCGAAATTTGTTTGAAGTTGCAAACTATGTAGGATAAGCAAGCCTAACAATTGGAAACTAATATTTTAGCAACCATTTCCAATTCCATCACACCCATGGAAGGTAGTTTCGATGGATTTTGTAGGTGGTTTGCCCATGACACAAAAAGGGCATGACTATCTATTTGTTGTGGTTGACAATTTTAGCAAAATGTCTGTCTTAATCCTAGACAAGAAGACTCTAATGGGTAAGGATGCAGCTAAACTTTTCTTTTTCAATGTGTTTGGATTCACTTTAGTTTGTCTCAAAGAATTATTCCAGACTAGGATTCCAGGTTTCTTGGAAAGTTTTGGTGTACTTTATGAGGTAAAATGGATACCCAATTGAAAAGAAGCATAGTTTTCCATCCATAAATGGATAGACAAACTACAGTAGTTAATAGAACATTGGTTCAATTTCTCTATAGATTTAACATGAAGCATTCGAAGACTTGGGATGAGAGTCTTGCATACATACAATATTCCTCCTTGACCTAACAATACATTCTTCAACAAATCTTTTGTCATTTGAGACATGTTATAGCTTTCTATCTCCTAGCCTACTATGCATCGTTGTGGGACAATCATATGAGAAGGGAAAAATGTTTTGACTCAAAGGTTGATAAGGCTGAAAATTTTATTGAACACATCAAACAAGCATAACCCCAAGTGCAAGAAAAGCTTAAAGATAGCCAAGAGAAGTTCAAATGAAGGCATGATCATCGAACATAAGTTTATGATGGGTGATAAGGTTTGGTTGTATTTGAGCAAGGACATGCTTGAAGGAGCAACACAAAAGATGAAACCATTGAGGTAGGGCCTCTTTTTTAGTTCTGGAACAAATCAGTAAAATGTCTTTTGGCTTGATTTGCCTCCATGCATTAAAGTGTATTCGATGATCAATGTATAGAACTTGAAATTGTTTGAGCCTTTGATGTTGGATGAAGAAGAAGAGATGGTTTTGCCATCCATGTCCAAGATCTCAATCTAAGCCCATTAGAAGAGCTTGAACAAAACGTTTGACAGAAGAAAGAAAGGTAAACATGCAAGGATATGAAACATGGTGGGTTTGGTTGAAAGGGCAACTCCCAACCAATGCAAATTAGTACCCTAAAGAGGATGTTCAAAAGAAATTTCCACATCGTTTGAGTCCCTAAGCTTTTTGGGACCAAAAGCCCCCTAAAATCGGGTCTTAGCTACCATCAAAAGGCCATCTTTTTGGACAAGGACTCCCTTCTGGTGGATAAGTCAACTTTCATTGATTTGAACACATTGAGGACTTGTATGCAAGGTTGTTAAAGGCTCAAGGCCATCTAGAGTATCCTAGGGAGGAAGACAGACTTGCGTGTAAATCTTAAAAACTTGATATTTGTTAATTTTGGCGAGTTTGCCACTTACACATGATGAATAGAAAAAATGTCCCAGTGAACACAAGCGAACACATTAGTTACCATGATAAATAGACATTCACCCCCAACACACGTCTAAAGCAACAAATTATATCTTTGAGAACTAGCAAACTCGTCACCGTGCATGCAAAAAGAGGAATTTGAAGAGTTTTGTTTGGTCATTTCCACTTCCAAGCATTGTTTTGCATGCCTCTAGCCATGGGGAATGTGTGGACACTTATTTAAGCATGTTTTGATGCCTACACACAAGTTAGCACTCAATTTTCTCATTGGAAGCAAGAGGTTGCATATTGGAAGACACTATTGGAGCACATTTTTGAAGCAAAACTTGAGAGTTCTTGTAACTTGTTGTTGAGCCTCATAAGTCATGTTCAAACATTTTGTACATTGTATTGATTGTCTTGGTTGGTTACATAATGGAGGTGAGGTGTGTTTACTGCCTATCGACTCTAAATAAATTACACAAAGCAAACAGAATATATATGAATTGAGAATAAAATAACATCATAACAATATACTCATTGCAATTGCACAGTAGAACTCATAAATGTATTAATTCAGAACTTGCAAATACAATCACATCAAAACTGAACTGTCCTCGATACAATATTATGAAAAGTATATAAAATAAGTAGACATTTGCTTAGATGGCCAACCGTTGCAAACGACTACAACTATTGGGAGATAATGACTCACTGATCACAACCAATCATAACAAAATATAACAAGTATAATATGCTGCTAACATTATCCCCCCAAAAAAGTGTAGTCATCTTCCAGATGACTAGGATACAAAAAATCTCAAATACCCTTAAGCTAGATTACTATGAAGTAGGTGGAGGGGAAGTGGACGTCCCTGGAGGAGTAGATGTTGATGGGGCTGTTGTTGATGGCACTGATGTTGAAGTATGTTGTTGCTAGAAGACCAACTGGCGCAGCCGATAAACCCCTTCAGTACATTGTTGAAGATGGTGAGCTACTATGACTTCTCTTTCCCTCATCACCCTTACCATATGAACTACCTTCTCCAGCTGCTTTTTAGTTCTCTCATATGTCACCTGAAGGTCTGCCAACTGTTGTTCAGTATTCGCATGGGTACTCACCAGATCACTCAACTCCTTTTATGTCAGCTCATGAGTGTGTAGGAGGTATTTGAATTCTTTCTCCTTGGCTGCAAGCTCTCTAGCTCTCTCCTCCAAAGTCGACTCCTATGCAGCTACCTTCTTTTTCTCCAACTCTGTCAACTTGGCTTGTTGAGCAAGCTATCTCTAGAACTGGACAGTTTGCTCATCTGTGGCCTCTCAAAGTTTCTTGCAAACTTGAGCCGCTTCTTCAATTTTCTCAGTGACTTCAACATGTTTCTCTAGTTCTTCCTCCCGCTAATAAAAAGTGCTCTGAAATGATCCTCAATTGTATATAGTGTTGCGAGCACATACCCATCCCTACCTCTATATCTAGGAATAATCCTATCTGGCCTCCAAGCAACCTGCATCTCATGTGTGTTGATGCTCGACCACCCCCTAGCCCTGAAATGACATGCAAACTAGGGAGTTCATAACAAAGTGTTATATCCTTCATGCCTCCTGTAGAACCAAAGGGGGATGTCGATTATCGAGTCATCTAGCAATATTAGCTACTTGATGGATAATTGCCCCGATGGGTTCGAGATCATGTACATATCTTAGAATAGTACCAAGTGGATCCTCCTCGTCAGGTCAGAATATCTGGAAAGTCATGTCCACGGGTCTCTCAGAACTCATAGAAGCATCCTCTACTGCAGAATCACTCTCTATCATGACTGGCCCTAGTGTAGGGACTTGCTCAACTGAAGGACCCTCTAATGTCTATACCATGTCTACCCCCTAAGTAGTCGGTGGTGGAATAGTGACTGCGGGCTCCCTAGCCAGCTTTGGCAATTCCCGTGGAGGACTCACACGAGGGATGTTTGTAATGTGAAGAGGAGCTCGTAATAACTGATGCCAACTATTGACTTGTGTTGAATTATGTGGTGACCATCCAGTAGATGGAGTGATATCCCTAGCAGGAAGAGGAACTGGGTCATCACTCGGTAGTGTCACAATCTCTCGTCAAGGTACATGACTACCACTCGAGTGAGCACTCGGGTGAGCAGAAGTATCCTTCTGTGTTGGCACAACATCCAAAGGTACATGACTATCGCTCAGGTGAGCACTCAAGTGAGCAGAAGTATCTGTTTGTGCTGACACAACATCCAATGGAACCTCACTTGTTGGTACTACAATATTATCTAGTGAGGGAAGAGTCGCTGAGGCCAATGAAGTAGCCTCAATACAGTCATCTTCCTCTGCACTATGGGAAGCCTCAGAAGATATTGTTTGTGCTTTCCTCTTCCTACTGGTTTTAGAATCTTCCCCTTTTCCACCGTGCACTAGGGCCTGCAAATTTGTCCATCTAAAAATCGTAGGCCAAGTTGGGTCATACTCCTCATCAGGCTAAAATGGTCCTCCTGCCAGTGAAGGTACCTATGTGTAGATGGCATCGAGAAGGCAATGGTATGTTGTGTCATGTAGAAGAATTTATGCGTCATTTTCATGAACTTGTGTATCCTCTCAGATAATACTGCCGCCCAGTTATATAAAGTTCCCTTGCTAAGACCTACTGTATAATTGATCATCTAGAAGGGAATATCAAAGGAGCAGGCGGCTCCCGTCAACTTACCCCAAATTACATCCATTATACATCTCCACTCATCATTAGCTAGGTGGTCGTGACGCAACCCTCGTTGCCTATAACCTTCAACTGTGCCTTTTCCTTATCACTGAGATCACTTCTACAAATCTTTTCCAATATGGCTTCCCTGTAACTTGTTGATATTTTTTGTTTGCCAACCGTGAATCCTTGACAAGGGATACCCATAACCCTCTCAAAGTCCTCAGGTGTGAAAGTGATTTTTACCGGTGCATTCATGTAATAATGGTATGCTTGGTACCGGCATTATAGTTGAACACCATGCTTCTCATGAGGATTTCAAAATCTCTAAAATTAAAATAAGGCATTTGAATTACTTTGTCAATTTGAGCTTTCTGCAGAGCAACCTTGAGTAGATGGTAGGCAGCGTGATTTGTCCACCATGTCCTGCATTATGTTGTCATCAAACTTTGCCACTGCAATGATTATGTCGTATGTTTTTCTTTGCCTTTCCCTTTCTGTGATTGTTGCTTCTTTTGTACTGTAGTGTCTTCGACATGATGATTCTTCTTTGATTATTTTTCCAGCCATTATTCTTTCATGTAGCTTTCACCTTGTTGCACTTTGCTTTTCTCACTCACAAATGAAAATTATAATGCATGTTCTTGTACAGCTAGGGAGATAATTAGTTAGGGCGGTTAGGTTTTGATTGTCATGGACTTACACACCCCCAACATGTACGGCATGGATCAGAGGAATATTGCTACTTGTATGGTCAGGCGGTGTCGAGTGATTTGAAGCGTATGGCTTGAACTGAAACCACACTTTGTTGCTTCTCTTGAATTCATACGGTCTGCTGCACTCAGGTGATGAAGACACGCGTACAACAAAGTGAGGCAAGGTGATAATGGTTGCTAGAAGAGGAACCCATACAATCAACAAAGACAGGTCAAGAGCTAATGAATTCATATGGTGATGAAAAGTGTTTCTCTGAGAATTCATACAGTGTTGACCAAAAATCACTCATACGGCCTGAGACAAAAAAAAATGGTGTTGAGACAATAGAACCCATATGGAAATGGCTTGGCGATGTATAGAATACCTGAACTCCCTTCTCCTTGTATGGCAGTCTTTGCGATCTGGAGAGTTTTCTCAACTTGTACGGTAGTGGCTTTGTGAGTCTCGTACGACTTGGGCCTTTCTCTCTATCTCCGTACGGTGGCTAAGAACCCTTTAGGAGAAATCAAGTCGTATGGCGTGCGAGTGGATTCCTCTGAGACTTGTACGGTCTATTTGTCAGCTCTTACAGTAGCAAAATGATGCCAAGATTCTCATATGACGGCCTCTGTACACTATTCGTACGGCTTGCAGAACTCATCAAGTGCTCAATAATTTTACTCATATGGCGTTTGTAGAACAAGATCGTACGGATGGCAATGTAGAAGGACTGAGTCGTATAACTTGCATTTGATGGCAATGTAAAAAAAGATAAGTGCCTGACTAAGTCTTTTCTTCTACTCATACGACCTCTTTTCTATTTTTATCATACAGTCACGGTGAGAGGGGGGTCGTACGGCTAGGGTCGTATGACTCTCCTTTTAACCCCTTTTTTCACTTACTCTATTTTTTCCTATCGTTTCTTCATTTTCCAACTTACCAATTTGGCCATTTCCTAGTCTTGGAATCTCGTCCTGTCCCATCTTATTTTCTAATTTTCTCTCCTCATTTATTTTCTTATTTTCATCCTCTTCTAAGACTTGTATTTCCGTCATATGATGAAAAATGCAATCGACATATGTTTTCCAGAGACAATCATTTGCATAGCACTGGTCGACCTCTTCTAACTCGAAGATTTGATCAACTCACTATGATTAGCCCTTACAATTGATCAAGTTTAGTCCCCTTTGTTTCTTGAATCCATTGAATTGTTTTTTTGTGCTTGTTGATTGTCAGATGTCTAGTTTTGTATATTACTTTCCAAATTTGGCTTCTCGGAAGTGGTGCACTCTGTGGTGCCCCTTCTGGTAAGTTTCTCTCACTGTGTTTCCAAAGTTCATCATAGTAGGTGGAACTTTCTACAATAAACGTACTTTCTGCTAAATACCTTCTTTGCGGAGGGACCTTTTCTTATTTTGGTAGTAGGAATTAGAATTTATCTCGTACCTTATTGCATTCTTTGATCCATTCATCCCACGCGTCTTCTTTGGGACTTTGTCCTTCTTGATTTGCCCAAGGGTCAAAATTATTATCTTTGATTATACCCTCTCTCACACCTATGTAGGAATACAACTTCCAGTGGTGGTCCTTGATCTTCATTGATCGTGTTCTAGTGTGTACTTGGGAAAGCCACTTCGTCAATCTTTTCGTTTGCATCCATCTCCATAGGACGTTCTTCAACTCCCTCAAACCCAAACTTGCTTGGTTCATGTTTCAAAGTGTTACCAACTTCCTTCTTCATTTCACCTTTGTTTCTCCACTCCATGAAGTTTATAGATATTATTTCTTGTCTATGTTTATAACCTTTTAACTTTGACTCGTTTACTGCGTCTTTGATTGGAGTACCATCCAAATTATCAAGCTTTATAGATCCATTTCCCAGTATTTCCTGTACTCGAAACAATTCTAACCAATGCACTTTGAGCTTCCCAGGTTTGATCTATTTATGACCGTTATACTTCAACGCTAACTATCCTAGTCGGAAGTTCATTCTCCGGAGATGCTTATCATGCCAGTATTTCCATTGTTTCTGCATAACCTCCACCAACCATTGAGCTAGGATCTATCTTTCATCAAGTTTATTCAATTGAAATAATCTCTCTTTTAGGTTTTCTGTGTCGTTCAGTTGATTCTCTACAGCTATCCATAAACTGGCAACCAAGTATTATGTTGGTACTACGACTTCTTGGCCATACATCAATTGGAAGGGTGTATGCCCCATCATCACTTTGTAAGTTGTCTGGTAGGCCCATAGTACTGCTGGTAATTTTTCTTCCCAGTCTATCCCCTCAATGCCACATAACTTATGGATAACAGACACTAGTACTTTATTCATTGCTTTTGCTTGTCCATTTGCTCTTAGATAGTAGGGGCTCGACAGTGTGTGAAATATCTTAAACTCTGATGTCATAGGCTTTATTACGTGGTTGACGAAGTGCCCCCCACGGTCACTCATTAATTGGATTGGAATTGTGTACCTTGTGACTATATGTTCATATATGAACCTAGCAGTACTTAACGATGTGTTGTCCTCGCAAGCACTAGCTTCTGCCCATTTCGTAAGGTACTCGGTTGCCACTATTATGTATCAGCACCGATGCAATTGGCTAACTTTTAGCGGCCCTATAAAATCAAGTCCTCATCTCTCGAACTGCTCCTGGGGTTGCGAAGGTGACAGACATATAATCTCTCTTCAAGGGCTTCCCTACCCTTTGGCAAGTATCACATCCTATCACCCACTCTTGAGCATCTATGTGTAGTGTTGGCTACCATAGACTTGTCAACAAAACTTTTTTGGCCATGGCATCTGGTCCCATATAGCCAACCCTTCATGGGTTTCTTGTAATACTCCTCTCTCTTCACTCATCACACACCTTCGGAGTATGTGGTCGAGTCCCATTTTGTACAAGAGCCCATTTATTAGCTGAAATGTTTTACTTTTTAGAGCTAACTTTCTCCTTTCTCCTAGCGGCATGTCCCTAGGGAATGTTGAAGTAGACAGATACTCACCGATATCCTCATACCATGGTGGTAGAGCAGCAATCTAAAATAGGTGAGCATCTGGGAAATCCTCATTTACCCCTTCTGAGGGTTCTCCTGACTTAATCCGTGAGAGTTAATCAGCTATCACATGACTCTTCCTCGGTCGTACCACTATTGTGAAGGTGAACTCTTGGAGCAGGAGTAGCCATCTACTAATTCTTCATTGTATTATTGGCTTATTCACCAAATACATCAATGTCTGGTGGTCTACGAAGAAGGTGAAAGGTGTTGCCAATAGGTAGTGCCTAAACTTCTACACCGCATATACCATCGCTAACGCTTCCCTCTCCGTTGTACTGTAATTGCGTTATGCACTAGAGAGTAGTCGACTCATGAAAAATATTGGGTGATCAAGTCCTTGCGGCCCGACTTGTGCTAGTGTAGCTCCGATTACAAAATTAGAAGCATCCACATGCACATGAAATTCCTTGTTCCAGTTCGGGTAGGCGAGTATGGGCGAGCTAATCAGCCACGTCTTCAATTCATTAAAGGCTTTTTCTTGCTCATTGGACCAATTGAATGTTACTCCCTTCCTGGTAAGTATGTCGAACGTGTATGACACTTGTGCACAATTCTTTATAAATCACCAGTAATACCTGACATGGCCGAGGAAGGACTTTACACCCGTCACATCTCCTGGTGCCTCCATTTATACAATAACTCTTATTTTATCTAGATCCATTTTTAATCCTGCTTTACAAACTATGTCCAAGGAGTTTGCCCTGTGGCACCATGAATCGACACTTTTTGGGATTCAGGGCCAGCCTAGCTGATCTACAATGCTCCATGCATTCAGTGAGGGCTTTCAGATGTATTTGCTAGTCACTATAGATTGACCAATCATCAAGGAAGGCCTTAAAATTCCCCAATGACATCTTGTCAAAAATATGAAGGATGATCCTCTAGAAGATGGTTGGAGCATTGCACAGCCCAAACAGCATTCTGTTGTAGGCATATACTCCATCTTCGACCACAAACGTAGTCTTCAACTTGTCCTCTTTAGCTATGTTGATTTGGTTGTAGCCGAAGAAACCATCCATAAATGAGTAAATTTCATGTCCAGCCACTTCTTCTAGGATTGAATCTGTGAACGAGATTAGAAATGGGTCCTTGATAATTACTGCATTTAGGCACTTGAAATCCACACATGTCCTAATCTATCCCCCTTCCTTCTTGAGTGAAATGACAATTGGGGATACTCATTAACTCGTGTCCACTTTGAAGATTATGTCAGCTTCTAGCATCTTTTCTATTTCTTCTTGAACCTTTGCTACATAATTTTTATTCATCCTATAAGGTCTTTTTCTCACTGGTCTTGCTACTGGTATTAATGGTATTATATGAACACATAATTCTAGAGGTATCCCTTTCAAGTCCTTATAAGTCCAGGCGAACACATCTTTATATTCTATAAAGATCTTGAATGCGGCTGCCTTTAGTACTGGATCCCAGTCATCTGCCAAAATCACCTGAGGGTTGCTCTCTTCTCCCAGGTTTACTTTCCTCATCGAGGGTTCTTCATACATGATGACCTTCTCAGGTTTGTCAAATTTATGTGCTAGCATACTATCTATTTCAATATGTCCCTCTCTGTATTTTTCATATGCTACTGAAAAGGTATGAGTTATTCGTTGAGTATTATCTTCGTCAAGGTCGTGACCTGTCGACGAAGAATCTTTCTTGCCAAGTGTTTGAGCACTTGTCAGTCAAGAGTTGCTTATGTCGAGTGTTTTACTCGTCGGCTTAGAATCCTCTTCATCAAGTGTTTTATTCGTCAGCAATGTTTCACCCGTTGGCCCAAAGTTGCCGAGTGCTTCTCTAGTCGGTCGAGAGTTGCCAAGTGCTTCACTCGTCGATTGAGAACTCTCGCCAACTTCTCTTATTTGAATATGAAAAATTTCTAATCTTCCATCTACCAATGAAATAGTCCGCTGAATGAATTCATCTCATCTTCAAAACACTCTTGTAGTTTTAATATTCCTTCATCATTGGACTCCATAGGCCCTTTTTCTTCCCCGGTCGATGTCTCTCCTCAGTCTAAATTAGAATCTAATGTCATTTCTTCACTAATGGTTTGGGTTCTCAGGTCAATGACAAACTTTTTGCCTTTGTTTTCTATTGGCAATATGTTTTTCTTCTAGTTGCAGCCGGCCTTGGTGGCTATTAGCCACCCTCGGCCAAGTAATGCATCATAGGTTGCATTGTGTGTTGTAATGACTATAATAAAAATTGCTGAGTGTCGATCCTTACCTTTTGAGCCATTAGCACTCCCAGCGCTTTGATTCAATGCTAGTCGGCTCCCACCAACTGGAAATTTTGCGGCCACAAAGCGGGTTTCCCAAGACTTTTGTAAGTCTCCTCAGGTAGCACATTCACCCCAGAGCCCCCGTCGACTATAGTGCTCATCAGGTCCTCCAGATAATTTCCATACGCACCACAGCTGGTTTCTTTCCTAGATTAATTGCCAATAGCCTTGGATCGACGACTTGCTCGCCGCTTTGTGGTGGCTCTATTATAACATCTTCGTCATCCTTACTCTCAATTGGTTTTTCTTCCACCACATTGGATATTGTCATTCTCAATTGTGGCATACTTTGCAAGATATCGGTCATCCTTATTGGAATGGTGGTTTGCAATACCTGACTTGCAATATTTCTGTCGGAATCTGATCGAGTTGTTGTGCTTGCCTTTTTATTTGAATTCCTCTATTCCATCTCCATGGCGTATTCCACTTCCTTCCTTGCATCCCGAAGTCTCTCCTTGGTTCAGGGGTCTGGATAACTTGTCTTTTTTGCTTGTGCTCAGGTGACAGCAAAAACTTCATCTTCTTCGATGCCAATGAAATTGATAGTACCTTTTTGCTTCAGGCATTATCTTTGTGGTCACCGAGCCCACACCACTTGCACAGTGCATTCACTTTGTTCTAATTATTGCTCTGGCATTCCCTTGCAAAGTGCCCCCATTCACTATATTAACGACAATGAATCATCGGCCGTCCTTTTGCATCGTACTGTATGCGGCTTCTCCCCCCACTGTTATTAAATTGGTTATTTCCTCCTCTTTGGTTGTTCCGATACCTGCCTGGAGATGCATTCTGATTGTTTTGTTTCGGTAATGTAGTCAGTGGGGTAGATTATTTGCCCTGTGTGAAAAGCACTTCGGTGCTCATCATTTTCAGGTTATATGGGCATTCTTTTATAGAATGGCCCATTACTTGACACATATCACAGAACATCTTTTTGGGGCAGTTTGCTTTGACAGGACCTTCATTATTGCATTATGTGCACCAGAGTTCTTTGCTTTCCTTACTCCATCATTCTTATCATGTCTTTTCTGAGTGCCTACACCGTTTTAGATTCATTGTTGCTATCGTCCGAGCTTTCATCATCATCATCCCTCTTCTTCCCTCGAGTAGACATCTTATCTTCACTTTCGATGTCCATTGCCCAGTTATAGACCTTGACGTACAGCGACAATGGTACGATCTTCATTTTTTCCTAAGCAAGTGAATCAAACCCTCAATGAACCAGCATTTTTCAACCCGTCTGCAGGTTCCTTCTCCAATTTTACCAGAAGTTCTTTCAGCCTTCGATTATAGGCTCATACATTTTCGTGTTTTCCTTGTTTTGTATTGTAAATTTCAGCGACAATTTCATTATCATCCCTCGAAAGTTTGAATTCTTCCTGAAACTCCTTTAATGCATCCCAACTACTTTTCGAACCTGCCTCAAGTTCAATGTACCAGTCGATTGCTATACCCCTAAGGGTTGCTGGAAACGATCTTAGCCAATAGGACCTATCATTTTGTCCGTTGGCCACCCATATTGTTTCACAGGTTTTACAATGTCTAATTGGATCCTCCGATCCATTTCCGAGAAGCTTCGGTAGCTTCTGCCTCTCCATACTCGAACTGCCCAACAGAATCACCATCTTTCCTTGGCGCAAGTTTAATGTTTGGTTTCTGGTCATCAGAGAGTTTTGAGCCATACGCCCCAGTGTTGTCCACGCACTCTCGACCACGCAGGTGTCCTTCACTCCTCCTTCCTCAACAAACCTCACGCTCTTGTTGCCCACAAATTTTTTCCTACACTCCTCTAGTCCCGGAGTTGTAGGCTCATGCTCACCGATGCTTAACTCTTCAACACGTCGAGTAATGTCTTCATTTATCTCCAAGGGTGAGTCTTGCCATGATTCCTCTTCCCAATCGTCAGTTGAGTTGCCCACTTGGTCGACAAGATCTTTTATCTCGTCAAGGAGTGGTAACTGTTTTGCTATTTCCTCCCACTCCTTATTTGTATGTTGCCTTGGTTTAGTGCTTTGTCGTATGTGAGGAATTCTCTTCTCCTCCCGACTACGACTCTGACTGACACTTCTATTCCTTTCTGGCGGTGAGTTTTTACTCTCTGGTAGTAACCCTTTTGTTTCCTCACTGATTCTTTTCAATCGTCTCCTTTCTTTTTGTTCTTGTATTCTCAATGATCTTCATATTTCATACTCTGGTGTTTCCTGACCGTTATCTGGTCATCTGTATGTATTCGGGTATAAGGCTATTAATTGTAGGGTGTACGACGTTGATCAGCATCACGCTTCTCTTCTTCCCGTTTCATGCGTTCTTCGTACCTTTGCAATATATGTTATCGATGTTGCTCCTTGTCTCTCTCTTCGCACAAGTCTTGCAGGATTAGTAAATTCCTTGCCAAGAGCCTGGGCATACACATGAGGAGTTATCAACTTCCCTATTCACTTCTAGATTTTTCGAGATTATTTATTTTGGAATGTTTTTACGATTGGCTTCGTTTCTTATGTGTTGTCACTGATAGGCTCCACAGATACACCAAGTCTTGTGTCAATGTCATGTCCCAATATTAAGGCATTGTTTAAATTAAATATTTGAACATTATGATAAAGGTGTAGTTGCTTTTGTAAAATATCAATTCATATGATAGTATATATATATAATTTAATAAATATTATTAAAATAATATCATTATATGAATATTTTAATATAATTAAAATATAATTATATTATATTATAAATATTATCAATTATAACATATATATATTAATAAATATATTTATATATATTATGTAAATAAATATTATTATAAAATTTAATATTATAATAGCTAAATATTCTAAAGGCTGACCGATTACTAGAGACAAATAAGTATAAATAATAAATATAAATAATAATAAAATAAATATAAATATTACCATATACTAATATAAATGAATATTACTGACTTCCACAATTCCTTTTTTTATCATTCCCAAATATCTTATTAAATCAATAACTTTGTCCATGGTTAGGGGGACAAAAGTTAGCATTGGCAGATATTTAATGATTTAAATAAGAATCCTTATAGGGTTAATAATAATGAGGTGATAAATATAAAAGGTGCAGGCAGCGATTACAATTTACAAGGGATTCATCTTTATTTAAGGGAAAACTAATATAATAATTATAAGTATTGGTCACCACTCAAAAAGCCGACGGATCCTAATAAAATAAAGACCATATCCTATAATGCAGCGATCATGTGTGAATGTTTAAAAAACATATTTAATACTATGTAAGGCAGCGGTCAGCATAATGAAAAGGCTGCGAGTTACACAAACAAGCAATTAAGAGAAGAGTCATCAACTATTAATAGAAGGGGTGCGATTTGGAAAGATTACGTCCCCTTCAGCCCATGGTATTTAGGGAGTAGGGAAAACAAAGAATAGAAAAAAGGCAGCGGACACGGAAAGAGAAAATATTCCGAGATAAAGAAGAATACAGCAGGGCAGCCAAGACTCAAAGGTAAGTATTAATAATTATTTGACATGTTTAATTTATAATTATTTGTGTAAGATTATATATATATATGATAATAATGTCATCACATAGTTGATATAAATTCATGTGAATAATTATAGTTTACAATGAAATATCTTATCAATGTGTCAACTTATGATAAACAATTGTATAAACACGAAAATGGTATAATGGCATTTCGAATTGCAAGGTAAATGTCTTTAATCTATACATTATGGTAATAATAAGCATAAGGGAATATTGAAATGAAGATCATATCTCCGTAGCCTTTATTATTTCATCCAATGAGGAATCATAGATATTGTAGGGAAAGGCAGTTGTAAATCCGGTCATAAATCTCGTATCGACCCCAAGGGCTAGGGCCTGGTTTCTCAAGCTGGGTCAGCGATCTCGTATCAACCCCAAGGGCTAGGGACATAGTTCCCGATGCTGGGTCGGAGGTGCGTAAATAGACCCCAAGGGCTAGGATATAGGTTCCCGATGCTGGGTCGGAGATGGTCTCTACGCGCCCTATAGCTATGTAAGATCCTAATTCCTTGATGAATAATAAGAGGGGAGAGTATGGATCTGAGTTATGTTCAATATTCATCCTAATGTACTTATGGGATGTATTATAGAATACAAGAACATATCGCTGATAACTCATGTTACTTCATCCTTCAAGGAATAGTAGGTTATGCGGGGAATGGCTGTATAATTCCTATATGTGAATGGTTTATTTGCGCCTTACATATCCATTGATTGGTACGGTAAGGAGGGGCAGGTATAATTCCTTCCATGTATTGGTTTCTTAGCGCCCACGTCATGTAAATCCTAGTTCCTGAGAAGAACAAGAGAAGAGGATATGGATCTTGATTTATGATTTATAGTATAGAATAGTTATCAATAGTGGATGACAATCATGAATGGAATATTATCATTGAACTTGTTGATCTTATCATTGGAATTTAATGATCTCTAATGTTACTAATGTCTCCTTGAGAATCACTTTGGATGCAGATTCAGGGTAAGTATTTCCTCTAGAAAGGGGACATTATAGTCAAATCATCCTCTCAGTCATTTTCTTCTCACTCATTGTCTTCTCTATCACTTTTTGCACGTTGCTCTTCTATCTCCTCTTCTATCTCTCTTGTGGGTTGTGGTTCTTCACTCAGCTGGATAGGTTGACCCATTATGATGCCATAGTCACCGTCCACTCTACTCGTCACCGACGATTCACCCTGACTCTAAATAGGCAACGGCGCCAAAATGTTTACTGCCTATCGAGTCTAAATAAATTACACAAAGTAAGCAGATTATATATGAACTGAGAATAAAATAACATCATAACAATATACTCATTGCAATTGCACAGTAGAACTCATAGGTGTATTAATTCAGAACTTGCAAATACAATCACATCAAAATTGAACTGTCCTCGATACAATGAGATGTAAAGTATATAAAGGAAACAAATGGTTGCTTGGATGGCCAATCGTTGCCAACGACAACGACTACGACTATCGGGAGATAACGACTCACCGATCACAACCAATCACAACTAAATATAACAAGTATAATATGTCACTAACAAGGTGGAAATTGCCCCTCAATTGGAGTTTTCTCACTTCTTAGGGTTTCTCCAAGTCAAAATTCTCATCTAAGTCATTGTCATGGTCTTTTCATTATTGTTTCCATGTTTCCTTTGATTCTTGATGTTTAGATGCAATTGTATGACTCTCAAATAGATTGTGGATTGTAAACACCCTCTTTTGTTTGTTTGGTGATTGTTTTGAGGGATAGCATTGATACAATTTGTAATTGGTCAGATCATTAGGAGTATCTTGATCAATTTAGAAATCATCTAAAGACAAATAGAGAATGGACCCAAAAAAGTTGAGAAACTAATTTGGAGTGGCCAACGTTGAGTATATTTGAAGCAAGAAGTTTTCTTAGGTTAGATGTCTTTTGATAGAATTTCATTAGAAACTTTAATGGGATTTGTGCACCCATAACTGAAACAATGAGAGGTGATTAGATAATAATTCAAGTGGACAATAGAAGCTGAGAGAGTTTTGAATTGTTTGAGGTAACCAAAAAGTCAATATTAGCATTATTAAATTTCCACTAAGTGTTCCAAGTTGATCGTGATACTAGTGAGTTACTTAAAGTAGTGTTGTTTTGAGTGAAGAGAGCAAGAGAAAGTACTCAATTTATGATCAATAGTTTCTATGCAATCGTGCAAGCTTTTAAAAAATGGAAACATTACTTGCTTCTAGAGGAGATTATCTTGTATATAGATCATCAAGCACTACAATTTATAAGTAGCCAAGGTAAGTTGAATCAAAATCATATGAAATGGATTGAATTTCTTCAAAGCTACTCATGCATTTTAAAACATAGAAGTGAGAAATATAATGAAGTTGTAGATGCATTGGGTAGAAAATGTCTCTTGTTGACTAAAATGAGAATAGAAGTGATTAGTTTTGATTCAATGAAGGAATTATACTAAAAAGATGTGAATTTCAAAGATGCATGGACAAGGTGCAAAGATCCAATGAGTTTGGATAGATCTCCATATGCTTGGATTTATTTTTACAAGATGGGTTGTTGTTCAGAGCACAACTGTTATGCATACCCCAAGAATCAATGAAAGAAAACTTGATCAAAGTGAAACATAGTGGGGGATTGACTAGTCATTTTGGCATGGAAAAAACATTGCAACAAATAAATGAGAGATATTATTGGCCAAGGGTGAGTGCACATACAAAAAAGTTTGTGCAAGGTTGTCAAATTTGTCAATATGCCAAGGGGAAGAGTCAAAACACCAAATTGTACAAGCCACTTACCATACCAAACAAACCATGAGAGGACATAATCATAGATTTTGTTTCTTGATCACATTGCACACAAAAAGGTAATGACTCGATTTTTATTGTTGTAGATAGATTTTCTAAGATGACACAATACATCGTGTGCAAGAAAACCAATGATACTACCAAAATTCTGAACTTGTTTTTCAAATAGGTGGTGTGATCACACGGATTAGCTCACAATATAAATTCATATATAGATACCAAGTTTGTGGGTCATTTTTGAAGGATTGAGTGGAAGAAGATGGGCACCAGATTACGTTTCAATTCAGCAGATCATCCACAAATGGATGGGCCAACAAAGATGGTGAATAGAATCCTTTGTAAATTGTTGAGATGCCTACTTAGAGACAAACCCAAACAATGGGATTTGATGCTAGCTCACACTGAGTTTACTTACAATTCAATTAACTGTGGGACATGAATGATTTTAGTGGGAAAAGTGTAAAAGCTTGAGACTATGCACAATATATGCAAGAGGGCATCATCAAGTAAAACAGAAGTTAGAACAACGTACCATGAAATAAAAACATGTTGATCTCAAGCAACGAGACAGAATTTTAGATTGGGAACTTGGTTTTGGCATATCTAAGAAAAGAAAGGTTCCCAAAAAGAAACAACAAATTGAAGGCAAAAAGCTTGGGCCATGCAAAATTTTGAGCAAGATTTCAACAAATACATACAAGATTGAGTTGTTGAAGGCATAGACATTTCTCCATTTTTTTTATGTTGCAGGCTTGTATGCTTTTCATGAGGTGCAAACAATTGATAACAAGGAATCAAATTTTCGGATCTCTAATTGGAAACAACACTTGCCAAAAAAAGAGAAGGAAGAGATAGAAGCTATCTTGGATTCTAGAGTCAGAAGAGAAGGGGAAAAGAGTATATGGAATGTATGGTCAAGTGGAAGAATAGGTTGAATCTGACTGAAGTTGCTCGTTATGGTATGGATAAGTTCAATTCAATTACGTAAGCATGAGCTCACATTTTCAATTACTCAAAGTGTGATGCAGGAACATCCTTGGGTTTAAGTGGCTATCCAACATCAACCAAACAAGTTTGTTTCATTCAATAATTGGTGGGCTTCTTGTGACGTCGTCTTGGAACTCCAAAAAAGGTCATCACACAAAGGAGTGGGTTTTGTTTGTGTTCACATTTTCTCATGACTTAGCCTCAAGTTGGAAGTTGACATTGGCATTGAGAGGAATGTTCTAACAGGCTATCTTGCTAAGTTTCTAAGTCATACTATCTTCATACGACCATCTGAAGAAGATTGAACACAGTGAAATGAGTTACAAGTCTTCACTGCGTTGTTCTCCTTATGCCTATGGGAAGACATACTATATGTAAGCAGGAAGCTTGGAGAGCAATAAAATCAGAAATTGTGGTCAGGCATTATTAGAGGTATGTTACTAAACTATTCAAGCTCACAAACATCCAAAAGGACCACTCTTTTGTAGCAAAACAACAATCTTGCCTTGTTTAAGGTGTTTTGGTGCATGGGTAGAGGTTGGGAATCGATGGGCCATCCCGAGAGAAACTCTCACTGAGATTCTTGTGGTTTGGGCATGAGGGTGGAGTAGGGATCATCATTCTTTGAATGTTCAGCCCCAAACGTGAATTTTGGGGCAAGAAAGTACAAAAAAAAAAAACATTAATCTTTGGGAAAAAAAAATATTATGATTTATTGGGTGTAACAACATCTTGGGGAAGAAGAACAATGGGAATACCTCTTGAAAACAAGCAAAAAGAATTTGGTTTAGCAAAACAAACAAAATATTTGTGGGGACTAGCCAAAAAAAGAGCAAAAATAGAGGACATCTAAGCCACTTGAAGGATAGAACGATTGGGAAGCTCTCACAAAAAACCAACAGATTTGGAATGAGTTTTCAACCTTGATGAAGAATAAATGAAGTTTTGTATGCATCTCCCAATCTGTAGTGAGAAATCAGGTTTAGAATATGTGTTTGAGAAAATGCATTTTCCCATTTTCAGTTGTGTACTTCCAAGGAAAAGGCTAGAAAATATTTGTTGTGAGTTGTTTCACAAGAACATTGTAGGAAAATAGAATATGATCCAAGAAGTTTTGAGTGATTTTAGCCTTCTTGTATGGTTTCAAATGACCTAGAAATTCCATTCTTATTGAAAAAATCAGTTCTTGTTCAAGTTAGTGTCTGTATGAGGTTGGATATATGTCTAAAAAGGTCATGAGGTTGGATGTATGTCCAAATTATCTCTCATCTCGATTTAGAATTTTAGGCAATTTCAAGCCTTCCTATTTTTAAAATGCCCTAAAGTTCCAGGCAATTTAACAGCTTCCTATTTGAAAAAATACCTTGTTAAATGATAGAATTTTCAAATTTCCTGTAAATGGATGCCAGAAGGGTAGGAACAGCATAGTGAGGATCAATAATAGTGGCAAAACTTGTGCTAGCACACAACTTCCATTCATTTGGACCCCAGACTACACTGGATCATGTTTACTCTTTAAGGGACAGTTTACATGCAAGCATGATTAAGCAATACTATAAATTACGACTGATCATGAAAGGCTGTTACAATGAAGGCCTGGGATTCCACATAATAGATAAAGTACATTCACACATAGCAATGGAATGACATGATATGCATTACTGCATACAAAAGTCCCTCAGGCTTCGATGGATTGACAAGGCTTAATTTACCAACGTCTTTATCAAATTGTTGAAGCCAAAAGATGCATAAGGTTCTCTTGTTCCCACAAGAGGGCCGACGGCATGTGCTCACTAGGCTGTGTTACCTTACCTTAATTAGAAGCTAAAGAAATAAAATATAACATCCACTTTAATGATTCCACCAAAAGTTCAACTACATATTAATATACTACCAAATGCTACAGTACAAAAGCTTATTCCATTTGAATTTTCACATCACATCATATAATAACATAGAGTTATTGATTGTCCTCAAGCATATCAAAATATATGTACATTAAATAATTTTTCAACTTCAAACATATCAAAATATGTTTTATACAAGGCTTCAACTCTTCTAGTCTACCCAAGCCCCCTTATATCGAGCCCCCTTACATCTCGCCCATGTCATCTTACCGCCTCACCTGGCCCCCACTTCTCTTTCAATCTGTGCTCTAACTAAAGCAGAAGTTACAATACTTCTTTCTGTAGGTTCACTGCTGATCCAATGATGTCTCCCGCCTTTAATCATAAATCTTTAGGTAGTATTTGGATTTCCACACTCGCTAACTACCAAGGAGCTTGAGCTAGCTTTTACTAACACACAAGAAGAAAATTTGCATAGCACATGCATTGTACCAACCCTTTTAACAAAATATTAGACACAAGAATATTACTTTGTTTCAGACAGTTAAATACTACATGCAACTTTACATGCCCAAGATCCTTTGAAAGTAATTTGCCACAACTTTGGCATAGGGGCACTGAACATGAAGATTACCTTGGAGTGCTTGCTCCCGAGCAGATAACTCCTGAGTCATAAATTTTATCTACACAAAATTGAAAGAAAGCCACTTAGTCTATCTATCTATGCTCCTAAATATGTTTGGTATCATTTTGAGAACCATCCTTTCAGTTCAAACAATATACACGCCAACTCCAATATGCCAATCACAAGAATAATTGAGTTACTTGGTAAGAAGACTACAAGATTTCAAGTAAAACTTAGTGTTTAAGGCATACTATTTAAAGTGTGGTGAAAATAGAAAAAGTTGCACGAATTTAATAAATGAGGTTGCTAATGATGTCTCAAGCTAACAAGTGGGTAACAATCTAATATCCATAAATCACTACTGCTGGAACACAAAGGTCAATAAGGAGTTTTGCAAATATAATTATGGTGAAAAAATTTCAAGTGACGGAACTTCTGGAAGGAGGTTGCAAGTATACATCTAATAGATTGATTAAAAAAAATCTCTCATAGGGCCACAAAGAACAACAATATCTAGTAGAAATCTGACACAAAAAAGTTAGGTTGTTACAGCTAAAGTTCTTACTTGTGGAAAAGTAAGAGCCTATATATATCAAGGTATATAATCCCATGTTAAAGAATTAAGTAAAGGCTTGATGATAGTCGATTTGCCTTCCATTAAATATAACTGGCTGTTGGAAGCCAATGAAATGAGAGACAGAGAGAGAGAGGCCATAATTGTTAGACTACCTTCCCTCCACATGCAGACACATATGGTGGATAGTAAACAAGCACAAGTAAACCTATATGTACATAACAGCATATATTGTTAGTATGATAAAGAAAACCCACTCATACAGAAACAAATAAGACAGTGTGGACATTAACATTAATCCAACTCAAGTATAGAAAGAAAGCGTTAAGGAGATTAGCATTAAGTTTTTAAGGTGAGAAGTGGAATATGACCATCACCAATATATTATAGATATGTACCATTTAGCATTCATTATTAGCATCTTGATGGTGTTTACCCTTCTATCTAATAAATGAATACTCGCAATAATGAACAGAATTAACAATGCATACCAAACAGAGGAGTAAAAGTATATCCTTATTCGCACTTGAAATTATTATAGAAGTAGACCAAAGGTGGTCGGCCAAGGATCACAGTTGATCAGACTAGATCATACTCCTCCCTTGACGATACAAAGACTATTTAGAAGCCCTGATGATTGCCAAAAGGAACACAACCATCAACTGACCGACTCTGACTAACTCTCTCTTATAACTACTCGAAGGCCCACAAACAATTAATACATAGTTGCATAACCCATATTATCAAATATAATAATCAGCATTATACACTGACTACATCATCCCCACCCCACCCCCCTCTCCCCCCCCTCCCCCAAAAGGAAAAGTTGTCTTCCAGACAACAGAGAAGCAAGAAGCAACAAGTGACATGAGATAAGGTTTCCCACACTACGAACGACATTGTAGAATACTAAAGACCAACAATTAAGGAATCGAATCAGACTACATACTGGAGTCGGAAAAGGCTTCACCGAATCCAATCCATCACGAACTATAAACACTTCAAAATGATTCTCATCAGGAAAATCCTCTGTAGTGCACCCAAATAGATCTGTAGGAATTTCAGAAGCATGCTGATCATAAAAATATTGCTCAGTGTTGTCATCCAGTTCACCAATCTGCATGAAGAAATCTCAGTTTTTTCCAATATCATAGTCTAGAGAAGAATGATTGGGAAACAAATTAGGAACAACCCACAATGGCTGAGACACTAAACCACTAAAGTAATATTGAACATACCGGACAACAGAAGGCGAAGTGGAGCTGCAAATTCTGTAAAATGCAAGGTGATGAAGGGATTGTACAGCTGAGAGGTGTAGCAATGACCGTACAATGAAAGAAAACATTTGAATAAGAAAAAAAGTACTTTGATGATCCTTTGGTTGTCGTACGGCCAACAGGAAAAACATGTTATTGGAAGTCCGTACAGTAGTAAATGGAATATATCCACTAAATAGGACAGGAAGTACAACAATAGTTTGAGGGAAGCATACAGCCAGTGGAAAAGGAGACTGTACGGCAGCAAAAGGCAATTGAAGTACGGTGCAGAAAAGATGAAAAGTGATCGTATGGCATGTGAAGAGCTTTAATATTGCTTTAAGAGCTTTAATAATTGTCGTACAGTGGGGTCTTGGTAAGCTTGTCGTACAATAAAAAAATTTAAATTTTAGAATTTAATTTAATAATTTTTGCCTGTCTTTAAAAAATGTGAACTTATATTTTTCCCCTTTCCGAGGTGATTTTTTCCATTATGTTTTCTCATTTTGTTATTTATTTTTTTGTTTTTTCCATGTGGGGCCCACTTGGTAATTTTAATTTTTTTCTTTGGCTTTATAATTAGGAATTTTATAATTTAATTTTTTAGTTTTTGGTTTTTCCACCCAACGCAAACTGAAAGGGATTTTTTCCATTTTTCTCAGGCAGGGCCCACCTGTTATCTGTCGCTCCGACTACAAAAATTTCTTGTCCCACAATATTTTCCCCTTCTCCGTAATTTTCCTCTACAATATTTTCCCTCTTCTGAAATTTTTCTGTGCAATTGATTTGACTTGACTACAAGTATCCATATGCTCCAAATCCAATATTTTAATATTATTACTCTGAGACAAGCCTTCATGAATTATGTAATCTTCCATAAAGTTGGGTGCCTCTACTAGAACTAGAACTGTCGTCGTTTGCAAACCATTGCATTCCACACATAAATTGTCCAATTTTTCAAAATCGTTTTTTATTTGTTGCTCTTCACTAATCACCATAGCTTCAAGAGAATTTTTTTCATCCTGCAAGCATGACTGTAATTCCAGAATCCCTTTGTCGTTCAGCTCCATTGGACCCAAATCATGCTTCTCTATCCATTCTTCTTCGAAGTCCGATTTTGACGAATCAAAGGAAGTTGCTTCCTCACTGACTGCTTGATTTTTCAAATCGATTATATACTTCCGACCCTTGTTTTCAATGGATAGTGTGTTCTTTTTCCAGTTTTGGTCAACTTTGGCTACTACTAGCCATCCCTGACCCAACAATGCATCATACGCTTTCTGCCATAATGTAATGACCACAAAATTCAGTAGAAATACTTGGGTTCCGATAATTACCTTTTAGCCCATTAAAACACCAAGTACCTTAATACTTTGTTAGTCTGCACCCACCAGTTGAAAAGTTGGGGGCCAAAGAGTCGGCTTACCCAAACTTCTCCAGGGATTTTCCAGAAGTGCGTTCACACAAGACCAGCCATCAACAATTGTATTAGTTAGATTCCTTCCAAGGATCTACATATTTAACACCATTGGTTTCTTTGTCATGCTAACTATTAATAACATGGAATCAATTACTTGGTCGCCCAACAACGGAGGTTCAATTATTGGGTCTTCATTCTCTTTTCATTCCAAATGGGTTGTAGCAGGGACCGTCTCATTCTTCCCCGATATAATAACATTTTGGAGTTCAAGAATACATTGTACTAAATCTACTACTTTAATTGGTACGATAGTTTGAAGTACTTTCCTTGCAATATTTCTCATATTGTAATTGATTTGTTACCGTACTTGCATTTGCATTTGAGTGGTGTCGTTCGTTATCCATAGTATGCTCCACTTCAGCTCTTGCTTCACAAAATATTGTTTGTTTTGTACGTGGGTCCAGGTACACAGCCTTCTTTAGTTGGTTTCGAGTAACAGCCAATACTTCATTTTGCCTGTCAACATAAATCAAGTTGATGCTAGCCTTTTGTTTTGGACCTCCAGTGTCTTCATGGTCTCCACGTCCACACCATTTGCACAATAATTGCACTTTGTCCTATTTGTTCTAACAGTCTCTCGCTAATAGTCCCCATTTGCTACATTGTAGGCATTGTATGATAGGGCATCCTTTGGGGTGGTACTGTATTTGGCTTCGACCTCTTCTTTGATTTTGATAACCACTTGGAGATGCATTATGTGGCTTCGATAGAGTGGACTGCTCTCCTTGTGTAAAAAGTACTTGTGTACTCCTAATTTTTAAATTGTATGGGCACTCCTTTATTGAATGACCCATAACTTGGCAAATCTCACAAAACATCTTTCTAGGATAGTTGTCTTTGGTGTGTCCCTCAGTTTTGCACCCAGTACACCATAGTTCATTAGTTTCTTTGTTGGTTTCTTTCTCTACCTTCAATTATTTCATCATCCGGAGCATGTCCCTCCAGAGCACTTGTACCATTCCTAATTCACTGTCGCTGCTGTCATCCGAACTCCCATCTTCCTCTGTTTTTCTTTTGCTAGGAGAGGACATTTTGTCTTTACTTTCTATGTCCATCGCCCGATTGTAGGCTTCTACATAAGAAGAGGGTGGTACTACCTTCATCTTTTTTCTTAATGATGAAATTAGACCTTCAATGAACCACTTTTTCTTGAGACCGTTAGCAAGTTCTTTTTCTAACTTTACAAGCAATTCTTTAAGTCTACGATTGTAAATTTTGGCTACTATTTCATTATCATCTCGAAGCAATTTAAACTCTTCTTCAAAGGCCTTTTTTAATCTCTCCCATGTGTTTCGGGGGGCTTGGTCAATTGTCATGTCCCTTTCTTCGAAATGGTCATCATCTTGTACATGGTTGCACTTGAGGTATTGAAAGAGGTTGGATTACACCATTGGGGCTGTCATTCCGCTTCTGGATACTTGCTCATGAATACTTGGCTTATGATGATCCATTTCCCCTGGAGATCTCGTATGGGTTCATATTGGCACTTGGACTTCATCACTCGGGTGTCTTGCATCACTTCGCCTTGGAACTTTGGAGATTCATCATTGAGGTTACTTAGACATTCATGGATGAGATCCTTTTCGTGCACTCATCTTGGCAATCTGCATTGCTTTAGTGGATTAACACTATCATTGATGAGTTTCTTTGGAGGCCGACTAGATTCCATGCATATCTCCTTCAGGGTGGCCGACCTGAGCTCATATACTTGCCTCTATGAGACATGCTTCTCTTGTATGGCCAACTTGGACTTATTTCATGGCTTTTATTCACTCTTCCCATGGCCGACTTGCTTTAAACACCATCTATTACTCTATGAGGCCGACTTGTCAAGGCATTTAAATCTCTTGTGGCACCAAGGCAAGTGGAATGAGGCCGACCTCACAATGCACCATAAAAGTGAGGAAAGAAATGGATTAAGACAAATTATATTTGTCTCTAGAAGGCCGACCTTCTTGAGGCTAATTGATCGCCTAAACTTGGAGGGATCTAGAAGCTTTCAAACACTTGTATAAATATGAGTTTTAAGGACATCATTTTGGCATCTCATTAACGGATTTGGAATCTGATTTCTACAGTCAGCCTAAGGAATTCAATCCTTGGTCTACTTGAGGAGATGACCCCTCAAGAACGATGGAGATGACCCCATCCATGGAGCATTAATACAAATCAGCTTTGGAGAAGTATTTACTTGGGCAAATCATGCAATAAGCTTGGAGAAGCATCAGCACTTTTGCAAGGTTTAATCAGATCTGTAGCAGCAGACACCATTCTTGGAGTTGCAACCACAAAGAGAAGACAAGGATCAGCATCTAGTGGAGCAAATGGTCTCAAAAGGGTCAGCGAATGTCTTGGGAAGCCAGCGAATCCATTTTGAGGCTGCTAGAAGACAAGCGAACCCCTTGGGACAGCAGCATATCAGCCTAGAGGAGCAGCGAATTACTTATTCAGGGCAGCAAAGGGTTTAGGAAGCTATTACAGCACATATACTTCAGATTTCACCTTGTATCAGCCTTGGAATTATTGCTCTATCATATGTATTTATTCATTTGAATGTAATTTTGGAGCTACAAACATTGTATTAGTTGATTTGAAGAACATATATATATATATATTTTCATTTTTAGTTTATACCCATCTATCTTTGGAGATATCTCTTTATGTTTGATCACTGTGTGGCATTTGTGGGTAAAATCTGAGTTAGGAACATGACATCAATTTCAGTATACCAGTCAATTGCTACACCTCGTAAGGTGGCTAGAAAAGACCATAGCCAAATTGCTTTGTCATTTCGCCCACTTGCTATCCAAACTGTCTCACAAGTCTTACAGTGCCTGACGGGATCCTCTAATCCATTGTCTGTAAACTTGGGCAACTTCTACTTTTCTCCACTGGAGCTTACCATGGTTTTGTTCTGATGCAAACCTAGCACCTGAAACATGCTTGCTAGGGAGTTTTGATTTGGATGTTCTGATGCTGCTCTCACACTCTCGGCCACGTGAGAATCCTGTACTCTTCCCACAGCTTCAGCATTCCGCACACTTGTTTCGCCTTTAGACTTTCTTTATACACCCTTGGCTCGGCTTCTCCTTCTATTGACAACCTTTTGATGCCTTGAAGGTTGCTCTCATATGCTTCTATGAAGGAATCTGACTCTTAACTCCCATCTTCCCTCGTCCAAAGAAGGTTGTCTTGACTTCTCAACTTGATCGGAAAGATCAATCCATGCTTCGTCTGGTAGTAGAAGGTGCCTTGTGATCTCCTCCCACTCTGCCCTTGTGTGATTATTTGTAGTGGAAATATGTTCCCTCTCCCGACTACGACTCCTACTCACGCTCTGACTCTGACGTCGGGATGGACTTCGACAATCTCTCTTAGTCTTCTTTTGCGTTCTCTTTGTTCTACCAGCCTAAGAGATCATCTGATCTCTTGATCCTGACCACGTGGTCTCTTCCCGCCTTTATTGGGGTCTAAGGGCATGAATATCTTATATCGGACCCGATTTCTTTTAAGGCAATGGCACCAATGTTAAGCCTTCTCTCTGATAAATGAATACTTGCAATAATGAAAAGAATTAACAATGCGTACCAAATAGAGGAGTAAAAGAATATCGTTATTCGTACATGAAGTTATTACAAAAGTAGACCAGAGATGGTCAACCAAGGATCAGAGTCGATCAGACTAGATCATACTCCTTCCTTGATGATACAAAGACTATTTAAAAGACTTGACGGTTGCCAAGAGGAACACAACCATCAACTAACCGACTCTGACTAACTGACTCTTATAACTACCCAAAGGCCCACAAACAATTAATACACAGTTGGATAACACATATTATCAAATATAATAATCAGCATTATACACTGACTATAGAAGGGAATAAAGGGGATCCAACCATGGCTTCAAGTTTAACTAACTTGTTATATTTTAGAACCCAATACCACAATAAGTAAGCTTTTAAATCAGTTACCTGCAATAAGCCTCCAAAGCAATTCAAACAGTAGATCAAGCACTGATATAGCCACGAACTTGCAAGACGCATATTCCACTTTACCAGCATTAAGGCTAACGATGATAAAATGGAATAATTTCTTTAGTGTCATATTTAGACAACCATATTTATGAGACGGAAATGCCAAAGTGTCACATACACAAGTAGTAATTGGTTAGAGATGGAAGATTTCTCAAGTTTTGAGCAATAGATGCTCCTAGAAGACCAGCAATGACTACACTAAAAATAAGTATGGTGGTATCTTTGAGAGCAATTATGATATCGATTTAGAAGATGCTCAGTAAAGAGCAAGTTCAAATACACAAACATCACTGACTAAGAAGCATATAGAAATGAGGTCCTAGAAATAAGACCCAGAAAACCTGAAGTCCTAATCCATAATGATTACCATAACCAACTGTGAAATCTTCAAAACCAAAACAAGTCATGGCCAAGAAGTCATTGACAATGAAAAAAATCATCACAATTATCCAGAAAAATTGTACGAGACAATGACCAGCACCCAAGATGTTGGTAATGACATAAATAGAGATCATCCCAAAGCCTTTGCCCAAAATTAATAACAAAAGAATGATAATTATCCAAAACAAAATCGACCAAAGCCCACTACAGAGGTAAATAAGCATTAGAATAAATACCTGTTGAAATTAATTGGATATGCACAAAGTGTGAAAATGGAAAAAAAAATTGCTTTGAGGAATTTCAAAATTGCTGCTGCGTATGTCCCTATAGCTTAGAAAATGAAGACTTAAATACAGAGAATAGTTGGTGACATTTTTATACCATTACCTGCATGAGAAATTCATTGTATACTCAGAAAACAGTTAATGGATAAAGGGAAGCAAGGAGCAAAAAGTAACAGCTGAGACAAAAATGAACAGTGTTACCTTATAAACATGCTCATAGAACTTATATGCATCAATGCTTAGGAATAACAGGTCCACATTGCACTTTCTGTTAACGGGGTAAGAGATAACTAGAAAACTCGTAACAATGTTAGATGGGAACCCCTTCCCCCAGGTCAACTGAAATTAAATTTTGATGTTGCTTTTAAGGGCAACCTTGGAAAAGCTGTTGCAGGGATCATAATCAGAGATGAGCATGGAGATATTTTAACAGATGGCTCTTTTTTCCTTGGAAGAAAAATGAATAATGCAGCTGAATGAATGGAAATCGTGGAGGGTTTGAACATAGCCCATGCAAAAGGTTGTAAAAATCTTGTGGTGAAAAGCAATTCTCCTATTGTCATTCAAGGCTTATTCCACGACTTGTATTCTTTCTGACAATTTAGTTGAATGGGATAATCTGGACAAGATTATTCTAAAAGAAAAGCTGTCGTAGATGAAAGTTGATTGGGTATAAGTGTGCTTATAGCTGTACTTTTAGTTGCCGTTTGAGAAGATTTTGCTTGTGCTTGTGGATTTGGCCACCTTTTGGTATGATGTAGGGGTATTAATGTTGTTTATGGCTCATTGTGGTGTGATGACAGATGGCTACTGCTAGAAGTCCCAAGGAATGATGCTGGTGACTAGTGGGAATGGCTATATCAGCCTGTTTTGCATTGCTTTTTACTAATTAGCTATGTGGGTTGTTCTCTAGGGTGCTCTCTAGCTGAGATTGTGGTTCTCAATCTATTGGCCTTGGTCGGTGGCGTCTGTTGTCTTTGTCATTGTGGCTCTCTCCTGATGGCTCACGGATGAAAAAGGGTCCCCCATGACCCTCTTCTTTGCAGGGCAGTCTCTGATAGACATCTGAAGCAGACCTTTGACTACACGTATCTGGGCTCACTAGAGATGATTAAGAGTGTCTTGGGGAATGAAGGTATTTGCGACTCTAGGAAGCTACAGATAAAAGTGTTATATGAGCTAAGTTTGTGGCCTGCCTGGGGGCAAAAGTATCATACACAGAGATAAAGGAATGGCTGTGTAAGCTCCTCCTTCCAGGGGAATCCTTTTCTGTGGCCATTGCTTCCCAGTCATCTCCTGTCGTGGATGGTGCTATGATGATGCTATTTTTCAAGGAGTGTTTAAAATTTTAAATAAGGAGTTCCATGTTGCTAATCGTCAGTTGTAGGATTTGCAAATATTGTGTCTGGACATAAGGTAATGGCTAATCTACTGGTTACTCATCATAATGATATCCTAGAGATTACTATCAACTTTACCCTCCCTCTCCTTGGTGAAGATCATCTCTGGTGTGCAGCTGAATGGCTTGAGCTTATTCCTGGTGTTCAATTTCCGTAGTTGGTGCAGCTTCCTAGTCAAGGCAAAAGTGTGTGGGCGACCACAGTGGCTAGGTTTGGTGCTTCTCCCAGCAGTAACACTGGTGTTGGCAAATGGGGAGTTGCTCCCATGTCTTAGTTTTCTGTGTTTTTTCTGTTGTTAGCTTCCATGCAGGGTGTTTTGTTTTGTTCCTAGGTGTTTTTATTAGGAAGTGTGCCATTCTAGCTCAGCCTTTTTGTTTGGTTTGACTGTCATCATGTCACTAGTTTGACTATGTATGTATTTTCAGCTTTTAGGCTGATTTTGATAGAGGGCTCTATTCCCTGGTTTTATCTCGATGGACGCAATATTTCCTTTTTTGTATGCATGGGTGGGCGGCCCTATAGAAACCCTCGTAAATTATCAACCAAAACAAACAAAAAATGAAAGAATAAAAAAAGGTCCACACAGCACCCTAGCAGCAGATCATCAAGTAAACATGTGTAAAACCTCCTCTAATGAGAAAATTGTGGCACGAAAAGTAACCATAAAATCTCTCTTGCAGTTGATCACATATATAGGGTGATGGGAGAGTGATTAAGGGTGAAAAATAGATAAAGATAGGAATCAACCCTACCACCCATACTCAACTATAACTTCAGATCATGCTATCACCAATTTGCATGTCTATCAAACAAGATTCCATTTAGTTATCTTCAGTTTTATGCTAGTTGTCCTTATCCAAACATGCAAGGAGGAAAATCTGGGCTTAACTAAAAGTAAATTGAATGACACTTCAACTGATCCGGGCTTAATTAAAAGTAAATTGAATGACACTTTAACTAACAGTCTAATACAATCTCAACAAAACAATCAAGAGAGAATCAAGCTATTTTTCATATGTTTTTTCCTAAAATATAGAAGAGGAGAAAGTTAATTAAAAAAAATAAGAAAAGAAACCTTAAAGTATTAATTAATTCTTATGGTCAAACATCCCTCAGAAAAATGAAGAAAATAACACCTAGGAAATAAAAACACTTGAGAAGAAACTGAATTCAATGCTCCCTCTTTACAAGTAAAATGATTTCAGATTAAGTTCCTCAAACTTTCCTGCGGAAAGTGGCTTTGTAAAAATGCCTCCAACTTGCTTTGCAGAAGTAACATACTCCAAAGTGACCACCTTTTGCACTGGATCATGTAGGTGATGGAATCAACGATCAATGTGCTTACCCCAGTCATCAAAAACTCAATTCTTTGACATTTTGATGTAGATTTGATTATCATAATAAAACTGTAGGCTCCGAGCCTCCTTGCATAACTCTGAAATCAGTTTCCATAACCAGATTGCCTCACCACAAGAAAAAGTGTGATATTAATGAAATAGGTCCATAATCAAAGTAATAAACTCCACAAGAAAAAAAGTGCGCACAATTATGTGGTGGCGTCAAGAGACACCCAAAGAAACATGTTAAACAAAATCACAAAAATGGAAATGTATGTGAATGATTGAATGAATAGAACACATAGACTCTCTTTATGCACATATCAGCATATTACATAAAGGTAGGCCCACCCATAAAGGTACAAACCCCATATAAATATATTATAAAGTACCCAAAGGTATACCAAAACATTGATAACTCAATGGGCAAGGCAAGATGAATTTCATACTCTAACATGATCCCCCCTAAAACACAAATTGTGTAATGAGCCGTACCTGTTTGTATTTTTTTTGAATCTTTATTTATGTGATTTTATTATTATTTTGTGTGTTCTTTTAGATAGACAGAAGATGCAGAAGGGGTTTATTGTTTTCCTGCAGATGTGGTGCCGGAGCACACAATATATTGCATATAACAGAAACCCAGAAAATATACAATGATTCCGGAGAAAGTAATGACAACCCAGATAGAAGAATAGCTAGAAAACAATTACTATTACATACCCATGTGAAAATATGCAACTTGGTATGACCGCCAGAAATGGACCAGCAAGTGGGTATGGCTGGAATTGCTCAAAACTTCACAAATGCAACAGAGTGTTTATACAACTGATATCAGCAAATATAGAGGTCTGAAATACCACATTTAGACCATACAAGAGGCAGCCAAATAGAAGAAAGGAGTCACAAACAATCCCACGCCTCATAGGTACATGGTACGGCCTTGCTGTAGGAGCAACCTGCAAGTGTATGGCTGATAACTCGCTGGAATATGTCTGTAAACAGTCTGCAGCAGCCTCCTAGGATGGGCGACCAAGCACAAAGGGCACGGGTCACCAAAAACTTCACAAACTAAACCCCAAAGTGGTACGGCCTGCTCCAAGAGGGTACGGCCAGCAAGAGGTAGACACAGCAGCAATAGAATCACCTCCAAACACACTGAAATCTGCCTTCTCAATCCTCTTTTATCAGCAAATAACATTTATATAAAATGGTCTCACAATCAGCTCAAGCAAACTCTTCGAATGTCTCCATTGTCAGCACATATGTGAATGCTGAATACATCCACCGTCAATGGCACCGTTGGGTGGTATTGCACACCTGTGGGATACTGTCACTAATGGAGGTTTACGTATCCAATAGCCTGATGCACAATCTCAAACTCCAGAAACCCTAGCCGAGCTCTCATAAGCAAAATATCAAAACATAGCATAAAGAAATGAGCTCCCAAAAACACCTTATATTCTCCCTCCAAGATGGCGTTGGAATTCAAGAGGAAGTTTTATCATTTAAAAACACTTTTACTTGCCTAGGGATGGGCACCCAAGGTCACAACTTGCAAAAAGGCTTTATTTCCCGTTAATTCACTTTTCCAGCAAAATATAATAAAGTCCATATTAATATAAATTAATAGATCTTTGGACTTTAAAATAAGTATGAAGACGATGTCGGAAATCATTGATCTTTAGCTCGCCGGAAAGGTCTCGACGAAACGCTTCTGATCCAACTCTGAAAATCTCGAACCAACACAGTACCCGAACTTACTAAAAATAGTAACGACCAAGAGCCCACTGAACCAACCATGAGGGTGCCAACTGGATCCACTGAATGCGAACCATAACCCCCTCACTGACAAAAACTTCCAGAGCCAACTAACCACAGTTCCCTAACTACTCTAGAACTCCATGATGGACTAACCATGTGTCTAGAAGGGAACATTACAGTCCGCCCTCCCTAAGATTGCTTGCCTCAAGCAATCTCAGCTCAGGATGCTCTAGTATCAGCTCGTTCTCCCACGTAGCATCCTCAACCGGCAGATTTTTCTATTTGACCAGGTACTCTCTGATAATCCTCTTCCTCAAATTGCGATCCCTGGTGTCAATGATGGCCTCGGGTACTAATATCAACTTCCCCTCTTCATCAAGAGGAGGCAACTCGACTGAAGGTGTCACATTGTGCCCCAATGCCTTCTTGAGGGGAGAAACATGGAACACATTATGTACCCTACTCCCTGCCGGTAACTCCAACTCATACGCCACCTCACCAATCTTCCTGGTGACCCTGAAGGGTCCATAATACCGTGGCTTCAACTTCTCCGCTCCACTCTTCTTGAGAGTAGATTGCCTATAAGGCTGCAGTATGAGGTAAACCATATCACCAACCTCAAATGATCGCTCAGTTCTCTGTTGATCTGCATACTGCTTCTGCTGATTCTGAGCCTTCTGTATATTTTCCTTCAATGCCCTCATGATATCCTGACTCTCCTGAAGGAAGTCTTTGGCCTTCGGCACCCTGTTGTCACCGAACAGTAAATCAACGAAGCTCGGTGCCTCATAACCATATAATGTCATGAAGGGTGACATCTGAATGGACATGTGGTAAGTGGTATTGTAGCAATACTCTCCCATATGAAGCCACTTAACCCATGCCTTTTGCTGCCCTGAAACATAGTTTCGGAGGTATCCTTCCACCCACTTATTCACTATCTCTGTCTAACCATCAATCTGGGGGTGATAACTAGTACTGGGTGTGAGCTCTGTCCCTGACAACCTGAAGAGCTCATGCCAAAAATTACTGAGGAACCTGCTATCCCTGTCGCTGACAATACTCCTAGGCAACCCATGAAGTCGAAATACCTCACGAAAGAACAACTCTGCAACCTGAGCTGCAATGTAAGTGGTAGGAATAGCAAAGAAGTGTGCATACTTCGTCAATCTATCCACCACCACATAAATGCAATCCCTGCCTTGGACTCTAGGTAACCTTGTGATAAAGTCCATAGAAATGCTGTCCCACTTCCTGGGCAGGGGCTGCAATAAACCTCCTGGGAGTGAGTGCTCATGCTTGTTCTGCTAACATATTGGGCACTCTCTCACATACTGCATCACCTCGGTCTTGAGGCCCTTCCAAGTGAACCTCTCTCTGACCTGTCTGTAAGTTTTGAAGTATCCAGGATGCCCTGCCATAGGCAAGTCATGAAATGCCCTCAAAACTTTTTGCTTCATCTGTGAACCCGACACCAAGAAGATCCTGTCCTTGTAAATGATCAAGTCATTTACCACTGTGTACCTGTCATCTCTGATGGTGCCATCAATTACTCCAGTAGCCCACTCATCCTTGGCATACTCTGCTGAAATCAACTCTCTCCAATCATCAGCGATAGCACCTAGTGCACACAGATGAGGTCTCCTGGATAACGCGTCGGCAACAACATTCTTCTTTCCCTTGACATAAACAATGTCAAAGTCGTAGGCCTGTAACTTGCTGACCCACTTTTGTTGCCTCTCATTCAGATCCTTCTGCCCAAGGAAATGCTTCAGACTGTTGTGATCCGTCTTAACCACAAATTTGCTGCCTACCAAGTACTGTCTGAACTTAGCCAATGCATGCATGATGGCTAACATCTCCTTATCATATATGCTGTAACTCCTCTCCACACCCCTCAACTTCCTACTCTCAAATGCAATGGGGTGCTTATCCTGCATGATTACTGCACCAATGCCTACACTCGAGGCATCACACTGTAGCTCGAAGGGCTTGCTGAAATCAGGGATGGCTAACACAGGGCAAGTATTCATGATCTGTTTGAACTTGTCAAACCACTCCTGTGCCTTATTAGACCAACTGAAAGAATCCTTACAAGTCAAATTAGTAAGGGGAGCAGCTGATTGAGAGAACCCCTTCACAAACCGGCGGTAATATCCATAAAGGCCAAGAAATCCCTTCAGATATGAGAGATTTTTCGGTGGTGGCCAATCCACAATTGCCCAAATCTTTTCCGGGTCTACCTTTACACTACCAGCACTGATGATATGACCCAAGTATAGCAACTCGGTCATCCCAAACTCACACTTTGACATTTTGGCATACAACGACTCGCTCTCTAGGATGCTCGGTACAATGTCAATGTGTTTCAAATGCTCTTCCCATGTCCTGTTGTAAATCAGTTTATCATTAAAAAAAATCAACACAAATCTCCTCAACTGCTCTCTGAACACCCTGTTCATACAGGACTAGAAGGTAGCTGGTGCATTGGTCAAACCGAATGGCATGACCAGGAACTCAAAGTGCCCATGATGACACCTGAATGCTATCTTCTCCACATCCTCATCTCTGACCCGTATCTGATGGTAACCAGATCTCAAATCGATCTTGGAGAAGTAACAGGCCCCATGCAACTCGTCAATCAACTCATCTATTCTGGGAATCGGGTACCTATTCTTGATTGTTTTCTTATTGAGTTCCCTGTAATCAATACACATTCTAAGAGTCCCATCCTTCTTCTTTACCAATACCACGGATGATGCAAACGGACTCTTACTAGGCCTGATGTGCCCCATCTCGAGAAGCTCTTTGATAGCCTTCTCGTTCTCATCCTTATACCTCTTTGGGTGCCTATAAGGTGTCGTGATTACTGGCTTGGCACCCTCCTCCAACTCGATCACATGCTCAAAACCCCTATCAGGAGGTTTACCTAGTGGAATATCACTAAACACTTTGGTGTGTTTAGTAAGTATAGACTGTATGTCAGGAGGATACGCATGCTTCTGCTGATCTACTGCAGGCATCACCATAACCTCGGCTGCCCACTCCACCTGATCATGACGAATCAACCGCTCCATCCGCTTGAGAGAGACAACTCTCAACCCACCATCTGAAATGCCTCTGAGCACATGTCTAACTCCGTCCACCTCAAACTTCATTTCCATCATCTGTAAGTTGAGAGTGAACTCCTCAATATCATTCAACCACTTCATACCCAACACAACATCCATCTCACCCATGCCGACAACATAAAACTCCGATTGGCAAGTGTACCTGTTCAGCTGGATTGATAGATTGGGTATCCTCCTAGTGTAGGTGAGTACAAAACCATCTACAACCTTCACCTTAAAGCCCTCAAATTCCTCGGTTTTCAACCCTCTCTTGGCTTCCAAGCCCTCGTCTATGAAGTTATGAGTGGCACCTGTGTCAAGTAAAGCAATACATCGCTGCCCGCTCAATACTCCTCGTATCCTAAATGACCCTTCCTTCTGGATACTCGTGATACGTGCTGTAGGTCGAGCTAGATCATCCTCTCTATCTGATGCTTCCCCTGAGCCCTCTGATTCTCCACCCTCGGCCTCTGAATGGTAATCCGAGTGGGGCTCCCCATCAACAAACTCGTCGACTGAAAAGTACTCTAACTGTTTGGCTTTCCTTGGGCAGCACACTTGTGCGTAGGATCCCAAGGCTCTCGACACTGAAAACAAAGCTTCTTCCTCCTCAAGTCATTCAGCTGATCGTTGTCCAATCTAGAAGAACTCTTATGCTGTTGTCCTACATCTCGCTATTGTCCTGCATCTCTCTGAAATGGTCTTCTATCCCTCTCCTTATCTTTCCTTGGCATAAATCCTTTGGATTGAAACTTATTCCTCCAAACTGATGACTCCATCTCCCGGGCCTTCTTCATGGCCTCTTGGAGTGTAGTAGGGTCAAAACCCTTCACCCAACCGCGAAGTTGATCTGACAAGCCGTCAATGAAAAGAGCAACCAATCTGCGCTCAGTAATATCCGGAACCATAACGGATATATCCCGGAAATCAACAATGTAGGAGTCTACCGATCCACTCTGTCTCAACTGAGTCAACTCCTTGAATTGTAACTCTGGGTCCTTCTGATCAAACCTGTCGATCAGTCTCGCTGTAAACTCCACATACGAAGTGACCTGATCATGACCCAGTGTGACCTTCCCGTTACTCCACCATTTGTGAGCAGTCCCCTCCAAGTGTAAAGCTGCATAAGTAATAGCATCCTCCTCTGGCATGGGACTAATCTGCAAGTAGCTGTCCAATTTCTGGACCCAAGTTCTCGTGGTGGTCTTACCCGATCCATCAAAGTAAGGAAGTGTCATCTTACTTACTTTCCTCTGCAGTTCTTGGTTCTGTGATCTACCTCCCCTATGAGGTCTGCACCTAGTCCTCATTTCAGAGTATTCAGCAAATGTCATCTCATTTCTGAAACCCTCGCTAGATGCTCTCCAGTCCCTCAGAATCTCCTCTTGAAACTCTGCTTGAGTAGGATCCTGTTCAAGAACTTGATTCCTAGGAGCAAATATCGAGATGCCCGGCCTATCTCCCGCAGTGAACTGTGAAGCCCTACGGTGGTTAACCGAAGCCTCATCATCATCATCTCTATCCCTGCGTCTATCATCATGATTCCTGTCCCCATTATTCCGTTCTTCCTGGTTCCTATCACCGTTATGCCTATCATTCCCCTCATTCCTGTTCCTTTCTCCTCCATCATGTCTGTTTCTATCACCGTCCTGGTACCTGTTCCTGTCACCTCCATGGTACCTGTTCCTGTCATCTCCATGGTATCTGTTCCTGTCACGGTGATCATCCAAGTCATTACCCATCCGTTCGATGGCATGTGCTAACTCAGCCTGTCCCTCTACCATCTCTTGTCGAGATTCTCTCATCTCTCGAGTGAGTGCGATCAAAATGTCACGCGCACTAAGTTCTGGTTCCTCCCTATCACCCATCTCCCCTGTAGGACCTGTAACTGGTGGAAGCTCTCCAGAAAATGGGTCCGTCCGTGATACCTGAGAATCGTCCTCAGTAGCTGCTACGACTATCTCAGTTTCTGGCTCAAAGGGATCTATTATGGGTACTGGATTCTCTGGAATACCCGACTGCGGAGCCTGTGTTCCTTGCCTTGCCCTTGTACTTCTGAAAGGATATCTATCTGTAGGTCGCATGTCTCATTTTTACTTCTGCATATCAAAACTGAACTCACAGGATGGCAAGATCTTTAGCTCTGATACCAGAGTAATGAGCCGTACCTGTTTGTATTTTTTTTGAATCTTTATTTATGTGATTTTATTATTATTTTGTGTGTTCTTTCAGATAGACAGAAGATGCAGAAGGGGGTTTATTGTTTTCCTGTAGATGTGGTGCCGGAGCACACAATATATTGCATATAACAAAAACCCAGAAAATATACAATGATTCTGGAGAAAGTAATGACAACCCAGATAGAAGAATAGCCAGAAAACAATTACTATTACATACCCATGTGAAAATATGCAACTTGGTATGACCGCCGGAAATGGACAAACAAGTGGGTATGGCTGGAATTGCTCAAAACTTCACAAATGCAACAGAGTGTTTATACAACTGATATCAGCAAATATAGGGTCTGAAATACCACATTTAGACCATACAAGAGGCAGCCAAATAGAAGAAAGGAGTCACAAACAATCCCACGCCTCACAGGTACATGGTACGGCCTTGCTGTAGGAGCAACCTGCAAGTGTATGGCTGATAACTCGCTGGAATATGTCTGTAGACAGTCTGCAGCAACCTCCTAGGATGGGCGACCAAGCACAAAGGGCATGGGTCACCAAAAACTTCACAAACTAAACCCCAAAGTGGTATGGCCTGCTCCAAGAGGGTACGGCCAGCAAGAGGTAGACACAACAGCAATAGAATCACTTCCAAACACACTAAAATCTGCCTTCTCAGTCCTCTTTTATCAGCAAATAACATTTATATAAAATGGTCTCACAATCAGCTCAAGCAAACTCTTCAAATGTCTCCATTGTCAGCACATATGTGAATGCTGAATACATCCACCGTCAATGGCACCGTTGGGTGGTATTACACACTTGTGGGATACCGTCACTAATGGAGGTTTCCATCTCCAATAGCCTGATGCACAATCTCAAACTCCAAAAACCCTAGCAGAGCTCTCATAAGCAAAATATCAAAACATAGCATAAAGAAATGAGCTCCCAAAAACACCTTATATTCTCCCTCCAAGATGGCATTGGAATTCAAGAGGGAGTTTTATCATTTAAAAACATTTTTACTTGCCTAGGGATGGGCGCCCAAGGTCACAACTTGCAAAAAGGCTTTATTTCCCGTTAATTCACTTTTCCGACAAAATATAATAAAGTCCATATTAATATAAATTAATAGATCTTCGGACTTTAAAATAAGTATAAAGATGGTGTCGGAAATCATTGATCTTTAGCTCGCCGAAAAGGTCTCGACGAAACGCTTTTGATCCAGCGCTGAAAATCTCAAACCGACACAGTACCCAAACTTACTAAAAATAGTAACGACCAAGAGCCCAATGAACCAACCACGAGGGTGCCAACTGGATCCACTGAATGCGAACCATAACTCCCTCAATGACAAAGACTTCCAGAGCCAACTAACCACAGTTCCCTAACCACTCTGCTAGCCCACGGGAACTCCATGATGGACTAACCATGTGTCTAAAAGGGGGCATTACAACTTGGAGGGGCAAAGGAAGGTGGCATTAACAAGATGGACCTTCTGGAAGAGAGGTCTTGCCATCCCCCATAATGACAGCTCCCAAAAGTCCAAGAAACTCCCACAACTTGAATAATTTAATCTTGACAAGGAGGTTTGTGAAGATGACAGCATTCTGCTCATCAATCCACACGAATCTAGAATCCAGCATCCTCTCTTGAATGCATTGCCTAATGTAATGTTGATAGACTTCAATTTTGCTTCATCCTAGCCTATGCAACAGGATTACAAGAAATCTGACTAGCATTTTGGGCTCTTTTAGAAAATAATAGATCGTTGTTTCCATGAAAAAACAAGCTCTTATAGCAACTTGAGAACCCATTTTGCCTTTTTTGTTGCATTCACTACTCTATATCTTGTCTTAGTGATAGACAACAAGATTGCTTCTTGCAAGATCATGATATAGGACCAGAACCAAGACGAAACTCAAATCCAGAAGTAAAAACCCTCTCATCCACATCTCCTGGCAAATCAGAATCGGTATAACCCACTAGGTACTCATCAATACTTCTAGAGAACATGACACTCATCCAAGTAGTACCCTAAATATACCTTAACATACTCTTGGTTATTCCCAATGTCTCTCCTTAGGCTTCTGCATGAATCTGAATACAAGACCATTATAAAGGAAAGATCTGCCCAAGTATGAGTCAAATATAATAGACTTCCCAAAAGCTTCCTGTAAAAAGTAGCATCAACTTGTAGTGTAGAACACTAAGTTGCCAACTTAACTCCTAACTGATTAAAAAGCTGATTTATACAAATTCATATTGAATTTCTTCAATAATTCAAGAGTATACTTAGGCTTTGAAATATTGAACTGTAAAACCTAAAAACCAAGAACATAGTGCAGTGAACAAAGATTTTTCATCTAAAATTTCTCCTTCATTTTAGCCTTGTAACTGTGTACTAAAGAAGTACTATCTCCTATGATAGATCAAAGCATCATCATAGATAACCACTATTACGAACATCTACATTCTTCACATAGACATCATGATCTTCTTTATATCTGTTGAAGCTGCATGATAAAAAAGAACCTATCAATCTTCTTATCTTGTGTTCAGGGATCCTTCTTCAACCCATAGAGTAGCATCTAAAACCTGCAAACTAACCTAGAATCACCATGTTGAACAAAACCCTATAGTTATTCAATGTAGATCTCCTCCTAAAGATCACAATTGAGAATGCACACTTCACATCCATCTAGTGCACCTCCCAACCAAATTTGACTGCGAGAGAAAGAACACTATGTATGAACTCTATCTTGTCAATTGGAGCATTTTCTCCCATTAATCAAAACCCTTCTAAGATTATCCCTTCACCATTAGTCAAACTTTGAATCTCTCAATCCATCTAAAGTGAACTTGGTATTGTAGATCTACTTGCACTTCACAATTTGTTCCTTCCCTTAGGATAAAGTAACAATTCCCAAGTACGATTCTTCATCAAGGAAATATCCTATTCTTCTATAGCCTTCTCCCATTCTTCCTTTCCCTTGGCTTCCACAAAGGATGGTGGATCACGAGTATCTATCACCCTAGCCATGAGAGAAAATTGGTCTATTTTTTTACTATAGGTCCTCCATGATGTAGTCTTATCTTCCTTATCCTCTTCAAGGGGTGTAGCATCCTACTTAGGAAGACTAATGTTCCCTTAAGAGTAAGAGACTCCTGTCGAATTTGCCTCATGTCTAGGCCAACCTCATCTATCATTGTGGGATCATCATTTGAACCTCTCTCAACAACTTGAGTGTCATTTGACGCAACACCACAAACAACCTCCTCATCTCCTCAAAAATCACTAAAGAAGGAGCCTCTACTAGACATATGCGTCTCATCATCATTTGAATCAAAAATATGGACAGTCCTAGAAGTACCAATGTAACTACTACACTTTTGTGCATCAACAAAAAAACATCACTTCATCAAATATGACATCTAGATCTGATTAAGACTTAAATTGGCTACATGGTAAACACCTCTGATTATGCCATCTTCTAGCACATCATTGTTACTAGCTATATCAAGTGCAAAACCATCCTTTGCATATACCTTATCATCAACTTTGCTAAGTGATTGAAACAAACTACCATCCTTAACCATATGCTGAGCACATCCAAAATCCATAATAAACTCACACATTTTCTAAGTTGCCAATATATATACAAGTGATTATACAAAATTTAAAATATATTTGATACTTAATACTAAAAATAAGTTAAATAATAGAATGAAAATACATTTCATAATTCGTTCATATATCTATATGTAAAATCATAATTCACAGCATGTAATTTTTTAAATATCATACGTTTACATTTCATTCTTTGAATTGAAAAGATAATTGATAATGCAATGTTATATCATAGAATATATAATATATCTATATGTCAAATCATTAAAGAACTTGATAATAGTAAATACAATCAAAAAATTGTATCTTCCTCTCCATTGAAAGCATCTAGATCTAAGTCATCACTTAGTTCAACTTTATTTGAACCACAAGCACCGCAATGCCACTCCCACTAGCTACATGAACATCATGTGTAGGAGCCTTGTCATTATCTATATTGATTCTAGCAAGCTCTAAAACATATGCATCCAAGTTGGCACACTCAAGGGCTATATCCCAATTCTTCGTCACCTCTTCCTTGTAGTCAAATCTTTTGGCTTTTTACAGCCAACAGGTTGAACTTAACTGAGTAAAGGAGTATGTACTCCAATTCCGCTCAATGGAAGAATTTGCAACCTGTTGAAATTGGAGAGAAAGTCAATACAACTTAAAAATGCCAAATATTGGTAAGAATGTTAAAAATTAAAAATTAGAAATGCTTACCTATGATAGAATTTTGATTGCAAGAGGTTGGAGGAACATATAACTTTGCCCAAGGAGGTACCACCATGTCTGAGCGTCTATCTTGTACTTGTCTCGAAGAGTGCAAATACTTTGATCTCATCCCATGATGAACCTACCAAATTCAATCCTAACCTTATCCACCACTTCTGGATCTAACAAGATTCTTCAGAATGGTTTTTTCTACCCATCAACAACTTCATTGTCTCTATATGGTGTCATTATCCTAGAAAAATAAAGTACTTCCGTGATGTAATATTTGGGAGATAATGCATATGCAAGGAGATGTCATCTTGTTCTAGTTATCAAGAATGATTTTTTCCACCCTTAGGAAAAATGTTTCTTCGAGGTCATTCTCCTCTACTATTATGGCCATTATTTTTTCTATCATTTAGTCCATGCCATCATAGATTTCTCCCAAACACAACCGATCTATATCAGCAAACCTGATCATACTCATGATGGGCTCAATGAAACTCAAGACATAGTCCACACAAGCCCACCAATCATCATCTAAGATCAATGATTTGACATTTTGAGCCCTCATGAATTTGATTGCCCCCACACACTCCATTGGTTGCTAATGACCATGTCGTTTAATCAATTGTGAGCGATGCAAAATGAGTCTCAACAACCTAATGTAGTGTAAAAAATAAGTAAATATGTCATATAAATTAAATTTAAAATAAATATTGAAATTTCTTAAATTTACCTCCAATAATTCCAAATTGAAGAAAGTCCTAAAAATGCCTTGTGACATATGATGGTTTGTCACAAACATCTAAATCTCCTCACCCTCAGTGTATATATTTTTCATCCACTCTATCTAAATGCCAATCTTTTGCATCAAGTTGAGGGAGTGGATGGTACATGGTGTCCAAAAGATGTGCTCATACCTTTCCTCAACCAAAGCACCTGCTGCCCTGCAGCTTTTTACATTATTTGTTGACTTGGACAACGTTCTCAGCACACACCATCTCTATGGACTCAATGAAGATTTTGGAAATGAAGTTTGCATCCTTCACTTGCCCCTCACAATCAACTACCTTCAAAAACATTGCTCGTTGAGGGGACACTATAATGACATTTATTAAAGGTCGGTTTTTACAATCTTTTCATCCATCAAAAACAATGGACACTCTTGTTTCAACCCGTGAATCCCTAATTGGTTTTAGTGATGTCTTTACAAAAAGAATTCTTTTGCCAATAAAGTGTTGTGCACCTTCTCATACCAAGACCTATGTAACCAAAGGTTGTTTGACTGATTGTCGTCACCATTTCTCACCAATATGGTGATCTCACCAAGTTGAAAGGAAGACTATTAGTGTAAATGCAACGCGCAATGTGTTCATTTGCATTTTCCCTCGCCTCATTCTGAAATGCCTCCTCTAATGGGCCTCTTTTGTAGGAAGAAATAGAGGGATCTTCTTCTTGGGTAGATGGTGTCTCCAAGAAAGGATGTGGGGCAGCCACTATTTAAGGAGACGTTGTAGGTGGCTTCCCTAATCCTTTCTTGGCTAAAAGATGAGATTTTAATTTTGCTCTCTCATTCACAACATCAGCTTCTTCTTGTTCTCTAATATATGCCATTATCCATAATTTGTTCCTTTGGCAACCCCTTCTTGTTTGCCCCTTGACAAACTTTAATTCCTAGGCCGGTCATAGCATAGAGGTGAGCTTTCACTCAACTATACGAGCTCTTATACTTAATCCCACAATGACTACAATGCCAAAGACAAGCCTCACCTCCTGGAAATTGTTCAATCACCGTAACATATTTCCATAGAGGTTATGCTTGATCGTATCTAAAGTGTCTACTTGCCTCTAGGGCCGATAAACTTGAACTAGTAGCCATTTTGAATAGATTGTTGTCATAAGTTCCATCTAATCAAAAAAATTATTCTTCATGTAAATGTGATCTTAATCTTTTTTTAAGTTTGTGATGGCAAGCAAGTTTAGTAATGGTTTCAATTTTTTCTTTTTTTAAAAAAAAATACAATATAAAAAAAATGCTTCCAATTTTTTTTATCCTTTTCTCTGAAGATCGAAGCACAGATTTGGGAACGTTCTAATATTAATGTGCATTAAACATTTTAATTTTTTAGCGATGAGGCAGCTAGTATTATGGCTACTAAACTCCTTGCGGTGACATAAAACAAGCAGGAAGTCAAAAGGATAAAAATACTGCATACATGGACAGGATGAACGTGAAATATATTCATCCTACTGTCTGCTCGTTGGTGACAACGTCTGCCAATCAACAGCGAGAAATGTGTCCAGCTCAGATCAATTTGATCATCTTGCATCCTTAAGGAGCAGTCTCGGTCGTTGATCTGCAAAATCAGGTCACTCCTTCTCATAGAGGGGAAGGCCTTCGGCATAAATATTATATTTTTCTCCTGAGAATGGGCTCATAAAATGTCCATTTCAAAAAAAAAAAAAAAATTCATATAATTGCCCATTTCCCTATAGCAATTTTGGCACCATGGGTATCAATGCAATATCAATTAACCCACATGTTTCTCCATAAGAATGTAGTGATAAAAAAAATTACATTCATTAAGACAAGAAAAGCAACTATGCAAGCAATGCTAATTGGAAAAATGGTTTATCTTTGTGTATTATTTTATAGGAAGCTATAATATCACATATTGAATCTCCTTTAAGACTAAACCTTAACCAAAAAGAGTATAATCATGTAAATAATGCATTTGAGGCCATGCCAACTAGTGAATTCCAAGCAAAGTCAAGCCCAAGATACATAATTACTAATTGAATTACCTTTCACAGTTGTTGGAAGCTTATAGTTGATCCAAGAGGCAACCCAAACCAAGAGATTTCCTTTTTGGGGCAAGGGGTGGCAGCCCTTTGCAGGATCAAGGGGAAGTCCCACAACCTAAATTTTCTTGATTAATATATTCAAATATTCCCATAGAATCAACACTTCTATGCCAGGCCACAACCAATGAATGATCAACTTAATGTAGCCTCATGTTGATAATCAACTAACCTTGAAAAAGCTGGGAACCAATGGAAATCATGAAATGATCTATTTTATTTGTACTATCTATATATTTGCCACACAACTGCATGAGATAAACAGAGAAAGGACACTTGGAACTTTGGAAGCTTGTTCTAAAATAAGAGACCAAAGGAATCGAGATCAACTCCTAATGCTACACAACTTCACCTTTGCATCTTCACATGAAATTTATGCAGCCAGTTTCAATGTATAGGGATTCCACAATATCCCTTAAGGAACATGACTATTTTCACAACCGCCTCCTTGGGATTGGAGTACATAGAATACACGACATCCATAAGCATTTGCAGACTTCTCAACTTTCATCACATCCGTCATGTCTCGTTACACATTTGAGACAATACATGACTCTTTCTACCAAATTGTAACATTATGTAATATAAATGTAACAAAGATGAGAATTAACAAACACAACCATTTTGCTATACTCTCCTGTAAACTCCCATGAATTTATGAATTCAATTTCAATATTCTTATGAATTTATGTTTTTACTAAACTCCCATGATTTTTTAAAATTTGTAATATAACACTTAATTTTGTACCCCAATCATGGGGTTGTGGGTGATAAAACCCTAAAATCAACATGACACAAGTCAAATGGTAAGCACCTCAAGAGGGCTTCTTCAAACTGAACTCTGGCTATTCTTCTAGAGGCAACCTGAGATTGTCTGGAGCAGGTTGCGTTATCAGGATCTCAATGGGTTCTTTGATCAAGGCAGCCTCTATAAAGCTAGAAAGAGGCACAAACAATGAAGCCAAGGCACAAGCTTTGGCTCTCAGCATTGCCTTGACCAAGGAGTGTGACATTACTCATATGGTCATCAAAAGTGACTCAATGATGATGATAAATGCAATCAAAAGAAGGGGAACCCATAACTAAAAATTGAATAACATTTTGCAAGGAGTTTGGAAGGTGTTGGGTTCATTCACGATGTATGAATGTGGTCATTGTTACAAGGAAGCCAATGGTGTTGTGGATTTTCTTGCCACCAAATGGTGATAGTGGAAGATATCTCAATGGGACAGCCTCAATCAAGTCTAGGACATCAGTCAAGGCGTACAAGAAGAGGACAATGGATGTTTGGTTGATGAGACAGCGGCCTCTTTGGATGATGTCTAACGGGCAAGCAGCGGAGGTACCCTCCTGCACACTAACCCTACACATGCTGGTATGTAATATTTTGGGATTGGGAGATAAGTTCTCTACAAGACATCTAGACATTGAGTTTTTAATCTTAGCAAGATTGTTTGAGTGTCTGAGATCCATGAGGATTCCATGGAAGATATGGACGCTATATTTAGGTGGAATGGGTGGTAATATAGGCACATGAACAAGAATAGAATGTGCATTTTGGCATGAGCAGCAAAGTCCAAAAATGAATCTAAGGATTTACACTGAGCCCAGCAACTGGGAGCAATGTAGCATGTTTTGACCTAGCACAGCTCGGAGAGTTCTTCATGATTGGTTCCCCACTTGTTGAGAGTGCAATTCAAAAGATGATTGGAAATGAGATATTGATTCAATTCCCCCAACACAAGCTTAACAGAATTGTGGCCTCCATTTTCTTGTCCAACATAACAGGCATCATCAGGGATATTGGTACTTTTGAGGCGCTAGCGCACACATATTTAGTAGGTATATCTTCTTAAGTTGGGTAAACTCCATTGTTTAATATGACCTATTTGACAACACAATGGATGTGGGGGGCCTCTTCACAATGGATGAGATCGCAAGCTTGACAAAGGCTAATAATATTCTTCATGCAGCCAAGGAGGGGCTGTTTTTTGAATCTCTAGTCGAATTTAGAACTGTGCTCGACAGTTGCAACAGCTTTACTGAGGGACAGCGAGGCAAAGCAAAGGAGGTTGTCCATGCCATATCATTCCTAATCCCAAATAGGGCGATATAGGGGAGAGTCAATCGCAATGGAGGTGGATATGGGAGCTCTTGTGGCAGCCCACAGGCAATTTTTTACTGTTTTCATGAATCAATCTGCATTTTGATTGTATATGCCTGCTGACTGGGTTCTACTTCTCATCTTTCTGTATATGCTTTGACACCCTTTTCAGATGTCAGGTTTTTTCAAATATATATATCTAAAGGCCATTGTCCCATGGCCACATTTATGTGGCAAAAAAGAAACACTTAATTCGCTCTTGGAATCTAGATTAGCAATGCTATAAATTATTCAGCCACAAGTTTCACCAAATAAACAAAGAGCATTCAAAAATACATTACATGACAAATTCAATCAAAAGTTCTTAAGAGTATTTGCATGTGTACTTATTCCTCTTTGGTTTAACTTTTATAAAAAAAATTAGTGTTTTCTATAACTCGATTTGATCTACTATCTGGTCATCCACCTCAACCTGGTGTCAGACAATCCAACCCTTGTGCTAGGAGTTTGTAATTTACAACACACGCAAGAAAGATGGCACTAATGAACAAGTACATTATAGGAAATTTATATAAAATAATGATCTAAAATAGGTTTCCAAGATGCATTTCCTACATCTCCTGCATTTTGAGGACAATAAGATGGACCAATAGCGTCTCTAGCTGTCCTTGAAATGCAAGGGACACCCCAAGGAAGCTTAACCCAAATCAAAACATCTGGGTGTCATTTCCCTCCATATCAATCATGAATAACCCTTGGATATCCTTTGGTCCATCTAAGGTTGTTTGAATGTCTCCCCCCCTCAAGGAAAAAAGAATCAAAAATACATATTTTAATTTTTGTTTTCACCCAATGCTTGTGTTCACCTACCCTCATTATAGAAGAAGACCACCTTCCCTTCACCCCACCCCCCAATACTTGGTTGCACATATGTAATGTTTATTATGGTCATCGAGGTTGCCATGTTATAATTTTGTATTATGTAATAAAATGCACAAGCTAATAGCCTTCATACAACTAAATAATATTATGTCTGGCATTGCAGTTATGAATTGTGTATTTGCTAAGAGGCGATGTCATCACTTGTTGAAAAAAAACTATTGGCTTTCTACTTTCAAGCTTCGTGATCAAATATCTAGTGCTTGATTTTGCTTGGCATAATTCCTTCAAGCTTTTCAGATTGCAAGTGATACAAGTGGATATGCATTAGAAAATTAGAAATCATATCAAGTATAGAAAACAAATCTACAACTTTCATAGATATAAGGATAATGATCTAAGAGAAATTATAGCAGGGCTGAAAAGAATCTGTGCAATAGTTCAAGCGCTAAGATATTAGAGACAGTATTTATTTCAAAATGAAATTAACCTTCCATCTAAAGTCAATCCTGAGTTAAACTGATGATAAATCCTTAAAAATGGGCAGGCTATCTTCAACTTTATTCATTTGCCACCAAGCATGGATTTGAAAAGATGGGTAAACCTGTTCCTAGAACAAAATCCATTTGTGGTTTCTCTTGAACAAGTAAAACCCAAGATAGACTCCACAAGTCCAGGTCTTGAAATGGGCTCATTCATAAAATTCTGGATATGAATACAGCATCATTATCCCCACCAATTAATAAAGATGGTTATTGCTACATTTGCAAGCACGAGTTCTACTAGTCACTTGGAAAATGACTAAGATATTCCTATTTAAGATGCATGCACAGGTGATAGGACTTCGAAGAAGTAAGTGATTTGTAAAGATACAATGGTAAAGATTGACTTGATTTCTCGAACACATCATTTACAATGAGATCAGTAATTAAGGGAGACTCACTTTGTATTCCATAAGTAAGCATAAGATGTTAGTTAAATTATGAGGAACTCAATAGAGACAAAACATACGTCTTCTACAGAAGACCTATAATTCGCCTCCAATGGTCAAAGATGTTTAATAATTTCAAGAGATGCATGACAGAAAAAAGGAAAGTGAAGAACCAAGGCTGCATCAGCCATTAAAAACATCAGACAGAACATGGGAGCATATAGGTATGGATGTTGTGTTATACTTATCCAAGACATAAAAAGAAATGTCTGCACATTTATGATACTATACTAATTTTCTAAGATGGCCCATTTGATCCCATGTGCCAAGCACAATGATGCCTCATACAGCTTAATTTCTCATCAATGAATTAGCAGGATTACATGGATAACTTTTGAGCATAATTTCTTATAGAGGAGAAAACAGTTAAGTCCTGCTGCTTTGATATTTTGTTAAAGGAGATCCAAATATGGTTATTAAGTTATTAACATAATCAAAGTTCAAACGATCAGCACGTTTGTCAGGTTATCAGGTGCTTACAAGCAACTGCTTCATAGACGGAAGACGATTAAAATTAAATTTCTCTAAAGAGGACTAATCATAAAATCTGAAAAGCTGACAGTGACTAATATTTTGACCAGAAATGTGGTAAGAATTATTCTCATTCTGACATCTCTCCTTTATTAATGTCTTCCATTGCGATTGTTTTTGTCCAAAATCTCATGGCCCAAATGAAGAGTACTCCATCCAAGCTATCTCCCAACTAGGCCAAGCATCTCCAGCAATTTGTTCACAAGTAACGATGTCAACACATCTGAGATCCAACTAGAAGAAAACTAACTTTTTCTGTTAGGAGAAAAAGCAAGAGGCAAGAGCAACTAAATATCATCCAGAAGATAATCAGGAACTTCTGATTGGTTTACTAAAGCCATGTTAAATCCATAAGAAACCCTCCTTAGAGCTTCTATAGGAAGGAGAAACAACTAGATAACTGGATTCGATCTCTTTGTTTGGATTCAAATGACATGTTAAATTTTTGAAAGAGAATTATATATATTATCTGCTAGATGTCTGTAAGTACATCTTGAAGAATCTAACATATCTTGAATCTGTTTTTATGCAATCTTGGAGTGGCCAACACAACATTTTATGAGTGATGCATCTACTTTAAAAAGAATGCTCAGCCAACAATGAATTTTCTCAATTTAAAGGTAATGTTAATTTAGAATTACTGGCTTTGAATTGAAAGGTACAAATTATGGAGTGTCAGATAAACCATATCATAAGCATGTCAAGGATGTTGATCCACTATTAAAGCCTGCTAATTGAGAAAGATAGATTTCTTTGCTTCGAACTGTGTTCTCGCTTCCATGACATTTACTATGTAGTAATATTGTTATGACGGCAAAATGTTGTATCATTCTGGGGAGTTTGGAGATAAATAATGTCCATCTTGGTTTTGTCAGTCAATATGCGTATATGTTTGAGGCTTTCCACAGTGGTTTATTTTTTATTATATGCTTCTAAGATCTCCAGGTGAGAATCTTTAAAACCCAACACATCAATTCCTAATTCTGGGCCCATCTTCAGATGACATTTGTTCCAATGTTCACTCCAACAGTTGCATGTTATACTCGTGTCACCAGTTGTGCAAATGGCTTACTACTAGCAAGCTATACCTGCCCTTGCATATAGAACACTTTGGCATTGGCCAACAATCTATGTAAAACCTAGTCCTTTGGAAGATTATGGTGAATACAGAAATGTACAAACTAGCCTACACAATCGATCACTGTAAAGTTTGGCATCCAGTTGAGATATTTCCAACTACTAGGGTAATGTACTTGCACACATTGGGTTTGCGTATTGCAAATCCAAACACCAATAGTTATCTTGTTCGTATAAGCAAAAGTGTCTTTAGATACAAATATTGGTTTGCAAGTTCCCCTATTACCTATGGAAGCAAAAGTGTCATTAGATCCAAACAGTATGCAAGAAGGCATGATGCAAATGATGGAATCTTAAAAAAAAAAAAAAAAAAATTTCTTTAGATACAAATATTGATTTGCATGTTCCCCTATTGCCTACAGAAGCTAAAATTTCGTTAGATGTAAACAGAAAGCAAGAGCCATGATGTAAATGATAGATTCTAAAAGGATGATACTCATTATGTGCATGCAGACATACAACTTTCATCTAGATCTGAAGAAACAATGCAAAGAGTCCCAAGTAGGAGAACAAGAAACGATTCATTAGACAAAGGATAAATTTTCAAGGAAAATTATAATAACTGATATTGACCAATATAAAGGATGATAAAGATGTAAGATCTCAAATGAAGTGGAAAAACTAACAAAGCAAAAAACATATGAATATCAAAAGTAGAATTGCAATGACAAAGTTTTAAAGAGTTACAAAAAGATGTTATCTTGTATGAAAGTATTCATGCTCTTATGAGTAATGAAGCACTTCCAAGCAATTCTAGAGGATGTAATGCAAGAGCCCGCCCATATAGAAAACATAACATATTTTTTAAATCCCACGAAATTATAAAAAATTATTATTAGTTGTAGCTGCATTATTATCAGTTGTTGGCAAAGTTGCTGGTAAAGGTTCAGGTTTGGTTATGTTGGTTTAACAATCTTTTTATTAGCTGGGTTCAAGATTTAGGTATGGCAGTTTGCTGATTAGTTTTATTATCCAGGTTCAGTATGGCTGAGTACAACCGAACAATATATAATTAAGATATTAAAAATATTAAAAAGGTCATAATTTGCACAATATATACAAAATTAAATACAGAACACGGCTGATAATTGATAATTCAATATAAAATGTTAAAGATAAACCAAAACGGTTAATAAAATTCAAAATACAGCAATACTCGTGGTCAAATGTGCAACTGAACATGAAAACTCTGTAAACCAGTATAGATATCTTAAATACGTCTATCTAAAAAATGCCGAGAGATCAGTCTGGAGCTATTTCACCATTCATTATTTCGGTAATTCTTTTTGTTTTGTTTGTACTTTGAGAAGTGCGGTAAATATTATATACTTATACGTTACTTTTTAAAATTATGTTTAGTATTAAATATTAATTATTTGACATGTAAATGGCTGTCAAATTTAAGTTATGGGGTTTTTCTGTACACAGTCAAGACATGAGACTCCATGCTGCCATTGTAGAACGCCTCTTGGCATATTCATCATATTGCTCTTGCAGCTCTGAGCAATGAGTAGCAATGGAGTTTTGGATGAATGAGGAATGAATGGTAGAAAGTGTTGCTTGTTTTTGTTTTTTTGTGTAGTTAGTGTAGTTGGGTAGTTACTTTTAGGGTAAGTTAAAGTTTTTTTTATTTTTACTTTTTCATTTTTTAATTTAAAAAAAAATAAAAATTGATTAAAAATGTTTTCATTGGGCCCAGGTATGACCAGGGTACAATCCCAGACTCTGGGTCCTGCCCAATAAATCTGAGATGTTCCCAGGCAGAACCAACAGCCCGGGACCTTACCCTGATTGTACACAGACAGGACCTGTGGCCAGTACAGATATGCCATTGAAACATGCTGTACACTGTATGCAGTACCCAGGAACATAGGCTGCTGCTAATAAAGAGTAGGTGAAATCCCAAATAACCAAGGATCTTGATTTTTAGAAAATAGTGCCACCAGTCCATCAGGCATAATCTTAATAAAAGTTAGGGCATAACAACCAAGACAACCATTTTTATTTTGTTATGTTCTAAGGGAAGGCATGTCAAACTCCCAAAGTAAACAGCCATATCTAACAATCAAACTAGAGAAACAATGAAGTGAATCTCCATGGACACTCCTTATGGATTCCTCTCTGAATTTAAGATTCAGAATTTTTCTTCTTTTTTTCCCCTCTTTTCTACGTTTAAGATTAGGCATTTTCCAATTTTCTCAAATTTCAAATCTGTTAGTCACAACTCAACCATAAACGAGTCTTCCATTTTCAAAAAATCAATACAGAATATCTATAAAGGGTAACTCAATAATTTTCAGTAATTGTGATTTAATGCATGGATAAAAAATTTTTTATAAAGACAATAATTTTTAAACATTTTAATTTTATGTCCAGACTCCGAACATCTACAACCACAATAACCGGGAAATGTTTTATAAGGGCCCACAAGTGTGCTTGAAGGAATTATAGGGAAAAAGATGAGCATAGCAATATTCAATTGGAAATTCAAAATTATAATTGTGCGATTATCCCGATCAATCCTTGAACCCAGTATCTCAAAAAAATATATGCTGCCATTTTAGCAAACAATATAATGTTTGAATAATGATTAATCAACCCTTTAACACATATAGCTCCTTATTTTCTAGAATAAAGAATGTGTCAGGGAGCTAGTATCAATTACTTTGATGGTTCTGACTGGAATAGTTTGCTTTGTTGCTGATAAGAGCCTTTACAGTGTCTAACCCCATTGGATCTGCCTCCTCAATAACCTTCAAAACCGTACCACCTCCAGTGAACAAATAATATTTAATATTGTCGAGTGCAGCTTGATACAGGACAGGATGAAGGCTGTCAATAATGAAAACCATATTAGTCTTTCTGAATCTTCGCAAACTGAAAACAAGAACTTCAAATTCAGACATGCAAATGCAAACACCAACTGTTAATAGGAAAACAGCTAAATAGTAACATTTTGCAGAAAACTCATGAAGAATTAACAAACCAGGAAAAAGTCTGTTCAGAGCATCCCAGAAATAAGTGTATAAATCCTAATACATTGATACCACAGAGGAGATACTAAAATGTAGTTAGCAGCCGGAGCTTACCTTTTAAATGTCTGAAGTGTGTCACCACCTCCAAAGAACTTTTGGGCCGAGCGATTTTTATCAATGACCTCATCCATTTTGCTTGTACCATGCCAGAAATGGGGCATGAGTCCCATCACAGCATTTACAAAAATTGTCTTAGCTGAGTTCATTGCTTGTGCAACCTCATCTGACTCAAATGAAGTAGGATCAACATCAACTATATAATTGTAGGTCTGGCCTTGAGCAAAGTCCTGCAAAATATTGAGAAAGAGAAGATTTTATTATCATAATATAGTCGGAACTTAATTTAAGTTCCAAACTCCCAAAATTCTATGAATCAGACAAATTTGTATTATTTACCTTAACATTGATTGTCCTGTATTTCCCTTCAAACCTACCCTCCAATGTATCAGTTTCCACTAGCCACTGGATCTCCACAATCTTTTTCTCTGTTTTATCCTGTTCAACTAGTTCTTTTGCAAGTTCAATGTCAGAATCCTGCACATAAAGATTGATATGAGCAAATATGAATCAGTAAACCTGCAAGCCAATTTTATAGAGGCATATCTCATAGAAATTGAAGAGAGAGAATGTAATACCTCAACACCAGCAATTTTAACTCCATATTTGGCACATAGATATGTATTGTAAATAAGCCCACCCAGAACTAACTTATCAACTTTCTTGTATATCTGGTTCAATGGACCAATCTTGGTATCATACTTGGCACCAGCAACAATGGCAACAAATGGCCTGCTGGGACTAAGAAGCGCTTGCACATGGTAAAGCTCATCCTGTAAACAGATTGACAATTAATCAGAAGCTTTAGAAGATATCTTCCACTCACAGAATTCATAGACAGATCAAACATAACATACTTATTGAAAGCACCCAATCCAAAATATCAAAGAAAAAAACACTTACCTGCATGCATAAGCCTGCATAAGAGGGCAGGTATTTAGCAACATGAAATGTTGAACCGTGAGGTTGCCATGACCCAAATGCATCATTTACATAGACATCAGCTAGAGCAGAAAGCTGAATGACAAATCTTTCAAGCTTTTCTCCTTTATCTTCCTCTCCCTGTTGCATCAAAAACCTCACGTGAAAGAGATGCCAACCAATAGAATTTTTGAATCCAAAGGTAAGGAAAACTTGCATATCAAATGACTAAGGTATTGCGGACCCCAGTTCTTACTTCCTGCAGGTTTGATTTTGAAAACATGTGTGGCTTAGGGATAACAATCTAACCGTGCTTACTAGGATGCCAAAGTTCAGAGCTTGACTGCTGAGATATTATCAAGCATGAGCCAGAAGACAGGTTGCCAGAGACAATACTGACACCCGCAAAGCTTACTCCTAATTGTTGAAGGAATCATTCCACCATGTGAATGGTAAAATGCCAATAGCTCACTTCCGTGTAAAAGCAAGAGGTTTGCTGGCTTTGTGTACCATCTAGCCCATGCCTCAACTTTCTAAGGAAGCAGTCCCATGCAAGGGGCTTCAGGTTCTGTAATTATGGAACGAAAGATCCCATGAGATAAAGAAAAAACTGCTACAGGATAAATTGGAACCTTATCCAGGAAAATAGGAGCCCCTACTTTTTAGCTCTTGGATTTTCAGCTGCAGCCTGTGGGTTGGGGCTGGAAATTTCCCCCACCACTTTTGAGGTTTTTTGATCCACATGGCATCATTACAAGGCTCACAAAAAATTTTGTATTTTCAATTTAAAAATTTAGCATTAGCTGGTGCTATAAACCCATGGGATCTCCAGCTTCCTAAAAATTCTCAACAAAAAATTTTAGCATTATCTGCTACCATAAAATCCATGGGACCACCTGATTGTAAAAGGTTCCTAAATTTCCTCAGCAGCACCCACTCAGAAATTTTAGGTAGACCCCTCCATGGGACCATAGCTTAAAAAGGTTCCGTTGATAAATCTAGTAATCAATGTGGCTCACACAGTATACAACCCAAAGTTCAGAAGTTATGATATTTGTGTAACAATCCTAGAGAGACCCATTCATTGGGATGTTTTTTAAAACTATTACACCTAAACCAAAAGAGAGGAATCAAGCTAAAGAACTAACCGCAAACCACCGAGTGTTTGGCAGGTAGATTCCACCAATCTTTCTAGTCTTGAGGTCATGGATCAGCCAATTGATGGAGGTATCAATGTCCAAGATTCCATCTCTCTCAGTAGCATTGAACTTAGGAACTGCAAACTTGATGCGCAGCTTGCGCTGCAGATATGCAACAATGGCATCCACAGATTCATCCTGGCGTATCGAGATGGTTTTGGTCTTCTTGTCATATGGTCGTCCAATATGGCTCATGATAATGGGCCTGAAAGTGCAATTTCAACAAAATAAGATCATCCCAACAAGATCATGGCATTTCAGTAAAGCTATATAATACCAAAAAAGGAGTCAAACCCACCTCCCCCCACGCTCCACTATGTTGTACATAGTTGGCAGAGTTACATCGATCCTGTACTGATCTAGTATTTTCCCTGCATCCACCACCAATACCTTTCAATCAGGCTACTGGTAATAAGGGGCCAACCCAATAGGATTTACAGAGGGAGCAAGATACAATAGAATTTATAAAAAAAAAATCCACAGCTTATATGTCATTTACATCATAATGTGTAATCTTAAATAATAATAATGTTGATAGTACTTCTGGATTAAACTGTGTATGTTTTTGCTTCAACGTTTCGGATCACACTCAGTGATCCATCATCAGGAAGAGGATGTTTAAGAGTTGGATTGCAGACTTACCCTTAAAAAGGAGAGGCAGGGGGGGTTTGGGTTGGTGTGCAAAAGAAGAAATTAAAAATATTAAAAGCTAACAAACAATGAGATGGTTGGTAAAGAAATAAAGATGTAAATAGTTTATAAGTGGAAGATAAATATTGTTAAAGAGAAGACTAAAAGATGTTAAGTGAAGCATAACAAGTAAATGGAATAAAGATAAATATGAATGAAATATATATATATATATATATATATATATATATATATATATATAACAGATGATAAATGCATAAATACATAAAATAAGTAAACTAATTGGATGACAAAAATGACATGAAGAAAATTATAAAATATACATACAAGTCAATAATAAATCAAAAAATGATAGTTGAAATAAAAGGCCAAATTAAAACCGACAAATGCAATAACTAAATGAACGGTTCAAGCCTCAAAAGCAAGCACCAAAAAATTGTAAAGAAGAGGAGAGATCCATGCCACTAAACAAGACACACCCTATGTCTAACTATGTGCCCAAATGAATCTTGTTTAGTTAGACATAGGGTGTGTCTTGTTTAGTGGCATGGATCTCTCCTCTTCTTTACAATTTTTTGGTGCTTGCTTTTGAGGCTTGAACCGTTCATTTAGTTATTGCATTTGTCGGTTTTAATTTGGCCTTTTATTTCAACTATCATTTTTTGATTTATTATTGACTTGTATGTATATTTTATAATTTTCTTCATGTCATTTTTGTCATCCAATTAGTTTACTTATTTTATGTCTTTATGCATTTATCATCTGTTATATATATATATATATATTTCATCCATATTTATCTTTATTCCATTTACTTGTTATGCTTCACTTAACATCTTTTAGTCTTCTCTTTAACAATATTTATCTTCCACTTATAAACTATTTACATCTTTATTTCTTTACCAACCATCTCATTGTTTGTTAGCTTTTAATATTTTTAATTTCTTCTTTTGCACACCAACCCAAACCCCCCCTGCCTCTCCTTTTTAAGGGTAAGTCTGCAATCCAACTCTTAAACATCCTCTTCCTGATGATGGATCACTGAGTGTAATCCGAAAAGTTGAAGCAAAAACATACACAGTTTAATCCAGAAGTACTATCAACATTATTTCATGGACTGTGGAAAACTCATGCCTGCTATTAAATCATAATGTTTCTAAAATTTCATTTTATTCACATATGCTTCACTAAAAGTGACCAGCATAGATCCCATGCTACACGAACAAATTACAAGAATTGGCAAAAGATAATTTTCCTGATCCAACAATCTGAGAAAATGTTTCGAGTGGAAAGGACGAATTCACCTCAAGTTTCGATATTAGTCCCTTAAAGAAACATAACTGAATGGGATACAGCTCTTATTTAGCTGAAAATAAACAATTTTAGCTGCACCATAAATGAGATTTAGCTAAAACCTGATCTTTTTTTTTTTTAGCTTTGGATTCTATAATTGATCAAACTTCTAGAATATCATTACATTGCTCGGAGAACAAACTCTATATGAAATTTAAGAGACACATAATCTCTCGTTACAAACATCTGAAATATGCAAATTGATCAAACTAACATGCATAAAGATATTTGTATGGAGCTAATTGTATTTAAGCTGCCTTAGAAAAACCCTCATCTAAAAGGTTTATGAAGGTCAGCTGGACTACATAATTATTCAAACTTCTATTAATTTTAGAATGAAAATTTTTTGTACTCATCTGATTATATTTGAACTGCCTTAGACAATTGATCTAGGACTACGATCGAGTATTGTTTATTTTGAGAAACAACTGTGTTCTATACCCTTTTTTCTTTCTGCATCGGTTCCATATCTAACTTCTAGACCGCTCTTTGAAAAGATTCGTATCTTATAAATTCCCTGAAGAAAGGTCTAGGAATTAGGCATGAAATGTTTGGAAAAAAATAATTCAGCTGCCTCATAAAAACCTTGATCTAGGGGTTTTGAGATGATCGTCTAGACCGTATTATCGATCAAACGTGTATCAAAGTTTTAAATAAAAATATTTTTATACTGAGCTGATAACAATTGAACTGCATTACACAACTGGTGTAAACTACAATTATTAAGTATTTAAAATTTGACGTTAAACATTGTAACCGAAATTTCTTTTTAATACTTATCTGGAAGCAACTGTTCCATATCCTCTTTTCTTTCCGACATTTGAATGTAATAGATAAGAAACCTGCCTAAGAAAACAGGAGGATATACCATTGTGTGTTGTTCTAAATCTTGACCCAACTAAAAACAAAATGTATAGAATTATGAAACCTGAAACTTGGGTGCACAATTAATCTATCTTCTCTAGAGCCTGGATATCTATTTTTTACAGTAAATTTGAAGCTACTCATCTGGATTGACCTAACTAACAATATAAATTTAAAAACCTCAGAAAGCAAATAAAAGAGAATGTAACATAATTATTATTGTGCGCCTAATCGTGTAATCAGATTGAACTAAAAAATAAATCATACAAACAAAATTGTAAAATTTAGTGACAGAAAAATGCTAAAAAATACAAGTAATAATGTGCGCACACAAACTAACAACAAAATTTGCAAAACCTGCAAAACGAAGAAAAGAGAATAGTAACGTGCGCGTATTTGTGGGCTAATTAGGCCGATTGATCCAACCATCAGTAAAATGTTAGAAAAGTAAACATTCCAAAGAAAAGAAAATATAACTAAAACGCTTGTTTCCTGCTAAATGTTTTCACAGTTAATAGCAGAAAATTCATACTCGTTTACAGATTGCGAACGATCACGCACAAATACTGTTATTTCCAGATAAATGTTGAACAAATAACTAAATATTCTGACCTTTTTTGACGACATTGTGATCGACTCTAAGGAGAACGATCTTGTCTCTGAGGTCAGCCTCCTGCAAGAGAGGCAACCGTTCATCCATCTTCACCTGATCCACCCCATCATCAACGCTGTAACCAACATGCACGCCGTTGTCTGAAATATACTTCGCCATCGTTAAACCCTTACTGCTTCTCAGCCTCCCAGAAAGCACATTTATATCTCAACAGTTCCCTTGCTCCCCACGCTATTTTTTTTTCCTCTCAATTTTAGAACGTAAACGGCGCCGATTCTAGTCCCGGGTCACATTCAGCTCCTGGTCTTCTAAAACCACGTTCTGGAAAGTTTAGTTGTCAATGGGATTCGAACCGTGGTGGGGCACACGCCAGAGTTTTGTGTATCTCGGTGTCAACTTTGGTTTCTAGAATGCCTGCGGGAGGCACGTGTTCTCGGAGTCTTTGCCTGTTTATGGAGAACGACAAACAGGGGCGCCGCCTTTGTTAGGCGGTATTGTTTCCGAGTGGTGACGGTGTCTGCCACGTGTCGACACGTGGTAGTGGACTTACCGGTGGTGTTGAGTCACGATAGACAAGAAACAATTAGCATTATAACTCTTTACTGTTTTTGTAAAAGTGAGGCGGTGAATTAATCAAGAAAAACAAATGCTTAAATAAGTCATTCAATTTTTTTTTAGGAGATATTTGTGGAGCTAGTGACTCATGAATATTTTATTTTTCTAAGCAATTATCTTAATTTGCAGTTTTTATTATATAAAAATAAAAAACAAATTATCTTAATTATCTTAATTTAGAAGAAAATAAAAAAAAATAGGAGGGAAGGAAATATATACAACCACTTGGCATATTTTTTATTATGTAGTGGCTGTTTATTTCAGCGCCTTTTTTTTCCACAGCGTATTTGCAATTATAGACATCAGATTTCCACAGTCCATGATATTGTATCAGAATGTTTCTACTTCCTCATGATGGATCACGAAGTGTGATCCGAAACGTTTACTTTGAAGGAAAAAAAATTCACACAGTTAAATCCTGAAACATTCTGATACTATTTGCAATTCCTAAACAGAAGTTGTTCCATGAAAATAGGGAAAGATTATATATTATTCTTTTCCCATAATTGTAAATTTCCATGGGGCCACTCCAACTGTTTAAATTTAAGAAGAAAAATAATTTAAGCAGCTGCATGGGGACATGGGGTTAGAGTTGTAGGTGAAAATTGTATACCCGTGCCTTCATGTTTAAGGTTCTTTTGATTAGGGTGTTATAACTAGCAATTGGACCCATAGGTTCAATGGGCACGCCAATAATCTTTTACAACCAAGAAACACACAAAGTTTTGGCCTACTTCCAAGGCACTTACAAAAGCAATGCCATATACACCCCTTAGACAAAATAATTGAACAAAAATAAAGATCACCTAAATATGTACCTCAAAAATTTCAAAAACCTCCATTGACAAGCACTTAAACTCTCTAAAGGATTTAAACTTATTTTTGGAGTTGTGTGTGAAGCTCTCTTTGACCCCATTAACTCAAAAAGACCTAATGTGGAGCAACAAGGGAAAGAGGCATGAGCTTAGGGGTTCCATTAGTTGCATGACCAAACATGTGATGGTGGTCTCCCTCTCTAATCTCTTCAAGGTGCTAGTAGTGAGATGGCCACAAACACCTTATTCAATGTCAAGATTGTGTGTTCAATATTGACAAGCACTTTGCACTAGTCAATATCTAGACCCATGACTGTCCGAATGGTTGCATCAACAAATCAAATTATGAGTGATGTGAATGTATGAAAGAAAGAAAGGAAGTGAGTCAACTATTTGTTTGCTTATATCGAGAGTGACAAAAGGAGATAGCTTGTGAGCGTCTATTAAGAAGTCCACTGAGAGGAATTTGTAATCAACTTCCTTCTCATGAAAGGAGGCCAACACATTTCATGTGCATGTGGAGTGCAGATGACCATATACTTTGATTGTTGCAATCACCATTGTAGGGTACTCTACTTTCTAGATGAGATAAAGAGATTATGAAGGAGATCAAGCAGAAATTGTGTTTCAATTATTTGGCAAGACATCAATTTATAGTCCTCAAGTTTAGAGGGTCAACCAAACACAAACTCTATTTATATTGTCTTTAAAACTGAAACCACATCTAAGAGTAGGTTGAGGTTAAAACCAAAAAAATGAAAAGCACCCAAAATAACCAAAGGACACCAGGCATAATCAAAACAAAATATCAATAGATTCTAAGCCTAGGTACATAACGAAATTGAGTGAAAAAATAAAAGTTAAACAAAACATTTCAATTAACATCTAGATGTAGTTGAAATACATAATATAACATAAGTCAATTGAGATCCAAGTTTAATCAAATGTTTGAAGAAAATAGAACAAACAGAAAATGGATACAATCAAACTATAAATTGAATCACATAGCAAATTAGTTTTAGCGAGAGATTAGAAGGAAATAAAAGTGAAAAAACTTGTGATCACTATTCTTGTGCAACTTCATTATGAAATATAGCTTAAAAACAAATGATAGTAAATGAAAAAGAAACACGCCTGGGATCTAATGATTGAGTAGTCAACAAGTCAGAGAAAATTATTATAACAATCTATTAAATGCTAATGATATGAAATCTGAAGTTGACACTTAGCATCAAAATTAGTCTATAAATATTTAAAATCCTTTTCAAGGTATATATATTTTCAAGTCTAGCAAGTTAGATTCTAGGATGAGATAAATTCATATCAATTGCATTGCACATATAGTGATTAGGCAATACTAATATTTAGATAAGGAATGATAAAGAGTAGTAATCACTAATATTGACCACGGGGATTGCAAATGTGATACGCGCAATTGTGGTTACCTTTGCCCTTGCTTTCACTCCATTTGTATATAAATATCTATCAATATCCACATTTATCAAACAAAAAAGGTTCATCCTGGTTTCCTAAGACTACCTAGTTTACATTGCCTTTAACACACATCTAACCTAATGCTAATTTTATCAAACAAAAAGTGGAACCATGGAAGAAAATTATGAGTGCTAGATTACTGTGCGAGAATTCCTTTGTTGTGAGTTCAGCAATGGAATTGGGTGAAGTGAGAGGAAAAGCCATAGAATACATGGTCATGTCATGTCTCCTCATTGCCCACCAATCTCATGTGTTAATTACAATACCCATAACTAAAAATGAGGTTACATAACTTAATACTCTATTCTATTCTAGGGTGATCCCACAATAGTGGGTTACACTTTTTGGCCAAACTTGACATTGAAATGAACATTTTGAAAAAATTCTTCACTTTCGGACACCTATAGCTGCTAAACCATGAGAAATTTGAAGATGATGCAAACTAGTGATTTGTGACATTTTATATGTAGATTCTAAATATATATTTTTTATTTTTTTTGGAATCAAATTGCATTTCTTTTTCCATCTCCTTTGATAACTAGTTTTAATAGTAAACACCATTTTTAAAGAGTGATGTGTACTATAAAGCACATAACCTTTTTTCTGTGTTGGATAAAATTCTATTTTTTAAAATTTAGATTTGCAACTACGATGTCTAGAGGATGCATTTGGTTTCATAATGTTTTATTGAATTTTTTTTTAATTAAGTTTTGAAGTCAAACCAATTACAATTTAGACATAGGTGTACTATAAAACGCATAACTTTTTTTGTATGTATCAAAATTCAATTTTTTTCTTGAATCAAAGACATGAATACCAAGAGAATAGATATTTTTTAGAACTTTTTTTTGGTATATACTATTTTTCCACATGTGCAGAATAGAGAGCTTAATTTTCGGTGAAAAACCTATGTTTAATTAAACTAAAAAATAAAATGTATAATAAAACCAAAATATATTAAAATTATACTTGGTGGAGAGCTCATTTCGAGAACTATAATCTTACAGCTGAGTTTGTCAAGTTGATTCCATTTTGATCCTCAACCTAAGCCTCAAAACCCAAAAATCTGCATAAAATTACAGCTGGAGGGGGGCAAGGGCAAAATAAGGGGGTTCTAGTGAACCCCTTGAGACCCTTTCTAATGAACGGGGGTTCTAGCGAACTAGGGTTCATTTGAACCCTATAAAAATAACATTAGAAAATCAAATAACATTAAGGGGTGTTCGCTCGAACCCATTATCTTATTAAAAAAATTGGCTGATGAAAAGTGGGTTCGCTCGAACGGGGGTGTTTGAGCAAACCCATTTATGGGTTCTAGTGAACACCCATGTTCTAGCGAACCCCTCCAAAAAAAAAATTTCATGCATGGGCAAATTTTCTTCCTCAATGCAATTGTAACCCACTATTGTGGGATCACCCTCTACCAAATTTAGAAATGACTCTCTCTCTATCTCATGTATAATGAGGTTCTCATCGCTATGTATGATATAACCTTTAACAAATGTGATAGAGAGTGGTGGAACTATTGATTTATCTTTATTTACCCATTATTCCTACTTCTTTGGAGGTGATTCCATATGTATAATTTTGCATTGTAAATATTTCTTTGGGACCAAAGTAGAATAAGTTCCTATAGAAGTTCAACTATTTTTAAATTCCTTATCATTTACAATACCTTTAATATTCTTTTTGTTTTCCTTGACATGAGTAAATTTTTTTCATAAGGATCTCCTAAATGCATAAAAATATCAAACCCTTTATGCACATTAACTATAGATTTTGCAATTTGAGGTGCTTTAGGTCTTTCTTTGTCAACTTATTTAAAATAGGAATGTACATAAGTAACTTTGAACTTTATCACTAGAGGCTCACTTGGTCTTATAAATTGCCAATTCTTCTCTTAGTTTTTCTTCCTTATACCACTTGATACATTGATCTAACATAGAAGGCATTTATTTGCATTGTTGTATCCAACGTCTACCAAATAAAATATCAAATTTCTTCAAATAAGAATTAATGTGACATAAAATTTGCACCATTTTTTAACCAAACCCTAATGGTAAGATAATACATCCCATAGTTTCATTCAATATGTCATTTGTCATTTTTTAAGAGACTTAGAATGTGCATCTTAGCTTATTGTTGAATATAATGATTAAACAAGAATTCCCCAATGAAACATTAAATTGACATGTTGGAAAAAGATTAGTATAGATTTTCAAAGTCTAAAGCACTTTCTGTAAAGGCTTATTCAACTCTCTCTCTCTCTCTCTCTCTCTCTCTCTCTCTCTATATATATATATATATATATATATATATATATATATATATGTATATATATGTATGTATATATGTGTGTATATATATATACACACACACATATATATATATATACATACATATATATATATACACACACATATATATATATATCCTTCTCTCTCCCTCTCCCTCTCCCTCCTCTCTATCTCTCTATCTGCCCCTCTTTTTATATTTTCCCTCTCTCTAACTCTCTAACTCTATCTCTCCCTCTATGTCTCCCTCTCCGTATCTATCTCCATTTATCCCTCTCCCCCTCTCTCTTTCTATGTCTCCCTCTCTCTAACTCTATATCTCTATCTCTCTATCTTTCCCTCTCTCTATCTCTTTCTATCTTTATCCCCTTGTATCTATATCTCTCCCTCTCCCTCTCTATATCTCTATATCTCCCTCTCTCTCTATCTCTTTGTCTCTATCTCTCTATCCTCTCTCTATCTCTATCTTTGTCTCTACTTCTACCCCCTCTCTATCTATCTATCTATCCCTCTCTCTAACTCTATCTTTCTATATCTCCCTACATCCCTCTCTATCTCTCTCTTCCATACATTTCTCTATCTCTCCCTCTCTCTATCTATTCATCTAACAAGGTGTATATGATGCTACTTGTTCCAACACTGCCTCTTCTATTTGAAACTATAGAGGCCTTGAATCTTCCTCATCCTCATCATCACCCAATGATATAATGGTTGTCTCTTAATAGACATGAGGCTACTCTAGAGTGAAAGAAAATGGAGGGATGACACGAGTCTTCTCATACATGTTGTCCCACTTATCATCCAAGGCATTTTAACTAGTTTGAAAAGCGAGTACATTTTTCACTGATTTGGGAAATTCCAACCCTAAGGGTTGGACCTACCTTTTGGATGCCAAAAATGTGTTTTCAATAAAACATTGAAAATCAACTAAATCCCGAGCATGCTCTCCATCAGGTTTACACATTTTTCAATGTTAATATGAAAAATGCTAGGATGACTTCAAGTTTTTTTATTAGCTTTCTAACCATGTTATTTTTACTAAAATCTGATAAAATTAAGGTTTCCATCTTCAATTTCTTTTGCTAATGTGTTCTTTTTTTTGTAGAAAACCTATGTGTAGTATTTTTGGTGTCATTTTTATACGTTCATCGAAATTTGAAACAAATTACATTTTTAGATTCTAAACTCTATTCTATACACATTGAATTTTTTTTAATTTTTTATTAGTTTTCAAAAAAATTAGGGGGAGCACACTCAAATTTTCATTTTTCAAGATGTGTCCACTTTGAAAATTCATAAAAAATCATATATTCTTAAAAAACTTAATAGAAAAATCAAGCATAAACTACATGATGTTAGATAATTTTCCACCGAAGCGATTTGTGAAATACTTAAAAAAAAAGTCAACATCTTAGGGGAGCACACCAGATGTTATGTTATATTTTTCTGACAAAAATAGGAGCACTTTGTGTGCTCCCCCTATTTGAACCTCTTAATCTCTACCATTTTTAGAAAAAAATAGTAGTTTAGAAACTAGATTGTGAGCACTACAAATCTTTTTCTTATCACATATTCTAATTTTGAGCATGGCTATCTTCAATTTATCATTCAAGATTAATTTTTACTAATTTCAGGAAAAAAAAATTGGCCTCTTTTGACCCCCTTTTGGTCCCCCATTTCCATCCACATGCCCGTATTTTGATCACTATTTTCTACACACACTACCAACACATTACCACTAGGTCTGCACACTTTCCCAATCTTTTTAGTAGTGAATTGTGGAGGTTGAAGTACACACAATAGGGGGTTGACTAAGATAACTTCTTATACAACACACCCTTTCCCCTTTGTCCCCACACTCAACTTATAGTATCTTATAGTTGGGAGCTAATGTTCGCATTCTACAAGTGGGAACAAGAGTAGGAGATAGAGGCAAGCAAATGTTGAAAGTTGTAGAGTTGTAGAAGTCAAAGACACTAGCACTCCTACATGGTAGCTACATTTCTCTGACATAACTACAATGCTCAAATTCAAAAAATCTTTTGTTTGGGCCTATAATTTCACCGAACATGCATTCCAACTTCCCTAGTTCATTTCTAGAATTAGTTTGATCATTTTCCAAGTGCACATGTTTCATTTCTATGTTTTATTTCAATATATTTTTCATTTACACTTTCCATTTCCTAGCTATTGTACTTTTATCATAGATTAGATTAGTGTAGTTTCAATTTTGTATCTCTAAACTAGTAATCTAATTTGTTACGCAGTGCAAAAGAAAGTGGGCAGACTATTACTTAATCAAATTCATTAAGGATGACTTATTTTTATCTTTTAGTCTCCCACATCAATTAACTCTATTTTCTCTCTATGTATTTCTTATTCATGACACTGTCTAGAAGGGAAGGGTCCCACATAGTATGGGTGGTGCATGAGGGAGTTGTGTTGGCTTTATTTTTGGAAAAAAAATCCCCTGTTACATTCTCTCTCTCCACTCCTTGACAATTTAGACATGATGATATTAGTTGGTGTACTCTTGGTAAGGTGGGACACATATTATTTGTATGAGAATGAATGTTTTAATTTTTAATAAATAACGGACATGTAATTATTGTATTTATGTTCAAGAATTAACCTTGTATGTGTACTTGTAGGTTGCACAATACAGTTTCATTGTTGAATCTTATATCTAAAAGTATTCTAATCACATTTAGAATAGAAGATCGATTAACCTCCATGCCACTGCTCCTAATCTACACTTCTATGTTAATTATGATACCAATAATATTATATGTATTTATTCACACCTTCATGGTGACACCATGTCCTATCAAGCATATTGGAAGTGTATTTAAAGAAGCTACAAAAAGGGTACAAATATTTTGATTGTTACATGTTGTGGTGAAAGGTGGAATAATACAATAGTGTTTGTATCATATGCAGTCCCAAATTACTTATTGATGTGTTTATGCTTGTTTGATATTTTCCAAGTGCATTTACACTGATGATCAAAGTAACTAAGATAAACACATGATTATAAATCATAACTAAATTTAACCAATGATGCTATCATGTTTAGGATTTAGAACCAAAAAATATGTAAATCAATGAAACTTGAGTTAATTTTCATAGCCCATGTAAGTGGATTGTGGCTAACCAAACTATGATTATCTTAATGTTTATAATTATAAAAGTGTTAGGAAGTAAGGGTCCCTATAGTTTGTCAACACCACCAATCATTTATTGTAGCTCTAGACATCAAAGTGAATATCTATTTGTAGGTACAAAAGATTAAAGGTCTATAGGTGCATTTTTGTAGGTCAAAGATCATTTATATGTATAAAGTTCATTTCCGTGTGCACTAATTTGATCCAGGTCATTTTTTTGACATAGATTCAACTCTATATTGTTTTTGAGAATGACACAATTCAAGTTTCATTATTTTCTTCCAATAGATCCAAGTTTAAGCAATTTTTAGCTACATTCAAGAGTTATGATCAAAACAGTGGAAAACTATCTATTGATTGTCAAAATAAGCTAGGTACTTGAAATGAAGCAAGGTATGCATAAATGCTTCCTAAAATAAACTTCTAAGGAGAGTGTTGTGCAAATTTAAATATTTTAACAATTACATAAATTAGAAACACATAAATATAAAATAAACAATATACCATGACATAGGTGTATGTGGGAAAAACCCTTTCATTAGAAAAACCCCACACCCCAAAGAAACCTAATGTATTATATAGTAAACAACACAGTTAAAATACACTTTTAGAGCAAGCCTTCTTTGGAGTATCAACAACTAGAGATTTGGAGGAATTCTGACAACATAACAATACTTACAAAATTGACTATGAAACCTCCATCTCAAGCATCTCATAAATAGAAGATACAATACACAAAACCATCAAATGGTAATTATAAAACTAGGAGATAAAACCACCCAAAATGGTGGCACCCAAATCCTTAGATAGAAATCCAATACTGCCTGAATTCCAAGATGAGTCCACAAGCTAAAAATAGCATATTCTTTCATTCTACTCACCAAATTGGGCTTTCCGTTTTGGCTCCATTATCTCCAACCAAATATGCCTTATGATGTGTCATAACATGCATCATAAGTTGGGCAACAAGTGTAACTCCCCCTTACAACTCTTTTATGTGTCTTAGATGTTTTTACATTTCCAATGCAAGAGGCCCAACTTTCAGAGGCTGTAATTTTTTTATTCAAGAGGCTGATTGGGCCCATTTTTTAAATTGTAGAGCTCAAAGAGGTTCACATGACATTAACTCAGGAACAGGTACTGAACAACCCAGAATTTTTATTTTGGCCAAAAACTAACTCTAGAGCCTAAAAATTAAGTTTTTCTATTTTTTTAACCTAAAAATTGCAATGTTTTTAATCTTAACATAGGGGCAAGGTTGAGACACCTTTCCTAATAGTATATTCACTTCTCTTGATTTTTAAATCTCTAAATTATATTATATGATCTATCACAACTCTAAATTAGGTTAATTTGATTGTATTTCTTGTTATATTTACTAAACCTAATTTCAATAAAGAAAAAAATAAAAACATTTTATTTCTTTCCATTTTGGTGAACCGAACATTCAAACCCCTCTAGGGTTTTAACCTAGGCTTTTGACCTTCCTTATAACTTAAATTTTTAAATTTGATATTTATAATTTGTGTACCTTTTATTTTAGATTTGATGAGGGTTTGGATCCACCATCATTTGTGTTTCATTAATTTAGATTGATTAGAGTTTTGGTTATTAATGTTTTTTATCTCTTTGATCCTTACCTACCCACCCTCCCTTCTATACTTTCATTTCTAGATCTTTATCATTGATGTATTTTCCCCCTTCCTAACAAAGATCACTTCCTATGTCAATATGTTTTATTATGATATGTCTTTTTTGGCCTATGGTATTGACTTAGCTCCTACTTCAAACCTATAAATTCATTTCATATATTTATGATTTTGTTGATGAATAATTGTATTATATTACTTTAAATAAAAAGATTAATATTACACATATTCACAAAAAAAGGTAGGTGGAAAAAGTCACCTCAAAGTCCATACAAGGTTAAGCCTTAACTAGCAAATCTAAGGAGACAAAAGACAAGGTTGCTAAGGGCAAGAGCTAAGCCACTAGTAAGGGGTGGATTACAAGAATACAACTTTCCCCAAATGTCACCAAGGTCTAGATTATCAAGAAAAAACTTCCAACCAGTATTCACACCCTCTTCATTTTCTTCTTTAGCATGAGGATTAGTGTCATGAAAAGGAGAAATAGCCAAAGTAAGATGAAGAAATTTTCTAGTTTGGCCATCCAGAGACTCCACAATCATGAGGCTTAGAAGAGGCAAATGGTAGGAAGGATGGATAAGATAAACCATGAGTAGTCTGGTCCATGACTCTTCTTGGAGGGGGCTTGGAAGCATGTGATTGATAATCATGTCTACCATGGGCATTTTGACTACATCCACATTTATGTCCATGGGAGGGTAGTGACCCTTGCTAGAGGGAAAAGTTGGTGGCACTCTAGAAATTATACATGGGGTATTACCCCAATGAACTAAAAACACCTATAAATGAGCCACTTCAAGTGCAATTGTATACACCTAAAATTGGCTCATGTAGAATTAAGTAAATATTTTAATATTTATCTTAATTCTTATTCTTCTATCAATTAAATAAATATTCTAAGTTTATTTGATTGGTTCATTATCCCATTATTAAATAAAAATCAATTTATTTAATTAAATTCCCTAAATTCTTCTAATGTCTCACATAATTAAATAATCCTAAATTATTTAATTAATCCTAAATTCCTCTATCCTAAGTCATAATTCCATAAATCCACCTCACCATGTTGCACATGTAATTAAATATTTTAGCTAATATTCCCTCACCCACATGTCCTATTTATCCTCCAGTCAGATTAGTTAACTCATCAATCAAATCTATTAACTAATTAGTCAATTGAGTTCACTGGTCAATCTATCCTGTTGACTCCCCAATCAACCCAGTTAACTAATCAATCATCTCAGTTAACTCCTCAATCTATTATGTTGACTCCCCAATCAACTCAGTTAACTGATCAATCATCTCAGTTAACTCCTCAATCTATTTTGTTATCTCCCATAAACTCATGAAGAAGGCTTGGACACTTGTCCTCTTCTGATTGGCGCACATTCCCTCAAACTTTCTCAACCATTCACAACTCAAGAAATTCCTCCAATTGTGGATCTGATGACACTTGGATTTGGTCTTCCCTCAGACTATATAAACAAGGTCTTCATACCCATTTTGCATCCATATGAGCATTCGTAAACTTACTCTACAGAATTCACTATAGCGTGCCTTTGGCAAAGTTATCATTGCACTTACATTATCAATCCATTATCACCACCATGTCTCCATCAATCCATCTCCATTATAGTTGCATAGTAGTTTAGACTCCATTGCACATCCATATCACAACCATTTTATTCTTGTCATCTTCAACAAGCAAGGGAGTACATACTTTTGAGGGCTTCATTACAATCAAGATCAAGAGCAAATAGGCGAACAATGGAAGGACAGAGGTAAAACAGTCTTCAAAGGTATATTCCTTGTTTACTTGTGTTTTACATCATTTTCTATTGTGTTATTGAATGATTAGTTGTTTATACTATTGTTCACATTTTTCATATAATATTCTGGCGCCCACCATGATTTGACCCATCTTGTTTGTGAGTGTTTGTTTTAGAGGTTTTTTGTTGCAGATTCAGGTGTGTTTCAGATAAAATTTGGGAATCGACTTTCACAAATGGCCTCCTACGTAAAATTCAAGCTCACTGTTGAGTCCGAAAGGTTTTGGAGGTAAGAAATAACATATGATTTGCCTAGTTTTCGTTACTTGAAAATTTTTGAATTTTTTTACTTTTTGGCCTATTTTTGCAAAAAATTAATTTTAAAAAAAAAAGAGCAAAGACATTTTTTAAAAAAACCAAAAATCACAGTTTTTTTAAAACTTTTGTTTTATTTTATTTTTTAAAAAAAATTAAATTATTCACAACAAGCAAAAAAAAAAAAAATTACACAGAAAACAAACAAAAAAAATAGAGACAAAAACTAAATTTAAAAATCAAAACAAAAAAAAATTATAAACAAAATTTTTTAAAAAATAAAAATAATAAACATTTTTTATTGGCAAGGGGCCGAAGCCCCCTACGCCACCCCTCCCAAACCCCAGCCCCTTCCCACCCCCAACCCACCCCCCAACCCTGCGCACCTCCCATCCCCCCACCCACTCACCTCTCCCCGATCCCTGTTCCCCGACCCCCCTGCAACTCCTGACCCTCATCCAAAATCCTACCCCTCCCCAGCTTCCCCATTCCCCGCCCCTGCGCTCTACACTTTCCTCCCTGCAGCCTCTGCTCCCTCTCGTCCCTTCCTTTCCTGCACCGCCCAGATCCCCAACCGCCTCCCTCCTCCGCCTCCCCCTCTGTGTCATCCCTCCTCTACCGCCCCCTCTGTACCGTCCCTCCTGCGCTGCCTCCATCTACTGTAGCCACCGCCTCCCTCTGCCCACCGCTCAACCACTAAACCCCCACCTACTACCCTGCTTCCACCGCCTGCACACAAACCCTAGAAAAACAAATAAAAAACAAACCTTTCATTTTAAAAATATATATATATATATATAAAAACAAAAACAACAAAAAAAACAATATATATAACAAAAACAAAAAAAAATTAGGGTTAGGGTTATTTTTTAATGTTATAATTCAATTTTCTTTTAAATTTTACTATTAAAAATCTAATTTTTCTTTTATTTGTTTTTTTTTTTTAAATGTTAATGTTGTCAAAACAGGCTATTTTTTTTCGTTTTAGCATAACTTTTTGCAGGAGTATCAGATTTTTGCAAATTTATAGTCATTGGAAAGCCGATTTGACGAACTTTGCAACAATATAGGTATCTTCAACACACTGGGTCAAAATCATTAGGTATTATCAGTCAAAGTCAACCTTACCTTGGGAACTTCAAATAGCCATAACTTTCACATATTTTGACGAATTTTCATGATTTTTTTTAAACAGCATAGAATTTTATGTAGATTCTGATTTTAACATCTATTTTGCTATCAGAAATCATATTTTCATGATATTTCCTAGATTATGTGTTTTTCACCTAAAAATTTGATTTGCAAACTTCTTGATTCATTTTTGTTTTCGTGGACTACACGTGGATATCAGGAGACTACTAATCCAATTTTGGTGTAGAACGTCCACTGAAGACCATCATTTTTACACTAAGTGTTGAATAGGATTGGTTTAGGCATTATCATACAACTTGCATACAATTTTCATCTAGTTCTAATTAGGAAGGAGTAAACAACTGTTCATGCAACTTGCATACAATTTTCATCTAGTTCTAATTAGGAAGGAGTAAACCATTGTTCATGCAACTTGCATACAATTTTCATCTAAAGGAAAGTAAACTGATTCCTTACATACAACTTGCACTTAGTCCCATTTAGGTTGTTAAAAATTGAACAATTCTTTCAAGTCAATCTTACAATTACAAATCTCTCATCTAGTTTAACTTAGGGGAAAGTAACTTGTTTCCTTTTATTCTGCAACAAACAATCTTCACATAGATCTGTTTAAGGGATAAAATGAACCACCTTTTCAAAGTTATTGCTATCTAGTCAAATGGATTGTGCTTGGTAGATTAACACATTTAGTTTCTTTATTTTTAACTAGGGATTAAAGAACCATTGTTCTCTGTGTTTTCAGAATGATAATAGGCCTATGCTCTCCCCTTTCTTGGGTGACTAGAATGTCGAACCTATCATTCTGCATGTTTAACCTTTAGAGAGGCCTGCCCTTGGATATCCTTCCATCCAAGTGGGAATGACCTTAAGTGGAAACAAGCTAAAGCCAAGCTCTGCCAAGCCACTATAAATAAATTGTGTTTGGAGCGAAAGCTTCAAGCAATGAGTGTTGTTTAGTTATACCGACAGCCAACCTCCCCCAAAACCCTCTAAGGCGTAACCCTTAAAGGCTGGGAGACTCCATAACAGAGAGTAGCATTGCCGCATGTATAACCACTCGAATGGTTGCACTTACTAATTATCCCTTGTTTTAGAAGCCAAAATCCCCTATAAACCGGTGCAGGGAAGGGCGATTATCACCTCCTGAATATGCCTCACTAGAAATAGTGAGAATTCAATTTATATTGTCCTTAACAGCCTAGGGTTGTACTTGCTTTTTGTCAAAAAAATCCAAAAATACAAAAACAATCAAAAGTCATGAAAATATTCTTTGTGTTTGTTGTGTTTCTTTTTTTGCCATAGTTGAAAAATCAGACAAAAGCAACCTCAAAACAGAGAAAACAAAAAAGAAACAAAGAGCACTTCCACATAGGTGGAGAGAGAAAAAAAGCAAAAAACATTTTCTGGTACCCATTATTGCATGTACCTCATTTGTGATCTCAGATAAACCATACAAATCAGTTTCACATCCATTTTCCAAACCATTTCCATTTTCCATATCATCCATAGCAAACACATCAAGAAAAACAAACAAGTTTCCTACTAAGGTGTCATTGAAATCTTCCAAAAGCTCAAAGTAAAAATCTAGTTAGTTTCATACCAGGATATATCATCCTTCATCTCAAAACTACACTAGTGTTATCTTGAAAAAAAGTGGTCCATATCAATAGCGGTGATTAACTCTCCCTACTTTGACTATCTTTTACCTCAAGAGCACGTTTGTTCGAGCAAACAGTAGATCAAAATTCAAACCTTACGAAAAATCTTTTCATCTCAACCACACCAAAAGCATCCCTTCATAAGCATCTTCATCCAACCCTCACCCCCACCAAACAGTTTTTATGGTTGACACTAGATCAAAATCCAAAGAAAAGCAAGATATGGATCCTTTGAACAAAGACATACCATCTCCACCTCACAATGAGAGAGAGGAAGAAATCCTATATGAGGAAGTAATTGGTGCCTCACAAGACGCAAAATTTCTTGAGATGATGGACAAGGTCCTAAACATGAACCCTCAAAAATACTTCCTCACATGTTAGGTCAACAAGGAGCTAAGTTGCCATCTAACTTTGATCTCTCTGATCTAAGAGAGAACAATGCGTCCAATGTAGCCTGGTCATCGAAAGATGGCTCCAAACGAGATAAAGATACTCCCAAAATTGATCTTAATGTTCCAATTCAGAGAAGACAAAGGATACCACGAAACCTCTAGACTTATTGACTCAACAAATCCAAGTCTTGCAGCGAAAGCTCACCAACACTCAAACAGGAGCATCAACAAAACATTATTCTCTAGAGGATATTTCACCATATCCTTTTGACAAGACCTTGATCATGATACCTTTCCCCTCAAAATTTGAGGTACCAAAATTTGACAAATATAGAGGAAAGGGTGATCCACGAGATCACATCAGAGAATTTAGTGCAGCATGTCTCGAAGTCGCCCACAATGACACCTATCTCATGAGACTATTCTCAAGGAACTTGGGATGGAAAGCTATTGAGTGGTTCTCATGACTACCTCCTGACATTCGAACTTTCAACGAACTAGTGGATAAGTTTGTCACACACTTCTACAATATTGAGCATGAAATCTCAATGTTAGATCTTTGTAACACTAAACAAATAGGTGGAGAATCCTTCGCCTCTTTCTTACAAAGATGGAGACAATTGGCAAGCAAATGTCCATATCATATACCAGAAAAACAAATGCTTGAAATGTTTGTCCACAACCTACAACCGGATCTCAGCTATCAAATTCAAATCTAATGCCCTACTTCTTTTAGCAAGGTCATTGAGATGGGTTTACTCATCGAAAAGGCTTTGATAGCAAAGGGTCAAATCAAACTTTACAAGGACACCCCTAGTGCAAATGCCAACATAGATAAACCATGATTTTGGATTAAAATAAGAACATCATGAATGATGGGGTGGTTGATGCCAAAAATGTGGGGCCAAAACAACCAATTTTCAACTTATCGATCCCACAAAACAACCCCCCACAACACAAACAACGAAACATTGAATCACGATCTACAAACTATCCTCCTCGAAGAAAGTTCACACCTCTAGGAGAAACATTAGAATCCACCCTACATAACCTAATATCAAATAATCTCCTAACGCTTCCAACGGTGTGGGATTATGAACCAAAAGTTAAACGTCCTTGGTGGAATGACACTGACTTCTATGAATATCACTGAAACAAGGGACCCAAAACTAATGACTGTCAAGCGCTCAAACACACCATTCAAGACCTATTGGACCAGAAAAAGGTATCACTTGATGGGCATGCCTCTAATGATGATCACTTAGCATTCAAGAATCCACTCCCCAACTATGAGAAGGGAGGGCCTTCGAATCAAAACAAAAGTGGGGCTAACAACGCAAATTATACAAATGTGTCATACGACTATGTTGTTAACCACATTTTAGAGAGTGATTCACATATCAATGTCATCACTATAAATAAAACACCTGATTGTAATGTGACCACTCGTGGTGGAAAAGTTACTCTTAAGGGAGACCCGTTCAAGCCATCATCTCCATTCAACTAGTACAATGTCCTGGATCAACTTCACAAGAAACTCACACACATTTCCATCTTGGAACTTCTGCGTTTGTTCCCATCCCATAGAGCCATACTTACCAAGCTCTTTCAGAATCCACCGTCCCACCAAACCTCGCTGAAGAACAATTTCAGACCATGGTAGGTCATATTACCACACCTCATTTCCTATCATTTACTGAAAAGGATGACATGTCCATCACCCAACCTCATAATGCATCTCTCCACATAGAAGCCTTCATCCACAAGCATAAAATCAAAAGGGTTCTAATCGATGGAGGAGCCGGTTTAAATATTTGCACCTTAAAGCTAATCCTTGCATTGGGGTTTTTGGAGAATGCTATCGATCCTAAAAATAAAATCACCATCAAAGCTTACGATGAAGAGGAAAGAACTTCAAAGGGAACTGTTGTTTTACCTATCAGAGTGGGACCTATGGTAAAAGATGTAGTATGTCAAGTGCTTGACATGGAGCTTGCGTATAATATTCTCCTTGGGAGACCTTGGATACATGCTATGAAGGCAGTACCATCAACCTATCACCAATGCATCAAATTTCCCCATGAAGGCCACGAAATCACCATCCAAGGTGATTCCAATCCTTTCCAATATTTCAAATCCGTACAATCCAAACCTGACATTGTAATTCCCAATAATCGTGCATCTGCTTCATCTTCATCCCATGTTGACCCAATTTCACTCCCTTCCACTTTGAAGGCACTTCAATCCGGCCTCAAGCTCAAAGATAACAATCTCGGTGAATACACAATCACCCAATTCTTTTGCTTAGCACAACTCCCTCTCTCTCCTAGATCCTATGGAAAGCCTTCCATGAGGAAACCCAAGGCCTTAGCAACTACTGAAGGTCCATTTATCAAATGGGGAAGCCTTGAAGAGGAGAGTGATGAAAAAGACATCCTACAATGGTTATATAAGGATGAAGACAGTCTATCCAAGTAACACAACCATCACTCCACAGTACAAACTGAACAGTATGGTCAAGGATTCTCAGTACTACAAAGAATGGGGTATGAAGGTCATGGGCCCATCGGATTGAGAAAGGAAGGTATCACTGAACCTATCCAACCTCTTACATTAACAGCCTGAGACACTACAGGGCTAAGCTACACCAACAAAATAAAGACCAAGGAACAGATAAGATTAAAGGCAAACAACCACAAACATCTGCTACTAATCTAGTAGATCAAATTCACCGACTACAAGGATGGAGTGAGACTGACTCCAATGAATATGAATGGGATAGTCTCTCTGAACTATCTTGTGATGAAAAAGACATATGTGGTCCATGAGTATGATCCTACCCATGCAAATAATGGGGGACAAATTCCAAGGGCTAGACCTTTAGAGTTCAACCCGCATAATAATGATAGTGAGATTCGTGAGGAAAGAATGATACTGCACTTGACAGATCAACTTGTGGAGAGTACCATCATAGGCATTGTCAATGCTTATAATGACCACCTTAACTCTTCCATCTTGACCATCAATGTCCTTGAAACATACCAACCCAATGACCCTCTACCACTAGTGCATCTGGAACTCATAGATTGGGACCTACAAGACACTCCCCCTGAGCTTGATACCTTTCAAAACGATGAAGCCATCATAGACTTTCTAGAGCTTAGGGACCATATACCCGCAAAGGATCATAGGGCTAGCTATGCCATAGAACTCAATGGCAGGGCTTATTTTGGAGAGAGTGCCAAGCCTTTCAGTCTTAAAAATGTAAAAATGAAAGAAAGATCTAATGGTGAAAACTGCTATGCGGTAGTATTAGATCGTGAAAATAGTAAAAATATGAAAGGTGTATCCAATGGTGAAAACCTCTCTTAGGCACTGAAGGATGAAAGACTTGACCCTCTCCCCAATCTAACACATCAGGAGAGATCCTCAATCTCAATAGAACCAGTAGAGCAGATCAACGTCAGTACAGGTGATAATCCAAGGATGATCCATATGGCACAATCTTTAACTGCATAGGAAAAACTAGAGTTCACTGAATTCTTCAAAAGGAAACAAATCAATTTCGCTTGGTCTTATGCAGATATGCCAGGGCTAGATCCAAATCTCATAATGCATCACTTATCCTTAGCTCTGGGAGCTAAGCCAGTTAAGTAGAAACTCAAAAAGATGAATCCGCATGTTGCCCTCATGGTAAAAGAAGAACTAAAGAAGCTGCTAGATGTCAGGTTCATCAGATCGATAGACTATCCTGAGTGGATTTCAAATATAGTGCTAGTTGCCAAACCAGATGGAAGAGTTCAACTGTGTAATGACTTCAGGGACCTGAATAAAGCTTGTCCAAAAGATGATTTCCCTTTGTCAAACATTGACATTATTGTAGATCTCATGACAGGTCACACCATGTTGTCATTAATGGATGGCTTCTCAAGATACAACCAAATTAAAATTGCACTTGAGGACCAACACAAGACCACATTCACATGTCCATGGGGCACCTATTGTTGGTGTGTCATGCCATTTGGATTGAAAAATGCAGGCGCAACATATCAAAGAGCTATGACCACAATCTTCCACGACATGATGCACACCATAATGGAAGATTATGTAGATGACATCTTGGCAAAATCACTCACAAGAGAAGGACACTTGGCAGTATTAGACAAAATATTCACAAGATTGCAACAGTTTAATGTGCGCCTCAACCCAAAGAAGTGCGTATTCAGAGTCACATCCAGAAAGCTTCTAGGATACATCATGTCTGCAAATGGAATTGAAGTAGACCCAGTTAAGGTGAAGGCTATCATGGAAATGCCACCTCCCAAAAATCTCAGTCAACTAAGGTCTCTACAAGGAAAATTGCAATCTATTAGAAGGTTCATTTCTCAATTAGTAGACAAGTGTCACCCATTCACGCACCTCCTACATAAGAACATCCCTTTCAAATGGACTGATTCGTGTGAACAGGCATTTCAACAGTTGAAAGAGTATCTCATGAAACCACCGGTATTGATGCCACTGATCCAAGGTAAGCCTCTACTACTTTATATCTCTGCCACACCAACAGCTCTGGGAGCTCTCCTTGTACAACAAAATCATGAAGGGAAAGAACAAGTAATTTATTACATTAGCATAACACTGGTTGGTTATGAGCTACAATACACACCAATCGAAAGAGCATGCCTCGCTGTGGTCTTCGCTTCATAAAAATGGAGACATTACATGCATTCCATCAAGGTAGTAGAAAAAATCAATCCACTAAAGTATCTGCTCAACAAAGCTGCCCTTACAGATAGATTGTCCAAGTGGGTCATGCTTCTCAGTGAGTTTGACATCGAGTATGTAGACAGGCACGCTATAAAGGGTCAAGTACTTGCAGATCAGCTGGCAAATGCACCTTTCATGGACAATAACCCTTTGAGCTTCAAATTTCCAGACGAGTCCATCTTTTACATAACAACAGCCTGGAAACTCTACTTCGATGGCTCCTATAATCAGCATGGGTCCGGGGCAGGTATCTTGTTGATCACACCTAGTGGAGATACTATTCCAAAATCATACAGACTACTCTTTTCTTGCACTAACAATGTGGCGGAATATGAAGCCCTAGTCATTGGTATCAAGCTCGCAGTTGAATGGAACATCAAAGAACTTTAGGTATATGGCGACTCACAACTGGTCATCAGCCAAGTGAACGATGACTACCAAACAAAGGATGAGAAGTTAATACCATACAAATGAATGGTAGATGAATTCAAAGAATAATTTATTGAGATGTCTTTTGAGCAGATATCAAAGAGAACGAAGCAGCAGATGCCATGGCAACGATTGCATCTCTCCTCGACATCCCTAACAACCAATCACACTATGAGTTCTTGGTAGAGCCAGTGTCCCATCCTGCTTATGACACTCTCGAATCCCACATCATTTGCCACATTGTAGGATCCGATTCTCCCCTATACGGAAAAATATTTGCCTATCTTAAAGAGAATACCCTACCACTTGATCTCTCAAATAACCAAAAGTGAACCTTCATCTGACAAGCATCCCGTTATGCTATTATTGTCAATACCTTATATTGATGCAGTCTCGATGGTACTCTCCTTAGATGTCTTGATAGCGAGGAATATCAAACTACTCTGAGCGAAGTGCACGACGGTATATGCGGGACCCACTCTAGTGGTCCTACCCTAGCTAAGAAACTCATACGCATGGGATACTACTGGCCAACTATGGAAAAAGATTCCTATCATTTTGTAAAGAGGTGCAAGAAATGCCAAATCCATGGAAACCTGATACACGCACCAGCACAAGAGCTTCAACCTTTAACAACTCCTTGGCCTTTCTGTTAATGGGGACTTGACTTAGTGGGCAAGATCCACCCTCCATCATCTAGCGGCCATAAATTCATAATCACTGCCACCAAGTACTTTACAAAGTGGATTGAAGCCGTACCACTAGCCAATGTCACAGGCAAACAAATTACCTCTTTCATCCTGAACTGCATTATTTGCCGCTATGGTATCCCTTTATCCATTATCACTGATAATGGACGACCATTCAAAAACCAAGATGTCAAAGAACTGTGTGACAAATTCCATATCCAACACCATTTCTCCACCCCATATTACCCCCAAGGAAACGACCAGACAGAGGCATAAAAAAAAACCATCTTAAAAATCCTAAAAAAGACTGTCAATGATGCCGGCCATGATTGACACATCTAATTTAATCCCGTGTTGTGGGCCTACCGCACAAGTATCTGCACACCCACAGGTGCAACGCCATATTCCCTCATCTATGGCTCTGAAGCCATCTTGCCCATTGAAGTCGAGATCCCATCCTTACAAGTATTGTTAAAAGGACTCATATCTGATGAAGAATATAGAGTATCCAGACTTCAAGAGTTAGAGCTACTAGAAGAAAGAAGGCAACAAACCTTTAACCATCTCAAGGCTTATCAACAAAGGATGTCCAGAAGTTACAACCATAGAGTAAAACCTCGAGTATTTCAGGTTGGTGACCTAGTCCTCAAAGAGAATCCCAGGAATCAACAAGACAAAGACAAGAAAGGTAAGTTTGAATCTAACTGGCTAGGTCCTTATGTCATCATTGCTGCCTATGGGTCAGGGGCTTATCAATTGGCTACATTAGAAGGTGAATTGTTTGATGATCCCATCAACAACATGCATCTCCGAAAAGTTCTACACATAAACCCCAATGCAAGGGAGCCAAGAAAAAAATTAAAAAGTTAAATATCAAAAAAATAAAAAAGTCAAGAATTTTTTTTTAAAAAAATGGAAAAACAACAAAAAAATCGTCCTTTGGTGAAAACCTGGTAAACAGGCACCTTGGATAGATACCATGATGAAAACCTGGCAAACAGGCATCATGTGTATTTTAGCTACCACGCAAATAAAAGCAAGTGGTGAAAACCTAGTAAACAGGTGCTACTTGTGATAAAACTGCCTCCTCCATCTTTTCCAACCTTGTTCCTCATTCATCCTTCCTAACCACATCCACCCAATCACATTGAGATACCTACCATGGCTTGTTGTTCGCTCGTCCTTATCTCCTCCTTCCATCAGGCTGCTAGTCCAGACTTGTGTCCATCTTGTCTTCCATCCTCAACCAATCTATTGAACCATTGTCGAATTATGTCGCCTCTAAGCTATCACGTAGGCAAGGCCATCATCGATGCACCCCCAAGGCTCCTTTCCCATCCATTCCATTATGTCTCACCTATCTTTTTATCCTTCCGATCCACATCTTTCCCATCGCCTAGGTCCTAGGTCCACAAAGTCCACCCTGAACTACATTGCCTCTGCGTCGTCACATAGGCAAGGCCATTATCAATGAGCCCCTGAGGCACTAGGTCAGTCCCTTAGGGCCCATTTCTTCATGTCTATCGTCAGTTCATCCATAATAAATCAATCCCTTACTTGACTAGGGGCAAAATCCTTGACCTAGTTGAAGAGTTGGATTCTTGAATGTCCCACATCTCAAAGGATAACAATAAGGACCATGATACTATCACTAGACAACACGCAACATTGCAAATGCGCTTTTTCAACAAAACACTTGATGCAAGAACTAGACCTATAAAAAGGACATAATGAACCTCAACCACCATGATGATTGTATCTGTTTTCGTTGCAAGAAAACATAACTATGGCAAGAACATTTGTGCCCGTTAAAATGGTTTAAAATCTTATGTCTTGATTTTTTACATTATTATGTCTTTCTATGCTACTCAAGGATGTCAAAAACTAGAGGAGCTATGATGGGGGCATAATTATTTTATTGGTTTTTTGTTTGTGGATCAATCTTTAGTAATGTGACGACTTGTGTCTAACGACATGATCAACAAAAGATCATCGAGGACTTAAGAGGTCTAAACATGAAAGGGGGCAATCCTTGTCTGTTTACATGCAAGGCATACTCAAGACATCTAGATTCAATTTTGACTAGATGCTTGTATCAACTTGCTATATCACAATCCATGTAAGAGATACTTAGGTCATCATGGTTTAATCATACCTAGATGCTTGTATTTTCTTAAAGGAAGCTAGGTGTGCGGAAACGCTTCCTACACTAATCTATTGAGAAGAGGGCTATGCAAATTCAACTTTATCCTAACTATTACAGCAATAGCAGTCATGATATTTCCACAGTCCATGTTGATAGATAGTAGTGCTTCTGGTAAAACTGTGTGTAGCTTTTTTTGCCTCAATGTTTTGGATCACACTCCATGATTCATCATCAGTTACTCTCTCTTCTTTTCTTCCTGATGATGGATCATGGAGTGTGATCCGAAACGTTGAGGCAAAAAAGCTACACACAGTTTTACCAGAAGCACTACTATCTATTACAACAATGTTAAACCATTAACATGAGATATAGCTACAAAACACAAGAGCTAGAAAGAAGACATAAGAAGAGAGATAGAGATTTACGGTGGGGAAAACCCTTATTAGCTAAAAAACCCCACACTCAGAAACCTGCACAATGTATTAACAAATCTGAAAGAATGTTTATAATACACTTGCAATGCAAGCTTCAATGGTCTTCGACACTCATGTCTGGAGTCAATCGAGTAGCATAACAGTACCTATAAACCTGTGATACAAACTCCATCTCCAAGCACCTATATATAAAGGAATTACAAGGCAATATTGGACCTTTCTTGGAATGGGCGTCCAATATGGCATCTTGGACCAAAACCCATGCTTAGGGACACTTTGTCAACATTGTAGAATGTGTCTGACACTTGTCCACAGCTCCCATCCCAAAAAGGTCACCTATTTCCAAAATGGGCTATGACAGATGCTCTTACGACACTTATGACCATCATAGAATCTGTCATAGCGGTTCCAACTTACAGCTGTAAGAGAATCTTTCATACACATGCTATAAATAGCATATTCTCCTACAACACATCATATTCCACCTTGGGGCACCCAAATATACCTCATTCAAAGATGCTTCATGACACATGTCATTACCTGTCTTACAACCTTCTATTCTCGACTCTTACATGTCATAGATTCGTCATAGGAATCCGTCATAACCGTTTCGGTCAAACATTCCTTACACAACATAGAAGATGCTGACACATGGCAGAATATTCCTACCACTAAGTGGGATGCCTTATCTCCTCATGTGAGGACAAAATAACAAGTTTTCATAATCCATGTAGGATTGACACATCACCGTGCCACATCCCACAATATGACAAAGTGGAATTTCCAATTATTTACAACATAGGCAATGAATAATAAATACAAACATTACAAATGCAGAGAATTACCAAGGTTGAGACACCTTAATTCCCAACATTCTCCCACTTGTCGAACACCTTGTAAAAGCTAATAGAAAAATAGGATTTAACTGCTATAGGCTGAGAGACCCATAGACTTCGAACACCATCTGAACTTCTTTGTGCCCACTAGTTTCTTCAATGCATCTGCAACATTCTTCAAAGTATCTACCTTCTCCAAATTTACCTTTCCATCCTCAACCATGTCCCTCACGAAGTGAAACTGAACATCAATGTGCTTGGTTCTAGCATTGAAAGTTAGATTCTTTGCAAGGCAAATTGCACTCTAACTGTCACAATTGATCGTGATCTGACTTGCATCAACACCAATGTCTGAACACAATCTCTTAAGCCAAATGGCTTCCTTACAAGGATGAGTTGCTACCATGTACTCAACTTATGTCATGGACAAAGCAACAACTGGTTGTTGCTTACTCATCCAACTAATAGCACCACCAAACAGTGTAAAAACATAAGCACTTGTGGATCTCTTACTGTCAATGTCACCTACCCAATCTGAATCCACAAATCCACGAATATCAACAGAATGCAGAGGTCCTAAAACATTACCATGATAGAAAATGGAATACTCGGAAGTACCCCTCAAATATCTGAACACTTGCTTAGCTGCATCCCAATGAACCCGTCCAGGATTAGCCATAAATAGACTAAGGACTCCCACTGCTTGGGCAATGTCTAGTCTTGTGTAGACCATAGCATACATCAAACTACCAACAACACTAGCATAAGGTACTCTGCTCATGTCTTCCACCTCACTAGGAGATTTTGGACAATCCTCGACAGACAACTTTGTCCCCAAAGAAACAGGAACACATAATGGTCTACAATCTGCCATGTTGAATATATCCAACACGGACATCACATACTTACTCTGGCTTAACCAAAGTTTTCTGTTAGTTCTGTCTCTTATGATTTCCATTCTTAGAATGTACCTAGCTACCCCTAAATCTTTCATTTCAAATTAAGCTGACAACTGAGATTTAAAATCAAAAATCATATTTTTACCCTTCCCAATGAGCAACATATCATCAACATACAGTGCAACAATGAGAATACGATCACCATCAAATTTATAATACACATAGTGATCCGATTTTGATTTCACAAATCTAATTGACAACACAAAGGCATCAAACTTCAAGTACCATCTCCTAGGGGATTGCTTCAAACCATACAAAGAATTCTTAAGTTTGCAAACCAAATTTTCTTTACCTTTTACCATGTAATGCTCTGGCTGTGACATGTAGATTTCTTCCTCCAAGTCACCGTGAAGGAAAGTTGTCTTCACATCCATCTGTTCTACCTCCAAGTCATAAGCTGCTGCGAGAGACAACAGGAATCAAATGGATGTCATCTTTGCAACGGGAGAGAAGATCTCACCATAATCTATACCCTCCACTTATGAATACCCCTTCGTAACCAATCTGGCCTTATACTTCTCAATACTGCCATCTACACCAATCTTCTTCTTGAACACCCATTTACATCCAATGGGTTTCCGTCCAGGAGGCAAAGGCACCAAGTCCCAAGTTTGATTCTTATCCAAAGAAGCCATTTCTTCCTCCATGGCCTCCTTCTAGGAACCTGCATCCTTCATATCCAAGGCCTCTAATACAGTTCTAGGTTCATCACTATTAGTAAACAAAGCATAAGCACAACTAGAATCAAGCAATGTAAAACCAAACCTTTTAGGTTGCTTCCTTATCCGTGTAGACCTCCTCAAGAGCTGAGGTTGAGGTTCAGCTTCTTCATCTGAGCTTTTAGAGCTGCTAGAGCTCTCCTCATCATCAGGTCCAACATTGTCTTTTTGTTCATTCTTCTCAGGGGTGAGAGGAAACTGAACAACATCCTCTTTCTTTTCTTTTTCTTCTGGCTGCGAAATAGTGGAAGAAGGTGTAAGCTCTCTGAAGATGACACTTTTGCTATACAACACTTTTTCAGCAACGGGGTCCCAAAGCTTGTATCCTTTCACACCAATACCATAGTCGATGAAGATACGCTTAACAGCTTTATTCTCCAACTTTGACCACTTCTCCCTAGGCACATGTGCATATGCCTCACAACCAAAAACATGAAGATGCCTTACTGAAGGCTTTCTACTAGACCACACCTCCATGGGTGTCTTTCCAACAAGAGATGATATAGGAGATCTGTTTACCAGATAGCAAACAGTGGCAACAGCTTCAGCCCAAAACTTTTGTTCTAGACCAACTCCACTAAGCATACTCCTAGCCTTCTCCATCAGTGTCCTGTTCATCCTCTCTGCAACTCCATTTTGCTGCGGTGTGTATGGAGTTGTCTTATGTCTTTCAATCCCAAGTTCCTTGCAATACTTATCAAATTTTGTAGAATAGAACTCACCACCATTGTCAGTTCTCAAACATTTAATCTTTTTGCCAGTCTGATTTTCAGCAAAGGCTCTAAACTCCTTAAACTTGCTATAGACTTCAGATTTGCTTCTGAGAAAATAAATCCATGTCCTTCTACTGTAATCATCTATAAAAGATACAAAGTATACAAATTTTGATAACGAAGGAACATTAACAGGACCAAACACATCAGAATGAATAAGGTCCAACACACCAGAAGACTTATGAGAACTCGAGTAAAACTGAACATGGTTTTGTTTTCCATAAATGCAATGTTCTCAAAAGTTGAACTCAAGATTACAATCATCTAACCCCTCAACGAGGTTCTTATTTTTTAGGGTACGCAGACGCTTCTCACCAATGTGGCCAAATCTCTTATGCCATAACATTGTCTTTTCTGTAAGAAGTTTAACTTCCAATGCACGATTACAACCATCAAGACTAGAAACAACAGATTTCTTCACTGCTCATTCAGATGGTGGGGATGAAGTGACTGCTGCCCTCTTCCTTGAGTCAGAAGAACTATTGCATTCTGAAATGCATGCTTCCAGCTGAAACAGAGAACCTCTCTGAGTACCCTTAGCAAGCACCATAGATCCTCTAGTCATCTTGCATCCTTCTTTCGAAAAGACAACCTGCACACCTACATCATTCAAACTACTTATAGAAAGTAGGTTCCGTGCTAAGCCTGGGATGTGCATAACCCCAGAGATCCCCTTCACTCGACCATCAGGGAATCGGATAGAGACTCTTCCATGACCAACGATCTTCAGATGAGAGTCGTCACCCAGATACACCTTTCCACCATTGAAATCCTCATACTTAGTGAACCAGTCTCGATGTGAGGTCATGTGGAATGATGCACCAGAGTCGATTAGTCACACATCATTAGATGCATGGGTTGCTAGGGCTGCGATGAAGGCATCACTGTCATCTTGTGATTTGTCAGAATCTGAATAAGGAGCTTTTTTCTTTTTCTTCTTCTTCTCTTTGCATTCCTTTCAAAAATGCCTGGTCTTTCCACAGTTCTAACAAAGAGCCTTGGACTTTCCAGGAGATTTGGATCTCCCACGGGATTTGGATCTACCCTTCTCAGCTTTCTTGTCCTTCTTCTTCCCTTTCTCCTTGGGTCTTCCACGAACTGCAAGGGCTTCTTTGGCTGCCTCAGAAGACTTTCTCCGCATCTCTTCAGACAACAGCGAAGAAACCACTTCTTCCATTTTGAATGTGGATGTGGTGCTTCCGATTGCAATAACAAGATGATCCCATGAGTCCGATAGAGAACAAAGCAGGGTCATACACCGATCCTCCTCCTCTGTCTTTACACCAATAGATGTTAATTGTGCAACCAGCATATTAAAGGCATTCATATGCTCAGCTACGGATCCTCCATCCTCCATTCAAAGAGAATACAACTTCTTTCTAAGGAAAAGTTTATTGACAAGGGATTTGGCTTGATACACATCCCCCAACTTCTTCCAAAGGAGTTTTGTAGTTGTCTCTTCATGGACATTTAACAACACAGAATCGACAAGACTAAGTCTTATGAGACCCTTAGCCTTCCGATCCTTGAGATCCCAATCAGCTTGTGTCATTGTAGTTAGTTTAGTTCCGTTCACACTTTCCCAAAGGTCTTGGTCAACTAACATGTCTTCCATTTTGAGCTTCCACAGCTCGAAATTACTACCGTTGAACTTCTCTACTTCAAACCTTCCTGATATGCCTACCATCTCCTTGCTATAACAAGATACAGAATGCTCTACACAAACTCCCACTCAACCTAAGATTAGCTCAAAAAACCCCTACCCTACAACTAGGACCAAAGGTGATCAAGCTCTGATACCAACTGAAAGGAAGCTAGGTGTGTGGAAACGCTTCCTACACTAATCTATTGAGGAGAGGGCTATGCAAATTCAACTTTATCCTAACTATTACAACAATGTTAAACCATTAACATGAGATATAGCAGCAAAACACAAGAGCCAGAAAGAAGACAGAAGAAGAGACAAAGATTTACGGTGGGGAAAACCCTTATCAGGTGAAAAACCCCACTCAGAAACCTACACAATGTATTAACAAATCTGAAAAAATGTTTACAATACACTTGCAATGCAAGCTTCAATGGTCTTTGACACTTGTGTCTAGAGTCAATCCGGCAGCATAACAGTACCTGTAAACCTGTGATACAAACTCAATCTCCAAGAACCTATATATAAAGGAATTACAAGGCAATATTGGACCTTTCTTCGAATGGGCGTCCAATATGGCATCTTGGACCAAAACCTGCACCTAGGGACACTTGGTCAACATTGTAGAATGTGTCTGACAGTTGTCCACAACTCCCATCCCAAAGAGGTCGCCTGTTTCTGAAATGGGCTATGACAGATGCTCTTACGACACTTACGACCGTCATAGAATCTATTATAGTGGTTACAACTTACAGTTGTAAAAGAATCTGTCATACACATGCTATAAATAGCATATTCTCTTACAACACATCATATTCCACCTTGGGGCACCCAAATATGCCTCATTCAAAGATGCTTCATGACACATGTCATTACCTATCTTACAACCTTTTATTCTCGACTCTTACATGTCATAGATTCGTCATAGGAATCCGTCATAACTGTTTCGGTCAAACATTCCTTACACAACATAAAAGATGCCGACACATGGTAGAATATTCCTACCACTAAGTGGGATGCCTATCTCCTCATGTGAGGGAAAATAACAAGTTGTCATAATCCATGTAGGATTGACACATCACCGTGCCACATCCCACAATATGACAAAGTGGAATTTCTAATTATTTACACATAGGCAATGAATAATAAATACAAACATTACAAATGCAAAGAATTACCAAGGTTGAGACACCTTAATTCCCAACAAGATGCTTGTATCAACTTGCTATATCGCAATCCATGTAAGAGATACTTAGGTCATCATGGTTTAATCATACCTAGATGCTTGTATTTTCTTACAACATTTTAAAGAGAAAAGAAACAAAAAATGCTCAATGATGAAACAAAGTACTTCAAATACTTGCATATATGAAGATGACAAATCCACACATCCATACATATCAATTGGCATATCATTCCATTATAAGCATCGCATCCTAGACCTCATTCCAAGTGTCGAAAGATCCATTTCATCCATTAACCAACCCTCACTCTTGGGTTGACTGGGGCATCACTAGTCACAAATCCAATCATTCATCTGATCATCAAATCTATCCAGTCAATCCAAGCATTGATCCAAATGCGAGTCCATCCTTAATCCATACCAATCAAGTAAATCACTCTTGTCAAAATTATCCAATTGCAATCAAGGGTTTTGATCGTAATCTCATCGTAAACCAAATCAGTCAATCATCATTGACAGTGGGATATATCTTTCCCACATCTTTGTGTTGGTCTAGGGATATATCGTTCCCCGCAATGACAACACTATCATCGTCAATCATTATCGATTAATCATCGATTTATGGCTAGACAGGGGCAATACGTCATTTGTTCTTGTATCATTTGTGCATACTTGCTTGCTTTCTTGTGTGTGTTATCAATTTATCTTGCATAGCTTATCATTTAACTCTTTCATTCATCCCTTATCTTGCATCCTCCATTTTCTTCTCCCATCTATCCTATCAACCTATCTTATCACGAGATTGTCTGTCATCCTGTCATCACATTCTTCCCGCACTAGGGGCAAACTAGGGCATGTATCCAATCGCAAGAAATCTTTATTTCTTTGAAACAACGTGATAAAACATATTGCATCAAAGAGGGACAAAATATATACACCTAAAATTGTCTCATGTCGAATTAAGTAAATATTTTAATATTTATCTTAATTCTTATTCTTCTATCAATTAAATAAATATTCTAAGTTTATTTGATTGGTTCATTATCCCATAATTAAATAAAAATCAATTTATTTAATTAAATTCCCTAAATTCTTCTAATGTCTCACATAATTAAATAATCCTAAATTATTTAATTAATCCTAAATTCCTCTATCCTAAGCCCTAATTCTATAAATCCACCTCACCTTTCCACCTCACCATGTCGCACATGTAATTAAATATTTTAATATTTAATTAGCTAATATTCCCTCACCCACATGTCCTATTTATCCTCCAGTCAGATTAGTTAACTCATGAATCAAATCTGTTAACTAATTAGTCAATTGAGTTCACTGGTCAATCTATTATATTGACTCCCCAATCAACCCAATTAACTGATCAACCATCTCAGTTAACTCCTCAATCTATTATGTTGACTCCCCAATCAACTCAGTTAACTGATCAATCATCTCAGTTAACTCCTTAATCTATTCTTTTATCTCCCATAAACTCATGAAGAAGGCTTGGACAATTGTCCTCTTCTGATTGGCGCACATTCCCTGAAACTTTCTCAACCATTCACAACTCAGGAAATTCCTCCAATTGTGGATCTGATGACACTTGGATTTGGTCTTCCTTTAGCCTATATAAACAAGGTCTTCATACTCATTTTGCATCCATCTGAGCATTCGTAAACTTACTCTGTAGAATTCACTACAGCATGCCTTTGGCAAAGTTATCATTGCACTTACATTATCAATCCATTATCATCACCATGTCTCCATCAATCCATCTCCATTATAGTTGCATAGTAGTTTAGACTCCATTGCACATTCATATCACAGCCATTCTATTCTTGTCATCTTCAACAAGCAAGGGAGTACAAACTTCTGAGGGATTCATTACAATCAAGATCAAGAGCAGATGGGCGAACAATGGAAGCACAGAGGTAAAATGGTCTTCAAAGGTATATTCCTTGTTTACGTGTGTTTTACATCATTTTCTATTATGTTATTGAATGATTAGTCATTTATACTATTGTTCACATTTTTCATGCAACACAACTTTATTCACTTGCACTTGAATCTACATGAGAACATTGGACCAAGTCATAGCCTTAGTATATAGTGAGAAGTGAGTATCAATAGAAAAATTAGAGAAAATAATAGAATTTGTCTTTCCAAATTCTAAAAAGAATTTCCTCCCTAAAAACATGCCAAATCTAGATGAACTTAATAGGAATTCTAGGCTAATGTCCCAAAAGAATCATATTCCACGAAAAAGGTTCATTCCTAGAAGGCCTAAAGAAATCATTAATATAATTCCAAGCAGTCTTAGCCCTAGGAAAAAACTAGAATAGGTTCTTAAGAGTCTCTTGTTGTCCACATAATGTATAGCAAGGATTGAAAATTCCCAATTGAGTTAACCTAGTACCAACAAGAAGACCTTGATAGAGAATACACTAGGCAAAATGGGCAAGTTTCAGATCAAGGTTAACCAACCAAATATTTTGAAATCTTTGGTGCCTCTTGATCCCATAAAAGACCATAGTAACCATTTGTACTTCAACTTTGAAACCATATGAAGGTGATGAGAAAGTCAAATATACCCCTTGCAAGGTCTATAAATATGAATTTGAGTATTTGGATACCATTTCCAATCTTTCCTCCAAAGTTTGAAGCTTCTCACCCCAATTTTGTGAATAATTTTAGGAGGAATAGACTCGGGAATAGTCTAGAATGACTCAAAATCCTGATTGGATAGCCTATACTTCAATTTGTCCCTTGGCCAAGTCAAAAGCCTCCTAGTAGACTTAGAGAAGAGATTATGCAAGGTCTTGATTCCTCTATGATAGAATTTCAAGGAACACACATAGGAAATATTTGCAAGGGGTAACTGATCTTGGTAAGAAATAATATGAGACCACCAAATAAAATGTTTATTAAAAGACCCTTGCAGAAGTCATTTCCATCCCACATAAGCCATGGTTTGATGGATTCCCAAGATTTCCCTATGCTTTTAAAAAAATGTGCCCAATATCTGGATAGGATCCTTCATTATGAGAAGATTATAAAAAGTATGCCCCTTCCAAGCTTCATTCTCATTAGGTATCCTTATAGAAATTCAATTTATAATCAACACTTTCTAAGCTTCATTCCCTTCTAGGGTTTGGATAATTGATTTGGCACACAAAGATATTCCTTATAATTAGATAGAGATCAAGCCAAGATCACCAAATTCATGAGGGAGACAATAAAACTAATAGGCTACCATGTGAAATCCTTTTCCTTGGTTAGAGGAAGCCCATAAAAATCCTCTAGGAGTTTTTCAAGCTTCTGATATGACGCTTTGGAAGGCACCCAATAAGAGGAATAATATACATGCATAGTAGCAAGAATTTAGAACAAACCAAAAATTTTCCTACTAGATAAAGGGGCTTAGTAATCCAATAAGCTAATTTTTCTCAACTCTAGAAATGGTTGTTTGTCATAAAGAAGAAGGAGAAGCCTAAAAAGAAAAAGGGATGCCTAGGAATCTAAACACTTCCCCATGATCAATTCACTTCCAACATAGGAATTGAGCCGATTGGGTTTGGATGAGAAGGATTGCTTGTAACATTGATTTTGTTTCCACTATATTCTTGACCTTGAAGATTTGCAAAAAATATCAAGGCATTGAAGAGCCTGAGTGATGTTACTTTCAACCTCTAAGAGAGTGAGATAGGATTCATAAAAAAAGTCCATTGACCAACTAGGCTATAGAGTTAGGTAAAGTAATACCTTTAACCAAATTTTATAAAAAAAAACATTAGCCCAAAAAATATCCAAAGCCTTCCATAGCAAGCACATACAAAGTAGGAGCCAAGGGCAACCCTCATAGATTGAATGAAAAAGCACAAAAGCCTTGGAATAACGTCTATTGATGGTTATGCAAATTGAAGCATAAAAAAAGAGCATTTGAATAGAGCACACAAATTGAGGCCACTCAATGCGGTCAGAGGCTTTGGAAAAATCAATGTTGATGAAGATGGCCTATGGTTGAGAAATTTTGGCCCATTCCATTCCTTCCCATACAACAATGATATTATCAATAATGTACCTAGATTTGATGAATCTAGTTTTTTTAATATAAACAATCAAAGGAAGCATATGTCGTAGCTTGAGAGAAAGAGCTTTAGCAATGATTTTGTAGGAGATGTTGAGAAGAGTGATCAATCCCCAATTATGAATGTCTTTTAGATCTCTAGATTTAGGTATGAATTTAATGTTTCCTTTATTAATAAAATTACCTAAATAATTGGAATGAAAATCCTCAATATAGACTTTGTGGAGATCTTTACCAACCAAATCCCATAAGGCTTTGTATAATGCATAGAGGAAGCCATCACAACCTGGTGCCTTATCATTAGCCATAGAGAAAATAGATTCACAAAGATCCTTTGGAGTAAGGATATACTCGCATAAATCATGTTTAGAGTGTGAAACCTGACAATGGACCACACTCAAAAATGACTATAAAGTAGGGGCTCATTTAGGAGTGTCCTCTTGAGCTCTGAAAACTTGATCATAATGGCACACACAAGCAAGTTTCCCCTTGTCCCAAGGTTTTAAATCACTCCAACCTAAGATTTAGATGGTAGACAACCATTACCAATTGCGTTTTTAGGTGGTGGACCACCATTACCAACATTTCGATTATTCTCACGTCTCCCAACTATAGACTAGCCTTCCTATTGTTTGGAGGTGGAGCCTCATTTGTAGGCTTGGGAGTGGGCTTACTACAAGAAGAAGAAATAGGACAATCTCTAATCTTATGATCAGAGGACTGGTACTTGTGGTAGGTTAAGATATATGACTTGTTAGGTGTGTCTCACCTAACCAATTTAGATATCAAATGACTCTTTTAGATCCTTAGAGAGATGAATCTCAATGCTGACACATTTTTGTAGGAAGGTTGAGAAAAACTTATCTAGCTCGACATAAAACAACAGTACCTAAGGAAGACACTATATTAGGCAAGAAGTTCTAGCATGGCAAAGATAAGCCTAAGAATTCCACCCAGATAGGGACATTAAGAACTCTTTTCTTGGAGACAACAAAGCCTCTAGTCCAAGGTGTGAAAACAAGAAGAGATGCATGGACAAAAAATGGCCATGTTTGAAAATGGATTTAGCACAGATGGTTTTAACAAAGCAAAAAAAGGGAAAACCCCTTCGTGAGATTCTGGACAACATCAAGGCAAACCCCATGTGGGACCTGAGATTTGCTCACCATTCTTTAACCATGATTTCATGGGGAATCCTCCTAATGAAGTAACCTATTAAAGTAAAATTTTTAAGCCATTGATAGGCACTATCAAATTTTGGGATGAGAAGAACCACATCTAGACATGTTTCAAAAGACATGCCTCATGAAAAACCTTGGGAATGAAATTCCTAGGTCACTTTTGTGGTGGAGCCATCCTCATACATTGTCAAACCATCAACACTAGCAACAATTGCTAAATTGATGAAGTTTGAGGCAATTTAAAGGGAAAAAAATACCTGTAGGCATGCATAACAAAAAGCCCCACAATAAATACAAAAAAATAATGGAGAATCCTTCTCAATGAAGCAATATGACATAAGGACTAATAGAAGCTAACACAAGTCAAGCCAAGACCTAAACCCTAGTCAAGCTCCATTACCTCTCATAAAAAAATCTTTATTATTTATTTAGGGTTTTTGATTCATGTGATGTACAAAGTGAACATGTACCTTCTCCATCTCATGATAAATTTTATTTTACATCTATGGATTCTCCTCTATGTTACTCTCTTTCTTCATGAGGAGCCTTGTGATGTAGATACACATGTTCCACCTTGACATGAGGTTGCTAGTCCTATATCTTTTCACTCTTAGTCTATTGATGATGTATTTCTTGAGGAGTATAGTGCTACTTTTTCTTATCGCAATGAATTTTATGACTTTTTGATTCATGATGATTTGGTTTATGATGCACAAACTTGTAGAGCATTAATGATAGTCATTAGTAGAAATAAATATGTTATCTTACAAGTTAAATCATATTTATCTTTACATTATGCTCATATGCATAATGGTGATAAATTGATGAATGTATTTGGTGATATGCATTGATTGATAACTCATAAACAATGGTTTAATTCATGTCACGGATATTATGCATCATCCCATGATTTGTTATGTGCTTTTATATATAATTTTACTTGTGTTTCACATGGCTCTCTTTCTTCACATTCTAGTGGTCCTTCTTTGGGGGATCCCATGGATTTTTCTATGCATCATGATGATATATCGCCCTTTGATTCTTTGGATCTATTGGTACATATTTATTTTCTTGTATCTAGTTTATTACACTTCCATTAATGTGAACCTAAGATAAACTTACTTAGGTAGGTATCTACTTGGGTAGGTCATATCTCCCTTGCACATTCTAGTAGGCATCTACTTAGGAAAGTAATATGCATTATGCATTTAATAATTGTGGTTGTACTTTAATATTTTGGTAGAGATTTGTACTACACACATGTATTATCTCCTTTATTCCACATTGGTTGTACATTCACATCTCTTGGTGGCATATCATATAAATGCCCACCTATCACTCACTCTTCAGAATTTCATTGTATTGAATATCAAGCACTTCTCTTGTGTATCCATCTTTTGTAGTTGCATGCTCTTGCTAATGGAATAGTCACATGTTGTGCATTTTGCATCCTCTTGCTAACGGAATAGTCACATGTTGCATCTTCAATATTCAATTTTCATGTGTAATTTGGATTTGTGGCTTGTTCTTGTCATGTAGATCTTGGACGTGCATAGGCATCTATGCAAATAGTACATGGTAATAGAGCATTTTGTACCAAATATAACATGGCATCAAAGAGAAACTTGTACCATTCTACAATCTTGCATGGTATTAGACCATTCTATACTAAATCTAACATGGTATCAAATCAATATTTTTACCATTCCACAATCTTACATGCTATTAGAGCATGGTGGTGATTTAAGGATTGCCCATCTCCATTAAGGATCAAGGGATTCATGTGTGCCATAATTTTGTAGGCTCATCTGGTGAATGGTGGAGTGACTTGTAGAGCACATCATTATGTCTATAGGATCTAATATCATTAGTTTTACTTTTTTTTCATCTAGATTAAGCATTGGAGGTGATATCTACAAGGGTTTGAAGTGGGAAGTTACTTGTGGGCATCGATAGGTAACTCAAATTTTAGAGCATTTTGGGTTAGAGCCAACCTTTCCATCAAGTCTGAAGTTCCCCAAAACCTTAGGATCACCTATACATTCATTGATTTTTAACAACCTTGCCTAAAGGACTCTACAAATTTTATCAAGACTTGCAATATAGATTGTACCATCTATGGAATATTATTTGGCATCAGCTAAGCTTACATTTATGGGCATAATTATTTCTAATCTATGCATATAGATAAAATCTCCATTTAATTGTGGTACAAGAGGTGAATTTATGGAAGATTTGGTTTAAATAAGTTTGTGGTCATTATTGAAGGGTACTTTGTACCCAGATGACACAACCCCATACCCCTTGTTGACATTGACTATTGGCACTGATGTAAAGTTTGTCACCTACAACACAGATCTCACCACCATCCATGTAAAATTTGAAGAGGACTTTTCATCTAGAAAGTCTCATGAATTTATTCTAGTAGAGCCCCCATACCCCTTGTTGGCATTGACTATTGACACTGATGTAAATTTTTTCACCAAAAACAAAGATCTCACCACTAGCCATTACCTTTGGTAATTGACTTCGATCAACTTTCTTTATCGACCAACATAAACTTAATACCATTAGTCAACTACTTTTCAATTGGTGGAAATCTTCCATTAGCAAGAGCATATACTAATAAAGCTAGTAGAATATTATGTTCAAACTCACCTACTTCTCCCCTTTCTAGTAGTTTTTTCTTGGATTTTTTTTGCTCTGATGATAGCAGTTTTGTAGACACAAACAATAATTTTCATGCCAAGTAGATAGTTTTACAGTACAATAATGACAATTTTAGGATCTTGTTGGAATATTCCATCATCTAAGAATATTCTATCTATTGGCATCTATTGATGTTAGCTAACATCATTATAACCTTTAGCTCCAAATTGGACCTCCCTCTCCATTGACATTTTGAATTTGGTAATCAAAATTTATGAGCTCCATTCATGGGCATCCAAGCTTTGATTTTTGAGCATTTTTTGATCTTGGGTAAGATTTTGAGAGCTTTGTAATGGTACATATGGTTCATGATTTTAGTGTTTAATTTTTCCAAAATTGTAGTTTCTCAGAGGTGTTGCTAGCTCATTATCATTTTGGGAGCTTCTAATGCTCTGTTTGGGCTTATATAACTCCTTAACAGGTGTTATTTTTTGTATTCTTTATGGTGGTAACCTTGGTTTGTTTCCATGCTACTTTAGAATTGTAGTTTTAGTATTTGGGTCTCTTTGGGCATCTATAATTTAGAGAGATAAAGTCCACTATTGCACTTTTAGTAAGTGGGAATTGTGCATGCACTAAGAATAAAGTGTCATTATCATATTTTGCTAGGGGGATCTCTTGATTGAGTTTTTTTGGGGTTTATACATTTTCTTGTGCCAATTAGCCTCTTTGATTAGTCTATTGTTTAACTGATTTGAGGAGTATACCATAGTTCTTAATAGGTATTTCAATTTAGCCTTCTATTATCACCTTGGATAGACAAAACTATAAGCCCTAGTGAGACTACATCTTGAAGCATTGTAGATGGATTAAACTCTTGCTAGGTATTTCTACGGACTTGTTCTTGAACCAAGTACTTTTTGGTAGAAGCAAGTATGAGATGACAAGAATGACCATGTCCTAATATTGATTGATTGTAATATTGACATCAACATAATGTTTTCCACATTGCACATTAAGTTCCCTCGCACTCTTTGGACCAAAAATTGGGAGATATATGGAGATCTTAATGATTTTCCATTCTCAAATATTCTAGCAATGGACTATTTTTTACCCCTCGATAATTCTAAGAATCCACCATGTGATTGTGATCTACAATTAAGGAGCTTGTTGATTGGGAAAACTTGAACATTGTGATGACAAAGACTTGTCTTGACTCTCCTCCTCATCCTAAAAAGACTTCTAATATAATTATTCAACTTCATCGAATCTTATTATAGATTTGAAGGATTCAACTCCTATATCTTTGTCACCATTATAATGTTGGGGACTCTTCTCATCCCATAACACTTACAAGTTTGATAGAACTATTCATACTTAGGGCCATCTTTGTGGACACATCCTAGGATGAGCATGTAGTCACATGACATGCATTAATATTCCACCTTCATCATCTACTACAATAGAGTTTAGAGTTGCTTTAGTGAGAGCTTCTAGTGATTCAGTTCAACATGACCATGATTATTTTCTATATTTAGTTCATTGGGATGAGTACTTCATAAATCTTTTAGGTTTGTTTGTTGAGTCCTACCATGTAGATCTGAAGGATACCATTGAAGACATTTGTCTTCTCTTTGATGACCACTCTCATGTAGTTACAATTATTTCTCTAGATGTCATGAAGGTACATTCAAAATCTCCTATTCTCTCTCCACCTCTACATACTTCCATGGTGGAACATCCCATAGTTCTAGTCTCTTAATTTGAAATCATCATCACTCATGTTGACACATTTTGCATGAGTAGTGGGTTCTCATTAAGTTTAGATCTCTTATTTAGTTTGAGAATATCTCTATATTAACCCCTTTCATGATACTCAATTTCTCTTATCAACATTTGTCACAGTTTAGCAGTAGCTTGCAAAAATTTGAGCAATTGTTGAAGACAACATCATCATCATCTTTGGAACCTATTATACATTTGCTTCCACATGGTTCTATAATGCCATCATCTTTAGAAAAGCTTGGGACTCTTGATTAGATTATCATGTACCTTTCACCATTGACATAACAATAAACAAACAACCTCTAGATATCTACATCTTCTGTTTTCTTCCCTCATATTTCTTTTAGGAATGAGAAGATTTTCAAAATTCACCTTTGGGTTTGTTTCTTACTAAAGAGAGAAATTTTGTTTGACATGCATGGATCTTCTTTAGAATTTAGTGATGAGCATCCACCATTGGTACATGAGACTACACATTTAGGGGTGGGGGGGTTGCATAGTCCTTATTTATCTTCTTTCTCTTCTAGGGGTGTTTCTCCTTGCATGGGGTTTTCCCCTTCTTATTCTTCTAAGAGAGATCATTTTTTAGGACCTCTTCTACCCACCTAAGTTAAACTTAGGGGGGTGTTGGTACATATTCATTTTCTTGTATCTAGTTTATTACACTTTCATTAGTATGCACACCTAGGATAAGCTTACTTGTGTAAGCATCTATTTGGGTAGGTGATAGCTCCCTTGCACATTAGTAGGCATCTACTTAGGAAGGTAATATGCATTATACATTTAATAATTGTGGTTGTACTTTCTTAGTTTGATGGAGACTTGTACTACACATGCATACTGTAGACACCTGAAAATGGTCACAACCAAATTTCATCCACTCACACATTCAACCCTAATCCACCTGCATCACTTTGTCCAATCTGATTATTAATTAAATAATTTTTAATTATTTAATTAATTTCTTTTGCACCTTTATCATGTCATAAAAATCAAATTCTACTATAGTTTAAAAAATAAATATTTTTTACTATAATTTATTCTAAAAATTAAATAAATTATCATATTTATTTAATTCCCTATTTTATGCACTTTTAATTACTTTTTGTAATCATGATTATTTTCTTCTAATCCATGTGCACATGAATTAATTTTAATTAATTCATCATTACAAACCCCCATGTTTCTAGAAGTCCACTTGTCATCCAATGTACACACATGTACATGACAAGTGGTACTTTGGAAGCATGGGCAAATCTTCCAAATTGAGTACATTTGTCCTCTTTCTTCCACCCCACTCCATGTGTCACTATTCATCTCAATTTAAAATTCCATGTGACACTATTTGAACACTATTCTTCTAATTTTAAATTCCACCTGTCTTTTCTGTGGAATTTAAAATTCCTCACAAAGTCCAAGCCGTACCTTTTCATAAATGAGTCCTTACATGTCATACACCTACTCAATCCTAGCCATCCATCCATTCAAACTTGCATTCTCATCCATTGATCATCCCTTGAATCTTGGGGCAACTCTCTCATCCAATCCAAATATGTCATTTGTCCAATTCTCCTTGCTTGAGGATCCTCAAGCAATCTCAACCATTGATCCTTCAAATTGATCCTAGCCCTCCAATCCCATCTCCAAAAATCTATAAATTGAGGCTTCCACCTCCCATTTGGAACAAGTCATTTTATGCAATGTTATGTTGTCAATTTGAGTGCTCAACATATAGAATTAGTTCAATTCTATCATAGTTTAGTAATATAATTTCATATCTTAGGGCATATCACTACTAATAGGCTTATTTTAGGGTGCCAAAATGTCTACCTATGAAAATGAGACCTAATTTAAAAAAAAAATGTTATGGGTTTTTGAAAAAATTATTTTATTGTAATGGGTTTTGGGATTTTTTGAAAATTTATTATATTTGATTATGATTATTGTTATTTGATTTAATTTTATTATTATTATTTGTATTATTTTTTATTTGTTATGATTTTTATTTTATTTAGTTGTTTAGTATTTTTTGTTTTTATTATTATTGTTGGAGGTGTGTGTTGGCGGGAAAGGGCAATGAGTCGTGCCAACAAGTGCTAGGGGAGGTGTTTGGCGTTGGGCCAGCGTTGGAGGGGCAAGGTAGGGCGAAGATTAGTGCCTGGTGGGCGCTGCGTGGTGGATAATGGGGGTTAGGGGGTAGGGCGTAGGGGGGTAGGAGTAGGGGGTAGCGGGGTAGGCGTAGGGGGTAGGGGTGGGGAGAAGAGGGGGGGCATGGGGGTAGCTAGGATAGGTGGAGGGGAGTAAGGGGCAGCGCCCATCGGGCACTGGGCGATTGTCGGTAGCACCTATCGGGCGTGGGGGTAGAGTGTGGCGCCCGTTGGGCATCGGTCCTTTTTCAAAAAAAAAAAAAAACCTTCACATAAACAATTTTTTTCAAAAAACCCATTAATATAAAAAACAAAAAAAAAATCGAATAAACTTTCAATAACCCACAACACAAAAATACAAAAAAAAATTCAAAATTTTTCAAAAAAATAAAAATAAAATAAAGTCAACCCATTTAATCATTCCTAGTGTCCACCCACTTTTCATTCGCCAAATCCCATAAACCCGCGCACTTTCCCCACAAACCCATTTTTCCCAAACCCCCATTTACCCTAACACAACTATCATTATGTCAAATCAAACCGAAATCACAAGGCAAGGTTAAAACCACTCACCGGCTCACCTGTCGCTACTAGCCGCAAGCACTCTCGCACCCACTCCGCTCGGTGCTCCTCTCGAGGAATCCCCACCATCGCTCTTTTTCCTCTCTTCTTTTCCACCTCCACAATCACCAAAAAGTAAAATAAGCTTTTTAGCTCTCTTTTTTACTTTTTAACCCACTCAACTTTCCTTTTTTCACTTCTTTTTATCTTTTTCTCACTTCTTTTATCTTTTTCATCCCACTTTTTATCATTTTTTCTCCTATTTTCCTCCATCCACTTCTATTTTCCACTTTTTCCATCTTCACCTCATTTTTTTCCCATTTTTTCACCATTTCCGTCATTTCATCCCCGTTCTTCAGTCTCGGGACCACCTTTTCCACCCCTTTCCGTCATTTTTCATCCTTTTTCGAGAAATCATTGAAAATTTTATTTTTTTCAACGATCTCTCGAGGGGGCATCACCTCACCACCCATTCAACTTCTTTCCACTCACCGGGGCATATTTATAAAAAAAATGTATATTTTTTGATATCTCGTCAACCCGCTAACCGTGACAGCTGTGACGTCATATCAAAGAGGGGCAAAATGTAGACACCTGAAAATGGTCACAACCAAACTTCATCCACTCACGCATTCAACCCTAATCCACCCGCATCACTTCGTCCAATCCGATTATTAATTAAATAATTTTTAATTATTTAATTAATTTCTTCTGCACCTTTATCATGTCATAAAAATCAAATTCTTCTACTATAGTTTGAAAATTAAATATTTTTTACTATAGTTCATTCTAAAAATTAAATAAATTATCATATTTATTTAATTCCTTATTTTGTGTGCTTTTGATTATTTTTTGTAATCATGATTATTTTCTTCTAATCCATGTGCACATGAATTGATTTTAATTAATTCGTCATTACAAACCCCCATGTTTCTAGAAGTCCACTTGTCATCTAATGTACACACATGTACATGACAAGTGGTACTTTGGAAGCATGGACAAATCTTCCAAATTGAGTACATTTATCCTCTTTCTTCCACCCCACTCCATGTGTCACTATTCATCTCAATTTAAAATTCCATGTGGCACTATTTGAACACTATTCTTCTAATTTTAAATTTCACTTGTCATTTCCATGGAATTTAAAATTCCTCACAAAGTCCAAGCCTTACATTTTCATAAATGAGTCCTTACATGTCATACACCTACTCAATTCTAGCCATCCATCTATTCAAACTTACATTCTCATCCATTGATCATCCCTTGAATCTTGGGGCAACTCTCTCATCCAATCTAAACATGTCATTTGTCCAATTCTCCTTGCTTGAGGATCCTCAAGCAATCTCAACCATTGATCCTTCAAATTGATCCTAGTCCTCCAATCCCATCTCCAAAAATCTATAAATTGAGGCCTCCACCTCCCATTTGGAACAAGTCATTTTATGAAATGTTATGCTGTCAATTTGAGTGCTCAACATATAGAATTAGTTCAATTCTAGCATAGTTTAGTAATAGCATTTCATATCTTAGGGCATATCACTACTAATAGGCTTATTTTAGGGTGCAATTAGATAGTTTAGCTTGTTAGTAGTTTAGTCCAATCTTGAGGTCCCTTTGACTTGAGATTGAGTGCATATTAGGTGTAATTTAAATCCATTTCAGGTCTCATTTTCATAGGTACACGTACTATTTCCTTTATCCCACATTCATTGTATATTCACTTCTCTTGGTGGCATATCCTATATATACCCACCTATAGCTCACTTTTGAGCATCTCATTATATTAGATATCAAATACTTCTCTTGTACATCCATAATTTGTAGTTTCATACTCCTGCTAATAGAATAGTCATATGTTGCATCTTAAATCTTTAGTTGTCATATACAATTTGGCTTTATGGCTTGTTCTTGTCATCTAGATATTGGGTGTGCATAGGCATCTATGCAAATCTTACATAATACTAGAGAATTATATACCAGATTTGACATGGTATTAGAGTGATCTCTATACCATTTCACAATCTTATAGGATCCTTAAATTATTCTTTCCCATGATAGATCTTTGGGTACTTGTGGATTGCATTCTTCTACACCTCATCTTGCACATGACTTATACATAAAGAAGAAGAACATGAGGATCTCTTACAATTTTTACTTCATATATGAGGATAATGACCCACTACTCGAGGAAATATCTTCCTCCTCTGTTACACATGATATGTATACACATATGGGTATGGGGCATGTTGAGAATGACCTTTCACTTTATTTTAACTCAATCGTGAGTAGATTAGACCACCTAGATAGTTGTACATATGATTATGAGTAAGGATTTAAAAATAAAGCTTATACTAATGAGATATTTCATAATCCTTTGTAATATGACATCTTGGATTATCCTTCATGAAGTGGATTTGTGGCACATTATTTTATAAATTATGATGGTATAGGTGATCTATCGATTCATTTACAGTCCTTCCAAACTACATGATTCACTTATTTTCATGTGAAAAAGTTGCTTGGTAGATTGTTTCCAACAAGCTTCAGTGGTTAGGTATTCATAGGGCTTTGTTCATTGTCACATGTTTCTATCATTTCTTTTATGGATTTGGATAATTCTCTCATGGAATATTTTCATTACAAACACAACTATTGCTAACATCATGAAATGCAAAGATGAAGAACAAGAACTAGTTAAGTATTATATGTTGAGATTTCAAGCTTTGATTACTAATATAAGACTCATGCTATTGGATGACAAACATCAAATTGTATTTATCAATGGTTTGGTTCCACTCATAAAAGGACAAGCATTTTCAATCCTTATCGTTCATTTTCAAAGTTATATGCAAATGTGTTCAAATGTGAGAATGCTTTGTTAGAAAATCCTCATTTATATCATCCTTTTCTAGCATCTCTCCTTAATCCTATGAGGTACCATTAATGTCACATTTATAAAATGGGGGCAAAGAGCATAAATCTTTTGTTAACCATATCATAGATCATCACGAAGACATTAACCCAAAGAGATTAAGAGAATTCACTAGATTGAAGGAGTCTCCATGTATTATAATGGAAAAACTTATGGAACACAAACTTATCACTTTACCTTATGCTAAGCCAATGTATATGTCTTATCTTGCACCACACAAGGTTAAGTATTTGTGTGTTTATTGTTGCATCCATGGGTATTCTATAGATAGATGCACTATATTGAAACATAAATTTTAAGATCTTATAGATAAAGGGAATATACAAGTTGAGGCTAATCATATAGAATTGCATGATGATGATTCTACTAATGTTAGCAATGGTGAGATTTTGATAAGCATAGCATCCCTTATGTCAAGGAACTTACACATGTGGATATCAAACAAGTCAACATGATGAACAAAAGCAAAGACATGAAAGACATAAAATTCTAATGGATAGTCTTGTGGGGGCATGTATTATAATGACACATCTTTTGAGCACACTGAGACAACTCCACCCAATGGTGGCATCTTCATTGGTCAAACTTTGCATGTAGCTCTCTTATTACATGTTATATGTTGTACTTTTATGCTATGTTTTATCTTCATGATTTTCACTTGATCTTGTCACTTGGGGGACAAGGTGGTTGTTTGTTTTTTAGGCTACATGTATTCATGGTTACTCAAATCGGGGGCATCTTTCATCTTTCAATGTTATATGCACATTGATTACACAATGGTAAGTATTTTAGGTATGCATATTTAATTTTCTAATTATATTTCCAATTTTCTAATTTTCAAATACCTTGCTCATAATTTCTATTAGGTTTATTACGTGCTTATGCTTACCTTTGTAACAATTACTCCAATTAGGTAGAATAAAATAATATTATTCAAATAAAATAGTGCGGAAAAAGAGAAGAATTGAAATTTTCCCATAAATATTACAACTCATGAAAAATAATTTCATCAATATAATCAAATATGATTCAATACATCAACTAATCAAATACCTTGATAAAAAGGACAACGCCTTTACAATACCTAGCCATAAAGGCTCATACAAAAGAGCATCACACCATATAATGTCTTCGATACCATACCATATCTTCAACACTGAATCTGGTGAAAAGGGAGCATCATCAAGGTGATTTACCACCCAACCATAAGGCTCATGTCTCCCTAGTCTTACTCCTGAATGGAAAAGCCTGACCCTTTGCGAGGGGTCTAGCAAACCAAAGATGGTATGTGTGAAGGAATCTGGTGTAACATGATATATCTTTCATCTCTATAGCATGTACCAAATGCAATACTGAACTAATACCATGATATGGCAGAGAGAGAAAATAAAACATCAAATAGTAACCATTACTTATTTGACTGAAAAGCTTTGGCCAAAGCATCTTTTAAGTAGCTGATGTGTAGATAGGTTACGGATAGAAACCTACCCTTCTCTGTTGTTCCATATTCGACACCCATCCAGGCTCTTTCTCATCATACAAAAATGCAGGAATACATTCACAACATACAACATCAACGTTGCATACAAGGTCACATGAAAGGTTACTTACTTATGTAATAAGTCATACATCTTCTCAAGAAAGCATTCAAAATTTGAAGAGAAAACAACATGTGGTTGAAAAAATAACCATACAATGGATCAATATTTGAAATGCATTCAAAAAAATATGATATTCTAAAAGTCAAGTCATAGACTGATAATTTCACAAAAAAATTCACGTGGGTATGCAACCCTTTCTAGGGTCTAGCTCCCCAGATAGTTTCTCGTCGACTGCCACCCACTCAGGTGAAACATGGATGGATTTCTAAATGAAAAAAAAAGATTCAAACAAAAGATCTAAACATATAGTTAAAAAAGGAAATAATTGATTTGAAGTGCGTTTAATAAGATTTACAAGATCCCACAACTTAATTAAGAGAAATTCTAACTCCTGTATGCCTATCAATTTAGCAGACCTTGAACTTAATTCCATCATTAAAGATCATTCGTCTAATTTGAAAGACAGACCAAAACAATAGTCATATTCTTAGATTCACAAAAGAATAGGTGAAGACTTTATGGTCAACATACTATAGTGGGTTCTAATTCTAAAAGAGACTCAATTATCTATATTATAAACCTGGCCATACAATTGCTTTCTAATCTCAACTCAACTCGTACTAGATAAAGCAAACTTCATTTGTTGACAATAAGTGATTAATACACCATCAAAGGTTGAACCATTATTTGGAAGATTAAAAGTTCCATACTAAAAGGGAATCCCTAATGATCTAAGAAGTGATACCTACCAAGACCTAGGTCAACATCATATAATTAAACATAATATGAAAAAAGGGCATAAGAGACCAAGTTGATATATTACATTACACAACAAAACTACATAAATTAATCTCATTTAATTTGTTGACTCTTAAATACTTATACATTCATCCATATCTCCTATCAAAATATTTAAATTTCAATACACTTTCGCATTTAAATATGAATATATCATTTAATCAAAACCACTCATCAACACCATATTTGTATCATCTATACTTTTCCTACTAAACAACATTCTATTATCCAAAATATGTTAATACATCAAAAATAATTACATAATGTCTATACTTCCATTTAAGTCATTGATCTAAACATTCTAATCTAGATTCCATTTATATTGCTAATCCAAACTCTTACCTAGGCTATTGTTTCAAAGATAAAATTGCAAGTCTTTCCTAGATAATTTACATGGTTACCATTAGTAGTATAAGTCAATGGTCTAACAAAGTTAAGTTATAGTTTCTTTCTAACTATGAGAAGGTAGAAGTATATGGTACAAACATATTTAGAAGGGAATCAGGCTAACATGATGATTTTGAAAAAGAAAAAAATGAAAACCATTATCTTTTAAAATACTAATTCCCATATTTGACATTATACCCATGTAGAATCACAACGATTTAAACTATCAATACATCACTATCAACTATGCAAATATCAGTACTTCACTAGCATCATTCCACTATACTAGTAATCTTAAGTTCTTTATGCGATAATTAAGGGCCGAAGATAGTGAATTCAATAGGGTTAGTAATAACTAAGATATACAAATACGTAGTGTTAGTCGTAACTATCCTCCTTACAGTTCAATATAGGAACAATAACAATAGAACAATAGTAAGCATTGGTGCCATAAACACATTCAAATTTCACGCATACACCTGATATATAAAAATAACATGCTTATTCCAATGTATATTAATATAGATCAAGACTAAATACCTAAATACCCTATGAAATTAAGCTCATTAAGACTTACTCAGTTGAATATATGTGTCATGGAGTAAAAAGAAGCCACATGTCTTTTTACCTCCTTGTTTAGCTCCTAGGTCCCTTTGATTACATTATACATTCTAATTATTCATCTCGATGAAAAATTGCTCGAAACTAATGTAAATTGGGAACAAGGGGCCTATATTTTATCTTACCCCAGACTAAAAAGGAGCCCTAAGACTTGGGCACCACTACCCAAGTCTCTCTTGATTAATTGGGGCAAATTCAAATGTATGTCGACTTAGGACCTTTAAAAAGGTTTCTCCTTGTCGGCTCTTTTGGTTTAATTTCACGAATGTTAGCGGGAAAGCATATATAAGTGTGTTTTTTAATTCATTATGAACCTAGATAGAGATAGCCAACTTGAAGCATTGGAGTAAAGAGCATTCAAACCATTGATTGTGATTATAGAGCAAATTTGTGTTGTCATTGTGTGTTTTGTTGAAGGTTTTGAAGTTATCATCTATCTCTCCTTATGAGTTGAAGGATCTTCATCCTCCTAAGGGTTTCATTACATAGGTGATATCATTATTGTTTATCATCATTTGATTCATCATATTACTATTATGTTTAGCCTCTGCCTTGCAAGGGCACACTCTCTTTATCTATCAACGGTGTTGGGAAGCTTGAATGCTATCCCGAGATTTGATTGAGGCAAGTCCCTAAATACCATAACCCCCAAACCCTTTCTCTTCTTCTTGTGTGTAGGTTACATGAGTGAGATCTGAGAAATATGAAGATATGGGAAGACTGAGCAAGGATCAGGGTTTCGGGATCTGACAACAGTTCAGGAATATTCCTTTGTGCAAGACTTGGGTGGTGCCCCCTAGTCGTTCGGCTCCTACTAACTCCAGATCTGGCATTAGGGCAGTCTCTACAACATTTCTCTAGTTTATAGTTTTTTGCATATTCAACCATCCAAGACTTGGGTGGTCTCGAAATAGTCCTCCGACACCTTTGCTTCTGGGACACAGGTTCTATCATCTTCCCGATCCTCTCTGTACAATTGGTTTCTGGAGATTTCTTGTACATCTTCTGATATAATCTGATCATCATATAACTAGGATTTAAAAGGCTTGATAAAATATGATCAAGTTCTATAGCACTCCTGAGTACAAGATCTGTAGCTAAGTCCACCTCTATTTGGTAGTGATTTGGCCCGGTCTTGTCCTTGAATGCTATTGTGAAAGAGGGTTTGATCTAGTGTGCATGCTAGTTGTTATCTTTCTCCTTTTTCACACTTAACATTTTGGTGAACCCGTAGCTTCGAGAATTTGCATTTTGTTGATTGTTAAAATCAGATCTTGCATTGATTTAATACACATTTCTCATTATTCGTGTGAAAATTTTGTATCATTTCACATTATAGATTTGAAAATTCACACATTTGTAATTACACATTGTGTATTTTCAACATAAGAAGTTTAACATCTCTTTCACATTTTGCAAGAAATATTAAAGAGGTCTATATTACCTTTTTGTGCAGCACTTTAACATTGGGATCACTTGGTTTTTAGTGACACTAGTGTATTTTTGATCTTGGCAAAAGCTTCAAAGAACCCGGTTTCCTTAAACTAGTGTCTTGGTGTATAAAGTCTATCATATTGGTGGTATTTGATAAATGAATAGATCTGATTGTACATTGTTGTTCTAAGACATTTCATTATGGCATCTTCATGTCATTTATCTTTGGTATATTTGCATGCATATATCAAATATTTTGATTTTCATAGATTCATAACCCTCATGGGTGAGCATCCTTCAATATTAAAAAACCTAACTGAATTCATCTCCATGAATAGTCATGAGAAAGATGATCGTGATGGCACTAATTCTATTTCCATGGATATAATCTCTAGGACATATGAGGGTGACCTAACTTTTTCTATCTCATCCCATATTTGGATCCCTCTCCCAAAATGGTCCCCACTTGTGAGGATATTTTGGCACAAGAGGATGAAATCCTTGATACATTCCTTAACATCACCCTACCCTCTCTTCATTCCAATGCTCTCCCTTTGAAAGATGAAGTGTTAGTGGATGAAGAGCCTCCTCTTAAAAAGGATCCTCCATGGGTAGATAATGGGCATTCATATAATAATCTTAAATCTTCTATGGCTCATCATATGGATCTCCCACCTTTGATTGAATGTTCAAGTACATTGGACATCACTATGGAAGTGAAGACCCCTAATCTTCCTCCTTTGGTTGAATGTTCAAAGGATGCGACAACCATGGATAGTTCTCCTTTGGTTGCATGTTCAAACTCCTTGGACATCACTAAAGATACAATAATCAACAATGCTCTTAACAACACTTTACTTTTCCTTCATTCCAATTCTCTCCCTTCAAAATACGAAGCATTGGTGGATGAAGAAAGGTCTCTCACATTAAATCCTTTGGGGATGGATGTTGAGCTTAAGCAAAGTAAAAACAATGTTAATTCAATTATCATTAATAGACTGATTCAACCTACTAAGGGGATAGTGGATAAGTGTACTAATGTTCCTCAAATCATTATGCATAAGGCACCTAATGCACCTCCTTGCTTCAAACCAGTGATTACGATTCAAGGTGCTCCAACACCACCTCGACTCCTGGGTTACATTCTCAATTATGCAAAACAAATTACTCAAGGAAATCAAGTGCATCAAAATGTGTCGCAACAACCCTATTACAATGTGGTTGCTCACACATACAATATGCGAAATAATAAACAAAGTAAATAATGATCGAACATTCCAATCAATTTACCAACTTCTCAACCCATGCTTCGTCAACCACCTTGTCTTAATCATAACGTTGGTCGAGATAATGATCTTGTTGAGCAGCTTCATGCTACTCCCGCTAAGATCTCTCTCTGGGAACTCATACAAACATTGCCTACATACCACATAATGCTCCAAGAAGCTTTACAAAAGGTGATTGTACCACCCACTATTAAGACAAATGATGTAGTAGCTCTATTAGATTGTATGCACGCGACAAAAACAAATATTCTGTTTCAACAACATGAATTACCATCAATTAAAGTTCAAAACCAATATGATCCTCTTGTAATCTCTATCATAATAAATAAAAAGTTGATAAAACAAACTATGATCGACAATGGATCCGCTCTTAATGTTTGTAGCATTGATGCGCTACACAACATCAAGGTTGACACATCTTTAATCAAACTGGATAAACTTAACATTCGTGGCTTTGATAACATTGATAGACAACCACTAGGTACCATAAATTTACCCGTAAAGGCTAGACCTGTGACATTATCTACCCTTATCCATGTCATGCCTGGGGCACTTTCATATAACATTATTCTTGGTAGACCATGGATTCATGCCATGGGGGCGGTTTTGTCTACCCTTCATCGATCACTAAAGTTTATTTACACAAATAAACTTCACACCATTGAAGCTGACCTGAATCCAGAAAGTTGTTTACGAGTTAAGGCGGAAAAACAAGTTATCAATCACAAACTTCTCAATAACTTAAAAGTTGATTCATCAATACCTCTTGCTGTAGATAATACTGTGCAAGATTCTAAATCACCATCAAATGCACTTATTGGTGACGATTGGGATTCATTAGATTTTACACCTTCCTTTATGGGAGAATATAAACTTAATAACTGTAATCCTGAAACATCAAAAGTTGCCTCGATCTCATCCAATAAATCTTTGGAAATACCTAAGAAACCTAATGTTTCTTTAGTAGCAAACAAAGACAATACTCTTACTTATACTACAAAATATGAGACTTATAAGGCCCCGCATTCTTCTAAAGAGATGGAGTCTCTCTATGGCCATGTATTTCAAATCCTTTACAAAAATTGCGACTACATAGGCAATGGTTGTGGTGTAAAACAACAAGGAATCAAAGTACCCTTAGAAGTTGTTACACATAACTCTTCGACTGGTATTGGATACCATCCTTTGAAGCCCACCAAAGCTTACCATCGACCTACTCTTAATAATAGCACAATATCAACAAGTCCAACACTCAATTTGATATATCCTGAGATGATAGACATAAATTGTTCGCCAGGAAATATCCTGTTAGGTACTTTTTCAACATATGAAGCATCAAAAGAATAAAGCACTACGCAGTTGTAGGTAAGTATTTCTCCCTCATTTAGCCACACTCGATGTAGCACCTATTCCAGTTGCTCTCAAGGATGGCCTCCTCCTAGATATATATGTTGATAGTGTTGTGTTCACCTGTGTAGTGTTAAATGTTTGTTTAGGTCTCCTTGGATGACCCTTGATACTCTTGTATGGTCAAGGATATAAGGAGACCACTTCTATCGTGACATTCCTTCTATTTGTTCTCTATTCTTCTACTCTCCTCTCTTGTTGAAATTGTCATGTGTGGTGCCTTGGGGGCATAATGTTGTGGAGGTTGTCTTGGGGGCATCTTCCGACGTTGTGACCCTAAGTCACTTTTGTCTCCTCTCTCATTTTTCATGATTTCATTCTTCCGTTGTGCTGGTGGCTTTACTAGTCGATGGATGACGATAACAAATGAAAACTGGTAAGGATCGTGCGTCCCTACAACAAGAATAAAAATGAACCTAGTCCATATATGAAGATGGGGGTAATTTCCTACTAACGCTTGACTAGTAGAATCACTTTTGTGTCGTGATGTGATCATATGTTGTGTTGTAAAATTTTTGTAACAAACCTTTGCAATACTCTAAATCTGCTTCTAGGCACTTTGGAATGTTTTTGTATCTCACCTTGTAGCTACACTTGGTTCTGAGATACCTAAAGTATAACCTAACGGCTATACTCAGTTTCGAACCCGTAAGTATTGTCTTGGTTTATTTAAGTGGTATGTTGCCTTATTTCTATATTAATTGTTCACAAGTTGATTTGGTTGTTATCTTAGCTAAGAGTTTTCTAACCAAAGTCTGTTAATTGTTAGCATATAATACTAATGTGTTTCTATTGTGGTTGTTGAAAACAATCGGCGATCACAAGCACATGTCACTTTGGGGCATGGGCTTTGTGAAAGCTCTTGTTCCCTCACGTGTTTTTAACTTTCCCTTAAACGTGATTGCTATTGGCAAGCGAGATCAACCACTTTAAGGTGGGGGCATATATTGTGGTAAATGCTTGGATATTTTAGATATTGTCATAAAGCATGTTTGTGTATGCTTCGTTTTCATTGTAAGGCATCTTCGTGATGCAGGTGGGGTTGTATACTTGGTTTTGTGTGTTGCGTATGCTTCCTTTTCACTGTAAGGCATCTCTGTGATGCAGGTGGGGTTGTATACTTTGTGCACATGCTTCCTTGTCACCGTAAGGCATCTCCGTGATGCAAGTGGGGTTGTATACTCTGTGCACATGCTTCCTTGTCACCGTAAGGCATCTCCATGATGTAGGTGGGGTTGTATGTTTTTGAAATCCCTTATGTGGAAGGTGGGACCATGTATTCCCTTGAGTGGTTGCACATCCTTTTAAAAAGTCCTCTATGGAGACGGGGTTGGATCTTGAGTTACTCACCCTTAAGCGTGTCTTTGGTGGTTGTGGTAGCATAGCTCAACCGTCAAGTGTGTTTGGTGCATCTTAGATGGCAGCGCGTAGTGATGAGCTCCCCCCATCACCTGTGTTTTGTGTTTAAGATGTATAGTGTGTTGATGACATACTCTACGACACTCATGTATTTCATGTGTTTTTTGTGTGTCTTCCTTGTGTGTCTTGCGTGTTTTAGTGGCGGTGTGTAGAGATGAGCTCCCCCCACGCTGTTTGTTTTGTGTGCTTTTGATCGCGACACATAGTGATGAGCTCCCCCATCACCTAGTTAGGGTTATATAATTGTTTAATCATGTCTTCTCTTCATGTATACCTTATGTATTGTGTGACTACGTTCATGTCTTCTCCGTGTATTACATGCCTCTTTACTATCTTCTTCATGTATTGCGTACTTGCTTACTATATTCCCTATGTTTTGCGTGACTGTCGAGTGTTTTCTTATGTTTGCCTAAGCTTTGGGGCTAGAAATGGTTCTCCAAACTTAGGGTGTGTCTTCGCTCTAGTATTTGATGTGTTTGTTGTGCTATGACCGTCCTTTAATGCATGTACTGATCAAAAGATCATACACACATTAAAGTGGGGGATAAATGCTATGGAGTAAAAAGTAGCCACATGTCTTTTTACCTCCTTGTTTAGCTCCTAGGTCCCTGTGATTACATTATACATTCTAATTATTCATCCTGATGCAAAATTGCCGGAAACCAATGTAAATTGGGAACAAGGGGCCCATATTTTATCTTACCCTAGACTAAAAAGGAGCCCTAAGACTTGGGCACCACTGCCCAAGTCTGTCATGATTGGTCGGGGAAAATTTAGATGTATGTCAGCTTAGGACCTTTAAAAAGGTTTCTCCTTGTCGGCTCTTTTGGTTTAATTTCATGAATGTTAGCGGGAAAGCATATATAAGCGTGTTTTTGAATTCATTATGAACCTAGATAGAGATAGCCAACTTGAATAATTGGAGTAAAGAGCATTCAAAGCATTCATTGTGATTCTAGTGTAGATTTGTGTTGTCACTGTGTGTGTTGTTGCAGGTTTTGAAGTTATCATCTATCTCTCCTTATGAGTTGAAGGATCTTCATCCTCCTAAGGGTTTCATCACATAGGTGATATCATTATTATTTATCATCATTTGATTCATCATATTGTTATTGTGTTTAGCCTTTGCCCTGCAAGGGCACGCTCTCTTTATCTATCAACAGTGTTGGGAAGCTTGAATGCCATCCTAGGATTTGATTGAGGCATGTCCCTAAACACCAGAACCCCCAAACCCTTTCTCTTCTTCTTGTGTGCAGGTTACAAGAGTGAGATTCAGGAAATATGAAGATACGAGAAGACTGAGCATGGATCAGGGTTTTGGGATCCAGCAATAATTTGGGAATATTCCTCTGTGCAAGACTGGGGCTGTGGTGCCTTAGTCTTTCTGCCCTTGCTAACTCTAGATCTGGCATCAGGGCAGTCTCTACAACATTTATCCAGTTTACAATTTTTGTAGATTCAACCATCCAGGACTTGGGCGGTCCCAAAATAGTCCTCCGACACCTCTGCTTCTGGGACACAGGTTCTATCATCTTCTTGATCCTCTTTGTGCAATTGGTTTCTAGAGATTTACCGTACATCTTCTGCTATAATTTGATGATCATAGAACTAGGGTTTAGTGCATTATTGACCTAGGGTTTGATAAAAGGCTTGATTAAATTTGATCTTTCTATAGCACTCCTGAGTACAAGATCTGTAGCTAAGTTCACCTCCATTTGGTAGTGATTTGGCTCGGTCTTGTCCTTGAATGTTAAATTGTGAAAGAGGGTTTGATCTAGTGTGCATGCTAGTTGTTATCTTTCTCCTTTTTCACACTTAACAGTATGTATAAGTGAAATTTATGAAGATAAGTGAGCTGTATTGGTAAAAAAAAATGAAATTGATACCTTTAATTTAATAGCCAGGAAAGAGTCCCTAGCTCTAGCCTTGCAACTAGCTTGAGGAAATTGATTTTGATTAAATGACTTTATGGAGTTCTTCTAAACTATAAATCTTTAAGAATATTATGATAATAATGAAAACATGTGAAAGCATTGATGCCATAGAGGTGAAAGATTAGACTAGAATACCTATGCTGTGACCAAAAAGGTATATGCTATAGATGAAAAAGCTCAATAATAAATATTCTATTTTTAAGCTATGGGTCGGCACCTAGGTAGATTTAAAAAGAAAAATCATTTCTTTCTAATTCAATATAAACTTTTCTAATAGAATATAGTTAGATAAGGGGTGCTTCACCCAACCATGCATTGAAGAATGGAGTAAAACAAAGTTTACAAAAAAAATAGAAACAAATTGAAGTTGAAAGCATATAGTACAAGCGCGCACGCCCTAAAAAAATCATAATCTCTTTATTTTTTTGAGAGAGAGCGAGAGAGAAAAAGAGAGAGAGAGAGAGCGCATCTTAGAAGTAGAAACTAGTTGGGCAGATTGGGCGAAGCAAGTGTAGCATGAAAATTATTGCAGGTTTATCACAACTTGGAAAAGATCATTAAGCTAAGGGTTCCACCATCAACATGCGGAGAGAAGGGAGTCTTGCACTTTCTAAAATAAACATATACTCATTCAACAATATTGGTGCAGATGTATGGCGAATCCATAACTATGAAACATGGGAAAGGAAACAATTGCAATACAGACAAAGCAAGGTGCAAGGATCTTGCACATAATGGCTTCAGAATTTGTTAAGAGATATAAACAAGGCTCTCATCCAATGACACAAAAGAATCATGCAGATAAAATCAAGGTTGAAAAGGAGGAAAAGGGGTTCATAGTTTACAATTAAAATAAATGGGTGTTACTGAATAAACACAAGTTTTTTCTAGATCAATTAAATCTTCCAGACTCTCTTAGCAAGTTATCATAGAAGATAAGAGTACATAAAAAGTTTAGGAATTGAGTTTCAACATCAAGCTCAAATAAACAATTCCTATAAATTTCTTATCATAGAAACATATAAAATGCATACCTGGGTTTTTCCTGAGCTTCTTCCAAAATTTGATTTTCCCAAAATCTATTTTTTTCCACACTCTGCTTTTTTGGACAAATCTGCTTTTCTACTTTTTTGACCCCCAAAGAATGTGTATCTTTCTCCCTCGTGGACAGACTATTATATAGACTAAAATTCTACCCCAAAAAGCTTCTTCAAAAACATACGTTCAAAAATAAAATAGAAAAAGACAATAAATGCCAATCTTTTCCACTCACTGATTTTCTAAGATTAATCCTCCTAAACTTAGAAAACTGAAAAAGGAATCCAAGATTCCCTCTAAAAAATTTAGATGCCTTTAAGACAAGAAACTACTATATCAAAAAATAGATAAAAACAATTAATGATGATGCGATGCATGAATATCTTTTTGAAAAGATATTTAGTTTTCTATTAAAATAATTAATTGAATATTGCATCTAATACTTATTGTGATTATTTGAAGATCATTCTAAATGCAAATAATATGAATGCAATTATTTTCATATTATGCAATTGACTGTGTGTTGTGTGCGCAGGTTCCTTCAACACAAGTCACCGTCAGTCGGCTAAACTCCCTCTGCCTCGATGATACTCTCTCCGTCCAGAAAGTGAGAGGGTGTTCCTATCATACACACAAGTCAAAATTAGTCGACAGTCATTTAAATATTAATATTTAAATTCATAATTAATTATTAAAATAAGGGTTGTGGCAACCTTCCATACAACCATTATCATGTTATTATGCTTTATTTTTCTTCACTCTTTCTTTCTCTCATTTATTTGTGTGAGCCTTAAGAGGCACACACAAAATCAATGTGGGCACATTATTACTAATCACTTTTGAGTTTATGTGTAGTTCACAAGTTGAATTTGGATCATGGCTTTAGTTATTTTGCTTCCAGTTGTCTTTGTCTTTTACCTTTTTGCGTTGGTGTAGTTGACTTGTGTAGATTCACATGCACACCAAAGAGGGTGCTAAATGTAATGGTGAAAAAGGCATACCCTGCACTTTTACTATTCCTCTTATGCCATTTTGCATGGGTGTCCTAAATACTTGGTCCTCATGCACACTTTTGATTGATTTGGCACCCCTTTGACCTGAATTCCCAAATTAACTCTCATATTACCCCTCAAACATTTCGCAACTCTTAATTTATTAGTTCTCATTCCGGTGTTGAACCCACAATATAGATTTGATATTCCTGTTCAAACTTTAAATTTCTTAATGGGTCCAAGCCAACTATTTTGTAATCAACCATTATTCATCGTTTTGGCACCAAAAATTTTAAATTGTGTGTCTAAGTTAAGTATAAAAGGACACATGGACTCTAGGTCATTTGCATCCATCATCCACCCATCATCCATTAGTTAATTCAATTATTAAGAATAATCATTTAGAAGCCATCATTTTACCTATGAATCATTATAGAGAGGTCCTTACCATTTGATTCACTCTTAGAGTCACTCTTTCCTTTGTCATAACTTCATGTTATTTTTGCATATTCCAATTACACCATCTCTTTGTCAACCAATTCTAAAACCCTAGTTTCATACTAGGTCATTGCATCCCCCTTTTATATTTCTATTCCAAATTGTAAGTTTTGAGTTACCTACATGTGAGACAGTGTGTGATGCATTAATGGAACACATTGTTTTCTTTATTTTTATCAAAGGTCATTGATTCAGACCTAATAGTTTGTCATAACAAGAAAATTCTCACTTAGCAAGCTCCCAAAACTATTTGTCAACATTGCTAATTATTTATTGTAGGTCTAAACATCAAGACAAATCTATGTTTTCAAGTAAAAAAGATCAAAAGTCTATAAATGAATTTATGTAAGTCAAAGATCATTTATGATCTAATTCAAATTTCATTATTTTACTTCGGCCACCTTTAAATTTAAATAATTCTAAACAATTATTCAAAATTTATAATTAAAATAATAAACAACTATCTATTAACATTTTAAATTTCTAAATTAAATTAATTAAATTGTATTGCTTGTAAAATATTCAACAAACCTAAGAGGTGGATAAAAATTAAAAAAACTTTGTCATTCCCGAATATGCCGAAGCTCCCGAAGACGAAAATGGCTCTTTCTTTGCAAAATGTCATGGATCTGGGTGCGACTCCTCCAATTATAGAGGTTGTGGCTCCCGTGGTAGCTAGGGCATGCACAGATGATGCTATTGAGGGTGATCACAAGCGAAATTTCTATCTATGGCAACAATACTTCCGGGATGTTGTGACTAAATCCGGCTTAGAGGAAAAGCATGGACCAGAAAATGCCAAAGCTAGGGCATGCCATCAACAGGTCTAGACGGAAACGTAGAGTCTGGGGGCTTCACAAAGGATTGTTAAGAATGAGAAACTTGATTTTTGCAACATCCCATTTAGGGTTTCACCCTACAAACTCTTCAACTGCAGTGATTCAATGGGCCTTGATAAGGGTATGGATGCTCAGTTCAGGGTGGCTTCTGATACTAATCGATCTGGGTTAAACCAGGTGAAAGCCAAGCCAATGCAACAAGTAGAAAATCCCCTCATTCAAGAACTTGGAGGTGCGATTAAAGATGAAATCTTTGAATGTGAAGATTTTTTTGTGGCAAATGGATTAATTTACAGATTTAATCGTCTTCGCCCTAGCCTTCCAGACTTGCACAAATGGTTGATCGACAACTGGAGTCCCTATTTGACGGGTAATATTGAAATATAACCTTCGGCTCACGACTTCTTATCGTGGTTTTTGAAAAGATTCAAGATCGAAATAGTATTTTAAGCAATTACCTCTGGTTCTGGGGTCAACATGCACTCATGTTGAAACTGTGGCATCCTAACTTTAACCCCACATCAGAATCTTTTGCTATTATGCTGGTTTGGGTACGCGTCTCAAATCTTCCACTTCATTTTTGGATTGATTCTTGTTTAGAAGCCATTGGAAATTCATTGGGAAGCTTTCTAACAACAGATACAGATACTTCCAATTTCATCCACACTAGCTTCGCTCAGATTCTGGTTGAATTAGAAATTTCAAAATATCTCCTTGCGGAAATTATTTTAAAAGTAGCAAATCGGAGTTGGACTCAAGCCTTGGACTATGAGGAACTTCCCTTTCATTGTTGTAGGTGTTTTGATATTGGACATGTTGCTGTGGATTGCCCCAGTATTAAAGAGTCTTGGGTTGGGCAAGGCTCTTGGTGGAAATAAGCTCTTACACATCACTTGATTGTTGATGGTCCGCTTGATAAAGCTCCAGTGGTCTCCGAGGAAGCAACAAAGCATATTCCTCTAGAGGCGACTTCTGCTCCAAATGATAGCTCTACATCTTCTACGAAGATGGTTATATTCCCTGATGTAGAACAACAAGCATTAGAGATCACGGGTAATGATAAACCAATTAAAACAGGGATGCAAATTGAGATTCCGGTTCAACTTAAAAGTGTTGATGCTTCAGAAATAGGGTTAGTACCCTATCCAGAAGATTCTGATGAGTGGACTATAGTGACCAAGAAAAGCAAGAAGGTGAAAAACATCAACAACAGAAATAAAATAATTCTACGCTCTCATTCAAAACTGGAATAGAAAAATAATGTTTGAGGATTCTATATGTTCTAAATAGAGTCACATTCTTTTTTCCTGCACCCTTTTTCATGGGTTGAAGCATTCTATTTTATTTTATTTTTCTTTTAGTTTAAGGGAGTGGTCCCCTTGACCACAATTTATCGATATAAAAAAAAAAAAGAAAACAAACCTAATTTTTAATTTTCAAAAATCATTTTATTTCCTCGGAACTTTAACACAATACGTAACTAAAGAACAAAAAACGATAATACCGATGTCATATTCTCAAATTCCTAAGGTTTACGTAAGCTTGACATTGTTAGAGCCTAAGTGGCAGCTGCGGCGACTGGTGGCTCGAGGTGATGAAGGCAAAATGGGCTACGTCTGCTTTATCCACTTTGTAAGTCGGCACAGGATAAGCCCAAGCCTGCACTGACAAGACGCCACGTCCCCAACGAAACTGTGTAACCCTATATATACACACACGACATGTCCGGGATTTGACGTGTTTTATTCAATTCTGATAAGATTTTCACATTTGTTAACATTCATCGGCAATGGAGTGTATGATGAGCTTACAGAATGCTGTCACTCACAAGGCCTGGCTGACTGGCTTTACGGGCAACAAGCATTCCATAGGTCTCGGGTTCGGATCGCCTTGCAGAAATGTGTTTCGTGAATTGAACATTTCTTTGAAGGCGGAGTCGGGTGTGGCGACAGAGCCTTTTGCTGCTACCCAACGGAAAAAGAGGCCGCAGAACAAGGACGGCGAATTCTATGTAGGTATGTTCACAAATGAACACATTTTAATTGAGGAGATCACTTGACCATTGAATTAAATTTGTTCGTCTTAGTTTTTATGCTGTCCAAATTTATAGTGCAAAAAAATGTTTGAGCTGTGATGATTGATACATTCTGATTCTGGTTCGGTTAGTTTCAATTTCAGTAAAAACGCTCCATGAAAACAGTCATGTTGGCTGTTTACAATTTTGTTTGGCTGGTTGGTTGGCTGTTTAAGTTTTACTTGTTCTATTACATATCATCCATTTCCATGGTTAAACAGTCAATAGTAATTGCGCAGAGAGGCGTTCTACACTCACAGCAAGGGTTAAAAGATTCAGATTCCTATAAACAATTAAGATTTAGATTCCATGTAAACAAAATTCATAAAATGTGTAAATAAATAAATTCGTGGAAATCTTTATCACATTAAACAAAAAATAAATAAATTCGTGGAAGCCAAATGGATAGAAAAATAAAAAAACTTGGGCAGTTATGGAATTAAATCTTTATTACGAAGAATATGAAAAGTCTTGCAGCATAGTCTCTTTAAATTAACTCATGTGAGCATATCAAATATTCTAACTGCAAGTAATTTAACAAGTAATTTATAAATGCCAACAAATTGGAAGATATCTCTCGGCTACTGTAGATATATTTTTTTAAATAGAAATATACTAGTTTTACACCTCATTCACCATAAAAAGTGGTAAATATATTTTTTTGATTGGTAAGAGGAGTTTGTGGACTTCTTTGTCTGTTTAAGTTTTACTTGTAAAAACTGTTTACTTGTTCTATTTAAAGTGGTAAATATATTTTTTGAGTGGTAAGAGGAGTTTGTGGACTCCTTCTAGCCCCCACTGGAGGTTAGAAGGGGACCTCCTCCCCTCAACATATCCACTTAATCACACTTATTCAACTTAGAAGCCACACGTTATTTGGGGATTCAAACTTGGATCTCCATTGTGAGAACCTTATGGCCTTACCATTTAAGCACAACCCCTTTCACAAAAGAGGTAAATATTTTTATTTACACTACATTCACAATAAATATTTGTCATATTTTTATTGATCAACATTTACTTTGATTATTGAAGTGAATGATTATTGATGGATGATATTTTAGAATAGCTCTGTTTACTAAGCTGTTTTAATCTATATTAATTTAAAGAGAGATTTAGCAATGGAAAAAAAAATTTAAAATTGCCAATTTTTTAATTTAAATTAAGATGAAGTTATATTAAATTTGTAAAAACAAGTTAGTTCAAAGGCTTTCTGCTGAACTATGAATCAATTTGTCTGTTTTGCCTGGTAAAATACTGAAATTATGTTGGATATAAATGTGATGTAAAGTGATGTGCATGATTTCTCAGACACGAGGTGCATAGAGTGCGGTGCATGCTGCTGGATGGCTCAGGTATGGGATCTTTTAATAATTATCATTGTCAATTTTAAGCAAATTTCTTTCTACTTGTGAATTGTAAGTGGATTTACAATGATAAATTCTTTGGACAGAGCACCTTTAAAAGGATTGATGAACAATGTGCAGTCTATGATCAGCCCAGCATTGCAGAAGACAGACTTGAGGCTCTCCAGGTGCGATCATTGAAAAAAAAAGAGTTCTATTATTCCGTCTTTCCCAGTATTTTTGTGCAGTTGAAGTAATGGTATTAACAATGGACGCTCTTGGGCATGTGGGCATTGAGTTGTTTGCAGGGTAATTTTAGTTTATGAATAACCAAAATTAAAAAAGCAAGTAGCCAAAAATTTCGACATTTTTGCATCAATTTTCAACAGTGAACACCATGATATACTTAACTTCAACAGATCAGTTTGTTTACTGTCAGTGCATTTGAACCCATTATTGTCGTGTTAATTAGTATCTTTCAAATTTTTAACCGGAGGATATATAAACGAGATACGAGAGAAAATATTCATATCAGCTACCTCATACAACTATCAGTATAATCCCACTTCTTCTGGACCTTCTATATGAAGAAAGTGGTTGCTTGACATAGCATTTGGGTTTTTGGGGGGCAAATGGTTCTAGAACTTCACAATTTTGTTTCATTGCAGTTTTTTATCTGCTTCATGTTCTTTGTCACTTTATTGATGATGCACTTGGCATTACCGATGTTTTCCTTTTTATAACAAGTACTTTTCTTCCATTGGTCATTCTTGGGCACTAGTAAATGTTATTACATAAATTAAATTAAATATATGAGAAGATGAATAGAATGCAAACTCAAGAACAAAAGAAGTGACAATTTTCAAGGTTACATTTTAGCGGTATATATTCTTCTGGATAGTGGATTGGTATGTTGTTATGATGGATTTGGTTTAAAATCTGTAATTTATTTTCTACCAGGCACTGTAAGCATTGTTTTGGCATTTTCTTTGTGATTTATTTTTTCAATTTATTTTCATGCTTTGAGCTAGTTCCAAGCTTCTTAGTACACTTAGATCTTTCTGTAGTTGTAGTTCTGGTAATATACTATTATTTATTAGGCAATTCGATAGTTATATTGGTGTAAGACAGTAGGAACACCTGTTTGTGGCATAATCTATATTGGAATTTGTTCATATTTGTATCCATTATGGTTGTTTCTAGTTGCTTCAAAAACTCGCAGTGGGAGACATTTAATAATATTTTCGGTTAAGGACAAGGGTACCAACCATTTAGTTTTTCTTTGTTTGGTAATTCTTGGGTGAGCACCAAGACTCTAAAACAGCGAGGGGTAAGCTTGGAATCTATTTAATAGATTAGTAAATATGGTTCATGCTAAAATGTACCCCATAATCGTTATACCACAGCCATTCCACACGTCTGCTAGGGCTATGAGCTGGCTGGCTGCCTTATTGCATTGAGTGATATTTGCCTTCAATGGCTTTATTGTTGGCAAGAGGATATCTTGTCAGATTCTTCCTCAGGACATTTCACAGTAGAATATATTCCATGTATATTAGATAGTAACTTGTTATTCTTTTCTACACTCATCTATTAAAAGGTAAAATCAATTTTCTGGATAAACACTGAGGAAGACACCGATTTGGCATATGAGACCCCACCTTTTAGAAGCTTAGTAGGGGATTTATTTGTTCCATATACCTTATATATTGTTCAATGTGGCATATATACCCTACCTCCTGGATTTGAACTTGTGCCTCCTCTAAGGAGTACACATGCCTTCACCCTTGGGTCCACTCACTGTCCATTCAAGACATAGAATTTAGGCTTTCTCAGAAGTTGATTTTTGCATATACATATGCATTCTTATTATTATGATAGTATTATGGCTTCTACAATTGGAATATTATGATTTATATTTTTGTGACATCGGACCACATCATGTGGATAAAAAGCAAAGCTGTTAATTGGCTAGCTGATGCCTTGACAACTTTCATATATTTTCCACACTACTTATTGCTACTGTACACAAGCATTAAATTCAATAAAAATGGGGGTGATGAGTAATGTGACTGTCATGCAGACATTTTGTTGATAATACAATGATGAATGAACTTTAATTTAATAGTTTTAATCTCATGTTTTCTGTACTCTTTGTCCATCCAATTATTAGTTTCATTCTTGCAATCCCAATTCGCTATATTCAATTACTTTCCTCAGTTCTTTTCCACATTTTATGAGACTGTACCAAATGCCTTATTGAGGAAGATAAAAAACTATATCAGGGTTCTTGTTTTTTAACCGTTCACCTATTAATTTTACTGTCCTTGGTTCAGAGTTGAGCGAATTGTTCAAAAGCCATTCAATTTGTGACAATATTGCAATTTCAGTATCACTGCCTACTTCCAATCTTACCAAATTCTTTTATTACATTCTTCTGCCCTCCTCTTGGGATATTTCATGCAAATACATTTTAACCTTTCACTTTTGTAATATGAGTTCTTTGCTGTCACTTTTGTATATTGGTGATTATTTAGTCTTGGGTAGTATCAGATTTCCCTCTATTCTGTTTGCAAGTTGAATGATTCTATCTGTTTCTGGATGTTGAATATACCAACTATGATATTTTGGCTTGTGTAATGCATGGTGATATGAATTGAGAAATTATTGAATGTGCTCTAGGGGTCAATGGCCTCCACTGAATGCAAGAAAATTTGATTTTGCATTTGTTTGTACTTACCCCATTGAGCATTTTAAGGAATAGGATTTATCTTTGTATCTAGCATGTTTGAGCTAAGGTGATGATCAGAATGTTTGAGCTAATGTGATGATCAGAATGCCACTAATGTTTAAGGCTTCATGGTATTTTATGCTTGTGTATAATTCCTGATATACAAATGCAAACGAACTTTTCTTGCAGGCTATGATATCTTGTCCTACAGCATCTATACATACAAAGAGTCCTCCTGCTGACATTTTACAAGCTCAAATGTCATTCCCTCTTCCAATAAACAAGAAGATTCTTCCTGTAAGAATTTGTTTCATCCTTTCTTTGATACATCCTTATAGTCTTCATTCTCAAAGTGTATTACACATTGACATTACTTTTTCTTCCTTGCCTGGTTCTTGTATAATTGAGTTTCATATGTAAAAGAAAATAAAGAAAACTGATAAAGATGTGATACAATCCTTTGGTTCATGCATGATGTACATTCCATGTTGACTGTTCTAGGTTATACTGTTTTCAATGTGGACAGGGTGTTTATCACTGTGGACATCATTCCATTAAATCAAATGGTGCAACGCCATACCTGATTATCCATCCAAAGGGAAACATTCTTGTTGGCAGGTATCTACTCTGTACTTTAAAGTTCTGAAAGGGATCCTTAGATGTTTCTTTGTATTTAAAGAGACGAAAACAAAGCTTAGAAGTTTCTCTCAAACTTATAGTATCTATCAATTGAAGGATCTATGTCTATATGTAACACAATTTAGATTTTTTTTTAAAGTATTTTGATCAAGAAAATACATATAAGTTCTCTAGATTGGCAATTTAAATTTCCCTAAATGCAAGACTTCTCTGTTACTTACTTCAGTTCAGAGATAATATATCATGCAATTATTTTGCAGTCCTAGATATGCAGAATGCCTTGCATATTATATCGAACGCCTTGGAGGGGCTCGCTACATGTTTCTGACTCACAGGTAAGTCTTGGAAGTGTGGACTTATTCGTCCATGTTATCAATGTTCTTGTCGAAAATTCCAATTTGGAGCCCATTGTGATTCTTATTTTGGTAATATTTTTGGCACAGTGATGGTGCAGCAGACCATGCTAGATGGGCAAAACGTCTCCGGTGTGATCGTATTATGCACATTTATGAGGTGATATATCATATATTAACTCTTTGGCTGTTGTTATGAATATATTATCTTATAACTGCTATTATATACTCAACAGTGCATTTATCCTTATCTGTTGAATTTGATGTGAGATCAAGCTTTGTGGAATTTTAATGGCTCATTCCTTATGGGCTGTTCTGTTATTTGTAAACTGTTGAAATTTTTGAAATTTCCACCTTATTCTGTGAAAACCACTTCTTTTGGCGGTTGAGATTCTTACAATGATTTTGGGCCATTGAAATTTTCCATTATTTCTTTTTGTTGGGTGAGTTGGTGTAGGGCCAGGGGCAAGGGGTGTGTTGGGGGAGCAGATGGAGGGAGAATGAGGACAAGATTTTTGTTTTAAAAAAACTTATAATCTGACAACAAAACTGGTGTAGGAGCAAATGCTGGGAATTTCTCATTAGTCCACAAAAAACTTAAGAGAGTCAACTATATAGGATGCATCATCTGTTACAAATTCCCATGTTGGTAATAGAATAGCTGCTGTGAACATATATTCAGATTCCCTATGTTACTATTCAAACCTAACACTACCTTACAGAAAACTAGTAATTGGCACACAACCGTATAAACCTATGTCTGATACTCGTAGATAGGTACTACTTATATTGTTTTGCAAGCATGGTGATGGCCTTTGTTATGATGTTTGAATACCTTACTGGACCCTTTGGGTCCCCTTATTGCACCTGTCATCCCGTGTTCCCATTTAGTCCTAGACCCTGTAGTGCAGAGACCTGACAAGGCTTAAAGCTGGATAAATGGTTAAAAAGAAAGAAAGAAAGGCCAGATAAGAATTCCACTGACAAAGTGAAGCAACACCACGAGAAGGATGGACCCTAAGGGAAAAATAATCAACATATGGTTAATAGAGAACAGAAACAAAAGATAACTGAGCTAGGGTTTGGTTCAAAAGATAGGATTTAGGTTTGATGTGTGAAGGATCTTTGGCCGTACAAAGCAGTGAGTTCCAACTAAAGATAGCAAAATGTCATGTTTTGTAATAAAAGTAAATATAATATAAAATGTTAAATAAAGGATTAAGACCTAGTGTACTTAGAATGCAAGCTGAGCTATCTTTTTCTTTTTCTTTTTGATTTGCAAAGTAAAAGAGATAGAGAAGAGTGCGCCTTTACAAATTTACAAATTGGGATTTATTTTCTGCTACGGATTTCCCTATTACTAGGAACAACTGTTGAACATATTCATCCAGATTGCCTGTATTTAGTGTTCAAAGTTCACACAACTGTACAGTATAGAAAGCTACTTACTGGCACACATACATATAAACATGAGTATGATAGCAGCTGATTGGTGCTGCTTAAATATTATTTTTCAAACATGGTGTATGGGTTTTGTTGCACTGTTTGAACCCCTTATCCGGATCTTTGCGTTCTATCTTTGGAGTCAAAGCTTGAGAACCATTATGTCCCCTTGGTCCTGGTAGCTTCTAATAGGTAGTTAACAAATCGGTCTCCTAGCCCCTCCCCTGAGTATAGATTCATCAATTAGCAAATGACAAACCAGTAGCCTGTACCGAACCCAAGATCTAGTTTGTACAATGGCATGGCTCACACGAGCTACTAGTGACAGAAGTCTTCTCAAAGGAATCCGTATTTGTGCTTATAGTAGCAAATAAGAATGGACTGGAAATAAAGTGATATCCCCAGAATTGTGAGATGTAGACAGTGGAAGTGAAATTCTAACTATTAATTCTAACGTCTAGCACAATTATTCAATCTGAAATCAAATCTCTACCATTACCAGTAAAACTGATAAAAGCATAGTAGTGTTGTAGTTGACGTCTCCATCACTGTCTATCTTTCTTGTTCTTGCAAGTGTGTGTATATGTTAAGAGTATAAGAAGACAAAGTTCTTTACAAGCTCATTAATATCCCAAATTAGCCACCTTTGACAAGAGCCTTCCATAAATACATTGGAAATTCCCCAGCTAGATTGCTTCTCAAGCGGCAGGCCAGAAATCTGGTTTTCAGCAAACTTCCAATTTGTACTTTGTTAATTTGCATGGTTTTTGGCACCTGTATATATAAGAGAGTCCTATTATACTTTCAATCTGCAAAAATAATGAAAATGTTTATTTCTGAGAAGGAAACGATTTTACCACCATTAGGAAGGAATCAATGATTCCATTTATTTTTAACCGTCTGAGAAATATCGAGTTCTGATTCCCATCATAATTTTCCACAAACTGAATATATTGATTTCCTATAGAAACATCTTTCTAGTGTTTGGAATTAACAGGCATTTTGGGATTGAAACTCTTGTCAAACAAATGCATGCACACTTGTAAATTATCTGCTTTGACTTCATCAGCCATTGTGATTTGTTAATTGTGAATCTAAGAGAGACTTCCACAGTAGCTGAAATTTTCAGATTCAGAAGACGTCTTCTATTTTCAGAAAGAATGTTCTGTCTGTGAAGTAGACATGGTTGTTTATGTGGCAGGTAGGCATATCTACAGCTGATATTGAGGTGATGTTAGAAGGCCAAGGTCCATGGAGTATTTTTTCAGACTTTGACATTATATTCACGCCAGGACATTCACAGGTGAGGGGATAGCATATGGAAACTAAGGGAAGATTATCTGCAAAATGGATTAGCATATTTTGTGCTCACACATAACAATGTGGCAATATAAGCTGTTACATTTAGAAATGAAGATTAATCAAAATTTCCCAAACAATCAATATGAATCCGTAGGAGACTCAATGTGTCTTATTTGTCTTCAGGGTTCTGTTTCACTGTTTTATAAGCCATTGAAAACATTATTCACTGGTGACCTCCTGATGGTTTCAACTGACAACAAATTGGACATTTTAGAGGAGTGTAACAATCATTCAGGTGTGAAAAATCACCAGCTTATTTATATTTCTCAAGCAGACAAATGGTGCATGTTTAGGGAAAATCACTTGTTTTCACCTCAATTCCTTCTAATGAGGCTATAACTTGGTGCAGCCAAACAGCAACTTGATTGCATCCGACATCTTCTAGACCTGGACTTTCTATGGATTTTACCAGGTGTGCATTTACTTGATCCCTGTTTCGAAAAATTATGTCATAATCTAGCAATGCAACTTTGAAATGACAGATTGCTGTAGCCAATACTATTTGTACAATTAATTCTGGTATTCACTTTGTATCCACAGGACATGGTAGGAGAATTGAATTCAAAGATCCAAAACAAAAAAATTATGCTCTAGAAAAGCTTCTTGCAAGAGAGAATGGTATCCATCAAGTCGTTTAGAAATTGCCTCTCAGGTTTCTTGTTGCCAGGCAATTTTTCCATAGAATTTACAAAACTGTACAGTATGAGAAGAAGATCCAGCTGACGAGTTTCTGAGATTGCCTCTTGATATTAAGTCAAGATTTGTACATCAAGCTGTAAATAACAATGCTAACGCATTTGGAATATGTAATAACTAACTAGTTTCTGGATTAAAACTTTATCGACAGATATGGTCTGTCACAAGGTAGTACTACTTGTTACTCTGATTACTTGCAATAAAATGTGCTTGTAATATCACCATTCTACTAATTGAGATCATAATTTATAAAAGTATACACAGGGTCCAATGATGCACTCACTGTGGCATTATCTGTTTTATAAAGTATCTTCTTTTTTGTTAATGGATTTTGTATTCCTATCACCACATTAACAATGCAGTATAACGAATATATGTATTTACACATCTGCTTTAGACTCCAGTTGGCTGTTCGCAAGGTTTTTGAGACAGTAGGATTGTTGAATTTGAAAGAAAAGGCAGAGGAAAATAAAAACTAAAACAGAACTACTGCTGTTAAAATTCCATAGATATATATGAAGAAAGAAAACAAAGCAATTTTTATTTCTAAGTCTGCACTTGACAGTGCTCTTACATACATGAAACAGAGCAATTTTTTTGCCTAAAACAGAGCTGCTGCTCTAAAACCAGAAAAACAGAGCATAACATAAAAAACAGAGCAAAACCTTTTTCTTCTACGGTGAAAGGAAGACCATACTCCTAAAAACTTCTCTGCAGAAGAAATTAATTAGACAGAAAGGTGAAGGGACTGCAGAAGTATGGGCAGCAATACATAATAATGAAGATAGGATAGCAACGTATGGGAGAGTTGAATAGAGGCATGGAGATAGACAGATCAGTCCTTTAGAAGGACTTCAACATTTATGAGAAAACAGTGTTCTGATTGATGCATTCATTGAGGGTAGTTGGGATTACATTCCAACACTCCCCCTTAATCACAAATACCGCCATCTAGAACTCCCAAATGATCTCTTAGATACTCAAAGTTTTCTTTTGGTAATGGCTTGGTGAAGATATCTGCATACTATCTTGAGACCTGCAAAAAACCAAAAAGATTTCTCCATTGTTAATTAGTTCTCTGATGAAATGATATCTTGTATCTATATGTTTACTCCTCTTGTGAAAAACTGGATTCTTTGACAATGCTATAGTTGAGTTGTTGTCACAGTAGATCCTTGTTGCCTCTTGTTGTTCTTGCCTGAGATCTTTCAAAACTCTTCTCATCCAAACTGCTTGACATGATGCACTTGTGGCTTCTACATACTCTACTTCAACTGATGAAAGAGTAACAATTGGTTGTTTTTTGGAAGCCCATGAAACTACACTTGTTCCAAAATGAAAAACATAACTAGAAGTGCTTTTCCTATCATCTATGTTTCCTGCACAATCACTATCAGTGTATCCTATCATCTTGAACTCATTTGATGTTGAGTACTGAATACAATAGTTCCTTGTTCCACTCACATATCTAAGAATTTTTTTCTTGCTTGCCAATGAGAAATTTTTGGATACTCCATAAACTTTGAAATGAGACTTACTGCATACATAATATCCGGCCTTGTGGTTGTTAAATACATGAGGCTCCCAACAAGCCTTTTATACAAAGTTGAATCAATGTTGGTTCCATTATCATCCTTGCTTAATTTCAATCCTGTGACAATTGGTGTTGGCACTGATTTGCAATTTGTCATATTAAACCTTTTCAAAATGTCATTTGCATACTTAGATTGAGAGATGAATATACCATTATCATTTTGATTTACCTCAATGCCAAGAAAATACTTCACGAGACCCAAATCAGTCATTTCAAATTCCTTTTTCATAGCTCCTTTGAACAAATCAATTGCCAAATCACCTGTGAATATCAAATCATCAACATATAAGCTAACAATTATGATCTCACCTTGCTCATTCATCTTGGTATACAATGTAGGCTCACTACTGCACCTATTGAAGCCATTTTGCAAAAGACAAGAGTCAATTCTACTATACCAAGCTCTTGGTGTTTGCTTGAGTCCATAGAGTGCCTTTTTCAGTTTGTAGACTTTGTCTTCTTGACCCAAAATCTCATACCCAGGTGGCTGCTCCACATACACTTCTTCTTCAAGGTAGCCATTCAAAAAAGATGATTTCACATCCATTTGGTAAATTGACCACTTGTTTTGGGTTGCTATTGCAAGTATAGTTCTCACGGTGTCTAATCGAGCTACTGGAGCAAATGTCTCATTGTAATCAATCCCGGACTGTTGTAAATATCCTTTTGCCACTAGTCTTGCTTTATGTTTTTGCACATCACCATTTGCATCTAATTTGGTTTTGTAAACCCACTTTACTCCTATGACATCCTTGTCTTTGGAAGATTCACTAACTCCTATGTTTGATTTTTTTCGATTGCATCAATTTCATCATCCATTGCATTTACCCATTTTTCATCCTTAATTGCATCTTCATAATGAATTGGATCTTCTACTTGTGAATAAAATGCAAAAAAGAGAAATCAGACTAGCATTGTTCTCACCTTCATTCTGATCATAAATATCTCTCAAACTTCTGATTTTTTGTCTCCTCAAGCTTGCCAATGTAGGATTTGACATATCACTTGAACTTGGACTTGTGGAATGTGGACTTGATGGTCCTGCACCCTAATTGCCACTTGTAGATGGTGTTGGTTGGACATTTGAAGGAGTGGATGCTTGAATGTGTGGGGCTGTCCTTACACTTGATGATGGTGTCATTTGATGACCACTTTGTTGAGCTTGAATGGGTGTGGAAGGAGTCACATTTGATGGAGTAGCTACTGGTATAAAAACCTCTTTATCTTCTTGTGGTAAGTTGGCTGTAATATTGATTTTTTTCTCCAAACTTCCATCCCATGCTTCATCTTCTATGAACTGCACATCTCTGCTAATTATAACTTTTTTGGTTATTGGATTGTATAGTTTGTATGCCTTTGATTCATCACTATAACCAATTAATATACACTTTTCTCCTTTGTTGTCCAATTTTCTTCTCAACTCATCCAACACATGTGCATATGCCACACATCCAAATACTCTAATGTGAGCAACACTATGTTTTTTTCTGGGCCATGCTTCTTTGGGAATCATATTCTTCACACTCTTGGTTGGACATCTATTCATAATGTATGTTGCACAAGCTACAACTTCAGCCCAATATTCATTTGACAAATGCTTTGATTTCAACATGCTCCTTGCTATTTCCATGATTGTTCTATTTTTACTTTCAGCTACCCCATTTTGTTGAGGTGTGTATCTAGTTGTGAATTGCTTGTGAATCCCATGGTCTTTGCAAAAATTTAGAAATTCATTTGAGATGTATTCACCACCTCTATCTGTTCTCAATGCTTTGATGTAGTACCCACTTTGCTTCTCAACAAGTGTCTTGAATTGACGGAAGTAATCCAACACTTCATTCTTTTGCCTTAGAAAGTAGACCCATGTTTTCCTTGAATAGTCATCAATGAATGTCAAAAAATAGAATCTTCCACCAATTGAAGGTGTTTGCATTGGCCCACATAAATCTGAATGCACAATCTCTAAACGTGCCTTTGCTCTAATTGACTTGTTGGTTGGAAATGTCTCTCTATGTTGCTTTCCCAAGATGCATCCTTCACATACTCTTTCTGGTTTCTCTATTAATGGCAAACCCTTTACCATACTTTTCCTATTAAGTAGATTTAAACCTCCAAAGTTGAGATGCCCAAATCTTAGATGCCATAACCAATTTTCATCTTTTATTTCTGCTTGAAAGATGGTTTGTGTGACTTCTACGACTTCTTCTTTATCCTCTTGTGGGTTCATTGTAGGTTGTGATTGAGCATATTCCACATTCAAATTTGGCTTAATCTTTAGGGGAAACATTCTATTATTTATCATTTGCACTTTAGCAATAAGCTGATTACTGGGAAATTTATCTAGAATAGTGCATTCTTTGTTTTTGAAGAAGACTCTATACCCCTTTTGAACAAGCTGCCCAATACTCATTAGATTGTGTTTTAGACTAGGCACAAAATACACATCTGAAATATATTTCTTCTCCCCCTGTTTATTTAGAATGTTGATATTTCCTTTACCCATAACTGAAACTTTGTTGTCATTACCCAATGTGACATCCGATTTTGCACTTTCATCTAAACTTGAGAACATTTCTAAGTTCTCTGTCATGTGATTGCTACAACTTGAGTCTAAAAACCATACATCCTTTTGATTCTCTTGTGCTACATTGCATGCTATGAACATATTGCCCTGATTTTGGTTTTCTCTTGTAAAGTTTGCATTTTGTCTGTTGAAATCAGATTGTTTTTTCCTACATTCATTTGAATAATGCCCATATTTCTCACAATAATGACATTGAATTTGAGACTTGTCATATCTTTGACCTTGTGGTTGATTTTGAGATGGGTTTAAGCTCGAGTTTTGGCTGCTACCTCTTCCACTTGAGCTTGATGGGCTGCTTCTTCCACCTCCATATGAATTCCTTCATCTACCTCTGAAATTAAATCTTCCTCTACCTCTACCATGGCTAATTGAAACTTGTGACTTGAATGCATGCTCCAATGAGGTGTTTGCTGACCTGCTTAGCCTATGTTCATGTGAAATGAGAGATACATGGAGCTCATCAACTGAAAACTGTGAGAGGTTCTTTGTTTCCTCTATGGTCACAACTATGGATTCAAACCTTGTGGGTAAACTCCTCAAAATCTTTTCAACAATCGTTCTATCTTCAAGTGTTTCACCATGAGGTCTGATTTGATTAACTAAACCCATCACTTGTGTGAAGAAAGTGTCTATTGAATCTGAATCCTTCATGAAGATTGTTTCAAAATCCCTTCTTAGCATTTGTAACTTAGTTGTTTTCACCTTTGCCATTCCTTGATAGGCTGTTTGAAGAATATCCCATGCTTGTTTGGATTTTGTTGCTGCTACAATCCTTGGAAAAATGCTCTCATGCACTACTTGGAAGATGTAAAAGAGAGCTTTGGAGTCCTTCTTCCTATTATCCCTCAATAAGTCTTTCTCTGCTTGTGTCAATGCATTGTATGCTGCTGCATCAGCTGGCTCTGGAAATCCATTCTCAACAAGCTCCCAAATATCTTGAGAACAAAACAGTGCCTTCATTGTTATAGACCAATACTCATAGTTTTTGCCATTGAATTGAGGAATTTGTGGATTTGTCAAGCTTGTGCTTGCCATTGTTGACTGTGTATACCTTTGCCTCGAAAAACCTTTGTTGGAGCTCTTTGTTGATGAAGCCCTTTGCACTAATAACCTTCAGCTCTGCTAAAACTTTCTTTGAGCAACCTTTGGTTGAACAACCTTAGGCTCTGATACCACTTTGAAAGAAAAAGGCAGAGGAAAATAAAAACTAAAACAGAATTACTGCTGTTAAAATTCCATATATATATGAAGAAAGAAAACAAAGCAATTTTTATTTCTAAGTCTGCACTTGATAGTGCTCTTACATACATGAAACAGAGCAATTTTTTTGCCTAAAACAGAGCTGCTGCTCTAAAACCAGAAAAACAGAGCATAACATAAAAAACAAAGCAAAACCTTTTTCTTCCTACTCTCTGCACACACACTAATTCAAACAGCACACACAATCTTCCTTTTTTTTCTACGGTGAAAGGAAGACCATACTCCTAAAAACTTCTCTGTAGAAGAAATTAATTAGATAGAAAGGTGAAGGGACTGCAAAAGTATGGGCATCAATACATAATAATGAAGATATGATAGCAACGTATGGGAGAGTTGAATAGAGGCATGGAGATAGACAGATCAGTCCTTTAGAAGGACTTCAACATTTATGAGAAAATAGTGTTCTGATTCATGCATTCATTGAGGGTAGTTGGGATTACATTCCAATAGAATTCCTGGACACTTTAGTTGCACTCTCCCTTTTGGTTGCAGCAAATAAGGCACAAAATCACCATAAAGCAAGCACAAAACACCACCCAAGCTCTTCACTAAAATTAAAATAATAAATGTCAAATGGGATTGCACTGGTAAATCATCACCCATTGGGGATATTCATAATGGAGATTTATGTTCAATTATTTTGGAAACATGCTAAATGCCCATACCATCCTATCTAATTTTGGGATGAGGGATTCCATTCCTTGTACACTTTCTTCCTCTTCATCTTGGATACAATTTCTATCCAAATTGTATTTCTATTTATGAGATTGGTCTATTATTAGTAGAACACTTTATGACCATCAATGCCTTAAAAGGAGAGTCAAAAAAATGTTAAATGCTCAGACTACCATGGTTCCTTAGGAAAACCCAAGGACACCCCTGACCCCACTAAGGATTATATTACTGTCTAAAAGCACCCTGCTAGGAATCCCATTCGTTGCATTTTTTGACGACGACGACTTTTAATGTTATTAGCCAATAGGCTTTATATAAGTGGGCTTGCGTTTGTATGATCAACAGGCAAACCTGTCTCACGCCGTGAAACTGCCTCGAATAAATTTGCAACCTACACTTTTGTAGAGTTTCATCTCCTTTAGTGAACGCAGGAAGAAAGTTTTGGAATGTATTTAAAGATAAAATCTACTCTATTTGCAGTAATGCCATATCAATCTAGGTTGATCTAATTCATGTTGTCGCGTATAGTTTGTAAAAGAAAACCATCATTGCAAGGCGAGTAGCTATATACAGCTATCCTAGGTAGCTGGGATCATTGTCTTTATTGTAGATGCGGTATCAATATTGTTGGAATAGAGAGTTAAAAAATGAATGTATGACAAATTGTTTGAAAATGAATTGTGGTTGGATAAATGTATTTGATTGGCAAAAGGTCACATGTATGTTCAGAATGTTTTATAGACATAAGTCTTCTCATGTTGAGAAAAAGGAAAAAGAATTGAACAACAGAAACAAAACAGTGAAATATAGTGAACAACCAAGTGCAAAGAATTGTAAAGAAATTGAAGAAATTGAATTGTTTTAGCATAGTGCAGAAGCACGAGGAGGACAAGGAAGAGAAGTTTGTTGGTCTTGCAAGACATCAATAACAATGGAAAGCTACAAATAGTGAGAGGACTTCCTGATTGAAGATCAAAGTTCAGGGACTGCTGCAATAGTGAGTGAGAGTTGAAAGAGGAAAGATCAGTAGATTGTGAAGATAACTTGGAAGACAAAACTTGGAATGATATCAGTATTCACTTGGTGTTCTTCCCAATGTTCATTATGGGGGAGAATTGGGATAACTAATGAACATTTTTTTGTTTGTTTATTATGGGGGAGAATGTTAGAATAATAAACATATCGCAAATAATTGACGGTTATGTGTTTAGTTGGCGGACAGTTTAGTCCGGTTAGGTAGTCAGTCTCTTTATTTTATGTTATATATATTTTGCTTCATGTTGATCAATACAATAGTTAATTTTTGTTGCTTCTCTTCATACAATATGTAGATGATCTGTAGATCATCGTTTGTTCTATATTTTGTTTGTAATCTTTAATATTCTTTAAATATCAGTAGATCTAATTCATTGCTGGCCGCCATTTACTATATAGATGGTATAAATGATTTTTTTTCGCTGGCAGTCATTTGTATTCATGCCATTGATCACCGCCCAAGCTGTGTATAAATAGACTTCAATAGAATGACTATTTAGTAGAAAATTAATTAAATAAACCAAAGCAATGAGGAGATTTTGATGATAATTCTTTTTCTTTCTAATTTTTCTGCATATATGGAAACCACTGCTCCAGTAATGGTCGCCCTTTCTCTGGTTAATAGCCACTGCCTTCACTTTAACATTTGGCTTGTAGACAAAAAAAGGAGTGAGTAACGTTTTAGGGTTTCCCTACTTTAAAATGAAACATATCAATTTTGTTTGTTATGTAAACTAGCAATCGCACAAATGTGCAATGGGCACACCGATAGATATTTCCAAGTAGTGTTGCTTTTTAGAAGGAGAAGACTAATTATAGAAAGTGATTTTTCCATGTACTACAATTTCTAAAACAATTGGGACTACTAAAACCAAGGCTTCAAGAGCCTTGAGACATGCCTCATCCCTTTTCAAGATGCAATGTGTATTCCAATTGAGATATTTTTTAATTTAGTTGAGAAATTGATGGGCGCAAATATAAACCTTAAATTATTAAATAATTAACTGAACTATAAATATAGAGGAACAAAACAAATTCAAAAACAAATGATTGCTAGGAAAGTAGTCATGTGCAAATTTATGAGGGTGAAATTTTTGGGGTGAGAAAAATAATACAAAACATACATTTTGTAGTGGAGCACTAACGAGCACATGAATATATAGGCTACTATGGAACCAAGACTTCAAGAACCTTGAGACATGCCTCCTTTTTCTTGAGAGAAACATAGGACATCGAACACGAGAGGCAATAATGCATAGTAGACCCTGATGTTCTATAGGACCAATGTCTATCATTACCTTGTCAAGCGTAAGCCCTTGGACTTTATGTATGGTCAAAGTCCATGCCATTTTGAAAGGTAGTTGTCTCTGAGAAGCATGTGCCACTAGAGCAACAAGGGCAAGGTGTGGGTCATGTGAATCCCAAGGAAGTCCTACATACCTGTCAAACCATTTTGTAGGTGCCTTACATTTTGTATTATCCATTTTTAAATTCAGTACTTACTTGCCTTACATTTTGTTTTGTAGGTGTCTTCCATTCTAATTCAATTGTTTTGTAGTAGCTGGAAAAAATGACAAAGTTGTTCTATGTCATATCATACCCCTAACTCAGGAATTTTATCCTGACTGAATTTGATACCAATCTTTATTTTTTCCTTAGGGCGCATAATTTATGTTGAAATTTTAACCTTTGATTGTAATGCCTACTCATGAAAATATCAGTAAATAACCATAAATAATTAAAATTAGTAAGAAATAATGAAATAAACATGAGATGGGAGAAAATTCACTTACTCTAAATTAATAAAATTCCTATTAAACATAAGTATATTAACATTCGTCGAAATTGCAAATTTAAGATATAAACATTTCCTATGCAATTACAATCCATTACAATAAGTGCTATATGATCATCCACACACAAAGTGGGAAAAGTACTTCCTTAGCTTCAATATTCTGCACGATTTATAGACTGTATGTAAACATTAGTTCTGCATAGTTAATAGATATACATAGCAGATATCAATGTACAAGATAATGAGACTAAGGCCCTAAGGGGCCGACCTAATGTCTTGGGGGCTCATGATGGCCTTGCCTATGTATGCGTAGTGCAGAGACTTCATAGTTTGAGACATGCAACCACAGGATGGTATCATACAAATCAATACCTCTAAATTGTTATTCACAAGATAGCGACATCTTCTTAATCTTAGATACACATTCACAATTCAATCCATAGTTAAGACCAGTAGAAGATCAAGGTTTACCTATCTCCCAATATACTCATAAATGATCTTCTTCAATCTAGTATACAAGTTTCTTCTATGCTTACCAATCATGCAAGGATAATATTAGATTTTATTTTCAATGTACACAATATTTATTTCTCCAAGCTAATATAATAATAAAACGTAGTATAAGCTTTATCTTGCAAGTAAGAATAGATTATAAAGATATTTCATTCTTTACAATGATCATTTCAACACAATACCTAATCATAGAAAAAGAATCACATAAATCTCTTCATATCCAGAGAAAACAGAAGATTAAGTTATCCACTTGCAACAAAAGAGGGGTGATTAAGATTAACTATCTCCTATCAAGCTATTCATAAATTAAGCATCATATATTCTTAATTTAAAATAAGATAATCCATAGATACTAATACATAGTACAATCTTTCTAAGACATGTCTCTACTTTCTATTCATGAATCCACATTACTAATTCCAAATTTTCAAGATAAACAAAGTAACTACTTGAAAAAAAAGTATTTTCCATTATGTTTAATGATTAGGCATAGACCAATTAGACATAATTAGAAACAACTTACTAAAAATCAGACCTAGCCTACAAAACTGTGACAGAAGCCTCAAGAGCCATTATCTCATGGCATGCAAAAACTGATGGATAACCATATAGTTGTTAAGAATTAAAATCTCAAAAGCTAAAAGGGGCAACACATGCATGGCGCAAGGATCATTTGATAAGAGCCCTATACAAGATATGATCGCAGGTTGGGCACAAAAGAATCAAAGAAAGATCATTGGCAGATGATCAGAGGACTGTGAAGCCTACCGCAACATCCTTCCATTATTACAATAAAATTTCAAATTAAAGACCTGTCTACAGATATTGATATGAGTTAAAAATAAATTAGGTAATGCCATTAGTGAAGTAAGGCCGACTCCTTGAACTCACCAATATCTTTCCTAGTATAATCAATCTCAAGGATTGCAATGTTTTCATTATATGCGTAAAATGGATTTGTTGATAAGACTTTAGAAACTTCAAGCAAATGTGATTGATAGGTGTAAATCCAGAATCCTCAACCTTTGCTAATACCCTGTCTCCATGCATCATAATGAAAGCTTTGGAATAGTGTAAGGACATCCATAGGTCATAATGGTAGGCAGATATTGTTAGATATTATAGTTAGAAAAGCATCGGTAGACATATAAGCAAAAATGTGGTAGCACAGACAAGGCACGTGAACTATTTGACAGGATGCCTCAAAGAGATGTCATCTCATGGAATGCGGCTATTGTAGAATTGCACAAAATGGATTTGTAGAATAGGCTTGTACAGTGAGCTTCAGTGCCAAAACAATTGGAAATGTTTCTTACAACAGAATATATTCTAAACTCATCGGTTGTTCTTGCGCTGGAAATAAACTTGTGATAGAAAAGTCTCAAGTCGTGCGACATAATATATTAATAAGGATCCAAATCAAATTGCAACGTTAACAAACAAAAAGATTTAATTCCAGTGGCAAGTTTACAAAGGTTTCTGTGCACAAGTTTTGTGATCTAAATATGGAATTCAAGCAAAATGGTGTTTAAAATTACGTTGAAAAGATACTCAACCAAAAAACATGATGAAGGTAATAAAATCCTTGAGAGATTCTCAAAACTAAATCCAAAGTAGGAAGAAAATACAAACATAGCTCTATCCTCATTTATCTATGGCATTCATAATTTTCCATTTCTTAAATGACTGAGTTACTACATATTGTTAGGCATACTTTATATTTGTTAGTTTTAGTTTGCATCGACAAAGTATGTTTTGAGTAGTTGCATCGGCATGGCAACCGATCCCAACCTATATATGTAGTGTCATTTCATTGTATTGGACATGGAGTTTTTGGGTTTCTATTGTACTTGCTATTTTGAATTAATATATGCAGTTGAGTTTTGAGTATCAATTATATTTTCATTCTCATACAATGTGATGGTTCAATTATCTTTCTTGTTTACTCTGTATGAAACTAGTAGAATCATTCGGCAGTAAACAATTTGGCGTTGTTGCCGATACAGACTCGGGTAAGGAAGGTGACAAGTAGTGAATGATGAGAAGTAAGCGGTTGACGAGTTGAATCAATGATGATGGATGCATAATGCGTCAATTGATCCAATCAGAGGAGGAAACGTACACAAGATACCAAGTAGAAAGAACAGAGGAGGAATTACAAAGAATAAGGGAGGAAAGTGACAATGAGTGAGAACCAAATGATTGGGAAGACGATCTGACACAAGATCTGGTCTTCCTGTGGGATTTAGTAGTGAGACCACATCACGAACGAAGCCATCCGAAGAGACATTCCAGAGGAAATCATCAGAGAAAATCTAGAAGCCAATTTGGATGTGGACTGTCTTCTTGATTGTATTCCGAGGTTGTTAGCAAGGAATCTGTTGATCTTGCAAGACCTCCAAGAAGAAAGGGATAGAGAACGACAAAGACAACAAATTCTCCAGAGGTATGAGGAACATATGAAACAAGAGGAGGAAGAGCGCGATAAGAACTGCCATTGCACGCCACACAATTGATAACATACGAAGTGTTGATTCATGCCCATACAACTTAATAAAGATAAAAATCGAATACCGACTAAGCAAGAAATACCGGAAGAAAAGTTAAGATCATTAAGATTAAAAAAACAAGAAGAACAAAGGAAGAGATTAAAACAAATTGTCGGAGAAACAAGTGAGAAGCATGAAATAAACCAAGATATGATAGAAGCATACCAAAACATCATCGAAGAAGACAAAGACGAAAATTTTTGAACACTAGAAAAAGAAAAAGTTGATGAAAATGAATTAATGAGGGAACTTGAAAATACTATACGTCGGATCAGGGAACTAGCAATATCAGGAGGAGAAGAACCAAGAACTAGAGGACCCAAGACCCCTAGACAGAAGGAGTACCGAAAGGAACCTGAGAAAACTCAAAGTGCAAGGGAAGCCGACGAGGGACGTGGGAAAGATCCTCACGTGGCCAAGAGTGCAAGGAAGGCATCGAAACGTCGAGGGAGAACTAGTCTAGTAAGGCCGAACGCACAAGGAGGACGTCGAGGAAGGACATGGTGACTTTGCCAGGAAGTCCGAACATGGGGAGTCCTAGCACGGAGAAACAAAAATTGCCAAAATTCCTAGGCAATGGATCAGAGGACCTGGTCTGACATTGCAAAACGTGTGAGACCATATGGGTAGCCCATGGATAGGACGACAGGTCCTATTGGTTGAGATCATTTCTAGCCACCCTATGGGGAATTGCAATAGATTGGTACATAGAATTGAATGCCACATCAAGGGCCACTTGGGATGCACTGAAGAAAGCATTCCAAGAAGAGTTTAAGTTATTATGAGACAATAATGAGATAGTGGCCGAAATATATAATACAAGTCAAGGCAAACATGAAAATGTTTGAGCCTACAATCGAAGGTTGAAAGAATTGCTCATAAAATTAGAAATAGAACCAGCCGACGGTTTGAAGAAAAGGTGGTTCATCGAGGGTTTGTTACCCTCCATAAGGAAGAAAATGAAGATAGTACCACCAACATTGTACGCCGAGGCATACAATCAGGTGATGGACATTGAAAGCGAAGATAAAATGTCATCCTGAAAGAAAAAGAAAGATGACAATGAAAGCTCGGATGAGAGTGACGAGGAGGAATCAAAAACTGTGCAAGCCTTAAGAAAAGACATGCTCAGGAGGAGGGAATTCAAAGCCAAAAAGGAAATGACAAAGGATAGCAAAGAATTATGGTGTACATAGTACAAAAATGAGGGCCACATCAAAGCAAATTGCCCCAGGAAGATGTTCTGTGAGATCTGCCAGGTTATGGGCCATTCTATCAAAGAGTGCCCATACAACTTAAAGACAAGGAGCACACAAGTACTGTACACTTAGGGGGACCAATCTACCTTGCCGAATACACTGCCCAAGACAAATAATCAAGATGCATCACCTGGCGGATACCGCAACCGAAGAGGATGCAATAAGAGTAACAATTATAATGGTGCAGGAAGAGGAGGTCGGATCCTATATGATACAAAAGGACGACCAATGATTTAATGTTGGCAATGCAACGAGTGGGGGCATTTTGCAAGAGATTGCCTGAGCAATAACTAGAATAAACCAAATGCACTATGCAAATGGTGTGGGCCTGGTGATCGTGAAGACAACGATTGCCCAAAACAGAAAGGCACAGTGAACCTCATCCACATTGAAGAAGGGGATGACAAAGTTTTTGCCATCACCCGAGCACAAGAGAAGAAGACACATTATCCAGATCCCCGTACGGAGAAAGAAAGAAAGAAGGGAAGTGGAGATTGCCATGAAAACTGAATGGAGGAACTCAGACAAAAAGGTAACCACAACCCTACGGTCGGAATCTGACAAGAACATTGCAAGCCAAATACTGCAAGCTACCGTACCAATTAAAATGACAGATCTTCTCTAGAGCTTGCCTCAATTAAAGGTGGAAATATCCAAAGCAGTGGAAGATAACTCGCACGAAGGCCAGGCCCAGGCAACAGAAGACGTTATAGTAGAACCACCGCCAACGGGTGAACAAGTACTAGACTCGAGGTTACTGGCAATTGACATGGGGAAGAAACTGACCGTAGTGCATATGGAAATCATTGGAAGGAACTTGACGAGTACGATAGTCGATGGTGGATCCAGAGTAAATGCGCTACCAGAAGAAACTTGGAAGAGCCTCGACAGGCCTACTCTATGGCTATAGAACTTTCAGTTAGTGGGAGATGACCAGCACGGGATCAAGGCGCTAGGAGTGCTAATGGCTCAAAAGGTAAGAATCAGTACCCAACAGTTTTTGTTAAATTTTGCAGTCATAACAACACGGAATGCGTCGTACGATGCATTACTCGGACGAGGATGGCTAATAGCCGCCAAGGCCAACCACATATGGAAGAAAAACACTCTGTCCATAGAAAACAAAGGTAAGAAGTTCATCATTGATTTGAGGACACGAACCGTCAGCGAAGAGTTGGCATCAGACTTTGACTCGGATGGAGGGGAGTCATCAGAAGGAGAAAGAGGGCCGATAGAACCCGATGAGGAAGGAGTACTGAAATTACATGAATTCTCAGAGGACGAGACACATTCCTTCAACGGGTTATTCCATTGGCAGATGGAAGACTATGAGTTTTTTAGCCAAAATGTAATATGATTTTGATAAAAGAAATCGGTGAATGCTTAGGAATGACTAGTGAACCACTGGGTGATCTGCAACCAAAGAATGAAACACTTGGCGACATTGGAACAAATGGTAAGAAGGAACTGATGAGTGACAAAGGGAAAGAAGTGACCCACATGTTTCCAGTTGCATATGGGGAATACACAGTTCAGGGAACGTGGAAATAGATAGCACGCCGACACATCAGTTTGAACTTGAAAAGAAGATTATGTATGAGGAGCCAGTGACAAAGAAAGTTAATCTCAGTGAGGAGAGTAACCCTAAGGTAATTCTCGTCGGAGATGACTAGAATCCAGTACTAAAGGCAGCAGCGTTCAAAATCTTCTTGGAGTATAAAGATGTTTTTGCGTGGACATACAAGAAATTGAAGGGAATACCACCAGAGCTATGCGTCCACAGAATTCCACTGATACCGGGAGCACGTCTAGTGAGGAAAAGGCCATATAGGATGAACAAAAATTATGCCGCCAAAGTGTAAGAAGAAATAGAGAAAATGCTGGAGGCCAGGATAATCTTCAAGGTGGAGACGAGTGAGTGGGTTTCACCGATTGTTATATCACTCAAGAAAGAAGGGGGAAAAATCTGGATCTGCATTGATTTAGATGCCTCAATGCAGTAACGATCAAGGATCCTTTCCCCATCCCATTCATGGACTCCATCTTGGAAGAAGTGGCCGATCATGAGATATATTCTTTTATGGATGGATTGTCGGGATATAACCAGATCAACATTGCTGAGGAGGACAAATTGAAGACCACATTTGTGGTAGAAGATGGTATATGCATACAACCAGATGTTGTTCGGTCTGTGCAATGCACCAACAATATTTCAAAGGATCATTCTGCACATATTTGACAAAAAGTCAGTGGAAAATTTTAAAGTGTTCTTGGATGACTGGTCAATTTACAGCGACCAATAGACACACCTCAAGGCTCTCACCGAATGCATGGAGCATTATAGGTCCGCACGGTTGGCCTTAAATCTGAAAAAGTACTGATTCATGGTACCATAGGGGAAAATTCTTGGCCATATCGTATGCAAAGCAAGACTAAAAGCAGACCCAGACAAGATTCAGGTGATTGTGGAGATGGAAGCTCTAGGGGATGTCACCGGGGTAAAGTCCTTCCTCAGACATGTCAGCTATTACAGAAGGTTTATTAAGAACTTTTCTCAGGTTTCATACCCATTGGACATGTTGACAAGAAAATGGGTGCAATTTGTATGGTCGAATGAACAATAGAAATCATTTGAAGAATTAAAGACAAGACTGATTAGTGCACCTATTTTGGCCTATCCGAACTGGGACAAGGAATTCCATGTGCACGTCGATGCATCAAACTTTGCAATTGGTGCCACTTTGGCACAGGTGGGATCTCATGGTCTTGACCACCTAGTGTACTTTGCCAGTCAGCTACTCTCGAAGGCGGAACAAAATTATAGTACGACCGAGAGGGAGGCTTTGGGAATGGTTTACTCGATGCAGAAATTCAGACATTATCTCTTGGTGACACCATTCACCTTTTACATAGATCACCAAGCCCTAATGTACTTGGTCAATAAATTGATTATTCAGGGGAGAATCAGCAGGTGGTTGTTACTTTTGCAAGAGTTCACCTTTACTATTATTGTACGACCAGGAAAAAGTCATATAATTGTCGACTAGCTCTCACAGATTAAATCAAGAGAACTAACATATGGAGTAAATGAAGATTTTCTTGATGCCCACTAATTCCAAATAGCTTCCCTACCACCTTGGTATGAGAAAATTGGTGAGTACCTCTCCACATCAATGTTCCCTCCAGAGATGTCTACAAGTGAAAGATGGAAGATTGCACTCAAGATCAAGACATTTCAATTGATAAATGGGCTACTCTATAAAATGGGGCTAGATCATATTCTCTGAGGATGCGTGATGGAAGAAGAGATAAGGGGTGTGTTGGCAGAAGCCCATGAAGGACTAGCAGGGGTCCATATGGGTCCTGATGCCATGACAAGGAAAGTTCTGCTTGTCGGTCTATGGTGGCCGACGTTACACACAGATGCCCGAGAATGGGTAATTCAATGTGAGACCTGCCAAAGGGTAGGAAAGCTGCTAAAAAGAGATTACATGCCACTACGGCCATCACAGCCTCAAGAACTCTTCAAAAAATGGGGACTCAATTTTATAGGACCATTGAAGGTCAGTCAGCTACACCAATGTAGGTATATAGTGGTGGCCACTGAATATTTGACGAAGTGGGCTGAAGTGAGGGCACTTGAGGATAACACTACATGGAGTACGACAAAGTTCATATATTAGCAGATCATGACAAGGTATGCAATTCCAATTCAATTGAGTGACTATGAGGGACATTTTGTCAACCACGTTATTCGACTTATGACGTTGGAGTTCAAAATATTTCACACCCTATCAAGCCCGTACTACCCAAAGGCAAATGGACAGGCATAATCAACAAACAAAGTGCTCATTTCAGTAATTCATAAGTCGTATGATATCGAAGGATCAGATTGGGAGGAGAGATTACTGGCTGTGTTAAGGGCTTACCGAACCACTTACAATGTGATGACTAGACACACTCCTTTCCAGTTAATGTATGGGCAAGAATGATGTAGGAGCACCTAGAAAATCATGTTTTCTTTTGTAATAAGGTCTATTTGACCAATGCATTTTCATTTTAGTTTGTATCTAGGTTCATTTTGTAAGTCCCAAGTGACTTAGGGGACGTTTGTCCAATTGTAACCGCATAATGTCAAAAATAGCATAATGCCAAAAATAGGGCGTAGGGTAGCTGGAGGCTGTTTTAGATGGTTGTCTCCCAGCCGCTTGGATTGATCTCCCAGCCGCTTGGAGTCAGTTCAGTACTACTTAGGGTGAGTTGATAAATACCCTGAGTAAGGAACCAAATGATCATATATTGTAATCAGATCGAAGCAGAAGTGTGATCGAATGTGATTGTTCTAAGAAGAAATAAAGACTGTTCTGTTCCGTCAGTTTGATTCTCATTTTCCTGTAATTACATATTGCTTAGCAGTAGGTTTCCATTCTATGCGCTTTCTATTTTGTTGTTGTATGTCATCATGAAGCATTCCACTGGTGAGATTTCTGTCAAAATCAGTGGAATGGCTTCGTTGTATAAATATTTGTTTTTATTTTTTGTTTTGTTTTCCTTTTCGATGGGGCAGATGTTCCAGACTGAGGAGTGTGCACAGTAGCATGCCCTAGCATCTCTATGTGCTAGGCGTAGAGTGTAGATCAGATTGTGTGTGAGTTGAAAACCCTAACGACGTATCGCTGTGTTGGTTCGTCGGCGCATCGGCCAAAGATTGCGAGTGTTCATCGACAAAACAAGTCTCGCCGAGGGTAAATGCCATCGGGGCATTGGCAGAAGGATGAGAGACTTGGCCGACGAAGTTAAAATCAGTTGAGTTGTTGACTGCAAAGAATTAGGGCCTGGTCTGTGTTTCCCGCTGTGCGCTCCCCATCATATTGGTATCAGAGCAGGATAAAGATTTGGGCGGCAAGTCAAATTGGGGATTTGCAGGAGTATTGGCGTTGGGCATTGTTTATGAATATTTATGTCAGACAAAGAAAGCGAGACAGAGGCAGAGAGGATGCCTCCCAAAAGTATGTCGCAGGACGCCGTCAAGAAGATGATCGAGGAGATGCTTGCATCCAAGTTGGGAGAGTTCAAGCAGTCCAAAGGAAAAGATAGGGAAGATGAAAGTGACAGCGATGAAGGCGATGCAGAAATTGCTGAAACCAGTAAAAAGACAGAGGAGATACTAGCAGAACAGAGGGCATTTTTAAATGCATTAAAGTTAGTCAATAGGGACACCATAGATGGGTTACCTATGTATAGTGGAAGTATGGAAACTGAAGAGGTGATTGATTGGATTGAGGCATTGAACAATCATTTCAAATACAAAGAAGTCCCTGATGATAAGAGGGTTAAGTTGGCAAAGGCAAGATTGAAGGGATCTGCTCTTGCATGGTGGAATTATGAAAAAGGAGAGAGAGTCAAGGAGGGGAAGAATATGATAATCTCTTGGGAAAGGATGAAGACCAAAATCAGGCACAATTCTTACCATTGGACTATGATGTGCAGATGTATAAGAAATTGCAGAACCTCAGACAAAGAGACCTTGATGTGAATATATACACACAAGGGTTTCATAAACTCAGTCTCAGATCAAAGAGACAAGAAGACGAGTCAGAGAAGGTGGCCAGGTATTTGAATGGCCTAAGGATGAACATCCAAGATGAGATTAGCATCTTAGCACTAGAAACAATGAACAAGTATTTCCAAATGGCCTTAAGGGCTAAAGAGAAGATAAAGAAGAAGAATGAACAGAATAATAGAGGTAGAGGTGGAAGGAATTTCAGAGGCAGAGGCAGTTTTGGAGGAAGAAGTCCTGACTAGAGGCTTAGTGGTGAGTCTAACCAAGCAGAGCAAGTTGGAGACTCAAGTAGCAGAGGAGGCTATTGAGGACGAAGGCCTAACGGAAGAGGTGGGACAAATGGATTAGGTAGAGGATCCAAATTCTCCAATATGAGATGTTATAACTGCAATCAGCTAGGGCACCCGGCATACAAGTGTCCAAAGAAGGCCTCAACTTCTCATGGTAATGAGAAGAGAACCACCTTGATTCAAGAAGATGCAAGGAGTGTGACATCTCTTGAAGTGAATCTAGCATCAGAAATGGGAGAAAGTCTGATGCTTAAGAGGATGCTACTCAAGGAACCAGTGCAGGCTGAACCATCGCAAAGAAGGGCTTTGTTTAGAATCAACTGTAAGATCCAAGGTAAGGTTTGTAAAGTCATTATTGATTCTGGTTCTACTGATAACATTATATCTTTGGAAGCAGTGAATAAGTTGAAGTTAGAAAAGATACCCCATAGCAGTCCTTATAAAGTCAGTTGGTTGAACAAGGGGCAGCACGTACTCATCAATGAACAAGCATGGGTAGAATTTAGTATTGGGGGGTATAGAGACAAGATTTTGTGTGACATCCTTCCAATGGATGCTTGCCATCTTTTGTTAGGCAGACCATGGCAGTTTGACAGAAAGGCTCATCATGATGGAGAAAAGAATGCTTACTCATTCCAAAAGGATGGTATGACTTATGGGATACAGTCATTGGTAGAAGAGGATCCACAACATGTAGGGTCTAGTGTAATGTTGGTAGGAGAAAAGGAATTCATCGATACACTGAAGGAAGGTGATGGAGTAGGTTTTGCTTTGATTGTGAAGCCTAAGGGGGGAAAGAAGAAAAGTGTGAGAGAAATAGGACCTAAGGAGGTCAGAGATTTGCTTGAGAGTTACAAATGAGTGATTGCAAAAGATATACCTGATTCCCTACCACCAGTCAGAGATATTAGCCATCAGATTGACCTCATACCAAGAGCAGTACTTCCTAATAAGGTAGCATATAAAATGACACCTCAGTAGAATGAAGAGATAGAAAATTAGATTCAAGAACTCTTAAACAAAGGGCTGATAAGGAAGAGTCTTAGCCCATGTGCAGTACCTACTGTTTTAGCCCTAAAGAAGGATGGGAAATGGAGACTGTGTACTAATTCTAGGGCAATAAATAGGATAACCATCAAGTATAGGCTTCCTTTTCCTAGAATAGAAGATCTAATGGATTGTTTGGGAGGGGCTACTTATTTCTCCAAAATAGACTTGAAGAGTGGGTACCATCAGATAAGGATAAGAGAGGGGGATGAGTGGAAGACAACTTTCAAAACCAATGAAGGGTTGTATGAGTGGCTTGTGATGTCGTTTGGTCTTTCAAACGCCCCTAGCACTTTTATGAGGCTGATGAATGAGGTGTTGCAGAAATTCATAGGAAAATTTGTGGTAGTCTACCTTGATGATATTTTGGTGTTTAGTAAGAGCAAGGAAGAGCACTTGAAACATTTGGAGATAGTCTTGAAGAGGCTGCAAGATCAGAAGTTACTGATAAACTTATAAAAGTGTGACTTCATGAAACAAGAATTGGTGTACCTAGGTTTTGTCATCTCTAAGGGTGATTTAAAAATGGATCCTTCCAAGGTAGAAGCTATTTTAAATTGGCCTACACCCAGGACAACAGGAGAGGTCAGAAGCTTTCATGGCTTGGCCACATTTTACAGAAAATTTATTAAGAATTATAGTGATATTTGTGCACCTATGTTGGAGACCATCAAGGGTGGAGGTAAGATGAAGTTTGTGTGGACAAGAGAAGCAGATAGGAGCTTTGAGAGTCTGAAACAGAAAGTTGCTAAATTCCCTATTTTAGTGTTACTTGATTTCAATAAAGTTTTCACAATTGAATGTGATGCAAGTGGACTGGCCATAGGAGCAGTGTTGAGCCAAGAAGGCAGACCAGTAGCCTTCTTCAGTGAAAAGTTAAATGAAGCCAAGAGGAAATACTCCTCTTATGATTTAGAGTTGTATGCTATGGTACAAGCTCTAAAAAAATGGAGGCACTACTTGCTTCCTAAAGAATTTATTGTATACGCTGACAATCATGCTCTCAGTTTTTTGAATGGACAGGAAAAGCTCAGCCATAGACACATGAAATGGGTGGAAAGTCTTCAAGCATACACCTTCATCATCAAACATAAGAAGGGAATAACCAATAAGGTTGCTGATGCTTTAAGCAGAAGGGTGTTGACAGTGCAAGAAGTGCAGCTACAAAGTACGGGTGTTGAGTCACTTAAAGGATTGTATGAAGAGGACCTAGATTTTAAGGAGATTTACAGGGTATGCAGTGAGTTTGCCAATGCTTTCCACAGTGAATTTTTAGATTTTACATTGCAGGATGGACTTTTGTTTAAAGGTAGTCAACTATGTATCCCTAAGTGTTCAATGAGGGATAATCTAGTGAAGGAAAAACATAGTGGTGGTTTAGGAGGACATTTTGGGCTCAATAAGACCTTAGATCTTGTGTGAAGGTTTTACTTTTGGCCAAGGATGCAATCTGATATCAGAAGATTTGTTGAGAGTTGTATGATTTGCCAGAAAGCAAAGGGGGTCTCAACCAATGCAGGGCTGTACCAACCTTTGCCCATACCAAACAGACCTTGGAAAAGTTTGAGTATGGATTTTGTGATGGGATTGCCCAAGACAAAGACAGGTTATGACAGTGTGTTTTTTTGTGGTAGATAGGTTCAACAAGATGGCTCACTTTATTCCTTGTAAGACCACCAATGATGCTAGTTACATTGCAGGTTTGTTCTTTAAAGAAATTTTTAGGATTCATGGATTACCTTTGAGTATTGTATCTGACAGAGACATCAATTTTGTGGGACATTTCTGGAGAACCTTGTGGAAAAGATTGGGTACAAATTTGTCTTTTAGTTCAGCCTCTCATCCTCAGACTGATGGCCAAACTAAGGTTGTGAACATGTCATTAGGCAATCTGCTGAGATGTTTGACACAAGAACATGTTAGTAGTTGGGATGTGGTACTTCCACAAGCAGAGTATGTCTATAATGATTCTACAAACAAAAGTACAGGTCTAAGTCCTTTTGAAGTTGTTTATGGTAGTCATCCTAGAGGAATTTTTGAATTGAAAGATGTTCAAGGGTTGGACAAAAGGAGTGGACATGCTGATACATTTGCAGAGGCTATGACAGAGATACATCAACAAGTCAGAGATACTCTACACCAGAACAGTCAGAAGATCAAGGCTAGAGTGGATCAAAGAAGAAGGGATGTACAGTACCAAATAGGAGATATGGTCATGGTTCATCTCAATAAGAACAGACTACCTGCAGGAAAACACAACAAGTTGATGATGAGAAAAATTGGACCTTGTCAGATTCTGGAAAAATATGGTCCTAATGCTTACAAAATTGAACTCCCTGATGATATTGCTATTTCACCTATATTCAATGTTGCTGATCTAACATTATATAGGAGTCCTGATACAGGCGAAGGTACAACAAATTCTATCCAAGACAATGCAGAGTGGGTCATCATTTACCACCTAAAGAACCATCGAAGATGGAGTGTATCTTGGATAGCAGGATAGCAAAGAAGACTAGGAATCAGACCTATTTTGAGCACCTAGTCAAATGGAAAGGACTTCCAGATTCAGAAGCCACATGGATGCTGGAAGAAGACATCAAGAAGCAGGGTGGTGATTTGCTGCATTTAGTCTCTAAGAGGACTTTAGACAACTTTCACTCGGGGAGTATGGTGCAGGAGCACCTAGAAAATCATGTTTTCTTTTGTAATAAGGTCTATTTGACCAATGCATTTTCATTTTAGTTTGTATCTAGGTTCATTTTGTAAGTCCCAAGTGACTTAGGGGACGTTTGTCCAATTGTAACTGCATAATGCCAAAAATAGGGCGTAGGGCAGCTGAAGGCTGTTTTAGATGGTTGTCTCCCAGCCGCTTGGAGTCAATTCGGTATTACTCAGGGCGAGTTGATAAATACCCTGAGTAAGGAACCAAATGATCATATATTGTAATCAGATCAAAGCAGAAGTGTGATCAAATGTGATTGTTCTAAGAAGAAATAAAGACTATTCTATTCCGTCAGTTGGATTCTTGTTTTCCTGTAATTACATATTGCTTAGCTGTAGGTTTCCATTCTCTGTGCTTTTCGTTTTGTTGTTGTATGTCATCGTGAAGCATTCCACTGGTGAGATTTTTGTTGAAATCAGTGGAATGAGTTCGTTGTATAAATATTTGTTTCATTTTCTGTTTTGTTTTCCTGTTCGATGGGGTAGATGTTCTAGACTGAGGAGTGTGCACAGTAGCATGCCCTAGCATCTCTATGTGCTAGGCGTAGAGTGTAGATCAGACTGTGTGTGAGTTGAAAACCCTAATGGCGTATCACTGTGTTGGTTCTGTTGGTTTCCAAATCTGCAGAGGGTTTGCCAGCTCCAATGCACAGGCTAATTTGGCCAACAGATTACGGGAGGTTACGTGAGCTGCCTCCCCATCACTTCTGGTTTTGTCGCACCAAGGGGGGTATCCCTATAGCTAGAGATGTAACTTTGACTAGTTCAAAGATAGAAAGATATAACTTGACAATAACAGGCAGAATACTCTCATGTATGGACCAAGATCTTCATGACAGATCACAAGGTTGGCAACATTCTTGGACATATTTGTCTGGTGGGTATGAGAGTATGCAGGGGTTTCCTAATCCTACTCCTACAACTAACAGGTGGAAGTGATGAGATGGGTGGACATAATGTCTTGGATGCAATACAAGGGGTTTTGGCTCATAACTACTGACCCAGGAGCAGACTGTTGCCTATCCATTGGGCAAGGAGTCAACTAGACGTATACAACAGATGGTTTGCAACTTTCACTCAAGTTTCAGGGGGTTTGAACTGATGTTTGCCTTACAAACATCACCCAAGAATGGATATCTAGCTGCCTCTACTTACAGATATCCCTGCTGACATGCAACCTTCTCCATGCATTGACCTAAAATAGTTTAATCCACTCCTTGAATGGAAGTTAGAGATCAAACATGTGATACAGAACCCTGTACCCTAGAATCTATGAAACCCTTAGCAACTAGATTCAAACGAAGGAGAATAACATGCAGCAAATGGAGACAAGCAGATAGACACATGCAATAAGCATTTTTCATATAAATCAACACTGAAACTGAACATATGTGCAAAATACATTCATGTTGCAACTCATAAACTCCACAATGGGATGGAACAACCAAGTTCATGCCCTGTTCTTCATATTTACACAAAAATGCCCCAGGCCTTCAACAACAACAAAAGAGTGACACAGTCTGCCTTTTATAGCAAAATTATGTACTGAACAAATTAATTCCAAGGGAGGCCAAAAATCCTGCCAGAAACACAGTATCAGAAAAATGGCACTCAAAACAGTAAATGCAGCAGAGGGACAAGGAGGGAACAGGTAAGATTAGGATCTAGGCCGCCGCTCAGGGACTTTCCTCATCCAACCGGTGGTTGAACCTGTCAACTCGACCCATGCCTTCTGCAAAATCTGCCATTAATGTTTCATCCACCCGTAGCCTCTGGAAACACAGTCGCAACAAGTTTCTCCCGCCAAAAACAGTTGCAAACGCGAAGAAACCCACGACGCATCAAAATTGAAAGATAGCTGTCGATCAAAAACCAACCGCTGACATCAACGGCCCCAAAAATTGATGAAAAATCACTAGCCAACGAAACTGTGCCATGTAGGCACCTTAAGTTTCCAATGCTGGGTCATCGCTTACTTTTTCCCTTTACTTCCCCGTTGAGAGTCTACTGCCGGAGCCATGCGCGGAAGCCACCACGTGGCAAGCTCCGTGGCACCCCTTGAAACATTTAGAAACTTTTTGAAACTCCCATGGAAGTCGCCACGTGGCGCCTTCCGCAGTCTCTTGAAACATAAAGACCCCTCCTCGAAACACTCAGAAACTTTAAGGCCCCTCTTTGAAAGTTCTGCGGAAGCTGACACATGTCATCATCCACGACACTTGAGACACTTCACTGGGACCCACCTCGTCTGTGCCAAACCCTGAAGCAAATAGAAACAACGCGGAGTCCGACACGTGTCAGCCTCCGCAGCAACCATAAAGGACACGTGGCACGCTCCGCTCCTACTTAGAAACTTTTTAGAAACTTCGCGGAGAGTGACACGTGGCGCTTTCCGCGCAGTCTCTGAGAAACATAAATAGGAGTCCCTCGCATGGTGACAGTTAGCGCCTTCTGCGCTCATAGAAACATTACAAAAGGGGCTCACAAAACTCAAACAGAAATTGCCACTTGGCGCCTTCCGCGCATCTGTATCTTTGAACTGGGCCCCACCATTACTTCGCCACACCCTGAAACAAAAAAGAAACTATCTTGGAAGTCGACACTTGTTGGCTTCCGTAGCAACCATAAGGGCACGTGGCATCTTCTGCACCACTCTTGAAACTCAGAAGAAACTTTTTGAAACATGGGCGGAGTCCGACACGTGGCGCCATCTGCGGTCGAGCTGAAACATTAAGGGGCTGCTTCCTCTGCTCTTGCGATGCAACGAAATAGAAAGAAACTAGATGCGGAAATTGACACTTGTCACTATCCGCAGCAACTATTAGGGACACTTGGCGCCTTTCGCGCGCTGCGGCAAAGTGAAACCCTCAACCACTCTCGGAAACATTCAGACACAAAAACTGAAACCTGATGTGCATCTGAAACGCATGAAACTCAAGTTTTAAAGGGCCGATAGGATCTCTCGACCCGCCACTGCCATTTTAACCTGCACACAACTGATTTCTTTCATTTTTGATAATTGCAGGGGCCAAAAGACATAGAAATTTTGGATTTTTTGGGAAGAGATCCTGACTTGAAACCCCAAACATAAATTATTACTAACAGGTTCGTCGGCGCATTGGCCAAAGATTGTGAGTGTTCATTGATAGAACACGTCTTGCTAAGGGTAAATGCCATCGAGGCATTGGCAAAAGGATGAGAGACTTGGCCGACGAAGTTAAAATCGGTTGAGTTGTCAACTGCAAAGAATTAGGGCCTGGTCTGCGTTTCCCGCTGTGCGCTCCCCATCAAAGAAGTCATAGTACCAGCTGAGTACCTCGTTCCAAGCTTGAGGATCACGGTGGAAAACAGATTAGGAGATACAAAGAGCTTAGAAGAAAGACTATTCCAGTTGAATAAGTTGGACGAGAAAAGAATTTTGGCCCAGTGGTAAATGGAAATTATGCAAAAACACTGGAAGTATTGGTACGATAAACACCTACGAAGAATGGAATTTTCGCTGGGGCAGTTAGTTCTCAAATATAACGGCCGCAATGAAATAAAACCTAAGAAGTTCAAAGTTCAGTGGTTGGGACCGTTTAGAATACGGGAATTGATGGACAACAGGGCTATAAAATTGGACAATCTAGATGGAAGCCCGATCAAAGACGTAGTGAACGGGTCGAAGTTGAATATTTACAAACAAAGAAGAGGAGAAATAGTACAAATCAATATGCTCGGATACACAATAAGGAACTAGCATGGAATGGAGGAAAGAGGCGAACAACATAATGAGGCAGAAAATAAAATTGACGGGATGGTTTTTTCAAGTACCCAGTTTGAACTAGTAACTAGGTTCTTTGCACCGAGAACACTACAGATAGGAGCCTGATAGGGTATAATTGATGAAGATTATGGAGGCACGTGGATAAACAAGGATAATCAAGAAGAAGAGGAAGATGCTTGGAACAATTAGACAAAAGAATGCAATAAGGTGCGAGATAGATTTGAGTTTCTATTACCAAATGAAGTTAGGGACTCGCTAAAATGGAAGTATTTGGTAGAAACCATGTTCATTGTGGAAAGATCACCATATTGTGACGAGATTTGGCCATTAAGGATGAAAAACTCACCAAACGGGGTATCTCACACACAACTACCGAAGAGTCGAATTTGGAAGGCAAAATATAGATGTAGAAATGTTAAGATGAATGATGATGGTAAAACATTTCAATGGGTCCAGAAACTAATGGGGTGGAGCTTGATAAGCATAAGAGATCACTCTGTGATATTCGACCGGATTTGGGAATTGGAGGAAATTGACAGATGCTGCTCAAATGATTGCTTGGGACAAAAAGGTTATATAAATTGCATCTTCCACCAATTGTCAGAAATTGAGATCGTGGACAAGAAAGAAGAGAACAACAACGAAAAAGAAAGAGAAACTTGGGAGAAGGAATGGATGATGGCAGAATTCGAAACCGTCAAGTCAGTAAAGGGAAAAAGTAAATTAGAGTTAAAAAATATTAGAAAAATCAAAAATAGAAAAAGAAGAAATAAAAATAAAATAAAATATAATAAATATGACCTAATATTATAAAAGTCAGACCGTACCATTTCACATGTCATTCTACCAAGGAGAAATTGAGCTTCCATACAAATCAGAGATTTCACCACCGTACAGAGTCTACATTCACAACCATACGACTTGATCCTACCTGCGCCATACAGACTTCCTCTTACAAGTCATATGAATTAAATTTTTACCTTCTGACCGTACGAAGCGTTGTTGTGAATCTGGAGGCTGTAGGAAACCTGTTGTAGCGTCATACTAAGTCTTGGCCATATGAGTCTAATTTTTCTCTGTAGACCGTACGAACCAGAGTTAGCTGTACGAGTGTTTTGAAGAGGCCGTACGAGTTCATTGCAGAACTCGTATGAGTGTTTTGCATATGTTGTCATACGAAAAAAGAGCTATACGAGTATTTTGCTCCTATTTTCCTTCCTGTCGTACGGGAATTAAACTTCTCAGTATTGTACTAGTTGGGATTCAGTGTAAGTACTAAGGGATTGTATGAGTTGGAGCCGTACGTGCACATGTTATACAGCTATACAAAGGTGACAAATAGATAAATTGCATAGCAGAGTGTTTTGTTAGGTCTTGCATAGAGTTAGCCATCATTCTTGAGAAAAACAAAACCTAACCCTAACAATCATAACTAAATCAGTTGGGCATTATAAAAAGGGGGTCAAAATGTCATTTTCACTAGCAAACAGAGTAACGAGAGCACAAAGCAGAAGAAATCAAATCTAGATAAAAGAAGTTGAAAGTAAAGGGATGGCTACAAAAGTGATTGTCAAAGAATCTCCACCAAAAAACAAGCCACATATTGATGCGGGTTCATCAACACAGAAGAAGCAGCAGCCGAAAGGGAAGGGGAAGGAGAAAGAAAAAATTACAGTGGACTCATTACAATGGGAAAGTCTTATAGCAGCAGAATGTAAGCAATGGTGGAATAGCCATGCCGATGACCATCCTCTCAAAGTAGCACTGCAAAAGGAAAAAGTTGACAAGGTAATACAAATGCCCTACTTCAATTTCAGGGAGTTTGAAGCAATACTAAAAAGCATGGTGACAAACTACAATCCCCAATCAAAGTATACCATAATCACATTTATGAATGTTTCTATCAAAATTACATTTATGCCACAAGACTTTGAGAGAGTGATGGGAATTCCTCGCCAAGGATTTACAGTCGGCAAACAGAAGATGACGGCAAGGCACAAAGAAAAGATAATGGCTAAGGTTTGTAGAGCAGATTTGAGTGACAAAGAGAGGACCTAGTTGAAAGCTACAGGTAACTGAGAGGAACCTCATGCAACAATATAATGAAAAATTTAGGAAATAATAGAAATAGCAGAAACATAGAAGAAATTTTATTGATCGCAGGCCACTTCGAGGGGGCAACCTCGTTTGAGCAAGCTCAATACAATAAATTCGTGGATGCCTTCATTGGCCTCAACACGTACTTATTTACTAATACTAATCTAAACAACTATTACTTCTCATGAATATGAGATAATACAATATACTCACGGGATGACTTACAAAGCACATGCGTCCAAATGTAATATACTAACAAAGTAAAGAAAAGGGTTAAACACAGGTTCCTAACATCCCCTCCCTCTTAGAAAAGCTTTGTCCTCAAAGTGTAAGATGTGGAAATTGTTGCTGAATCTGAAGGAGTGGTTCCCATGTAGCAATCTCTAGGTGCATTCCATGCCACTGAATTAATACCTCTATGATGGATTAGGAGCGAAGATGACAAGTGTGCCTGTCGAGGATTACCTCCAGCTCTAAAAGGATGGATCCTTCATTATCCAGTTGTGGTAAAACAGTTTGTGCTCTGTCGTTGGTGCCAAAAAATTTCTTTAGACAAGAGACATGAAATACTGGATGAACGCGGAAAGAAGGAGGACGCTCCAATTTATAAGCAACTGACCCAATCTTCTGAAGAACCTTATATGGCCCATAGAACTTTGGAGCTAGCTTGTGATGCCCAATCTGATCCTGGGTGTGGAGAACTGTGTCGACTGCCTGAACTCGTGAATTGCTAGGGAAGTATGGAAGGAGCGCTGGTGGTGCCTGACCACAGACTGCTTCATATGGAGTCATGTTAGATGTAGTGTGGTAGGAGGTATTGTACCACCATTTAGTGAGAGGAAGCCACTTTGCCCACTGATGCTGTTGTTCTGAGGTGAAGCAACGAAGATAAGTTTCCAAATATTTGTTGATAATTTCAGTCAGACCATCTGTTTGTGGGTGATACCCAGAACTCATGATCAGTTTGGTGCCAGTGTGGTGAAATAGTTCTGTCCAAAAATGACTAATGAAAGTTGCATCACGATCTGAGACAATGGAAGAAGGGATGCCATGAAGACGAAAGATCTAATCCATGAAAATTTGTGTGACTGAGAAGGCGATATAGGGATGGTTGAGGGCACAAAAATGACTATATTTTGAGAGGCGATCACCCACAACTAAGATCATTGTCTTCCCTCCAGATTTAGGGAGCCCCTTAATGAAATATCTGTCCAAATCCGTGTAGGGATGGGCAAGGGTTTGAGCAATCCAAAGAGTTGTTTCACCCATGTGGTGTTGGCAGGTATCACATTCATCCACCATCTGTTGAATTGCCCTTTTCATTCCCTTCCAAAAGAAGTTACATCGTGCCCACTCATAAGTTTTGAGGAACCCAGAGTGCCTACCAATGGAGAAACATGGAGTTCATAGAAGACAGCCTGGTGGATAGATTCCAACCAATTTGGAACATGCATAGAAATAGATGAAAGAGAAGCTTGGTCATCACATATGCGAGAAAGAGAATCCACCACAATATTGTCCTTATCCTTCTTGTAAGTGATCTCATAGTCATAACCCATGAGTTTGTTGATCCATTTCTGTTGTGTTGGGGAGGAGACCCATTGTTCTAGAAAATATTTTAGACTCTGGTGAGCAGTCCTGATGCAAAAATGATTCCCTAGTAGGTATGGCTGCCACTTTTGTATTGTATGCAAAATAGCCATCATTCATTGTAGATCCAAAGGAGTAGTGGAGACCACAGATGGTTGCATCTGAATGGAATGAAGCTGAGCGATGACACCATGTGAATTCTTCTTAAGAAGCTCTTCCAGGTGATTGAATTTATGATGCTAAGAGACCCCTGTTGTAAGCCCTTCAATGTGTGTTTATGCCCATTGTCTGAAAACTGCGTAACCATTGGGCGCCTAAAACAACATCACATCCACCTAAGGGGAAGGCAAACATGTCAGAGCGCAGGTTATATTCTCCAATAGAGATATGCACATTGCGACACTTCCCTTTGCAAGGTAATGTGCCCCCATTGGTAATCATGACTTAAAAGATGGAGCAAGGATGAACAAAACAATTAGCCTATTTGGCTATTCGAGGGTCAATGAAGTTATGAGTGCTACCAGAATCAATGAGTATTGTAAGAGGGAGCTTCTTGAAGTAACCCTTGACTCACATGGTTTGTGGGGTGGTGACTCATGCTAAGGCATGGAGAGAGATCTCTGGGTGGTCTTCCTGAAAAGTAGGGTCAATAGGCGACTGCTGAGTTTCAACCTAATCAGCTACTGTATCCTTAGCATCTACATAAACATCAGTTTTAGACAGAGAATCCACATCCAAGAGATAGAGCTTTTGCTCAACACATCTATGTCCCCGAGTGAATTTCTCATCACAATTATAACAAAGCCCTTTTTCTCTACGTGCCCACAGCTCTGCTTCAGTCAAATGATTGATAGGAGTTATTCTAGGAGATGGCATTACTTGAGGTATTTGGGAATCCATATTTATGAACAAAATTGGATTTGGAGCGCTGTTAAGCTGTGATCTTGTCCTCTGCCAACTTAGCCAACCCTAAGGCTTCCATCATCGTGCTTGGACGAAACATTTTAACCTCAGAGCAAATTGCATCCTTCAGACCACTGACAAAACAACTCCTGAAGAATTCATCAGACAATCCCTCTGTGTGATTGGTTATTTTTTCAAATTTTGTCTGATACTCTCTCATAGTGCCTATTTGGTGCAGTTTCGTGAGTGCTATTATGAAATCATCAAAAGCACTAGGGCCAAATCATTGCAAAATGAGTATGCAAAAATATGTCTATTTTGGCTCGTCACAAGCCTTGATGTACCAACGGAACCATTGAAGGGCTTCATGTTCCAAATGAAAGGATGCAAGTGGTACTTTGTTGACATCAAAAGTATTTTGCAGACTGAAATATTGGTTTGCCCGCCATATCCATCCAGTCAAATCATCACCATTGAAGCGAGGAAAATCAAGCTTCGGCCCACGAAAATTGCCAGAAGAAGAAAACCCCGTGTTTGCAAAAGACGCTGGTTGCCATCTATTGTTCATGGCTGAATGCTGAAGATTGAGGACAAGAATTTTTTCATCCAGATCTTGGAGTTTGTTCTTGAGGGCTACAAGTTCATCTTCCATGTTTTTTTGCTCTTGCACGGGTGACAACCATAACTAGGAATTTTTTTTTGGGAGTGGGTAGAAAAACAAAAACAAAAACTTTTTTAGTAAAAGAAAATTTGGATTTGGGAAAAACTCTGATGGGTAATTGGGGTTTGACTAGGTTTTGGAAACTTTTTGAGGGAAAGGGGAGAAGAAAATGCAGATTTTAGAAGTGGGGTGAAAGAATGGGAAAAATTGTCCAAGAGGGACAAAGGAGGAGAAATATGAAATGAACACTCTAGCAAAATTTGAAGGCTATTGGGTGAGAATCGAAGTTATGGGAAACCCTAAAAATAGACAAATGTAGGATTTCTGGTTTCGATAAGTGGAATTTGGGATCGGGTCCTCAAGAAAAGAAATATGTAGAATGGAATTTTAGGGGTTCCAGTGATTTTTTTTTTTTTGGAAACTATCTGCCAACTGCTCTAGACGGATTCAATCTGCAATTTGCCAGTTGTCAATAGATATGGGTCCCAGGTATGTTTGACTTCCTAAAGGTTCAGGGGATTCACTCGTCTACCAATGTTGTCTAACGGCTTGTGTATTGGGGCAGTACCCCTCACTCCACGACTCAGGTAAAACTGATAACCGCTTTGCCACAAACGACAGCTCTTGATTTACCTCACAGATGGGAACTAGTCAATCAGGTAGGAGCCGTTGCCCTTTTCGCTGGCAGGTCCTCTCAATAGGCCAGCTACTTTGGGGTTCCTGTGGTACTCCTCACAATGAGTTTTAGGGCTATGCCCAAGCACTTCCCACATTTAAGCGGATAGGGATTATTCCCTGATTCAAACCTGCAATTGAAATGAACAATATAGATGCAAAAAAAAGAACTGCAATAATCATAGTGCTTGGAGGCCACTGCGGAAAAAAAATTTGGCAGAAATTCCACCCAATGAGCCCAAGAAAGCACTCTGATACCAGATGAGAGGAACCTCCTGCAACAATATAATGAAAAATGCATGAAATAATAGAAATAGCAGAAACACAGAAGGAATTTATTGATCGCAAGCCACTTCGAGGGGGCAACCTCCTTTGAGCAAGCTCAATACAATAAATTCATGGATGCCTTCATTGGCCTCAACACGTACTTATATACTAAGTCTAATCTAAACAACTATTACTTCCCATGAATGTGGGATAATACAATATACTCAAAGGATGACTTACAAAGGATATGCGTCCAAATGTAATATACTAACAAAGTAAAGAGAAGGGTTAAACACGGGTTCCTAATAGTAATAGGGGATTGCGACAAGATCACTTGGTAAATGATGAATGACAATGCATAATGGACGTGATTAGGGGGCAGTTGACTAGAGCCTCACGCTCGTCAGACATTCCATTTTGGATGACTGACAATATGATTAGCCTCAGCCAAGGTGCAATGTACAACTGGGCAACAGTCCTCTCTAAAAGAATTCATGAGTTCCTGAAGATGACCCATAAGTCATTCTACATGACTCATCAAGCCATTGCACTATTTTTAGACGTCATTCTCACTTAGGTCCATTCACTGGCAAGAGCCCCATTTCAGCCAAATGAACATTATGACCCGGCATGGCCAACTATCTTCTGATGGATGAATTTGAAGGCCCCTACTCAAGGTGGAAAAGGGGATGAGTCCAGAAGCAATAAAAAGAGGAAACAACAAGAGGTGGCTGAATCATCATCAGAAGCATCATATAGTGCAAAAGGAGCAGAAGAGGATTGCATTGAGGCCTTGTCAACCTCAACCACTCCTTGCACTCCCGCGAGCAGCATAGTACCATTAGGGGAGAGTAGGTTGGATGTTGCACTCGGGAAGAGGCATGCACATTTGTATTTGGACACCCGCACACAAGTAGAGATCCCTGCGAACACTCAGCCTAGCACCACTCACATTTCATGGGGTCAGATCATGAGGATGAGGGGGGACAACATGATTCCAGTTCCCCTTCCTTCAGGATAGATTACTCCTTTTGAGACCAGGTCTCCTTTTGGGGCACCTTCACAGCTGGCAGATATTCCCCCTTTGAGCCCGACTAGATCTATCTTACCGCCAACACTTGCACTTGAAGAGGAGACGGTAAAGGTAGCTGATGCACCACAAGATATGGTAATGATCAGTGACTCTGAAGCAAAGGAGGAAGGAACAACCACAGGTAGTTCAGAGGAAGAAGGCACTGATACTAGCATGGCAGATTGTTCTGATGATACATGGGATACTTCTCACTCAGCTGAGCCAGCAAACTTGACAGTTCACATTGCACAGCCAGACGAGAGTGACTTGTTTGGCACAGTGCTCAGGTATGTGTAGGACTTAGGGTCCATTGGAGCTATTATCTAGAGGATGTCTGACATTGCCACCAGAGTAGACCCTCAACACTCCTTGCCAGTGGTACTTGCAGAGGAGCAAAGGATTGAACACTTTGTCAAGAATACTGAGGCAGAATTTGTACAAGTATTTTTGAGTAAGGGATGGCCGGAAGTTAACACTGAAGAGATGCAACAGACATGGAAATTAGAGAGACTAGATACCGGAGTTGGAGGTGCCGATAGAGAGATGCTGACAACCCTTCACAACATTGAAGATCATTTTAGAGCACTATACTACGCTCGACAGGAGGACTTTAATAAGTAGGCAAAGTGCAACAAAAGACTAGAGGAAGCTGCAGATGTATGCAAGAAATGGAGGGCAAAAACTGACGACCAACAGGTCCACTTCCAACAACAGCTTGCCCAGGAAGTTGAGCTCACACAAGCAGAGAGGAACAAGGTCGATGCACTGAGAGCAGAGTTAGAGGCAACAAAGAAGGAGTTGACTGAATATCAGGCAACACAAGAAAAAACCAAAATATAGTTGGAGGTTGTCCAGATGGTATGCCTGACTAGAGACAAGCACATCGTCGCCAACACTCATTTGAAACAAAGGACTGAGGAAGTATATAGGCTTCGGCGGTTGGTCTTACTGCAATAGGAGACTTTGGGTTCAGCTTGGATGGCATCCACACTTCCAGGGATGTCCATTGACCGTCGTTCTTCATAGTTGTTCATGGGATTTTATTTTGTAGTCGTCTAGAAGACGACAAGTTTTTTTGGGGGGGATGATGTTAGGCATACTTTATATTTGTTAATTTTAGTTTGCATCAGCAAATTATGTTTTGACTAGTTGCATCAGCAAGTAGTTACTGCCGATTGGTATGTCGTTGGCGACGGTTGGCAACCGATCCCAAACCATATATATAGTGTCATTTCATTGTATTGGAAATGGAGTTTTTGGGTTTCTATTGTACTTGCTATTTTGAATTAATATATGCAGTTGAGTTCTGAGTATCAATTACATTTTCATTCTCGTACAATGTGATGGTTCAATTATCTTTCTTGTTTACTTTGTATGAAACTAGTAGAATCATTCGACAGTAAACACATACCTGGAGCTCTACAGAAACCACTAAAAAAATGGCTATGTGTGCACCTTGATGGACCTTCCAATCATTCAATCTAAAAGCTATCCACCCTTTTGATTTCCATGTACTGCATTCTTTGCTATAACCCTTGCCTCTTTTTGCATTAAGCCTTACTTCTTAGGAGGTGACAGTTAAACTTTGCCCTAAACGAGTGCCCTTGTGCCTCAATTTATTCCAGGATACCTCTAAAAATCTAAGAGAAAATCTAAAATGCTTATTGTGTCAATCCAAAAGAGTGTTGTGTTTAAATCCCCTTTTTCTCAACTCCTTATTTCCAATATATCTGTTCAAACAAGATAGTAATCTCTATCTTTTGAAACTGAAAATAAAAATTAATTTCCCAAATATTCCCTCACAAAGACTCAAATTAAAAAAAAAAAAATTTAAATGCCACTACTCCACTCTCTCTCTTGAAAATGCATAGCTGCCATTCTTGCAAGTGGCATAGAATAAAAGAATTCTTAATAAAGTATAAAATGACAATGTACAATATTAAATCACCTAAAATAATTATTTTGAAATAATGCAGTTAATTAATTATTCTCAATAAAAATATCATAATTAATAAATAGGTTTCAGATATGCCTTACATTGATGGAAGTACTAAACTCCAGTACACAGGTATAAGATAACTAAAACAATTCTACCATAAATTAGGTCTCAGCTTAAGGATGTCTAAACATTTATAGGGAATTCTACAATAGATGCTAGTTCTTAATATAGATTTAAGGATGAAATTTACAAGTCAATTTATAATTTAACATCATATTTCAATGCTCTTTTGTTGGCATCTGGTTTTCCTAATATTAAAAAATATGTACTTCAAATTTCAATTGGTTGAGCAGTTACTTATCATCTTATTATATTATAATTATTATTTAGTTATATGTTTAAAATTCTCTGAGTAAGGATATGATATAAAGTAGGTTTGTTTTGGCTATTTAATTCTCAAGAAAAAGCAAAGCTGTAATTAACAATTTGTTAATGCTTAAGCAAAGATCTCCCAAACAAATCTACATTGTAAATTGGAGAACATAGAAATATAAGATAGGTCATAGTTTTATCATGGGAATTTTGTTCTCAAACATGAACTAAAACTAAGCCTCAATCATCAATATTCCAAAGTGCTATCATACCTCGGCCTTGCAATTACTTCACAATTTGACACTAAGATGTAGGAAATAAACAATAGCGAGAGCAATTATAATCATGTTAAGATATATTTTTCCAACTCCAACAACACAATTGAATCCCAAATGCTTAACTAGGATCATTCATATACAAAGTTAAATGATAAAATTATTTTGCATCTTTTTTCTCTCAAAATTAAATTGAATACTAGTCTTTTTTAAATATCTCCCTGTAATGGAAAGTTATTTGTTGACATTTTTTTTGGAAATACCAGTCTACTGTAGATACGATACACAATAAACCTGAGCTCCAACACTCAAAATTTAGTTTCATTCTACAATGGGCAGCATAACTAGGCCATTCATTTTCTCTCACAACTCAACACTCATTTCAATGTTATGTACAAGAGCTTTGATGAGAGGATTTCAAATGCTTTCTTGAATAGACACAATACAAAATGGGTATTATTCTTATTAATACTATGGAAAATGATTATAAGCAAATTTGTTGAATTTGTAGGCTTTTGCCAATAATTTACATGAAAATTACAGATGTTATTAGGGCTCTGATATTGCTCCACCATGAGTTGCCTCCTAAATCTAATGATTGCACTTTCTTCTTGCCATCACCATCACGAGTAATATTAGAAATGCCTTTCTTCTGGAAAAGCAAAAACTGGCAAAATACGAGGTCCCCAATTCTGATGTTTGGCTCCAACATTGACACCAAAAAAATTAAGACAATAAGCAAACAAGATATCAGTCTCAGATATAGTTTTAGATTAGAAATCATTTTACAAGATTTTTTTCACCAATTGGCTAATTGATCACCATTTTTATTCATTAATTATTAAAAAATCCAAAATACGTTAGTCAATTTGCTATAAGAAACGTACCTAAATGCCATATATTTGCAATATCTATGAGTATTAAATATGTGTTTATTCTCAAATTAACAAATAACATTTCTATTTTTATCTTACAATATGGAAACACAAGCCAAATATGCTAAACTTCAAGAAGTGTTCTACCCTATAAGATTTTCCTTCTTTTAGATTAGTTTAAAATAATAAGAGTTATGCAGTTATGTATTTATAATATTGAAAATGACTTTTAAACCCACTCACATTATGAAGGTTCTTGAAAATAACAAAGCTCAAAATGGGAACCATTCAGGTCAAGTGTTGGTCTTCGTCCAAGTCCAAAGTTTGCTTAGTTACCTCAATGGCTGTGGCATTTGAGTCTAGAATAATCCTGAGAGGACCAGCACTGCCAAGAACTGTTATCAACACCGGAAATTTGTTTGCATTGCCATTTCTAACCTGCATGAGGGTACAATTTCCAGTCAAAGAGAGATACTTCTAAAAGAGATACAAAGTTGTGGGTTTCATTTAAAAATCAACTCAGATAGCTACAAGAATACACTAAAGACTTCCTTTCAAACCCTCTCACCCATTTTTGACTACAAGGCTATGGGATCAAGTGTAAAGAAGGGACAAACTTTAAGATCAATGAAGGCATCATCTCCTTTCAGCAGGCTTATAACAATGCATGCTAACTGCTAAAACCCAAGACCAATTACGTGTCTTCTCTAAGAGATCTAATTATATGAACATATCAAGCAACTTAATTTCTATATTTTAAATTGAATTAATTTCTCATTAAACAATCAAGGATAGATCTATAAGAATTCAAATGGACCCACATATAGCGGATAACACAATATACCCATAAATATTGAAATTAAATATAGATAAGCCATGACCTAAAAGGCATATTAACCCTGAATTATATAGATTCCAAAGAAGAAATATATAACCCAAACATTATTTCTTTCCAGAATCTTGGGCCAAATAAATCAACCCAAGGCGATTTTCAAAAAACAAATTGTGAGCCCGATATCAACTTACAATAATAAACCTCAGATGTAAGCTTCCATGAAAAATGCAAGGTCAAATCTGGTTGAATAGAGCAACAATAGACATGATGCCCACACATAAAATTTGTGTCCAAATCAACCAAATCTAAAACATAACTATATTGGTTCTTAACAACTAAAGCGCAAGGGTAAATCAGGTGACCCAAACCATGATCTTCAATACATATAACCAATTTTTTTGAGAAATCTACCAATCCAAATCTAATCAGCGAATTTCCATTTCATAGTCACAACTTGGACATGTGAATGACTCAGCAAGTTGAATCGTAAGAGCTAACTCAGCACATGGAAAAAACTCAGTGATGAATTTGGTAATAATTCAACAAAGAATTAACTAAACTCTTGCTAAATCAGACGTATTGTGAAGTCCATAACTACCCTCAAATTCAACAATAACTTGGCATGGGGACATGCCTCCAAGGTTTTCCTGGTTGTCTCCATCCCTGCCAATTTAGGAAATGCGGGGATGTGGCAGAAACATCCCTTGGTTGTTCCCTATCCCTTTATCTATTGGGAAACATCCTGGAAATGGTTGTCTACCTTCAGGGGGAGCCCAGCTTTACCTAGACAGTAGTCACAGTTATTTTTTAAACTCGGCGAAATGTATTGAAATGGATTTGTGATCAATTTGGGGATACTATACAATGTTCTATAATTCGACCTCTTTATTACAGAATGGAACAACAAAATGTTGACTGCCTTTGTTAAAGCTATGTCCCTACACTACCACCTAGCTTAAACTATTATTTTGATTGCTGGCCACTCGCAAAATCTAACACACCCACAAACCTAAAAAAAAGAGTAACCTTATAGAAATTTGGTGATTTATTATTTCACACAATGTGATTGAATAGATAAAAACTAGACCATCTCTCCCATTAACTACAAACTAGACCAACTCAAGACAACCCCTGCTCCATTCCAACCTCTCTGTTGCAATAATTACAAATGGGAAAAGGACTTAGGGGATCAAACCTTAAATACTGCTTTATATAGATCTTAGATGGGAGAAGCAATGTGAAACTAGAAATAGCTTATATCAAACCAACCCAGGCTAATGACAAAATGCAAAGAGGGAGTGCATCAACCAGCCCCAACCTCTTTCCTCTTCTTACCAACCAAAATAAGTGATAAAACCCAACCCCCAAACCCCCCATCCACAGTAATGGAGGGAGTGCACCAACCAACATTTAAATGGAATGTTAAAAGTCACATTGTGTACATACTTTGATAGATCTGACATAACAATTTGATTTTTAAAATGGTAAAAGTAGGTTCGCAGTAGCTTAAAAAACTGACAAAAATAAAATGTGTACAATATATATTTTCAAAATATTTATCTTAATTGTAAATTGGCCATCATATCTTATATACAGGTCACCATGACAGACACTACACTAAACAAAATGACTATAGAAATTCTAATTGAGTCAAAGTGGTTGTGGTGTAATACTAGTGGATGCCAGTGGTGATGCAATGCTTTTATAAGGGTGTGACCCACTTGCTGCAATAAAGCAACTCATACCTCTTGCAAATTTGTGGCTAGGTTGCAGTGTAAATATTTTGGGGTACATTTGAAGATGACCAAAGTTTAAATACATTAAGAATGGCAGTCAATCTGAGGTCTACTAGCCACGACATCAAACCCAACCTATAACCTCAACCAAAATTTACCAAACAAAACATTATTTAGTTTGGAATAATATGATCCATAATCTCACGCCAGATTTACCAAATATTATAACTGATTTTGGGATTTTGATAATATTTATTAAGGAACAATGAAGAAAATATATGAAGTCAAAAAAACACATTTCTTCAAAAAGACAATGAAATTCATTACATTAACCTTTTTAAGATCGCCTTTACGGAAAACAATATGAAGAGAAGGCCAACCCTAGTCATCTCTGTAAACTTTGTCATTTGTGCCCTTCAAATATTTCCTTTTTAACAAAGATGACATTTTTCTTTATGACCCTCAAATTTACAGGCCTCAAAACCACTTATCCAATCAAATTTCTCAAGGTTTCACATTATGAAGCAACAAATAAAGGGATTAAATGAATGAAATTTTAATATGGGTTTTAATCAGGTCACAAAGTTTAGAGCTTTATATTATGGAGCAACAAACAAAGAGCATAAAAAAGGAGATTTTTTAAGTGTTCAAACTAGGTACCAAAACTTAGGGTTTTACAGTAGGTAGCAAATAAAGGGGAAAAAGGATAAAATTTTGTCAGGGTTTTACCTAGGTCTCAAAATTAGGGTTTTACATTATGAAGCAACAAATGGAGTGGGCGAAATTAAAATTAAAAGGATGGAGATTTTTAAAAGGTTTAAACTAGGTCCCAAACATGGTGATTTTGAAATACATAATTTAAAGTGAAGATGGTAACAAGGCTGGCCAGTGCAATGATGACGAACATGGTGTTCATTTGAGAAAGGAAAATAGTAATTAAAATGTTTTAAATAATTCAACAAGGCAAGAAAACAAGAAGACTCAAATATCTTTGCAGGGACATTACGATGAATTGGAGAGGTAAATAATGAAAAATGGTGATTTTGTTCTAACTTTGCCAGCCATTCTCATGCTGGGAGCCGCCTCTGCGTCATTGACATACTATTAGTGCTTGAAGACGCCCAAAACTGCCGTGGTTACGAAAAACATAGAGCAAGACAACAAACACAATTGTTAGCAAGCATGGAAATGCCAAAAAATGTTGCTAAATGAAATTCTCTTGCAAGGAAAAATGTGCACGCAAAAGCTCGTACAACCACTAACAGCCACTGATTGGCTAAGGCGATTTCTCTCACCGCCCATCCACTCTCGGCTGTCGATCCACAACGACCTCTGCAAGGACTATCCAATGCAATCTGAAATAACCTAGCTACATGCCAAGGTAACTGTTCACCGGTTTGATGTGAATGACAGAGATGAATTCAATGGTCATCCCTGTACTCGTGTTGGCACACAGACCGTTGATGAGTAAACTGCAACTGTACGGAGCTTGACTCGCTTAGCAGTGAAATGCCTATCGGCGTAAATATGTGTATTGAAAACTATAGTTAGTTGGCCGATCTCCCATACTTTGCCTTTTAGTGGCAAAAGGGAGCACTAAACCAAAGAGAACTCATAGAGAAGCAAGTCAAACTGCAAATGTGGGAGGAAATCAATCGACATGATAGGTCAGAAAATATAATAATAAAGGGGTTGAAAGATCATGGGGAAGGTGAGCACATTAACAAACAGATAAAAGACTTTCTTGTAGACAAGTTAGATTGGACAGGGCACATCCACCAAGCAAACAAGATTAGAAGAATGATGCAAGAGGGTAAAAATAGGAATGTAAGAGTAACCCTAAAAATCAGAGGACAAGAATAGAATTTTAAGAAACAAAAGTTTCTTAAAGGCACACATTAGTACCTAGATGACGATTTAACCCATCACAATTAGATGAAAGAAGGAAGGAATGGGAGCATTGTAACGGCTAGAAATGTAGGTAATGATGTGTGGTTGTATAGAGGGAAAGCTCACATCAGCAACAAAATAACACAGTAAATGGGAAAATGGGACCCCCAAGAACACCTCACAATGGTAAGTTGGAATTGTAGGGGTTACCCTTAGAGGAGAGGTACTATTTTAGGGCCCATAGCAGAGGGAAAAGACATCATTGTCCTCAGTGAAACACATGAGCATGAGGGCTATAAGGTCCCGAATTTCAAGGGTTACAAGAAGATTTTAGTTTGGAATGATATAACCGAAAATGACAAAGGGCATGGGGGTGTGATAGTTCTAGTGAGAGAGTCTTGGGAAAGAATCATACAAGTACTAAAGGTGGAAACAAGTAGCCAATACATGTAGATGAAAATAATGAAGAGAGATTACACAATCTATCTTGTTATGTTATTTTGCACCTCATGGCTCAAAATCTTATAAGAAGAAAAGCCTAGACAAAGAGGACCTATATGCAACATTGAAAAAGGACATATCAACATATAGCACCTCGGGAGAAATCATTTTAATAGGAGACTTTAATACAAGAACAACTAATAGCCAGGTTCTCTGCCTTAGAAATGAGGAGGGAGTAAAAGACAACCCTTTATGGTTATAAGAGGTTGAAAATCAAAAGTGGGAAAGAGGCTCTCAAGACAAAAAAATAGGGTATCACGTAGTATGGAGCAGACTTGTTGGGGATATGCAGCCTGTATGATTTGGTTATATGCAATGGTATAAAATCTTGGCTGAGTTCTAGGAACATTACATGTTAAACTTATAATGACCAAAGCGTGGTGGATTATGTTGTTTGTTCTCAAAAGCTTATGACAATGTTAATAGAGATAAAAGTGAAGGATTGTCCTATAGAAATGAAATCTGATCACAATCCTCTTTATGTAAAGATCAGTGTGCGGCAATACATTCAACACCAAGATAGGTTCTAACATAATCAAAAGAAAGTGACTCCTCAAGGCACAATCCTTTTGACATAGGAAAACCAAGAAATTTTTTAGATAATGCTCAAAAAATAGTTGCAAGAAATAAGAGACATTAGACATTGGGTTGGCTGATATAAAAAAGAGAACAATAGGCAGCGATAAGTTGACATCAATAATCCACAAAGCTCTTAGTGTGTGCAAAAGGTCTAGGCCTAAGAGAGGCAACAAAAACAGCTTTCTGGTAAATCCATGGTATGATGAAGATTGCAAGGAAACAAAGAGAACGTTGAAAATCTAGGGAGACAAAAAAGGAATATGAAAAGCTAGTGAGATCGAAAAAAGAGGATTACATGCAAACAAGACGGAAATATCTAATTTTTCTTGGGAAACACAATCTAAGAGGCTTCAAGAAAGAATTGCAAAAAAAAAACACATCTACAAAGAACAATATCACAGACCGCCAATGGCTAGAATATGCAAAGCTGCTATATGAGAGATATCAAAATAAAGATGCCCCCCTAGTAATCAATTCAATGGCCAAACTCTTCTCCACAAAAGACGTCAAGGAGGGAATTAAAAAGCTTGTTGTGGGTAAAGTGCGGGACATATATGGCCTACAAGAAGAATACATAAAATGGGGCATGGAACTCCTCACACTGCACATCAAAAGAATATTTAATGCAGTCATTCAAAATGGTTTTCCGCCAAATTGGACAACCAGTGTTGTCATTCCTTTGCTTAAAAGTGGAGATGTCAACAACCCTTCAAACTACCACACTATAATGATCTATCCTCTTTTCGGAAAACTCTTTGGGAGCATGATAGAGTGTCAAATCAATATTTAGACAGAAAAGGAGGGAAAGAGGGCAAGCTGGTTTTAGGCCAAAACATTCTACAATTGACCATTGCATTACCCTCAGACACTTGATTGATAAGGTTTGGGATTAACAGGGAAAAGATGTATTATGTTACTTCGTCGACTTCAAGAAAGCATTTGACACTGTTCCTAGAAGCAAATTATGGAGTAGAATGCAAGAGTTGGGGATACCAGAAATGTATAGGGTTGCTATCCGTAGGTTGTACGATCAAGTTTGGGCCAAGATTAGAACCAAGAAAGGTTTCTCAGAATGTTTTGGGAGTGACATTGGGGTCAAACAGGGATACTCGTTATCTCCTACCCTATTTGGACTATACATTGACAAATTAGAGAGTGGATAGACAAGTTTGGTGGTGGGGGAGTCCACTTGGCCAGCTATGTAATAAAGTTGCTCCTATATGCAGATGATCTTATTCTAATGGCAAAAACAATGCATGATTTGAAAGAACACCTGAAGGCTTTAGAATTGTTTTGTCAGGAGGCTGGGAGGCAGGTGAACACTAGCAAAACTAAGGTCAGGATCTTTACCTTGAAGAGAAAGAAGGCTCAGATAGAATTTGTTTTTGAAGGCAACCCCTTGCAAGTGGTTAATTAATATAAATATCTTGGTCTTGATTTCCACAATAAGCTCAGCTAGGAGATGTGTAGAGCAAAAGGGATTTAAGGAGGATGGAAAGCCTTATACTCATTACAAAATAGATGCAGAAGGGATGAATTGTGGGATTGGAAAACTAAGAAACCCCTTTTTCAGGTTTTTGATGGTGCTAATGGTGTTATTGTTGGGAATTAAGGTGTCTCAACCTTTGCAAATTCCTAGCATTATTATTTATTTAATTGTTATTATTTGCCTACGTTTGTAATTATTCATGTATATTTTATTATGTCACTTTGTGGGAGTTGGCACCGTGATGTGTCATCCTACATGGAAGGTGGCTAGATGAAATTTGTCCTCATACGAGGAAGTAGGTGTCCCATTTTGTGGTAGAAATATTTTTCCATGTGTCGGCATCTCTCTTGTGTTGTAAGAAGTTTTATGATGGTTTATGACGCGTAAGAGTATGACAGATTCTATGACATTGTAAGAGTTGAAAATAGAGATTCATATGACAGGTATGACAAGTGTCACTAAGCATATTTGCATGAGAAAGTGTTGGAATGTGTTGTGATATTTCAAAGGCATGACGCCATTAAAGGAGTATTTGATGTTAAGAGTTGCCCATTATAAATTCACATTGGAGTGATTGCAAAATTGAAGGCCGACTTAGAGATATGCATATGTTTAAATTAAAGATTTAAACATAATATGAAAGATGTTGGAGAAAGTATGAAGAGTCTTATAAATGTTGGTCGACCTTTGAAAAGAAAAGAATATGTCATAATGAGTATAGGCCAATCCATATATCTTGGCGCCAAAAGGAGAAACTTAAATTTAACTAAAACTTCCTTGAAGAGGCAGACTACCTTAAGACAACTGACCTTCCTTGTTTAAATAAGATTTTAAATTAAAGATTTAAATCTTAAAAGTGGCCAACTTCCCTCAAAATAAAGCACCAAAGGTCATATGTATTTGATAAGAGGTGCACTTAAGAGAGACAATAACAAGGTGTGATTTAGACAAAAAGTGCAACGATTTAATTATACTAAGGGCAATGATCATTTATGAAGAGCTTTTTGTTTGTGAAGGGTTGTGATTTGTTTTGAGAGGGGTTGTGATTTATGAAGAGGTGTAATATTCATAAAGACACATCTATTTACCAAGGATGCCTCCATTGAGAATATACATAAGGAGAGTGAAAGGTGATTTTAATAGAAAACATTCCAATGATTTATTTCTGAGTTTGAGAGAAGAGAAGGAGCATAATTATGAAGAGAAAATCTGATTTATTTTGAGAAGGAAGTATGAGTGAATGTTAGAGAAGATCTAAGAGAAAATATATACATGTTTATAATCAACTTTGTGAGGAAGATTGGTGTATAATAGTGATCAAATTTAAGAAGGAAGAGAGTGATTATATTTGGATCAGATTTGGGTGAAGGAGAAATTCATATTAGCCATTGAATAATTAATAGGTTGAAGCCCATCTATTGCTGAGTTGGTGCTCATTGGTGGGGATTGGTGTCTCCAATAGGTTGGTGCCTACAAGATTCTGTAAGTGGGGAATGGTGTCTCCTATGGGAACCGGTGCTCACGAAAGAAGAATTGTAAGAGAAGTAGGTTGGCGCCTACAAAAGAAGTCAATATACATATATATAAGAAACCTTTTGCCACGGTTTTCTCCCACAAGGGTTTCCACATAAAATCGTGTGTTCTCTCTATGTTCATAATTGCTAGATCTTACATGTGTGATTTATTGTGATTGGTTAAAGTTTGAAAAGTGAAAGTTTTAATATATATTAATTCACCCCCCTCTCAGTATAATTGTGTGTTCCTTAGAAAGTGGGCGCCCAAGGTTAGGATATGACAGGTTGTAAGAGAATCATTTATTAGTAGTCAGTTATGATAGATTCTCTTACAACCGTAAGTGTTGTCATATATGACATATTTTATGATGATGTAAGAGCATCTGTCATACCTATTTTGAGCAAATTTGGGGCGCCCAAGTATGGAGGGTTGTAAGAGGTTTAAGGGAATATTGTACAAGTGTCACATGAGTCAAACATGTGTTGGGAAAGTGTACCACATGGATTTGGATGCCCCATCTCTTGTTGTTTGCTCTAGAAGCTTCTTTCATACTTGTATCTCTCTATAAATAAAGTGCTTGTTGGAGTAGTTTGAATGGTTGATTTGCAGGTGTTGTTATGCTACCAAAATTACTCTAGATACTATGTGTTGGTGAAATCCTAGAAGAGCTTGGCTCTGTAATTGTATTGTAACCATTATTTGATTACTGAATAATCCATTGGGTTGTGCTTTGGAGTGTGGGGTTTTTTACCTGAAAAGGTTTTCCCCATGTACATCTTGTGTTATGGTATGGCTGATTTAATTTATGTTGTGTATCTTCTTCTATTGTTACATCCCTAACTTATGATTTAGATTAATCTTACTTTTGTGCGGTAATCAGGATGATTAACCATAGTTTAATGATTAGATGTTTGTGGAAAATATCTGATTTAATCATTGATTATGTGGATACTGACTAATGTTAGTTAGACATGAGATTACATATTGATATGATTATTTAATTATTATGATTTATGAATCAGAGGATGATATGCTAATCATGGTTTTATGATGGCGAGTGTGATCAGGAAAATTAATCCTCCTTTGAAGACAGAAGGAGAGTATTATCCGAGAGGAAGAGATAGATGTTTGGAAAAGGTCAAAATTGCCATATGAGTATCAGAATTAGTCTTGTGAACCCATGCAAAGTGGGGTGAGTTATCGTCTTTCCCTTGTTAAGTCATTTTAGTTTAGACTGAGCCGACTCAGCCATTTGAATTATTTTGACGTTATCCATGTCGATTCGATTAAACGATGTCTTTGGAACGTCAGTTTGGTCGATAAGTAATCTCGACGAGTTGTTCAGTATTTCTTCAAGTTTCCTTATCTAATTCTTTATTAGGTTATGTGATTATCATTGCCTATTTATTTAATAGTCATAAATATTAAGGCGACGTGGGGGAGTAACAACTTGACCCCAAGATTGCATTTTGTTTCTATGTCACCTCATCTATGATGTTATGTTTGACGACACCTTAAATTATTCAATAACCCTTATACATCAATTAGATGTAGGGAACATATAGTGTGTATGTTATAATTATTTCAACCTCTTTAGAGGTTGAGCTTCCATGTTATAATATATGTATTATATTTATCTTTGAGTAGAAAGCCAACCACCATCCACGATAAGTGGAATGAGTGGAGACCGAGTTGAGCTAGTTTATGCTTCAACGACATCACCCATGAAATAATGTAGTTGGTGGGCCGCAAGAAACCCTGAGGTAGTGGAACTGTCCCTGCCACTATCCTCCGTTAGAGGGTGGTGAATTCGATGGCATGGATAGTTATCACATGCAAAGTATGTAGAAGGTATCATTTTGGTTGATATAAGTTTTTTGGTTTTGGGTGTTAGAGAAGGGAAAGGAGGATGAACAGGTAGTTCAAGCCGGGGATAGTGTGAAGGAATTTCACTACAACGATAGTGTGACTAGTGCGGGTAGCTCATGGGGAGCCATCGAAGAGTGCACAAGATTTGCTTTAAAGCTTTATCAACTGTACGCTAAAGGTACATGTATGACTCTTAATTGTGATATGCATGCAAACTCGAGGTGAAACCTTTGCTTATAATGGTGTCGAATGTTATTTTAATGCATAGTAATGCATTATTGTGTGAAGCTGATAAGGCCATTATTGCTAATTTTATGTGAATTTGATATAAGGTGATTGAGGCCATTTGTAATACCTCTGTGTTATCTATTGAAAATAATGTATTATCATACCCTTAACCAAGGCCGTAGGGCTGAACAATCTTTACAACTGTGTTTGCAAGAATTTGGTAAGCTGAAATGGCATGGTCTGTAGACCACATATTATACTCTTAATACTGTCTTGGTCTTGATTTGAGCCGTTAAGCTCAAAGCCCTTGTTGTATCGGCTAACTATGACTGTGTAATTATTAATAAAGACTGTTATGGAATTAGGCTAAGAGAAATGCTCGGGCTGTATTATCTTTAATGATAATCTTTTTCTTTGAGCCTCGATTGTGCAAGCTTGGGCTGTATTAGATCTTTAATGATAATATTTTTCCTTGAGCCTTGACTATGCCTTAGGCACTTAATATGTCAGGCAAGAGTGTTGTAGGAACAACGCTCGACTATTTGCAAATAAATAATAATATATATAGTGAAACCCATATGAATAAATGGAATTTGTAGAAAAGTGCTTGACTGTTATGACAAGTATTGTGATACCTATGGGATAACTGAACAATATGTTAAAACTGTATGACCCCCTCACTATGCTAAGGGAGGAATGTAAAGGATTACTTTAATGATAGTCGAGACAGTTCGAATTCATGTCAATCCATGATGGTCGGGTATGCAACCTCATCGATACTTATTTATTATGAGTATGAAAATAAAGAAGAGTGTGAAACTCTTATGACTAAAGGATATGAATGTAATCCTTATTTGACTGGTCATGTTCATGAACCAAGTATAGGGTATCATGAGTTTATGTCGAATCATTGAGTTGTGGCCTTTTAATAGAATTGACCCATTAGACTATTATGAAATAAGTCTTATTTGATATGAAAATTTAATGTAAACCTAGTGACAAGGTAAACATGGAATTTGGACCGGGAGAGGTCATGAGTTTGAAAACTCGATTGTCATAATGTTATTAATGAAAGACATGAATAGAGTGACGTGGAGTCACAGGTTCCCTATTGCAAAAGCAACGTAACACTAATGAATGTACTTCTAATAGAGGAGTTGAAAGTCCTAGAATTGAACCAGGAATGATTTGAACTTACCTTTTTCTTATACCTAGAGAGGTCAAACTAAGTATGTTGTAGGATGAGACAACTTCTAAGTTGAGTCGAGGTGGTGGACATACGATTACATTCATTGTGAAACATATATGTATGTAAATCATTGGCCAAATTAATGCATCTATCTCTGTGTGCATTAGTCGGTCCACAGTGCTCTAGATGGCATAATGTCTCTAGTAGTGCCATACATAGTTAGAGTGGATCTATAGTTGTGTGACCATGAGGCATTATGAAGGATACAACACCAGATACTTAGATGGAAAACCTAATGGTTCCTTATATCTATACCTTTCGTGAAGGGTAGGGCCGCTTCTAGGTAGGAAGTTGTGTGGGGAACCGCTGGTCTTTGGTTGGAGGAAAAGGCTCTCGGATGATGCTCTCCTTCCCAAGAAGAAGACAATCCAAGGCTTATGAAGACATGTCAAAAGTTCTAGATGCAGTTCTTTTCTTTATATGACCTGATAGTCAATTATTATGTATATTTCTATATTGGATGCCTTGATCATAACTTTGTACACAATGAGGTATCAATGGATATTATAAATCTAAGTTTTGTTATGTTCTAGAAATAATAACATACTTAATTTTGTTTTGATGTTAATCCATTGTTATTTAACTATGATTTTATTAATCATGATTTATTCTTACTCTTAGTTAAGATGAATAACTATGGTTATTTTGGATATTGTGAGATGTCCTGTTACATATGGTATCAGAGCTATCGGGTTCAATACATGGACCTATGAGATCACTACTTGATGATTATCCTTATCCAACATTAACATGTGCTAATGTTTGGATCTTCTATGCAAGAATGGTAAGAATTAGAACAACACCCAGAAAGAAGGTAATGGAAAATGGACGTTCCCTATGTTATCTTAAGGCCTTGAGGGAGTGAGTCTCAAGAATGAAATGGCTTGAACAAACTAGTTGCTTAGTATGAGCATGGTTGACTAATGAGGAGACCTTCGTTGATGTTTTTAAACACATCAAGTAGGAGTTGAGGAAAGTAGTTAGGATTGCTGCTCCTAACTCTAATGATGCATCAATAGAACCCTCTGCACCTAAAGCATCGGCTATCGAAAGCAATCCTAAGGATTTTGATGTAAATAAGGAGGTTGTGGATGAGTACCTGCGAGTACGTCCACCTCCTAAAACTGATGTGATAAATCTCAAGTCTAAGAAATGAACATGGGAAAGTATCTCAAACTGATAATGAATTGTAGTAGCAAGACGTAAACAAAATTTTATAATTTTGGGGATGGATTATATATAATCTGTGGAAAATTATATTGCAATTGAAAAATTCTAACAATCTTTCCTTTCTTGTTAATGATTACATGAATGAGAATAGATTATGTTATGAATGGATTCAATGATATGGAAAACTAATCCATGATTAATCTGCAAACTTTAGGAAGAAGTAGATTGCAACAAGGTTCAGATAAGAACCAGGATGGGAGATAGCCAGGATGAAGGGCAACCTTCAGGCCACTCCAAATCTAAACTTGACCAGATCCTCACTATGCTTCAAGAGGTGAGAGCGAGAATTGGAACTCTCAAGCAGGAGGTCAAGGGTCATCAAGGACCCAGGTGGGATGCCTATGATGGGGGTGATGAAAAGGTATATCATAATGACACCACCCAAAGTGAGCACATGGATAATAACTCTGAGGCCAGACAAGAAGAGGATAGAAGAAGCCATATAGCTTTGGAATTATCTTGGGACATGAAAAAGGTTATGCCTACCAAGTTCAATGGATCTGTAAGCGGAGATGCCGCAGAGGCATGGCTTACGAAGATGGAAAAGTATTTCAAAATAAGAAATTACACTAAGATCACTAAAGCGGTATGGGGAGCATACCAGTTGGCGAGTGAAGCATCCACATGGTGGATGAACAAAAAGATGGAGTTAGGCTTGAGGTCTACAAGTCTAACTTGGGATAGGTTCATGGAACTTTTCAGGAAAAAAATGGTTGCCTCAGTTGTCCTATGATCAAAAGCTTATAGATTTCTAGAATCTGAGACAGGGAGATCTAATTGTGAATGAATACTGGGAAAAGTTCACTTGCCTACTTAAGTATGTACCGCAATACCAAAAGGATGAGAGATTTTGCATCTAAAAGTTTATAATGGGATTGAACTCCAAGATTGGGGGTGAGGTTGACATGCATGGTCCCACTTCAATGAACCAGGTCTATGAGAAGGCCATCAAACATGAACAAAAATTGAAAGCTATGTCTGCTTACAAAGAAAGGAACCGAAAGAGGTATAATTGGTCCTAATCCTCTCAATCCTCTAAGAAAAAGGGGAAAAAGAAGGATTTTACTGAGAAAAATGATAAAGGGGCCAAGAATAAGCAAATTGAGGCCAAGGGAGAGAAGAAGGGCAATAACCACTCCAAGAAAAATGGATACAATTTTGGGAAACTTCAGGAGAGGCGAGGACCTGTGGGAGGGTGCTACACATGTTGCGGAGATCATTACGCCAATCAGTGTCCTAACAAGACACAGAGAACACAACCATGAGAAAACCATCTACCCTCTTAGCAGGTGGCATTCTAGCATTGCATTCATGCAACTTTGGACAACAGGCAAGCCAAATACCAAAGATTTCCCATTGAAACTACAGGTATTTTATCTAGTCTCCCAATTTTAGTTTTGATTGATACTGGTGCTACCGAATGCTTTGTTTCCCAAAAAGTTTTAAGTAAAATATCTAGAAAGGTTGGATACATGGCAAACACTTGGTCAGTTGAATATGCAAATTAGACCAAGGCTTAGGTAGAGCAATGCTTGTTTAAGGCCAAGGTTGAACTGCTAAATTTCTCAACTGAAGTAAACCTTTATGTAGCTCCACTAGGCTCATATGATGTTACCCTTGGGATAAATTGGTTATGGAGACATCAATCCAAAGTGGATTGTTATGCCAATACAGTAGAATGTCTTGATGACTTAGGAAACAAAGTCTTTCTGCAAGGGAAACCCTAGGGAAGTCAAACTAAGACAAATTTCATCCCTACAAATGAAAAGAACTCAAAGAAAGGGATGCTAGCTTTTTGCTGTCAAGATGGAGAAGCTAAATGGTTTTGAGGAAACCAATTTCCAAGATGATTTAATGTTTTACGAATCCCAGAAACTCAATGAAGTTGGGAAAAAGGAGTTCATAGATCAAGAAAGATCGGATATGGATAGGTATCCTTTTCTTAGAGATTTTGAGGATGTATTCCCGGATGAGCTACTGGGATTACCTCCTAAAAGAGCTTTTGATTTATCCATAGATATAACTCTAGGATCGGAACCTATATCTAAAGATCCCTACAGAATGACCATTATAGAGTTAGTGGAGCTAAAGGCTCAATTACATGAATTGTTGGATAAAGGGCTAATTAGATCCAGTGTGTCACCCTAGGGAGCACCAGTCATATTTGTGAAAAAAGAAAGATGGTACCTTGCGGTTATGCATAGATTACTACATGTTAAATAAAGCAACAATTAAGAATAAATACCCATTGCTCTGCATTGTTGATCTTTTTGATCAAATGAGAGGAGCAACTATATTTTCCAAGATTGATATTTAGTCTGGGTATCATCAATTGAGGTTGAAGGATGAGGACATCCATAAAACAACCTTCAGAACAAGGTATGAGCATTATGAGCTCACTATCCTGCCTTTTGGATTAGTGAATGCACCTGCGGCGTTTATGAACCTAATGAATAGTGTGTTCAAGGATTGTTTGGACAAGTTTGTCCTAGTTTTTCTTGATGACATTCTAATCTACTCTAAGAATGAGGAAGAGCACCTGCAACATTTAAGGATTGTTCTTCAGAGGTTGAGAGAGCATAAACTATATGTCAAGCTCTCTAAGTGCACTTTCTTTCAAAGGGAAGTACAATATTTGGGCCACATAATTTTAGCTAAGGGAATAGTTGTGGACCTAGCCAAGATTAAGGCTATTTTGGAATGGCCACTGCCAAGGAATGTACATGAGATCTGAAGTTTCATGGGCCTTGCAGGGACCTTCAGGAAATTTCTAAATTTTTTTTCAAAAGTTACATACCCTATAACTTCCTTGTAGAGAAAAGGCAAGAGATTTGAGTGGTTAGATAAGTGCCAGGAGGCCTTTGACCAACTGAAGGAAAAATTGACTTCAACACCAATTTTGAAAGTACCTGACTTAGCAGGGCAATTTGTAGTCATTACCAATGCCTTAGGGGAAGGCTTAGGTGGTGTACTAGTTCAGGATGGATAAGTCATTTCATATGAATCTCAGAAACTAGAAACTTATGAACAAAACTATGCCCCTCTTGATTTAGAATTAGCAACAATAATACATGCTCTACAAATGTGGAGACACTACTTGCTTGGGAAACCCTTTGAGTTGAAAACAGACCAACAAGGGCTCAAATATCTGTTTAATCAACCACATCTAAATGCTTTTCAAAGGAGATGGTTGGAGTTTATCACGATTATGACTTCGAGATTAAATATATTCAAGGAAAGGAAAATTGGGTGGCAGATGCTTTAAGTAGGAGAAGACATCTCCTTAATGATCTCCATACATTTTGATTTTAAGAATCAGGTACTACAGAAGTCTAAGGGAGATGAGTTTTATGAGTAGATAAAATAGGCCCTTTTGGAGAATCCCTAGAATCCAAGATACAATGGATTTAACCTTGTACCATATGCGTTATTAAGGTATAGAGAAAGGAAGTACGTACCTAACTTTGTGGAGTTAAGGAATATGGTGTGGAAGGAAGTTCATTCTGCACCGTATTTGGGACATCCTAGAGTAACAAAGTTACTTGCAGATGTGAAACCCTTATATTTCTGGAATGGAATGAAGAGGGATGTTGCAAATTTTATAGCTACGTGTATAGAATGCCAGAGGGTGAAGGCGGAACACCATCACCTGACAGGAATCTTATACCCTCATGAAATTCCTAAGTGGAAATGGCAAATCATAAGCATGGACTTTATGCAAGGGCTTCCTATGTCAAGGAACATGCACAATGCTACTTTGGTTGTGGTGGATAGACTCACCAAAGCGACTCATTTTATATCCGGAGCCTGACGGATGGGGCACCCATCATAGCCCGTAAAAATTTTCAAGAGATTTTCAGATTGCATGGCATTCCTAAGAAGATTATCTTAGATAGGGATGTACGATTGACATTAAGGTTTTGGCAAACCTTGTCTTCCTCACTTGGAACCCAGTTAAATATAAGCTTTGCTTATCATCCTGAAACAGATGGCCAAACTGAAAGGGTAAACCAAGTGCTAGAGGATTTATTGAGGATGTATTGCATGGACCAGCAATACAAATGGGAAGATTATCTTCCTCTGGTGAAATTTGCTTGTAATAATTCCTATCATTCTACTATTAAGATGGCTCCATTTGAAACATTATATGGAAGAAAGTGTCAAACCCCTATAAGATGGGATAAGCTAGAAGATAGGGTTAGCCTTGGTCTAGAAATGTTGTCTAAAATGGAAGAGCAAGTCCATCTGATTAAAAAAAGGTTAGCGGAAGCCAATGATAGGCAAAAGAGTTATGCGAATCCTAAGTGCATTGAAATGCATTTCTTAGTGGGAGAGAAAGTCCTTTCAAGGGTAAAACCTCAAAAGAGTTCCATAAAATTTAGGAAGACATCCAAACTAGCTCCTCGATACGTGGGTCCCTTCGAAGTTCTTGAAGAGGTCAACTCAGTCGCATATAAAATTGCTCTACCGCTAGCCCTTGCTATGATGCATAATTATTTTTCATGTTTCATATTTGAAAAAAGTTTAATGTTGGAGATAATCAAATTCCTATTCTTGATTGGAATGCCATATAGGTGAAGGATCTAGGGGTGGTGGTGATCGAGCCCATCAAGGTGCTCGAAATATGTAAGCTACACTTACATAAAAAATAGATAACACAATGCAAGGTCCAATGGGACCAATATGCAGAGGAAAATGCCACCTGGGAAAACTATGAGGATATTCAGAGACTTCCCCATCTATTTTGAAAAACTTTTTATTATGCTCACAAAACATTTTTCTTATTATGTTCGTTAACTTTGAAGACATTTAATCATCGGGGACGGCGATTCATATGGGGGGAGATATGTTACATCCCCAACTTATGATTTAGCTTAATCTTACTTTTGTGTGGTAATCAGGATGATTAACCATAGTTTAATGATTAGATGTTTGTGGAAAATATCTGATTTAATCATGATTATGTGGATACTGACTAATGTTAGTTAGACATGAGATTACATATTGATATGATTATTTAATTATTATGATTTATGAATTAGAGGATGATACAATAATCATGGTTTTATGACGGCAATTGTGATCAGGAAAAATAATCCTCCTTTGAAGATAGAAGGAGAGTATCATCTGAGAGGAAGAGATAGATGTTTGGAAAAGGTTAGAATTGCCATCTGAGTATCAGAATTAGTCTTGTGAACCCATGCAAAGTGGGGTGAGTTATCATCTTTCCCTTGTTAAGTTATTTCAGTTCAGATTGAGACGACTCGACCATTTGAGTTATTTTGACGTTATCCACGTCGATTCGATTAAACGATGTCTTTGGAATGTCGGTTTGGTCAATAAGTAATCTTGACGAGTTGTCGAGTATTTCTTTGTTTCCTTATCTAATTCTTTATTAGGTTATGTGATTATTGTTGCCTATTTATTTAATAGTCATAAATATTAAGGCGACGTGGGGGAGTAACAACTCGACCCCAATATCAAATTTTTTTCTGTCACCTCATCTATGATGTTATGTTTGATGACACCTTAAATTATTCAATAACCCTTATACATAAATTAGATGTAGGGAACATATAGTGTGTATGTTATAATTATTTCAACCTCTTTAGAGGTCAATCTTCCATGTTATAATATATGTATTATATTTATCTTTGGGTAGAAGGCCAACCACCATCCACAATAAGTGGAATGAGTGGAGGCCAAGTTGAGCTAGTTTATGCTTCAACAATGTCTCTCGTGAGATAATGGAGTTGGTGGGCCACAAGAAACCCCGAGGTGGCAGAACCGTCCATGCCACTATCCTTAGTTAGAGGGTGGCAAATTTGATGGCATGGATAGTTATCACATGCAAAGTATGTAGAAGGTATCGTTTTGGTTGCTAGAAGTTTTTTTTGTTTTGGGTGTTAGAGAAGGGAAAGGAGGATGAACAGGTAGTTCGAGTCGGGGATAATGTGAAGGAATTTCACTACAGCAATAGTGTGATTGGTGAGGGTAGCTCGTGGGGAGCCACCAAAGAGTGCACAAGATTTGCTTTAAAGCTATATCAATTGTACTCTAAAGGTACATGTATGACTCTTAATTGTGATATGCATGCAAACTTGAGGTGAAACCTCTGCTTATAATGGTGTCAACTGTTATTTTAATGCACAGTAATGCATTGTTGTGTGAAGCCAATAAGGCTGTTGTTGCTAACTTCATGTAAATTTGATATGAGGTGATTGAGGCCATTCGTAATAACTCCGTGTTATCTATTGAAAAGAATGTATTATCATATCCTCAGCCAAGGCCATATGGCCAAACAATCTTTACAACTGTGTTTGCAATAATTTGGTAAGCTGGAATGGCATGGTCTGTAGACCACATATTATACTCTTAATACTATCTTGGTCTTGATTCGAGATGTTGAGCTCAAATCCCTTGTTCTATCAGGTAACTATGGCTGTGTAATTATTAATAAAGACTGTTATGGAATTAGGCCGAGAGCAATGCTCGGGTCGTATTATCTTTAGTGATAATCTTTTTCTTTGACCCTCGACTATGCAAGCTCAGGCTATATTATCTTTAATGATAATCTTTTTCCTTGAACCTCGACTATGCCTTAGGCACTTAATATGTCGATCAAGAGTGTTGTAGGAACAACACTTGACTGTTTGCAAAGAAATAATAATATCTATAGTGCAACCCGGATGAATAAATGGAATTTGTAGAAAAGTGCTTGACTGTTATGATAGGTATTGTGATACCTATGGGCTAAATGAACAATATGTTAAAACTATATGACCCCCCACCATGCTAAGGGAGGAATGTAAAGGATTACTTTAATGATAACCGAGACAGTTCGAATGCATGTCAATCCATGATGGTCAGGTATGCAACCTCATTGATACTTATTTATAATGAGTATGAAAATAAAGAAGAGTGTGAAACTCTTATGACTAAAGGATATGAATGTAATCCTTATTTGACTAGCCATGCTTCATGATCCAAGTATAGGGTATGATGAGTTTATGTCGAATCATTGAGTTGTGGTCTTTTAATAGAATCGACCCATTAGACTATTATGAAATAAGTCTTATTTGATATGAAAATTTAATGTAAACCTAGTGATAAGGTAAACATGGAATTTAGACTAGGAGAGGTCATGAGTTTGAAAACTTGATTGTCATAATATTATTAATGAAAGACGGGAATAGAGTGACATGGAGTCATAGGTTCCCTGTTGCAAAAGCAACATAACACTAATGAATGTACTTCCAAGAGAGGAGTCAAAAGTCCTAGAATTGGACCAGGAATGATTTGAACTTACCTTTTTGCTAGACCTAGAGAGGTCGAACTAAGTATGTTGTAGGATGAGACAACTTCTAAGTCAAGTCGAGGTGGTGGACATACGACTACATTCATTGTGAAACGTATATGTATGTAAATCTTTGGCCAAAGTAATGCATCTGTCTTTGTGTGCATTAGTCAATCTACAATGCTCCAGATGGCATAATGTCTCCAGTAGTGTCATACATAGTTAGAGTGGATCTATAGTTATGTGACCGTGAGGCATTATGAAGGACACAACACCAGATACTTAGATGGCAAACCTAATGGTTCCTTATATCTATACCTTCCGTGAAGGGTAGGTAGGAAGTTGTGCGGGGGACCGCTGGTTTGTGGTTGGAGGGAAATCACTCAGATGATGCTCTCCTTCCCAAGCAAAAGACAAACCGAGTCTTATGAAAACAGATGTCAAAAGTTCCAGATGCAATGCTTTTCTTTAAATAGGACTTGATAGTCAATTATTATGTATATTTCTATATTGGATGCCTTGAGCATAACTTTGTACATGTATAGTGAAGGTCATTCACTAATGAGGTATCGTTGGATATTGTAAATCTAAGTTTTGTGATGTTCTAGAAAAAATAACACATTTAATTTTTGTGTTGATGTTAATCCATTGTTATTTAACTATGATTTTGTTAATCTTGATTTATTCTTACTCTTAGTTTAGATGAATAACTATAGTTATTTTGGATATTGTGAGATGTCATGTTACATCTATGTTACTATAAAGATTTAAAATTTGCATAACTCTCCTCTAATTGGTTTTAGTATAGGAAGTTACTCCATGTACATTGCTTCCTTTCAGTTGGTATCATAGTCTGGCCAATTTTGGTCCTAGTTGTTGGGTAGAGGGTTTTTTGTACTAATTTTTGATTGAGTGGGAGTTTGTGTAGAGTATTTTGTGATCTTGTTGCAAGAAGGAGATGACAAGCATTTCTGGAAGAATAGAGATGGAGAAGTTTAATGGCGGTAACTTTAAGTTGTGGAAACTCAAAATGGAGGACATGCTTGTAGATTAGGATTCATGGGTTGCTATATCCATAAAGATGCCATTAGGCATGAAACAAGAAGACTGAGATCTGATGGATTAGAAGACTAAGGGTCTTATTAGACTTTGTCTGGTTGACTCCATGTTATTGAATGTCCATGAAGATGCTACAACTACAGATCTTTGGAAGAAACTTGGTCAAATTTATCAGGCCAAATCCCTGGTAAATAAGTTGTTCCTAAGGAAGAAGCTGTACTCTTTGAGGATGGAAGATGGAGGATTTGTCATAGATCACCTTAACAATGTTAATATGCTTGTTTCCCAGTTGAACTCCGTTGGAGTGAAAATGGAGGAGCAGGATCATTGCATGACTTTGCTGTGTTCTTTGCCTGATTCATGGGACCACCTTGTGATGGCCATTGGGAGTACCACTACAACCTTCAAGATGGATGAAGTGGTTGCATCATCACTGTCTGAAGAGATGTGTATAAAACCTCCTGAAATGACTAAGGAGGCTCTTGTGGTTCGTGGTCGATCAAAAGACAAAGGGAAAAAGGACAAGAAAGAAGATAAAGGAAGATCCAAATCTCATGGGTGATCCAAGTCTCCTAGAAAGTCCAAGGCACTATGTTGGAACTGTGGAAAACCTAGGCACTAAAGGAGTGTAAGGAGGAGAAGAAGAAGAAAAAGAAGAACTTCTCCAATTCAGATTCTGACAAGTCCCAAGATGATGGTGATTCTTTTGTTGCTACCTTGGCCACCCATGCATCGAAAGATGTGTGGTTGATAGATTCTAGTACTTCTTTCCACATGACCTCACATTGGGGTTGGTTCACAAAGTACGAAGAGTTCGATGGTGGGAAGGCGTATCTGGGTGATGAATCTCACCTGAAGATTGTTGGCCATGGAAGAGTCTTGATCCAATTCCCTGATGGACGAGTGAAGGGGATCAATGGTGTTTTGCATATCCTTGGTTTGGCAGGAACCTTCTTTCTGTAAATAAGTTGAATGATGTGGGTGTGCAGGTTGTCTTCTCAAATAATTGAATGATGTGGGTGTGTAGGTTGTCTTCTTGAATGGATGATGCAAGATGATGGGTACCTAAGGGTGCTCATTCTTTGGAGACGAAACTTCCTACTGAGAAGACAATGTTGTGGTATGAGAGACTTGGTCATATTGGTGAGAAGGGTCTTAGAGCCTTGAAGAATAAGAACCCTGTCGATGGGTTAAATGATTGTAATCTTGAGTTTGATTTTTGTGAACATTGTATATATGGAAAACAAAACCGTGTTTAGTTTTACTCTAGTTCTCATAAATCTTCTGAGGTGTTGGATCTGATTCATTCTGATGTGTTTGGTCTTGTGAATGTTCCTTTGATTTCTAAGTCTGTATATTTTGTATCATTCATTGATGATTATAATAGAAGGACATGGGTTTATTTCTTTAGAAGCAAATCTGAAGTCTTTAGTTGGTTCAAAGAGTTTAAAGCTTTTGTAGAAAATCAAACTGGTAAAAAGATTAAGTGTTTAAGAACTAACAACGGTGGTGAGTTTTGTTCGATAGATTTTGAGAAGTTCTGTAAAGAACATGGGATTGAAAGACATAAGACAACTCCATACACCCCTCAGCAAAATGGAGTTGTAGAGAGGATGAATAGGACATTGATGGAGAGGGCTAGGAGTATGCTTAATGGAGCTATCCTCAAATAATTTTTTTGTGTTGAAGCTATAGCCACTGCTTGCTACATGATTAACAGGTCTCTTACTTTAACACTTGTTGAAAAGACACCCATGGAGGTGTGGTCTGGTAAAAAGCCTTCATTGAGACATCTTTGAGTATTTGGTTGTGAGGCATATGCACATGTGCCTAAGTTGAAGAGGTCAAAATTAGATAACAAGGCAGTTAAGTGTATCTTCATTGGCTATGGTGTTGGTGTGAAATGGTACAAGCTTTGGGATCCTATGGCAGAAAAAGTTTTGTATAGAAGAAGTGTTATCTTTATAGAAGTGAGACATTCTCCTGTTGTTTTGCAGCCAAAAGAGAGAAAAGAAAGAGGATATGGCTCAGCTTCCTTCTACCCCTGAGAAGACTGAACTAAAAGCTCCTATTGGATCTGGTGATGAGGAGAGCTCTAGCAGCTCTGAAAGTTTATAAGAAGAAGAACCTCAACCTTAACTTTTGAGGTCTACACGAATTAGGAGGCAACATGAGAGGTTTGGTTATTCATTGATTGATTCTAGTAACACTAATGAGCCTAGAACTATGAACTAGGCTATGGGTATGAAAGATGCAAGTTCTTGGAAAGAGGCCATAGAAGAAGAGATGGCTACTTTGGAGAAGAATAATACTTGGGATTTGGTGCTTTTTCCTGAAGGATAGAAACCCATTGGATGCAAAAAGAAATTTGATTTAGATGACAGTGTTGAGAAGTATAAGGCCAGATTCATTGTGAAGGGGTATTCCCAGGTTGAGTGAAAAGATTATGGTGAGATTTTTTCTCCCGTTGCAAAGCTGAAATCCATCAAATTCTTGTTATCTCTTGCAACAATGTATGATCTTGAAGTTGAACAGATGGATGTGAAGACAACTTTCCTTCATGGTGATTTGGAGGAGGAGATTTATATGTCACAACCTGAGCACTACATTGTTGAAGGTAAAGAAAATCTAGTTTTCTAGTTGAAAAAGTCTTTGTATGGTTTGAAACAGTCTCCTAGGATGTGGTACTAAAAGTTTGATGCCTTTATGTTGAGTTTGGGATTTCTAAGATCAAAATCAGATCATTGTGTTTATTATAAGATGGATAATGATTGAATTCTCATTATTGCTTTATATGTTGACGAGATGTTTTTTTGGGAATGGAAAGAACTTGATTTCTGATTTGAAGTCTTAGCTTTCAACACAACTTGAGATGAAAAATCTAGGGGCAACTAGGTACATTCTGGGATAGAAACCAGAAGAGATAGGGCAAATAGAAAAATTGGTCGAACTAGAGTAAGTATGTGAATTATGTGTTGGAGAGATTCAACATGGCATCTTGTAGACCGTTGACTGTTCCTGGGTCATCCCACAATAATGGGTTACACTTTTTGGCCAAACTTGACATTGAAATCAATATTTTAAACTAAATCTTCACGTTCTGACACCTATAGCCGCTAAACCATTAGGAATCTGAAGATGATGCGAACTAGTGATTTGTGAGATTTTATTTATAGATTCTAAATATATATTTTTTAAAAAAATTGGAGTTAAATTGTAATTTTTTTTGCATCTCCTTTGATAACTGGTTTTTAATATTAAACAACATTTTTTTAAAGTGATGTGTATTCCGTAGCACACAACTTTTTTTATACAAAGGATAAAATTTTGATTCTTTTTAATTTAGATTGGTAACACCGATATATAGTGTATACATTTGGTTTCATAATATTTTGTTAAATATATATTTTTTAATTAATTTTTGAAGTCAAACCAATTATAATTTAGACAGGTGTATTCCGTAAAACATAACTTTTTCTGTATGTATCGAAATTCAAATTTTTTTCTTTTGTTAAAATAAGGACATCAATACCTAGTGGATAGATATTTTTTATAATTTTTTTTCAATAAATTACTAATTTTCTATGTGTGTAGAATAGAGAACTTGATGTTCAGTGAAAAACATACATTCACAAGAAATAAAAAATAAGTATAATAATCAAATTAAATATATTTAAAAGTATATTTTTTGGGAAGCTTATAATAAGGACTACATACTTACAAAGCATAAAATTTAAATGAATTCATTTGATCCCTTAAAAGATAAATCAAAATTAGTTTTTTATCAGCATTTTGATAGGTGTAGAGGAGACTCCATTATAGGTATGGTTTAAAACTAGCGGGTTTCTATCCAAGGGGGTTTGAATCTAAGGGGGTTTGATCAAACCCTCTTCAATTAAAATCCTTTAAATGGAACCTCTCAAGGCTTAAATCATTATATTTTCTCAAAATATGTGATTTCAGCAAAAATCAGGATGTCCCAGAAAGTGTAACCCATTATTGTGGCAGCACCCTCGGACTCTGATGTTGGGGACAAAGTTATCTATTTTGGATTGTCCAAAATCTCCTATTGAGGTGGACATGATGAAAGTTCCATATGCTAGTGTTGTTGGCAGCTTGATGTATGTTATGGTCTGTACAAGACCAGACATTGCCTAAGTAGTGGGAGTCCTTAGTCAATTTATGGCTAATCTTGGACGGGTACATTGAGATGCAGTGAAGAGAGTGTTCAGATATTTGTGAGGTACTTCCAAGTATTCCCTATGTTATCATGTTTATCCTACAAGACCTTGACATTTTGTGAGTATTTGTGGATTTGTGGATTCAGATTAGGTTGGAGATATTGACAACAGAACATCGATTAATGGTTATGTTTTTACTATGTTTGGTGGTGTAATTAGCTAGATCATTAGGGGAAATTTGCATATAAAATGGGCCTCTTAAGAAAATCTTAAAAAACAAAACATATCTCAAATAATATAAATTACTTAATTATAAATAAATAAAACTTAGTTAACTACACGAGTTAGGGGAGTCACATATTTCTACTAGTATATTTATATTTAAAAAAATATATCTAAAGTACGCCGAGAGATATCTTTATAAATTATTTCACTCCATAACTGCCCAAGTTTTTCTATTTTTCTATCCATTTGGCTTCCACTAATTTATTTATTTTTTGTTTTAACGTGTTAAAGATTTCACTCCATAACTGCCCAAGTTTTTCTATTTATCTGTCCATTTGGCTTCCACGAATTTATTTATTTACACATTTTATGAATTTTGTTTACATGGGAATCTTAATCTTAATTGTTTATGGGAATCTAAATCTTTTAGCCCTTGCTGTGAGTGTAGAACGCCTCTTGGCGTAATTATTAAATACTTTAAGAACTCAAGTCCATTTTTCTTTTTATATTATTTCTTTTTTTGGTTTATTTTCTCTTTAAAAATCTTTTATTTTAAACTTATGTTTCTAAAAGCAAAACTTTCTAAATTTTAAAAAAAACACTTCATGCTTTAATTACAATAGATTTTTTATTTTTCTTTTAAGATATAAATATAAATGTTTTTCTTTTTAGTATTTCTTAACTTTTTATTTTTTTTTCACAAAATAACTTTTAAATATTTTTCTCTTTAGTATTTCTTAGCATTTTATTTTTCTTTTATAAAATATTTTTTATGAGTATGTTAAGGTTTTTTTTTTTAAATTCACAAAATAACTTTTAAATATTTTTCTCTTTAATATTTCTTAGCTTTTAATTTTTATTTTCATTTTTTCACAAAATAAATTTTAAATATTTCTCTTTAGTATTTTTTAGCTTTTTTATTTCCCTTTCACAAAATAACTTTTTTAATGAGTATTTATTATTTATTATTTTTCTTTCTCAAAATATATATTTTTTCTTTTTTTAAGAATAATTTTGGAGGGAAAAGTGGGAAGAAATTAACATATTTATCTAGTAATTAGATCTATCATTTTACATAATTAATTATTAATTTATATATATTTAAAACAATGTATAATTTTATTATATATATATAATTTTATATATTTAAATTTACTATTTTATATATGTTTTTGATAAGATAAGTGACAAAAAAAGGTGTCGATCCCATTACATATTAGCTAAAAAGTGCACCAGAGTTCCATCAAAGAACCAAAAGATAGAAACCGACCGAACCGACAAGAAACAACCAAAAAGAGACCAACGACCTAGACAGGGGATAAACAACAGACCAATAATAGATAAAACTAAAAGCATAGAAAAAGCCCCTAATGGATAATTAAACATCTGGTCCCAATCATCGGCTAGGAACTGGTAGAGATCCTAGTACTCCTTGAGCTCCTTCTTCTTCATACCCTGGCTGGTAAGCTCGACGTCTTAGATGATAGCAAGAGTGGTGGCCAACCGGTGCATCACTTTCACAGAGAACTTTGCCAGCATCTTGAACTTCCACTCCAGCTCATTGACCCTAGCTGAGAGGGTTTCAATCTCCTTATCTTTGATAGCAACCTTGCCACCCTTCTTCTTCTTCTCAGTTTCCTTCACCACTTTTTTTGAGCTCATAGAATCAACCCCCTTAACATTGAGTTCCGGGAAATTACTGGGCCCGTCATCTGCTTCACCCTCCACATTTTTATTTTTTGTTTCCTTGTTGACATAAAATTTACCCCCCAAATGTTCAGTCTCACGAACAATAGTTTTCACTTTGTTATTTTTGTTATCAGAAATACCATCACCCTCCAGGTCCGCAGTATCCTCTTCCATCTCAGTAACCTCCTCCTTTTGGAGAGTAGGACTAGGCTTAGCAGCAAGCCTCGTTGACCTCCTGGTCAACGACACCTAGGGTTTACTATCAGTTATAGTGAAATCCACATCTATAGTGCTGTCACTTCCACCAATCCCTTCCTTAGAGGTAACCTCCTCCACCACCACAAACACATTTTTGACCTTCTTTCCACTCTCCGTACCACTTTCTTCCTCCACATTTCCCTTTTTCTTCTTCTGAGGGGTCACTTGGGCATAATCACCAGGAAGGATTTTTCTTTTAACATGCATCTTAACAACGGTCATGGTAGTATGGTTACATGCCTTAGGCTCTGGGATTTTACCAGCAATAGATTTTTTCTTTCCTGACTTGATGGATTTGGCATACTTCTCCAAAGTAATTTCCGTCATAATCACTGGGCTAGTCTTCACAGGAATGGAGCATGACAACAGGGGAGAAACAACTCTAGAATCCATGAGGGCTTTAGGGGGGTAGAGGGATAAAAAGAATTTATATAGTCTGAGGATAAGCCCTTGATGGAGCGGTATGAGAGGTTTGCTAGGGTCTATAGCATTTTGCTCAATGGCAAACACAATCGACGCTTCTAGAGACGTAAGAAAATAAAGAGGAAGCTTATCACCTTACTACAACAAAAATGATTGAGCAGAGCAAAATAATAATGGAAAATATGTTTGAATCTACCTTCGAGAGTGAAGTAATTAATGATCATATAACACACCTCATCCTAGGGTTTTGGTAGCGTCTCGTGATCAAACCCCCCTGAAGGTTGTGTAACACCTCACCTTTCTTCAGAAAACAAGCCATGCCATCTGGGTCAGAGACTTTGCTCTTTTTTTAGTGCTTGATGCCATTAGTAGGCATTCCCATCACCATGCCTATCACTTCCTCATAAACGTTGAAACCCACACCGCCCACCTTCACATGTCTATCCTCCCAAGAACACAAGAATTGCATTAAGAGGCTTTCATCATGTCGCTGCAAGCATTCAAGATAGGATACAACCCTGCCCTCCTGGCAGATGTGCCAGAGGGTCTTGTTATGTTTTATCTCTTCACAGGACTCCGAGTCAGTGCGAGACCTATCCCCCCATAGCAAGATGGCACCAAACAGACAAGCTAGCAATGCAAGAAATGATAGAGAACTTAGAAACTTTCAGACTGTAGAAAATATCCCAAACGCCAATATTCATATTCAAGTTAATGAGTATAATGTCTTTTCGGCCGCTGGGGGTGGCGTACTTACTTAAATTCACAATATGCGAACTATCACTCCCTTTCTTACCATAATTACAAGGCATTAATTGGTCATAATTAGAGGTGCTTCTTAGAGGCGTTGAGTAAATCACGTGCCTAGTCATGTGAAACCCCACCTTATGCCTTCACATCCATCTGAAGGCCAAGCAATCCTTCGTACTATGGCGGATCCCAACTCTGACACATCTGAGCTGGCAAGCAAACATCACATTCCTCAAAACATAAGTCCTCATATCCAGATGGTAGTCAAAACTAGATCCCATATGGCGCCTAAAATACTCCCTAGGCCAGGAGGTTGAAGGTTTAATTAAATCAATCATGATAGGTCAAGAGCGGGGCTATGCTCCTTCTTAAGAAGGTTTTGTATTTGACTAGGTAAATTATTCTTTCTTCTCCAACATCTCCAAGTGTCTAAGCTCTACCCAAGGTTAGCCATCGCATCTGCCACTTTATTACCTTTGCGGTAAACATGCCCAATTTCTATCTGTTTGAACCCAATCAGTAAACCGACAATGTCCTCTGTAATATCCTTCAGCTTCTATCCACTATTAGACCTACCAAGAATTGCCTCAATGATGATTTTCGAATCTCCTTCCACTTGTAATTTATCCAACCCCATAGAGAGAGCAATTTTGAGACTCCACAACAAAGCCAAACCCTCCACCACATTATTGGATTGGATGCTGATGCACCTAGCATAAGCTACAATGAAGCCTCCCTAACTATCTCTGAATATCCCTCCCTAACTAGCCATCCCAGTATTCTTTTTTTCAGCTCCGTCGAAATTAAGTTTGATCCACTCCCTTGGAGGGGGTCTCCAAAGGGTATTTTGTCTAGCCAATTTTTTGGAGTTGTCAGTCTTGGTTATGTCCACTGTTAGTCCCCAATTCATGGTTGTCCACACTTCCACCAGAGTGGGGGGGTTTTCAGCCACACGAAGAATGTTGGCTGATACATTCTTAGAGACCAATCTACAGAAGGAGTAAAAGACCTCATTCACAGTATGAGCTTTATCTTTGAAAATTCTATTGTTTCTTTGCTTCCACACACTTCATCTAAGATGTGGGGGAATTTGTCTCCATAGCTCTCTAATCTTGGGGTGTGGGAAGGGAGAAATCTAGCTTTGAGTGAAGTTCATTAGGTTTTCTGGGAAAACCCACTCCAGGTTAAGTTTCTCTATAGTTCTTCCCCAGATCTCTTTGGAGAAATCGCAGTGGAAAAGAAGATGTTGGATGGAATCTTCTTCTTTCAGGCAAAGCACACATCTGTTGACCAATTAGAACCCCCCTTTTTTGAGATTATCGGTAGTAAGGATTTTTTTATGAGCACCAGCCCACCAGAAGAAGTTTATTTTAGGTGTCATCTTGTTATTCCAGACATTCTTCCAAAACCAATTCCTCTGACCATTGTTTGTCAGTAGTATGTAAGCAGATTTAACTAAAAAGTTCCCCTTTGGTCCTGCCCCCAGAGAATTTCATCCTCCCTAGGAAAAATCAAAATTCTATATTTGTTTAGTTCCATCTACAGATCTTGACACTCTTGATTCTCTGGCTAACTATTGTTCCAGCAGTCCGAAAGTTTCTTCCACTGTCTTTGGCTGTGGGAATGAGTAGTGATGAAATTGCCGACCCAACTCCCAAAATGGTTGACAACTCTTTCCTTGGTGATATTGTTCTTCTTGCTACCTATGGGCCCCTCCCTGATCCAATTGTCCTCCCAAAATCTAATTTTATTTCCCTTCCCTAGCTTCCATTTGATGCCTTGGTCTAGAGTGCTTTTGGTTTTGATCATTTTATTCCAGATAATAGAGCCTTTGGGGTGGCTCTCTCTGTCTAGAACTCCAAGTTTATCCCCATTATGCTGGTATTTGGCTTTCATAATTCTAACCTAATCTTTCTCCTCCTTAAGGAAGGTCCACCCAATTTTGGCCAATAGCACTTTATTCATCACTTGAATTTTTTTGATTCCCAATCCCCCTTGAGTTTTGGGAAGATAGACTTTATCCCATCCAACCAACGAGATCCTCTTCTTTTCCTCAACTCCAGTCTAGAGAAAGGTCCTCTGGATCCTCTCTACTTTATCTTCCATATACCTGGGCATTTTAAAGAGGGATATAAAATAGGTGGGGATACCCTGCAATGAGGCCTTCAACAATTGATGCTTTCCAGCTTGACTTAGGAGCTTTCCTTTCCATCCCTCCATTTTCTTTTGGATTCTTTCTAGGACAGTGTTCCAGAAAGCTAGGGTCACCTCCTTGACCGTGAGGGGTAGACCTAGGTAGGTAGTCAGGGGATTAGCCATGTTGCATTCAAGGATGTTTCTCACCCTGACTTGCAGTTCTAAATCAGTGTTGAAGAAGAAAATATGTTTATATAATTAAAATTTTAAATAAAAAATGTTGTAGTATTTGTCTTTCAAATATCATTTTTTTAATAAACTCATTAATAAATTGAGATTTATTATTTTTAATTTTTTTTTATCTTTAAAGGTTTATTCTATTTTAATCTTTCTTTTATCTCATGTTTATCCTTTCTTTTTTAGTTTCTATAATTATGAACAACTTGCTATGTAGTAAAGATATTTTATTATTACTATTTAGAATTTTAATTCTTAACAACTTTCATAACTACATATTTTTTTATTATGATTCAATATTATTTTAAATTTATTTAGTTTTTATGATTTTTAATGTTATTAAAGATTAAGAAAATATTTTTAAGAAAAGATTTGTTGAAATATTTTTGAAATGCTTTTTATTTTATTTTTTTTAAGAATGAAAATATTTTTTTAAAAAGATAATAATTTCTATAATAGAACTTAAGAATATAAATCTAAAAAACAACAAAAAACATTTTATAATTAGAAATATGAATGAGATAGAATATGATATGTAGAGTTAAATTAACCATCATGAGTTAATTCACAGGATTTTAAAAATTTTATTTTATAAAATAAATAATTTTATTTTTATTTTGGATGATGTCACCCATACAGGTTGATGTCATCTTTTAGTTGATTTTTGATAACTCAAAAAGCTAATGATGTCATCCTTAGGAGGCCCATTTTTATGTAAATTTCCCCTAATGCGAGTACATGGAAGCAATTCATGCTTGTAAGGAAGCCATTTGGCTTAAGAGGTTGTGTTCTGACATTAGTTTTGATGCAGGGATGATCACTATTTGTTGTGACAGTTAGAGTGCCATATGTTTGGCGAAGAATCCTAATTTCCACACGAGGACAAAGCACATTGATGTCCAGTACCATTTTGTTCGTGACATGGTAGAGGATGGGAAGCTAAATTTGGAGAAAATTAACACTTTGACGAATGTTGCAAATTCCTTGACAAAGCCTGTGAGCACAGAGAAGTTCAGATGGTGTTCGGAGTCTATGGGCCTCTCGGCCCCTAGCAATTAAATCTTGTCATTCTATTGGCTCTTGAAAGGTGTTCAACAAGTGGGAGAATGTTGGGAATTAAGGTGTCTCAACCTTTGCAAATTCCTAGCATAATTATTTATTCAATTTTTATTATTTGCCTATGTTTGTAATTATTCATGTATATTTTATTATGTCACTTTGTGGAAATTGACACGGTGATGTGTCATCCTACATGGAAGGTGGCTAGATGACATTTGTCCTTATGTGAGGAAGTAGGCGTCCCATTTTTTGGTAGGAATATTTTGCCATGTGTCAGCATCTCTCTTGTGTTGTAAGAAGTTTTATGACGGTTTATGACGCATAAGAGTATGATAGTTTCTATGACATTATAAGAGCCGAAAATAGAGATTCTCATGATAGGTATGACAAGTGTCACTAAGCATCTTTACATGGGAAAGTGGGTGCCCAAGTTTGGGATACGATAGGTTGTAAGAGAATCATTTATTAATAGTCAGTTATGGCAGATCCTCTTACAACTGTAAGTGTTGTTATTTATGATAGATTTTATGACGATGTAAGAGCATTTGTCATACCTATTTTGAGCAAATTTGGGGCACCTAAGTATGGAGGGTTGTAAGAGGTGTAAGAGAATATTGTACAAGTGTCACGTGAGTCAAACATGTGTTGGGAAAGTGTGCCATATGGATTTGGACACCCATCTCTTGTTGCTTATTGTAGAAGCTTCCTTCATGCTTGTATCTCTCTATAAATAAGGTGCTTGTTGGAGTAGTTTGTATGGTTGATTTACATGTGTTGTTATGCTGCTAGAATTACTCTAGATACTATGTGTTGGTGAACTCCTGGAAGATCTTGGCTCTATAATTGTACTGTAACCATTATTTGATTACTGAATAATACATTGGGTTATGCTTTGGAGTGTGGGGTTTTTTACTGAAAAAGTTTTCCCCACATACATTTTGTGTTATGGTATTTGCTGATTTGATTTACATTGTGTATCTTCTTCTAGTTACTGTAAAGATTAAAAACTTGCATCACTCTCCCCTCGTTAGTTTCGGTGTAGGAAGCTATTCCACACATTCCACTATAAATTCCATTGATTATTCCACTATGAATTCCATTGATTATTTCCCCAATTTTTAGGACCTCTAAAAGAAGGTTGATTTGGATATTGGTTGTAGGGATAATTACCAGTTTATTTTTGTCCAACATAGTTTAACTCCTCTTCCACCTGAAATTTTTTCTTTGTTAGCTTCTTCAAGGCTGGGAGTTGGTTACATTGGTTGGTAGGATGGATTTTATCACAGATTTGATAGATTTCAGTTTTATCTAAGGGACATTCTCATAGAAGATGTTTGTTTCTACATCTTGGATAGTAAATAGACAGTGGTTCAATTGTTTTATTTTTTACCTGAATCCCATCTAGAGTGGTGTTTAATTGGACTAAGATTCTTCCATCAACTGCCCTATGTCATTCTTTCCCTTCAAAGACTATGAGGTTATAGCTCCATCCTATGTCCTTGAGTAGTTCCTACAAATTTCCTCAATTTATGGCATATATAATTTGTTTATGTTTCCTTTTCCCATTAAATCCAGTACTTGTTTTGACTCCTCCAATCCTCTCAAAAATAAATCTCTAGCTAGGCCATGTTCCAAGGGATTACCATATCTTTGCAAGGTGAAATTGAATCTGTCCAAATAGTCTTCTAAACTCTCTTCCTCTTTCTGTTTGGTCCTAAAAAGTTCCTCTTTCTTGTCACTAATTCAAAAATAGTCCCGATATTTGTTAAGGAATTCAATTTCCATCTGATCCCAGGAATTGATGGAATTAGGGGTTCATCCCATAAACCATCTCATGGCTAAATATTTGAGTGTGGAGGGAAACAACTTTAACTTCTAATTATCATAGCTATAATCATATGTTTGTTATAGGACTTTGAACTCAAATAGAAATTGGTCAAGATCCTCTGAAGGAATTTCCCTAAAGGTGGGAAGTATAGATGGGGAGATATTCTTCATAGGGGCATTGCCCTTAGGATCTAAGGCTATAGGATAAAAGAAGGTCCTCCTTGGATTCCTAAGAGGATCTTGATTTTCATTGTCATCATGATTGTATCCCATGGTAACTAGATCAAGTGGATTTTCCTAACAATTAAAGGGGTCTAAGATATGAGATTGAACTTCCTTATTCTTCTCCTACAATTGTTGGATGTATTACGAGATTATGTGATGTTTAGGGAATGGAGGAGTAATTGGGTTTGATGGTACTTCCAAGTCATTAGATGAGGGATTTCCTTCCCCAAAGATACCCAGATCTACCCCACTGCTTTCACCTATAGACTGAGGTTGGGTTTTTTTTGTTTTATAAACTTGCCTAGTGAATCTCTAGGTCTAACCATACAAGATCAACCTAATTCTATTTTAAGAACTACTAACTAGGGTTTCTACCAACACTAGGTCCCCAACAATAGTGCAAAAAATGACAAGGGTCATTGTACCTTTCATTTAATTACATTAATTTTTCAAATCTAGGGCAGTGTATCCATGGATATCTATGGCAGGAACTGATAATCAGCAGTCCTAGAACTATCTTTTAAAAACTAAACCTACTTATCCATTTCAGAATCATGCATTTAACTACTTTCTTCAAAGAGATCTAGTTTAAGAATCTAAAAGTACAATTTGTTGGAATGAACTACTTAATAAAAAAACTACAAAAATAGTAAATGCATTGAAACATCAATCTGATCTAAAATTACCAAAGCAATGAAACTAAACTAAACAATTTCAAGAATCCAATAAAATAGTACATTTGAACAGTAAATACTAGCCTTCTCTTCTTTGGTGGGAGTCGGCCTTTTCTCCACACTATGTAAGAAACAATAATTCAATGCCTCAGAACACATAGATATGAAACGACCTTCTTTTTATTCCATAATCTTCAAAAATAGAGTATATCTTGTTCCTTCTAAAAACTATTCTATATCTATTCTATTGCTTCCATACAATATATATTAGGTGTTGTTCCACTGATACAATATCTTTAGAGTTTATTATTTCACTCCTAGTTCTCTATTAGATATAAAGATCTTTATTCCTTATTCTTAGCATGCAACTATCCATTCAAAAAGAGCATCATGAGGAAGCTAAAGAGATTTAAAGTGACACCAGAGTTGTACCTTAAATCAAGAGTTTAACTTAAGTTCAATCAAGTCATGAAGGCCGCTGATAAAGAAAAGGAATAACTTTAAACAATCTTTTAACAAAAGTTCTCAATCCATGCAAAAATAGTTAACATGTGTCCTTCACTGAACCACTACTGCAATCTTCTCCCAAAAACTTCAGTGCCTTCATGCAGAACTCTAGAGATGCTCCTAAAATCACTTTGGATATTATGCACAATCTATTTGAACAACTTCACAGAGAACAACTCCAGAGATGTCTGCAACAACCTAACTACTACAACTTTGTGGAACACAGTTGTGAAGACTATGCAGTCAGTATGTCTACAAAGCTCTAGAGATCCTTCAACACTTCTTCTGTAAAATTCTGGAGACCTCACAATATTCATTCTACATAGCTCTAGAGATGGCAAAATCTTCTCTAGAGTCTTCAAAAACCTTGCTATCTGGAATAAACGCAAAACATGAAACCTTTTAACCACAATAGTTGATGCAACATCACATCTCATTTTAACATAACTAAACAAGGTTTTTAACAATCTTAAGGTACAAATCAACAAATGGAGTGGTGATTAGGATAGAAAAGGGAGACATAAAAGCATGCTTTGATGAGTACTACCTGACACTCATCAGATGGAAGACAATTTTTGACTCCATTGATGATGTGTTATGTTGCACTAATAAATGAGAGCCATCTTTATTTGATATGGCATGAGACATTATGCACCAAGGTATAAGAAACCATAGTGACAATGTGTCCCATGCATAAAAGCCAACTAATAAGGTCACAAGCAACCCTATGCCATATAGCACCATGATATGGAAGACCATGATGTTAGTGTAGACACTTAAAATTGTCCATCACCTTGTGAGACACCTTGTAATGTTTTTCCCTAGGTCCTAGTCTTATCCAACTTAATCACCTAATCCAATTAATTAAATAAATCCATTTATTTAATTAATTCCCCCTTGTCACGTGTCTCACATAATTCAAATTAAATATTTGAATTAAATCCCTCACCTCTCACCACATTGCAACACATGTCACATGCTACATCTTCCACTTAACCCCTTCACATGTCAAACTAATTTAAATAATCTTTTATTTAAAAAAGGTCTCATTTATCCTCCATCACACACTTGTCCTATGGCTACAATCCCTCTTGAAGTGGGAAACCCTAATCAACCCTAATCGATCTCAACCGTTCATATCATTCAACATAACTTGCAATCACAACCATTCATTCGAATGAGCCTTTTCTATAAATCAACCTTCTCATGAGTTATTTTTCATACAACAAAGCCCTTGCATAATGTTATGTTGCTGAAATCTTGAGCAACCAACAATCCCCCATTGATCAATCCTTTGAAATCTTGCATTCTCATGCAGGGTTGAGAAGAGCCATGGAGCTCAATCAAGTCTAGTTTGAGAATTGGTTTGCATTTGATTTCTATTTTGCATTTTCATTCTAGCTTGTGCTTCATGGTGCTAGTTAGGGTTTCATTTATGCAATTTTGATTTCTACCCTAGATTTTGCCCTAATGACATTTGGTGAACCCGACGTGAACATACAAAAATCTAACATTTTTAGTTGAGTTTTGATGACTAGATTTTGTAGGAGGCCTCCTAGCTTGATTCTAACTGCGCCATTGAGTCTGGAAGATGTGAAAACCCTAGGGAACATATAAAATTTGTCATTTTTTGTTACATAAAAAAAATTGAAATTTTTTTTACTTTAGGCCCCTGCGCAGGGTCGTACCGTACGGATTTGTATGGCCTACACATGGACATTGTCATTCAATTTTAAGTTTAACGCTTTTGTGTATTTTGTGTATCTTTGTTTGTGGTTTTGTAGGTTTATCTTTCATGGTTATGGGTTGTAGGCTCTTAACTGTTTAAGACCCTAAGCTTCAACTCCCATTTCAGATTTCGCTGACAGCTTGCAAATCCTTATTGTCGCTTCAAAACCTTCTAAGTCACCGCCATCAACGACACCTACCACCACATTTGATCACCGCTCCACATTAGCCACCGAATCTCCCTGCCATTTGATCTTTTAGTTGACACCTGTGGTGGTGACTTTTTCCCTGTCACCACCCCTTTAAACCACCACTGATCGCCATCCTCTTCCTTCTCTATTGCAGTGCGCAGTGTTGACTTCACAGTCAACACCTTCCTATGGCCATCACTCCTCCAAAATCTTCACCTCCGCCACATGTGTATCACCTCCACTCTGCATGCTTTCACCACTCCACCACTTGTTAGATCCTAGTCAGCATCCTTAAAAAAACCCTAAATTATTCATCAAAACCCTATCTTTCATTGCTACCATTTGAAACCCTAACCAAAAACTTGATCTTGTCGTAGTCTTTGTCGATGCCAAAACCCTAGTCGCAATTTTAAAGCCTTAAACTGCTTAGCGGCTATCTCTTAACCATGGGTCACTCACTATCCACATGATGGATATTTGATTTCATCGCAGTCTTCATTGTGGTTTTCGGTGGTCATAACACTAAGTGGCGACTGTGTTCTTAACCACGGTCGTCTTCCATCCAAACGCTGACAGTCCTATTATTAACCATGGCCACCATTGCTTAAGCCTTGACCGTATGATCTTCCTTAATCTGTGGTTTAACCCCTGCACCCATCTCTGACTACTTGTGGTCACATCTGTGACCGGGTGTGAGGAAAGGAAGGGGTCATTGCCCCTTTTGTTTATATCCTTTTATTTTTCCATTGGTGGCAGCCCCGGTCATATGGATGACCAAGGGATTCATCACCTCTAACTATCAATTTTAGACATTAACTACCATGGTCAGTTGACCCCTTGCATGTGAACACCACGCTCAAACCGCCAGTGGTCACACCTAACCGCCAAGGTTATCTTTTGCCTCCTATAAGCCATATTGGGCCTTTTTTTTCTTTTTCTCATAACTTTCACATATGGAGGCGAAATCGTGCAAACGAGGACTCATCGGAAAGATGGCTTCATCAACTTCATAGTTGTGAAGAAATTATTAGGTGATTGTGTCATTTTCCTACCTTTTTTTTGGTCAAAGTCAAACTTGCATGCAACCTTCAACTGCTCATAACTTTTGCATTTTTTATTCAATTTTCACAATTTTTTTTAAAAGTGCATAGAATTTTGTGTGCTTTCTGTTTATGATAGTCATTTCTCTATATCAGGTCATTTTCATCAGATTTTATCAAACTTCACCTTTTTTGCATAACGGTCTTCTTGACTATTTTACTTGTTTCTTTTTTGATTTTGTGGCTAGTAGGTGATCATATGAGGTTGGGACAACATCAGCATCAACACACATAGTAGATTGGAAGTGATAACATTTAGGTGTATCCATTCTAATATTTCATTTCTCATAATCATTGCTTGTCTCACACTTCGATTTGGACTCATAAAACGAACTCTTGCATTCACACATCAAAATTGGGCATAAAACGAACAAGTGTCTTCCTTCATAATTTTGACTTGGGCATAAAAAGAACTAGTGCTTGAAGTGTTTGGTGAATTTGATTGCGATCAAAGGTGTGTATTCTCTTCTCCTACGCTTCGTGTGAACTTGAGAATCAAAAACACCTCTCATCCATTCATTTTCACAACACACATTTCAATTTTCTTAAGGGCAATTTACAAGTGCGAGTGTGAATCAAGTGTGTGTGTATGCTCTCTCCTCGCACCTCAAGGTGATCTTGGAGATAAAAAACACCTCACTTGGTTTTCTTTTATTTACCCTATCTAGGAGGCTTGCTTGGAGACACCACTTCAAGGGATGACCTCAACTGAGGTGTGAATCGAAAGACACCCTCCATGGGAGTTGGAATCTTGTCACTCTTGGCTAAGCCCCAAAGAACTTTATACCTTTGGGAAGTGAAGGTGAAGGGTGGATTACCCCTTTCTCCCAGCTGTGTGGTAGGATTTCACTCTCATGTCATTTCCCTAGTCAACCTTGTGCAACCTAGAATAGGACCTAATTGGCCATACCCCACTTGACTAATTCTAGGGCTTGTTGACATGTCTTCCACATGTGCTTGTTTAATCATCATCCATATTCTTCAATTTCAAAATTCAAAATTGCTTATGTGTCTTGTGTGAGTGATTCATGTTTGTACATGTGTGATCATTTGATTGAACATTGCCAAATCAAGATAAACACCAAGCACATAAAGACAAGTCATTCTAAACAATCTTTTGATCCATTCGAATCCAACCATATTCATCCTAATCATGTCCAAGTCACCATAATTCAAACCCTAAACATTCCTTGTCACCTTCTTCCTAGTCAAACCAAATCATTCCTAATCATTACACATCATCATTATCTTCATTCTAATCAAATCAACTTCATTCTAATCATCATCCTAATCACATCCGAATCATCCAACGAATCCTATTCTAATCATTTCTAATCATCTTCTAATCATATCTTCATTATTCAACCTTCATCCTCATCATATCCTTGTCATTCTACATTATCCAATCAACATTATCCCAGTCATCTTTATTCTAGTCCAATCAATTTCAATCCTAATCATTCCCAATCATCCAATCTTATCACCTCAACATCCACATCAACCTAGTCCTAATCAAAACTTGTCAAAATGGTCTTAATCATAAACAAGCCCAATCCCAATCCTAAGCCTAAGATCATAGTTCAAGCGGGCCATCCCTCTAGTGCAAATAATGAGACAAATTCAAGACCCAAAATCATAATTCAAGGAGGCTACCCTTCTAATTCAAATAATGAAACAAAACCAAAACCCAAAATCATACGTCAAGAGGCCCCTCCTACCACTTCCAATAATTACATGAACTATGTTGCATACCTCGAGGAACAAATCGACATGCATGAACTTAAACACATGTGTGACACCATGCCGACATTTGAAAACGAAGTCCTAACATCCAAACTCCAAAACCTCCTTCACACACTTCACCAAGCTCACTACAACAAAAGAGGCAATTAGCGCCTAAAATAGTGCCATAATTTAGTGCATTTGAGTTCATGAATTGGACACTTATGTCAGCACAAAACTCGGCGCCAAACTGCATTTCACTTCGGTGTTGGATTTAGCACTGAATTTAGTGCTGGGTTTAGTACCGGATTTAGTGCTAGATTTTGTTGCTTCCAGTTTGGCTTCTGATTTTGCTTTTGGTTTTGCTTATTGTGTTGCCTCCAGGTTTGCTTCCAGGTTTGCTTCCGGTTTTGCTTCAAATTTTTCTTCCAATTTTACGTCCAATTTTGCTTCCAATTTTGCTTCTGGTTTTACTTCCAATTTTGCTTCCAATTTTACTTCTGATATAACATCGCTTGTTGCATCCAATTTTGCTTTCGATTTTGCTTCCAAGTTTGCTTCTGGATTTACTTCCAATTTTGCTTCTGGTTTTGCTTCCAATTTTGCTTCTAGGTTTGCTTCCGATTTCTCTTCCACTTTTGCTTCTGGTTTTGCTCTAGTTTTGCTTCCAATTTTGCTTCTGATATAACGTCGCTTGTTGCTTCCATTTTTGTGTCTTTTGTTTCTTCTAATATGGTTTCTATTATTGCATCTTTTGTTGCTCCTAAAATTGCTTCCATTATTACTTCTTTGTTTGCTACCTAAATTACTTTTGTTTTTGCTTCCTAGATAATGCCAAGTTTTGCTTCCAAGATTGCTTCTGGTTTGCTTCTAGTTTGGCTTCCATTGTTGCTTTCTTTTTTGCTTCTAAAAATGCTTCTTGTGTTGCTTACATTTATTAATTTAATACATTTTTTATTTCAATTTAATTAGTTAAATATATCATGCCTCTCAAATAACTCATATGATTATAGAGTAAGTAATTTAATTATTTAACTCATGATTAAATAACAAGATAATTATTATAACATGATCATCATCTATAATTAAAACAAGTGAGTCAATTATCTATAATTTAATTTAATTTGACAACATCCATCCTAAGCAGTAAATTAAAATCATCATATGTAATAAATATCCATCCAAAAATGATCAACCACTTTCAATATATATAACTTAACAAGTCAATATTGATAAGATCATCATCATATATAACTAAAACAAGTGAAAGTCAATTATGCCAGTAGATCAATAACATGTCAAAATGATACATGTCGAGCAGTCTACATAAGTCAAAATGATACATGTACAAATGATATAAGTAAAAATGATAAATTGTGTAACTCAAAATGATACAAGTCAAGATGATACATGTCCAAATGATATAAGTCAAATGATACATAAATTTATGATACAACTCATTAATATGGTACTACAGGCCGTGAAAATGATACATATGATAGTAACCATGAAAAGAGGCATCATAACAATATATCAGCAATGATCCATGATGCAGTCTATATGATCATTAATGTCACTGGCTACTACCAACAACTACCTTATCATCATCATCACCATCATGATCATCATCGTCGTCATCATCATCATCATCGGCCTCGGTGTCTTCTGTATTTGCATCATCATCATCCTCTACCATGTGATTTGTACCAGAACCAACATAATCTAGATCTATATCATGTGGATCATCTTGATCTTCTGGAAGACTCATGTTCTGCAAAAAAAACATTTAAAACGAAAAGTTATTATTTATTTCATGCAATAATTTATTTTTCTGTTATATATCTAATATTACAACATATGAAACAAAACCATAATCATATTACATCATATCAAAGTGCACATGCCATAATAAAATTTCACAAAAATTACATTAATATGTCATTCCAATGATTTAAAACATGCAACAATTCTAATAAACGTTAGTAAAGATCATAAAAATATTTGTTATACAATTTAACTATCAACTGTAAATTCTATTACATAACCTTAAGTGCCACAAATTTCTTGGTCCATGTATGTTCTTTTTCACTATTAATCTAATAACCTGCATTAGATAGAAACATTAAAGAGTTTTTAAGTAGCAGTTGATTAAATTCTCTTACATGTCATTAAGGAATGCATAATTTTTTTTCAATAATTATTTATCTTAAGGTTCATGAGTAACCTTAAGATAAAGGTCTATTTTGTTTGAAAAAAAATGAAGTTAGCAATATGTTATCTGACCGATTTTAGAAAGAAAAAATGTTAGCCCTATTCCCGCTCACAGGTCTTCAATGTGAGCAAGAATAGGGAAAATTTGGGGACTTAGAAAGAAAGATAAAGTTTAGGGTGTCTTCAAGATAGCCAACATGGGCAAGGAGGTCAACCATGCACACATAATGATCAACTGTAGGTGTAATGCAATAAGGGTTACAAATGTGATTGAAGTATCTACAACTCTCATCCACTAAACCTGCATGGCTGCATGCACCTAGAATACAAGCAAAGATTACAATGTTACGATATGTTCTAGAGTGCTTAATTAATTCAAAGATTTTAAGAGCGTCCTTGTAAAATCCATTTTGTGCATATCCTGCAATTATTGCATTCCATGAGATGACATCTCATTGAGGAATTTTGTCAAATAGTTCACATTTTTTTGTCTATGATTCCATATTTTGTGCATATCCTGCAATCATTGCTGTCCATGAGACCACGTTTCTTTGAGGCATTCTGTCAAACAGTTCACGTGCCTTGTCTATGCTTCCACATTTTGCATACATATCTAACATGGCAGTTACAACTACAACATCTGACAAAATTCAACTATCCTTTATGTATTGATGGATGTCCATACCCTATTCCAAAGCTCCCATTTTGACACAGATAGGGAGGATACTAGGAAAGGTTGTGGATTTTGGCTTTACACCAGCCAATTGCATTTGCTTTAAAATTTCTAAAGCCTTTTCAACAAATCCATTTTGTGCATATCCTGCAGTCATTGCAGTCCATGAAACCACATTTCTTTGAGGCATTCTATCAAACAATTCACGTGCCTTGTCTATGCTTCCACATTTTGCATACATGTCTAACAGGGCAATTGCAACTACAACATCTAACAAAGGAGGACTTAAGCATTCAGAAACCTGACCATGCCACCTTGTGTGGATTTGATGAATGGCTTGTAGCCATCAAATCCAATGAACTCTTAAATCATATCTTCCTTAATCTAGACTAGCAATGTAGAGACAGTCCTCTAAAATAGAAGAATATAAAGTGGTCTTATTTTGTTTCTGCATTTGTATCATCATTACTGTCTCCTTAGGGACATTATTTTTTACCATTGAGGGATGGATGATTGAGACTAGTCAACACAGACCTTATGGTTACCATCAATTCCATCTCTTTGGTATTGAAAACTATAGTTGCATTAATTCTATGATGGCAATGAGAGGATACAATGACTGCCCTAGATTTTTTGTAATGACAACAATCCTATTTAACACTGAATTATGATTCATTCCCATAGTGGGATCTTCGAAGAGGAGTTTCAAACAACTCATACTCATAGAGTCATGGTTTTAGGTCACATATGTTGTGGTAACAACAAGGGATTCCAATATGGTTACAATAGCTAAGACTGCCCTCATTTGTGATCGTAACAAGGTTCTTAGACAACACTATCTTGCTCTTCACACTGGGTACTATATAAGCCAAGATTGGGTTGAAGAAATTACTTGATGGTTACCTATATAGTGATACCACACCCTAATACCCCCATGCATTCTAAATAGCTTGAGATTTATACAATACTCAACCAAGATGAAATTATATCACTGTACCACACGTAACTATGACAGTCCCTTTTTGACAACAATTTGTAATCTTTAGACTATTGGGATCCTTGCCACAAATAAATATTAGGTCAATGACACAAGGCTTTTAAAGAAAAACCATAATCCCAACTCTATATCCATCCCCTTGGTAGTCTCAACAACCACCTTGAGACAAAAAATGCTAATGTACTATTATGACAGTTATAATTGTCCTCCATCATTTCATTGTGCATTTGAAACTTGAGATGAGGATTGGGGAGGTTTCCATTGGTATTTTGTCATAGACAATTTGGGAATAGAAGACCCCCATCTTATCAAAAAGGAAGATTATATCAATCTTGAATAAAACAAGAAAAACCTCATGACTGTCTTGCATGTTAGCAAATTGACTGTGATAGTAGTAAGGTTAGTCAATAATTTCCACACCTTTATATTCAATCTTCAGATCATTAGGGGGGTAAAAGCATGGAAAATACTCATGGCAAGATCTTTAAAATAGGCATATTCAACTTCAGGCATTTCTATAGACCCTAGGAAGGTGGATGTAAACTTAGTGACTATAATTACCACCACAAAGACTATCCCCTTTGTGACTATGACAAGGTAACACTGTCATGCTCTTTATGACAATCCCTTCTCCAATGGGTGATGGCCTAATAACATTTATCTCCTTTGTGATTTCAATGCCTCTCTAATGCACTATCATAGGAGTCTCGACAGTCCTTACGTATCAGTGAAGAAGGCTTCCAACAAATCCAAAAGGAGGAATTAAGATTACGTACGAAGTCCTAGCCTTCATACCCTAGTCACATATCACCCCTTTAAGAAGACCTCAAGACTTTATGGGTTCTAAACATAACACAAACTCAGTCTTATATGACTGTCACTACCCTAGGTCTCTCAAAATTCTTATATCAACCTTCCCTTGGCTGGAAAGGGTCTTGAAACTCCATTGTCCCTGCTAGTCTGAACTTGGAATGGTCAATATAATGATTCTATTACAATGCATAGTTAGGGCTACACTAAGGAAGTCATACGTACCCTAAGGAAGTCCTACCCACACCTCAACTATGATGTATCTGTGATCTTATCAAGCATGATATTATGATAGTGTTTGGACTGAACCTATATAGTTTTAGGGCATTCACACATCTCAGTTATAGTGTGATGTGTGAGGAATTATTACTAAATGGTTGCTACCATGCACATAAACTATACACATATCTGAAGATTGTAATATGACATTATTGTGATGGAATCCTAGGTTGGAATGAAAGCTAGGCCTTAGACCATTTTAAATTAATTCCTTGCAAAAAAAATTGATATGAGAGCCATTGTGTCCTCGAATACCATTCCACCAGCCTATGGAGTGTGGACCTAGTGCAAGGTGTGCAACAAGTCTAAGAAGCAACAACATCCTTCTTTTTGTTATACTAAGAACCACAAAATAATGGATTTAAATCATGGAACATATATAATTGATACCTTTAATGCAACTTCCATGCAAGTGAGTTTAAAACTGAAGATTTGGGTGTAGGAAAGGGCTTCTGAATAAATGTTCATTAGAAAAGAAAGAAAACAAATAGTTTTGAAATGGAAAAAACAAAAATCACAAAATCTAAAGGTTTCCATATTCTACTAAGCCCTTCTTTATCCACACATCTACTTGCAGTGCAACTTTGATTTTCCTTCAAATCACCTCGACTTCATAAGGAATCCAAAATGGGATCAGTCATAAGAAGGAGGTCGGCAAACAAGGGTTTGTTGTTCATTATTAGCCCGTCAAACTTAAGCATATGAGATAACATGGCACACACAAAATGTTGTGGATAATGACCACAAGATTAGGTTAATTGCCCACTTTTTGTAAGCAAGAACAAGACTAGTATACTCATTATGATCCTAATGGCACCAAGAATGATCTTGGTAAACTGCTAAGAGATTTTCTTCCCAATTTCAATTGCCCTAAGATGGTGCATTGTAATATTGTGGCATTAAAGGAAATAAGGCAACAATCGGGAGAGATTGTGTGTACGTATGATCAATGCTCTAAGGAATTGGTGTTAAAGATTGACCCAACTATAAAATGTTGAAATTTAGAAGGAATGATTTATTGGTAGGCTAATTGCACATATCCAACATGAACTAGTTTAGCTCACTCTCCCTAATTAAAAAGTTGCCTTAAAAGTTGTATTGAGATTATAAGAATTAGGGGAGCCCTAACATATGATTCTACTACATGCCTAAAAGAACAAATAGAAAAATGGTCACACAACTAACACAACTTGCAAGTGAAACTCTTAATCAATGTGGTTTATGATGAACAAAGTGCCACATTAAGGGGCATACAACTACAAACTATCTAGTGGTGAGAGCTCAAGCTATTAATGCCACACAGTTCCCTCTTGTTCAACACATACCTAATTGCACCATATGTCATGAGACTCATGAAATTGTCCACTACCGCAAAAGTGAAAGGATGTTCCTATCAATTACTAGTGCAAGGTTTGTCACACATCCACCCATGACACTACCACCTACAAAGTAGTACAAGTCCTCCACAAGGCAAGAGGAAAATAAAATTAAACACAACCACGCAACCCCAGTCACAACCACAATAGATGGTGTTGTGCTATTAGGAGCCATAATATATGGAGCATGGAGTAAATCAAGGAGGCCAAGGTAGAGTATGCAATAGAGGAAGCTATTGCTACTAGTGTGGGGAACCTAGGCATACCTCGTGTAGTTGCACAAAGTTTCCAATGTAGACTTATTATGATGTTGATCACAAGATAGAGGATTGCCCTACATTATTGCAACTGTTGGAATATTTAATGATGTGCCTTTGATAAGGAACTCATCATTTTCATAAGTTCTATCACCACCTAATGATTCAATAAAGGATCTGATGTCTATACATTAATTCAATATAAACAAATGTGTGGATGATTCAGTGGCCTATTCACATAACTCACATTTGTATATAAGTGATTGCCCTTACAGTTGTTGAGCTTTGTGGATTAAAATTATTGTGAAAAATGTCCAAGGATTATTCTGTAAAGGTAAAAAGGTGCATTAATAATGAGAGTGACTAAAGCTCAAATCTCAACAATCCAATAAGGTAACTAGGAGGACATGTGCACATGTTTAGGACTACAAATAATGGGATAATTGAGTGGGATCTAGGGCCAACAGTGAAGCACTTTAGAACTCATCCTACACATCAATAAACAACTCAACACAAGAAATATAAATTGACATATTAACACAACAATATCCAACTAAGTTATTGAAAGTCAACTATTGATACCTCGTTCTCCATCCAGATTACAAAATCGGTCCACTTTTTTCTTTGTAACATATCCTTTTCAAATTGCATTGGATGCCGGCCATATTTCTCCTCCTGTCAAAACATGGCACATGGACTAGTTAAACTAATTAATATGCAATCATTTACTTTTTCCTAGGAAATAAAAAAATATCATTTAACATATTAAATATACTTACAAATACACAAATCAAGGCCTGTAAACCTTTCTGGCCACTATGATGTGTGGCACAAAGTTTGTCAAGCCTAGCCTTGGAGGCCTTGTCCTGAAACATATACTAATTTAATTTAACTATGTACAAATAAAATTTAAAAATCGTTTAATAAATTTGATATAATCTTATGAGCAAATTCAAATACCTACGTACTCTCCTCACTAGACTTCCTCCGTGCATCAGACTTCTCATATGCTTTTACAAGCTCTTTCCATACTTTTATACTTACATCAATTGGCCTTTTTTTGAGCCTTAGCTCGGAAGGGAGTTTTTTTATCTTCTTTGTTTGGTTGCACCGAAATCTCTTACAATTTTGAGACATTCGTAGCTTTATCTTCTTTATAGACCAACCTGTGCCAAATTCAGTATCCATGTCATGGATAACTACTTTTTGCAAGTGCATGGGTATCTTTGAGAATGGCAAATGTAGATGGTCTTTGAACCGTTGAAGGCATGATTCCTTCAACCTATTCACAAACATTTTTCTAGCATCTGTCATTTGGACTTTCCCTAAAACCACATCGTATTCTATCTTGGTATCGTAGGTACCAATGCAAGATGCAAAACATGGCATGGTGGTCGAAGAAGTATGTGTCCTAGGAGTGGTTGGGACATTGAAAGCCTCTACTCCCTATTCCACATTCTTAGAGGTTACTGTTATTGATTTCCTCCTGGATCTTTTGCTCAATCCAGGACTGGTTGGGGAATCAATTGATTCCCTTTGACACTGTTGATTTGGTTGCAATGTTTCAGGGGCTTTATTAGATCATTTTTCTATGTATCTGGCAAGCATTGTCAAGTCCACACCGTCCAATTTGTTCACTGCCTCTACCCCCAATATGGAAGCTAATGCCTCTTTATCTTTGTCAGTCTCATGTCCCTATATATATATATAAAATAAATTTCTTCTTTTAAATTTAGAAATAAAAAACTAAAAACTAAAAATCAAAGAAATAATGGAAACATTTACAAATCTATAAATTGACAATGAATTACCTCATTGTGGCCAGAGTCTGCTCCCTTTGCTCTCTTCCCTCTATTGCTTGACATTTTGAGGCAACCTAGGGCAAATTATTTTCGTCCAGTCTATGGAGGCAAACGAAGTACACACTGCCATGTATGAAAGTTTTCGTCCAGTGTTTTCTGTATTCCTCAAGGTTTTTGACCTTTACTTTGTAGAGCAAATCATGAAGTTGTTTTTCTCTGTAAGTTTGTTGCAAGAAAGTAAGCTTATACATCAATTGAAATAAATCCAGAGAGATTTTATCAACTAGTTACAAAATGTGATTTCATCCATATCAAGATAGACAACAATTTCCTTTAAGCAAAGGCGGAGATATCTGATTCACACAGTTTAATCCTGAAGCAAACATTTATAATATTATGGAATGTGGAAATTTGTTGTCTATTATGAAAATCCTTGCTTGGAATTATCTTCAACAGATGCCCTACGAATATTACAAGACCCACATTTGTCCAAACGAATCCGACATATAATGGGAAAAAAAAAGTAGATGAAATAGAGGCGACGCCCTTACCTGGCACGAATAGAAGAAGAACAACATGAATTGAAAGGCTAAGATATCTGGAAACAAAGGCTATCGTGGCTCGAACCCGGGACTTTTGAGATGTAACAAAGTGAGTATGTGCTTTAGGAATGGAAAGGAAATTGGGGTTGGAATAGAGGTCCCACCATTGCCAAGGATCTGCCCAAACTAAGGGCAAACACAAAAAACCCAAACGCTCTATCTCTCACGCCAAACGCTTGATCTCCAAACACAAAATGAACACCAAAAATCAATAAAGTTTTATTTTTTATTTTTTTGTTTTGTGGTATGTGCAGGCGGGAATTTTTTATTTATTTTTTATTCATTAGTTGGCGCTATAGTCGGTGTAGTTATCGCCGACTTTAGCGCCGACTTTTAGGCCTAAATGTAATCTTTTTGGGGTGCAAAAGGTGGCATAAAGTGTGCCTAATTTAGCACCTATCACTGCAAAATGATGTATTTTTCTTGGAAGTTGATATCACTATCTAATGGAATGCCAAATTTGGTTGCTTGTAGCAACCTCACCAAATTTGGATTGTCCTTATAATAAGTAACTATATCTTGTTTCCATGATAGCATTTTGACTCAATAATGACTCACTCTTTCACGACCTTACATACATGGTTGGTGACAATCCTTATGCAAGTGATATGGCTTTGGAAAAACCAAACAACTCTTCTCTTACTATCGATACCCAACAGCAATAATAAAGGCGGGGCTGTCGATCCCTACAGTTGATTGAGCAATTGCTTCTGTCTATTCTGTTGATCCAGCACATGATATTGGGACTGTATTGGCAGCTTATGGTATTGCGATTTTCATTTCTATGTTCTCATTAACCTATTTTAGGTTGAAGCATGGTAACTAACCCACTAGCTATTATGACAGTCATAAAATGACTAGACAATCCTCTCCACTTTGACTATGACAGTCCTATGCATGGTGTTTTCTTCATGACAGTCCCCAATAATGTGAATTATTGATAGTAGCTAGTTCAAATGGAGTTTTAGATGGTGTAGTAAGTTGTCCCTATGGCTCATGATAGTGCATACTTTGGTAATGTCCTTGTGACATTACTCTATAGATATCTCCTCTTTATAGTGACAAGGTTTCAAGAACATGACAACTTGGGTAAGGTATCAACTTGTCCCTTTAACCTCTAGATTGTCATTTTTCAAGAATTGATCTCATTGAAATGCAAAGACAACATGTTGATTGATGATTAATACATTGTTACTATGATAGTGATTAACTTGGTCACAAGATTAATGAGACAATTTTATAGTAATAACTCTATGGATGCATACCTAGCTATAAGATTTTGAGCTCTAGTTGTCAAGATTCCGCGTGTAAACTATTTGTGAAGAGCAAAATGTTACAATATTCTCTTGGTGCACCGATGTTATTACCATTGTTGTATATTACAAGATCTAGAGGAGGCCATGGAGAGAGGATGTGGATGGTGTAGAGCTACTAAATCATATAGAGGAAAGTGGGTGGAAATAGATATGACAATAGAATCTGTAGATACAATAGAGGTAAGAAGAGAAAGCAACCTCAACCAAAGGAGGAAGGTGTTTATGAATTCACAAATACTACAATGTAGAGGAGATAAAGTCATTTTTATGTCCATGAGGCCTCTGAGGTCAAACTTATTGGTTGAAAATACATAGGAATGGTGATTAAATGTGATTCTATGATCAAGGGAAAAGTTTGAAAATTAGGATGGCCAAAACATGATATCAATATGTCAAATATAAGACTAAAGTGAGGTTTTGTGTTGGATAGCATATTCATTAAAATAATATAATTGGTGTATTAAACATTATTTACTATGTTGTGTATTATAGGGGCCAGACGAGGCCATGGCAATAGATTATGTCATATCAAATGAGGACACAACGGATGAAGCAGGACATCGGTACTCAAATTTTGACTTAACTTAGGAAAAAATGATCTGATGGCATTTTGTGATACGTCCATCTTTTTTCACAGTATTATTGAAATTTATAATGTATTATCCAATCTTGACATAAATTAATGCATGTTGTTGATTATTTTAGATGGAGATTGGAGCAAATGCAGAGCTTGAGTGTTCAACTAGCAAAAGAAAAAGATATGTATGTGGACATGGACCTAAAACTGTTAAATTACGTAGAGGACAGTGGGTGGAAGAGGATATGACAATGGATCCTGCAGACACAACAAATGATTACATTGAACAAGAGGTTGGTTAGGACTATAGTACATGGGATGAATACTTTGAGAAAATTATTGTTTGTGGATGTTTATATATCGTGGAAAGAAACAATTCAAACGAGCGATTGTACAAAGACATTACATATATGATGAGCTTCCAGTCGGTAGTATGCCTCCTACAATCGATTCAAATCTAATAGGAATTGTGGTAAGGAATTTTCTAATTTGATATAAATAACATGTATACTTCGTTTAAACATTATTTTATATTATTTAAATAACTATTTTTTTCCTTAATGGATACTTACAGGATAAAGTTCTTGGTTTAAAGTTTCCTGGATCACCAACTTCCAGCCTAGAGGGCAATGATCATTTATTAGATGATACATCTAGCAAAAATATGTGCCAATATACCAGCTCGGAAGATGAGGAATTGATAAAAACAAGCAACAGAACAAGAACCGGTTTAAAGATGCATAATTTGCTTAAAGACAAGGGGAAGGTGGACTACATACCCTATGAGAATGAATGTGATGGAGATGATGACTTGCCCTTGAGTTTGAGATCAATTTACAAAGATACATTTGATCGTCGACTATATTGCGCTTGGCCTAGTGAGTGTACGAGGTGTTTCAATTTTGGGGATACAGCTACATGATATGACCCTCCAATATTCATGGATTGAATCTAGGCCTCTTTATTGTCCAAAATGTACATGTGGGATCTAAACATAGAAAAAATTCAAAACAAACCACTAGGATATTAATGCCATATTATGGTCCATCATATTACAGTGGTGAATGGAGAAGGCTAGCAGAATATAAGCCTAGCATGTCAACATATGGTCTAAATTCAAATATGTATACACATCGTCTCCAATTGGAAAGTGGAAAAGAAATGAATAGATGTCATCTTATGTATATAGATGGACGTGCATACACACAAAAAAATATTGTAGGATTTATAAATAGCAGTAAGGGAAGGGACCCTACTGTAAGACCAAATTGTCAATTTGTTGAGGTTATAAATGATAAAGATGGAGCTATGGAAAGAGAGGTTGATAGATTGATAATGGTTGAGGCTTCTATGGACCTTACCATTGGGGATGAGTTATTGATTGATTACCCCTTCTTAAAATGTACTCTTGCGCGAAAGAAGAGGGAAGAACAAGGTCTCCCTAAGGATGTTCTTAAGGGTAGAAAACCAAAGAATAATAAATGAGTGTGGACTGATGTTTTATAAACTATGTTGTCAAATTTGCGTTTTATTTAAATTATTGTATAAAAAAGGTAGTCTATAAAATAATGTTCCATTATTCAATTGATGTATATATGTTCATAAAATTTATATTTATATTTTTAAGCTATATTTGATTATATTTCTTTGAAATTGATACATTTATGATTTATCCAATTGTTGCCAAACATTAAATAATGCTTGCATTTGTTGATAGGTAGAAGATGTTGATGAAATACATAGTAATACCCAAGATCCAACTGGGTTATTAAGATTTGGACGGGATGATCCAAACCATCCTTTAAACAATACCAGGGTGAAAAGAGAAAGATTAAAGAGAATACTACCAGCTAAGAAATTTAAGAGCTGATGAGATTCACATACACTAATGACATGCCACCTAGCCTTAATGATGATGATCATGATAGTGAAAATATAGTGCATGAAGAAGGATTGAATGAAATGCTTACATATTTCTTTGGGGATGGAAACAATGATGACAATAATGATCATATGGTTGACAGCAATGATGATAGCAGGGGTAATTACCACCAACGTAATGTTGATGATAACAACCTGAAAGACTCCATCAAGCAAGTAGCGAAGACACCCGTGTTCAAATCAGGTGCAAGTAGAACCTCAAAACTGTCATGCACATTAATATTATTAGAAATCAAGTCACTATTTGGTTGGTCAGACAAAGGATTCACTACCCTACTAGAGTGAGTTGAAATCTATTTCTTACTTTGCATTGTCAATTGGTGTACATAATTCGTAAACATTCATCAACTTCGTTTATATTTATTTAAGGGGATTAAAAACCATATATTGTATATAAACAGTCCTAGTATAGATTGACATATCAAACATGTTCATCATAAGTCAAACATTCAATTGATTTAATCTCTGGCAATCTTATAGGGCACTAAAAACTAAAATATACCCTGAAGAGAATGTGTTGCCATCAACTTGTAGAGAGGCGCGTCTGTTGTTAGTTGAGTTGGGGATTGAATATAAGAAAATTTATTCATGTAAAAATGATTGCATTTTATATAGAGATGAATATCAAAAGAAGGTAGAATGCCCTATATGCAAAGAGAAGAGATACGTACAGTGTACAAGGTCCTACAGTTCCAAAGAAGGTTTTACGTCACATGCCAATTATACCTAGACTTCAACGAATGTTTCGTTGCAAGTCACTTGCACAATTGATGGACTGGCATGCAAAGAACATGAGTAAAGATGGATTCATGCGAATTCTGGCTGACTCCAAAGCAATGAAACACAGAGGAAAAATGGCCAAGAAAATTCAAAGATGAACCCCATAATATCAGGTTTGGTCTTGCAATTGATGGAGTGTGCCCATTCTCTTTCATGAGCTCAAATTATAGTGTTTAGCCAGTCAAATTGATAGTATACAATATTCCCCCATGGATGAGTGTTAGAAAGGAGCATCTTATGCTGACTCTCATTGTTCCAGAAAAACATCAAGTTGAAACATGGATGTTTATCTTGTGCCTTTTATTGATGAGATGCAACTACTATGGAAAGGCATAAGAATGTATGACATATCAAGTCCCCCATCAAATAGGTCCTTCTTGTTGCATGGTGTGCTATGTTGGACTATTCATGATTTCCCAGGACTTGGTGTTTGTTCTGGTAAGATCGAATATTTACATATTTACACTCATAATTTATTTTCATCCCAACTTTCATACTTAGTTTTATACTTTTTTTGATGTTATTAACATTACTTATTGAATTGCAGGGCTTCAAACAAAGGGGATATTTGCATGTCTAAGATTTGTAGAACAATTTCAAGGGTGGTATTCTAAAGATCTACATAATTTTATTTATGCAAACAACAGTGTTTTTCTACCACTAGATCATAAGTTTAGAAATCACCTAAAGAATCAATTTGATGGAAAAGTTGAAAATAGAGGCCCTCCCATGATTATGGGTCTAGGTGATTGGCTTAAGAAGTATGAAGATGCTTAATTGAAAGCTTGGGAGGATTTTTTTTGATCGGGGTGATTCAATTGAAGAACCAGAACAAGTTGTAGTTAATATGCCAGAAGGAATGAAAAGGAAATCCATATTTTATGAGCTCCCTTACTGGAAGGATCTATTAATATCTCACCTATTAGATCCTATGCACATCTTCAAAAATGTCCCAGATTCTATATTTCAACATATATCAGGCAAAGAGGACACCTTGTCTTCGAGGAGAGATATTGCTCTTTCGTGTACCAAAATTGATAGAAAATATTTGTGGCCAAACAGAAAAAATGAAACATATGCAGAAGCTCCATGGATTTTTTTTAAAAAAGAGCTAGACCAACTAAAAAATATCATCCATTCAATAAGGACACCTACTAGCTATGGGTCATCATTGGCTAAAGATTTTACAATTGATGGACATATCACAAGATTTAAAACACATGATTTTCATAATTTTATGAAGGTATTATATATCATCATTTAACATTTACTGGTAACAATGATTAAGTACTAAATATATTTTGATATTTTGTTGTGTGAGAAAAAATTACTACTGACCTTTTAATAAATGTGTTTGATAGCATATCATGCCATTGACAATTAGGGGAGATTCCTATCTTACAGTTGACTTAAGGAATGCCATAAGTCGATTGTCAGCATTTACAAGGTATGTGGTTATATGAAATGTTCATGTGTGAGAGACATAGAGATATTATATTGCATTTTAATTTTTGACTAAAGGTTCATACTAATTTACTATTCTTATATTAGGTGGGTGACCTCCAAGGAGATCCACGAATGTGAAGTGCCAAATGGAAGAAGGAAATTTCAGAAATTATATGTGTATTTGAGAAGGAGCTCCCTACAAGTTTCATGGACCTACAAGTCCATTTACTTATACACCTATTCAATGACATTGAATTGGCGGGTGTCGTATCAACGAGGTGGATGTTTTTCTTTGAGAGGTATATGAAAACTCTAAAAAGATATGTCCAACAAAAGGCACATTCAGAGGGTTGCATGGCTGAAGGGTATGTATTGAATGAAGCATTTTTCTTCATGTGAGAATTCCTTGGTAAGGATTTTGAAGATGGGCCATGCTTCTGGGATGAAGAACGAGCATCAGATAATATTGATGGAGAAAAACCACAATCTAATGGTGTTCAAGTAGAGATTAGTAAGTAAATTCATGATCAGTGTGGTTGTTTTTCTTGCAATCATTAATTTACTCTATAATTTATTTGTCAAATTAACAGCATGACATTTGGAGTTTGAAATAAACATGTTGACATGTAATATGTGTAGACGAAAGTGCTATACTCGACAAGTTCATTTTGTATCAGATGGACTTTATGAACAAATGGATTGAACTGTATGATAAAAAGAGAGAAGAAGTGTTAGAAGCAAGGAGATAGTTTAAGAGATTGAACCCAAGGAATACTCCAATTCCCACTGATCTGCTTGGGGAATGGGGTAAAGATCGCACACTAGAATGGGTTACTGAACAAATTCAAAATCAAATAGAAGATGTAGGTATAGATTTAAACATAATAGAAGATGAAATCAACATGTCTAGAGGATGTGAAAGAAAGGTACAGTTAGAATTTTACAAAATGTTGTTTCCTTACAGTTTTGACACTATTAACTATTTTAATATTTGTCATTATATTTGTTTTCACTGAAATAAATGGTCTTTCATAGGCGAGGAAATATCCAGCAATGTGGACATATGGTTGACATTATCATGTAGAAAGTGTAGATGTAAAGAGACAATCCTTCAATTGTGGCATCATGGTTGACTTATGTTGGAGTCACACAAAGACTCACAGGAGCCAAGATCATCTGTAGGAAATCTTCTAAAAGAGAGAGCTGCAAGAGGATAATGCACAAGCCAAAAACATTCAGGAATAAGTGCTTCACATTCCTGAAGTAGAAGTTACATTATGCATTAATGAAATACAAATATATACACACCACCATTGTCTAATGAAGAGACAAAGTGGGGAGTTGAATGTGAAAATCCTATGACACATGCCATGAGGCTAAACTAAAGTGTCTCCCTAATTAACTTATGTAAAAGTGAAAATATTTCACCAACACCCCCCATAAGTGCAACCTAGGGAGATTTACACAAGCTAAAAAGAAAGAAAAATGGATGCATGAATGCATGGATGGATGGATGGGTCTCGGCAACAAAGGCCTGATAAGGTACCCATTTACAAACAAAATCTCTCATAAAGTGGAGAAAAGGAGAAAACCACATGGGAAAAAACTCCTCCCCAAAAGAGAGAAAACAAAAATGCAAATGAACCAGTGATGGAAAAAGGGCTCAAGACCCCCCAAGAATTGAATCCATCACAGAAGTATAATCATGAGTCCCCCCATAAGAGGGAAAGAAAGAGATGATAGATCCCCTCCACAAAGAAGTAGCTCCTGTGCCAATGAATGCTTGAAGACAAAGTACAATCCAATGCATGCAAACAACATTTCTCCCCTTAGGAAGAAACCAATCCACTAGTTGATGTAGAATAAACTCCCAAAACATAGATGAAAAATGAATCCAAATGAATATGTGTTCCTCAGAATACAACTCTGATGTCCTCATGCTGGAAAATGATGTCTTCTCTAAAACAAGAATGTAATGCCTAATCAAATAAGTAGAACCAGGAGAGGGAGGATAGTGAATTGCATCTGAAAACATTGAGGATGAAGTTGGTGATGCAAAGCCACCTGAGATAGCATCAAACAAGAGAGATAAACCCTCAAATGTGTCCTCCAAATCAGCAATGTGAGACTCCACAAACAGAGATGATATGTCTGCAAGATAGGAATCCCAATGAGGTGGATCGGGAAGACTAATATTGACCTACTGCATAGAATCATTAGAAGCCAATGATGACACAACATTAAATTCTGAAGTAGCAACAGGTGATGGTGGAGCAACAATCTCATCAGGAGGAGAATTGATCGAACAAAGCATTTCAAAAAGATGATGTGAGAAATGAGGACACATATCTTTCTCATGTTGATCACTTCCATAATATCTGCAACAATTAGATTTATGTTTTTGGTAGAATCCCATCTCCTTAGATGATTTAGAGATCAAAATTACCCATTTGTTCACAAAAACATTCCACTGAAATGTCATTTTTCCAAAAAAATAGAGATCTGAAAAACACAGATACCTAATGATATTTTCTGAAAACATCAACCTAATGGCTGTGTGGAGGACTGAATCACCTTTCCATCGATATTTCGTTTGTTCGATTCTGACACCGTATGCAAAAGATATGCCTAAAAGATTGAAGGCAATGCTGATAAAGAAGACCCGACTTCTAGTGACAACAACAGGAAGCTGAGAAAAGATCAGAAAAAATTACCTATACCACTATAAAGTGCTTTGAGTTCTCTTTCCAGCAATATCTTGTTTCCACAAAACGGAGTCCAGATGTAAAAGTTATGACAGTTTTCGTGAAACTGCTCTGAAAAGGCACAAAATAGGGATGCGGATTTGTGATCTAATTTTCTTGAAATCTATGCATGTTCTACAAAAAATAAGAGATACCTAAATAGGACTTTGATGCTGGCAACAAAACCCAGAAACTATTTTTCTCCATGACACACCAATCAAATGATAATGGCTAAAAACCCTCTACAATTCGAGAAGAACCAAATAGATCTGGAGCTTTGATACCATGTTGGAGTAACACAAAGACCCACAGGAGCCAAGATCATCTTTAGGAAATCTTCTACAAGAGAGAGCTGCAAGAGGATAATGTACAAGCCAAAAACATTCGGGAATAAGTGCTTCACATTCCTGAAGTAGAAGTTACATTATGCATTAATGAAATGCAAATATATACACACCACCATTGTCTAATGAAGAGACAAAGTGGGGAGTTGAATGTGAAAAGCCTATGACACATGTCATGAGGCTAAACTAAAGTGTCTCCCTAATTGGCTTATGTAAAAGTGAAAATATTTCACCAACATCTTCAAGCAATCTAGTCGATCAAGCTCAAAAGATAAGAATATAATTGAAGGGAATCTACAATATGTTGGGAAAATACAAGAAATTATTGAGTTGGATTACCGCTCTTTTAAATGTTGTATTTTTAAGTGTATATGGTATGAAGCATTTGAGAGGACAAGAAGACATGATAACCATAGTGGATTATTTTCTATAGATTCCTCATGTTTCCTACCGAAGGATAAGGAGCCTTATGTTCTACCAATTCATTGTGAGCAGGTATTTATTTAACTCAAAAAAGAAGCGGTAGTGATCATTAATCTATTATTTCATAGTTTATTGCAAATATATACATGTGTTTATTAATCAATAAAATAGTTATACCATACGTCTAATATATGTATGTCGTTCATGTGCAGGTATTTTTCTATGAATATATTTTGGACCCGAAATGGATATTTGTCATACATTATGATCCAAGATTAAGGCATGTATTTGATGATGCATTAGTGGATACTGAGCAAAACAATGATGGCCAACAAAATGAAAGAGAGGGATTAGAGAACATCGAAGAAATTGACATCCATGATGATGTTGAAAATGGTTATGTTCAGGCACAAGAAGACAACAATCCAGAGTTAGATAATGTAATGGAAGACAACAATATGGATGGTATAGAAAATGATGATCCAAATACATCTGGTAACAATATAGATGGTCTACAGTCAAATTTCAATGATGATGAAGATGATGCAGGTCAAGATGAGGATGATGATAATATTAAATATTTGAAAGAACATATGAACATTGACAATGATAACTGGATGACATTGTAGCAGACAATAATGTTAATGACCAAGACTTCTAAATTTTTAGAATTATTTGCAATCCATGTTTAAAAAGGATGATTCTTATGGCCTAAACTTTGAAATGCTTTAGTAATATTATTTGTGTCGATACAAATTACCTATTGCAATATCCTTAAATTGTTCAATCTTTGGTATGAATTGTTGGTAGAAAAAATTAGGATTACTTGGATGCATTTTCCTTTTCATTGCTTTATATTTTGCTTGAATGTCAAGGTCTCAACCTAATCCTCATTTTGTACTAAGAAGAAACCTTAGGCTTAACTCTACAATGGCCTCGATTCATTGCAAGGAAGTTATGATTGAGGATTTGATGACTACTACATATTTTAATGGGGAAGATGTTTTTCATCATGACGCGCATGTTGCACATATGGATAGGCAAGACATGAATCTTACTACACAAATACTTATATTAGACCTTTACGAATTTGAGCAATAATGTGAATTATTCAAATTTGATTGATGTTCTTCATAACTTGTTAATAGATAATCCTTATGTGATGGAAGTATTAAGTGATATAGATCAAAGGATAAGCTCATCAAGTTCCTTAAATAGTGTGTCTCCTCCCCTTCCTTCACAAGCCTCTTCATCTAGTGTGTCTCCTTCCACATCTTCTCCTGCATTAGCCATCCCACATATTTCTTCTCTTCTCTGTATTGCTTATCAATTTTTCATAGCTCCTATCATTGATCCTCTCATTGTACCTACTTCTCATATTGTACCTTCCACTCATCCCCTGATTGTGTTTACTTCTCACCCACTACTCATGTTCCCACTTCTAGTGTTGTCATTCCAACTTCATTCTTTGTCCCCCAATCAACATACACTCCATGTATTATCTCATGTTGCCACTTCCACTCCCATTTTAATCATAACTCCTAATGTTCATCCTTCCAACATAGATGTCATCCTTACAAGAATTGATGAGATGCAAAGTAAAGTTGATGCATTACCCCTAGTAATCAAAGGATATCATAGGAGAAATCAAGCATAATCCACTTTCATTTGAGTTATTTCTTATCCATTTCTAGTTTGTTCAGTGGCCCCTAGTTTTGTAATGTATAGTGGTAAAGGGGACCTTATGACACAACTGGGAGTTTTTTTTTATTATGTTTATGATGATAAACTTTTTACAAATCTCTTCCCTAGAAACTAAAAGGATTATGCAATTGAATGGCTTTATTCTCTTCCTCATAATTCTATTCATTCCTTCAATGATTTGGCCAATGCTTTTGTACATCAATTTAATGTCAATATTGGTTTTATTGGTACTCAAATTTGCAAATTATAAAACCCTTAAGATATACCAAATCTTATGATTAGGTTTTATATGTGAATTTGGCCAACTAACAAAATTGATCAGATTAATCAAAATTCTCTGCACTTTAGGCTCTGTTCAAGCCTAGGTGGGTGTTACCTTGTTTCACCAATGACAATTTACTTTCAAGTTTGCTGGTGACTTTAGAAAAGATTAAGGAGCTTATGTAATTTTGTCAATTAAATCATCCACTTCACTTAACCTAATATGGCATATGATTTGGATTAATGTTTTCTATAAATCTTTAAACCCTACTCCTAAAACAGAAAAACAAAATTGGATTTTGAAAATATATACAAGGGAATTATTTTCAAAAGAGAATGACCAGTGCCTGCCTTTGGGTTACGGAGTTTTCACTCTAAGAAGAATATGTGCTTCCCTTTTAGCCACAATTCGATTTGCTTGGCAATTCTAGGTCTATGACTTGCATAGACATGCAAATATGTAAGTTATCAGGTTCTTCTTTAACAATCCAATTTAACTTTCCAAAGTCACTGTGATTCACCTATAGGATTTTAATCCTTGCTTGAAGGAGCCCAATAAACAAACCACACAAGAAACATCAAATGTGTTTTGACAAATCAACAATATACTTGAAAGGTTGATTTGAATAACAAAGAAAAAGTAAATTGGAGATAACTAGATAAATTATTAGCAATCCAATTCAACAAACAAATGAGAACCAAAAGTTGAGCACTAGAGAATAGTAGCTTTTATATTGATTTGCTTCAAAGTACAGGCAGTGTAATGTCTCTTTCAAAAAATTAAAATCCTAGATAGATCCCGAGCCATAAGGTCTTGGTTCCTTTTATAAAGGAAGTAACAAGCTTCAGACCTTTCGCATTCAAAATGGCGCTTTGTATTCCTAACCCTTGATATTACAATATTTGCCTTTTATAAGTCCAATTTAGATTTTTAAATATATTTGAATACATTTTGAAAACATGAAGAAAACATAAAGAGACAAAAGGAGAGCGTTCAAGATGTGGTGGTGCTATTTAATGTCAGCATATGGCTCATTGCTTCTCTGCACCTGAACCTGTGCTACTGATGATTCATCTCCAAGATATTTCTCTTCCCATTTATATATTGTAAAATCACTAGGCCATTGGTAAGCCTGAATCTGAAGCAAGTTCTCTTGGTGATCCTTCCATCTTTTATCAAACAAATCTCTGACATCCATCACAAATTTTCCATACTCAGGATCCAAGGCAATTACTTGGTCTAATATCATGTTGAAACTGAGAATGCTGACATCTCCATCCTTCTTCAAAAAATCCATAACTTGGAATATTGTTTGGCCGAATTCCATCTTCCATGTGTCAATACTTTTGATTTTCTCTTCTTCTGTCAGTATGAAAGGAATAAATTTATGCTTGAACGTAGTAAAACATTCAACCTTTGCTTGCATCTTCTGGCTTTCCCCATTCACATACTGGTATTCATCAATAATCATTTTGACCATTTGCTCAGTGGGCTTCAAAGTTGTAGGGGTGTCAGGATTCCTTTGCACTACTAAGTACATCGTAACCAAAGTGTGATGATAGGGTTGCCATTTTTTATACAACAAATCCAAAACAGAAATGTTTATCTTCAATTGCTCAATGGCCTGAGATAAAGAAGAGTAGCAATCATGCACAGTCGCAAGCTTATCCATAACCAATTTTACTCTATGCTCCAAAATTTTCTCAAAAATTTCAAAAACTTTCATCTTTGCCTCATTCTTTGTCATTTCATTTTGTTTATTCAAACTTTCAATTTTCTTTTCAAATTTCAATTTTAATGCATTAAATTATTTAGTAGACACTGTGACATCACTGGCTGTTTGTGGCACAGGAGGTTGGTAGGGTACAATGGCTTGACCTTGAGAAGAATTCACAGCTTGCAATTGTTTCTTTAATTTCAGATTTTTAAAATACAATTTGTTTACATCATCATTCATTACTTTCTGAGTTTTCTCATAATCTTGCAGCGTTTGTTCTAACTTCTTCACAACAACATGAGTAAACATAGCAGTATGAACATTGAGAGCAGCTACTTCTGTTGCTGATGTATCTTGAAAAGTTTTTACCACAGCTGTACCCCTCATTTCTTGAACATTATCAAGCAATCTTGGTTTGCTTGTATTCTTTTGAGTAGTCCAGATTGTAAGGGTCTCTGTCTTTGGATTAAAACAACATCCACTTATGCCATCTTCATAATCAAATTCTGAAACAAGTTGTGGATCATCCTGACTTCTAACTTGGTCAAGCAAAAATACCTTTTTCAATTCAAGGCCAGGGATGATGAGCATATTACTTTTCAAGACCATTTGTCTTGCCTCCTTTGGACTCACATCAATTTCATCTACTTTCAAATCTTTGAAAGTTTGTGTAATGATTTGATCATGTTGTGCTTCATCAGCACCCATTTTATTTATTGCCACTTTTTCATTATATTCTTTCATTTTCATTTTCAGCCAAAAATCCTTAAACTCTGGAGTTTTGATGAAGTCATCATCTTCTATGAACCTCATGGATACTATAATCCTTTCATCCTCCAACTCTGGTTCAGCTTGGGTTTGCTCACCCTTTCTAGCCTCAGGCTTATGTGTATTAGTGGGTTGACCAACCAATGGTTGATCAACCTCTTTCTCATCTCCCATGTGCCTCAAGATGTTAGCCACCTCATCAGTATCCCCCACCTCTTAAGTCATTTCATATGGGACAAGTGGAGATACCTCTTCTGTCCTCTACTTCTTTGCTGGTGGTGATTCTGGGACCTATGGATCTTGCACTGAAAAAACATCAGGAGCAGACTCATGAATCTCAATCCCTGTAGACCTTTTCACTGGAAGTTTAGTAGCCTTAGGAGTCTGCTTCTCAGATTTACCATAAATAATTTCAAAATTATCAATGATTGCATCAATTCTCTTCAGAGGGTCTTTTTCTTCAACAAAGAATCTAAGAAATAGGGGATTCTTCTTTTTCTTTACATCTTCAATCTTTTTCAAGATATCTGATTTTCTCTTCCTATTGTATACCTCATCAAAAGTGACAAGATTTCTTATCACATCCTCATAAAATAGGACCTGATGGGATACTCCCATTTTAGTCAGAATTGATTGTCTCACAAGATTCATATGACCCTCAGGGTAACAATTCCTCTCAATGCCCAATTTCAAAGAATATTTCACCTTTAAAAAGGCTTGCAAATTTTCAAGAGTGTCAGAGCCAATAGACCAATCAGAAAAAAATGTAGCATTAGGTAGAAATGTACCTTTCTTTTGTCTTTTCATTACCTCCTTTTCCATCCACATCATTTGCCACATAAACTCCATGAATACAATTCTGTTTGATACAAATTTTGGCAATATGTGACGTGGTTGGGGGCAACCATACACTCTAATTACAGTATGATCTGGCATAAAAAACCAATCAGCAAAATTATGTTTGTGGCCCTGCTCTGGTTTGTGTGCAAGTGGCCTCAACATTACCATGCCTTCCTTAGTCAACCTAGGAAACCAGATACCAAGAGAATTCAATATCTCGACAACAAACAAATCATGAAATACAATGTAGTTACTATTCTAACAACAGGAATCCCACTTATAACACCAAAACTGAGTGGGCAATCTTTGTCCTTTCTCATCAACCATACTTAGATCCATTTTGCTTGACCATCTCCTTGTGTTCTGATACAGAATCAAGTGACACAATAAAGAATAGAATTTGAAATCTAAGGGTTGCATGTTCTCCGTCACACACAAGAATCCTTCATGCAGTTTTTCTCAATATGAGATGCAAAGTCATATTCACTATTCACCTCTGGATGTTGTATTTTCATAGCCATCATCATTAAGCTACTTGGCATTCTTCCTTGTGCATCAATTCCCAAGACCTGACATAGTGCAAAATAGGTTCTCTTGAAATATACAACAAATTCTTCCATAGGGAAAGGCTCAATAGCATTTGATAGAATCTCAATTTTTCTGTTGTTGGCCCCCCTTTCATATATATTAGCAATTCATATCTCCTAAGTGTTTTCCTCAGGCTTGTGTACTCTCGTTCACTTCTCTGCAAATCCACTTGAGTGAGAGCTTGCTTGTTCAACATAAAATAGTCAACAATTGCATTCCTGTCTACTGTCAACAATTGCATTCCTGTCTACTATCACCAATGGCAATCCACTTGGCATTGTGACTGTTTTAATGGTAGGATGGTAAAATTGTGCTAGTGCCCTAATCAATTCTACATCCACAAATATAGTGGGCACCACCAACTTTGCCAAATCCAATTTCCCACTGGTCCCTCGCCATCCTTTTTTGCATAAAAATACCAAAACAAATCCCACCCAGAGATAGGGATTGTAGCATCTCGACACCCTTCTGCTGTGTCTTTGAACATCTTCCTTGGACCCTTGTCTATAGACTGAGGCAATACTTAGAGCAAAGATTGTTGAAGTGATCTTTTCTTGGGAACTACAGGCTCATTGCCTTTACTGGTAGACTCAAACCTCTTGGGTTCTATGTTTAATGACTTGAACAGGCTAGGGTTTTTCAAAATTCAACTTACTGTACCAGCAACTAAAAAATAGAGTGAAATATATGCCAACTTCTAATCAGAGAGTGTAGAATGAACTTACCTGGTCAATTGCAGTTTGTAGGAAACACACTGAGATGAGTTGCGCCTTCTCCAAGTTACATTTGAATTCTTTGAAATGAGCAAATGCCAGGAAATATTTGAATCTTATTCAGCCAAGGAGTTCATCATATCACCATTACTCTGGTTCATTCCACGAGGTCATGAAATCTCAACATTCAATTCCTTTCAAATATTGGCCATTGATTTGATTTGATTTGACGATTGGGTATGCATATCAAGATTTGACAGCAATTCTCGATAACTGCGACCCCACATTGAATGTGCTTGCCATTTATTTCTTTTACCGCATCGCCGCAAGGCTCGCCCAGACTGGCTGTGGGATAGCGGGGGCTTATAACCACTACACTTCTATTTCATCCTTTTTCTACCAGACTGCAAATGCTTAGATTGACCCCTGCGGGACCGCGGGAAATTATTACCTGATGTTCTTCTGTTTACTTCCCACCCGCAAATGTTATGAATAACCATCGTGGGATGGCGGGGTAAAAACCCATTACATTCTCCTCTTGCCACTCTACCGTGGGCCTCAGTTGAAACCCATGCGGGATGTGGTAAGTGATACCTCCTGATGTTATTACCGCAATGGCTCCGATTACTTTTCAAACCTCTGCGAGACCGCAAGAAGAGACTATCTGCACCTGAACACTGCCAAGCCTCAAGCGTGAGATGAACGGTCCACGGTGTAGCGGTAGCTTCTTCATATCAACCGCTTCCTACCACCAAGCCACAACCTATTCTTTTATGCTCTGCGGGAATGCGGTATGTGCCATATTTCATTCCTCTTGTTGCCGCATAACCACAAAATATATTCAATTAACCTGTGGGACAATGGTAATAAACAAAAATACTCATATAGTAAAAAATAGTCAAGATTGTTTCACAATGGCCATGATATATATTCTAGAGACTGGATGTTAGAGCATTTTGGCAAAAGTATAGGTTCTAAGATAGATTGAAGGAAAAGGAGAGCATCAAACCGAATAGGATCAAGCAAATTCAGGGAGGTCCTAGCAGTTTTAAAGGTTACAATTTTAGATTTAGTAGGATGTAAACAAGGATCAAATGAGTGCAATCATGATTATGTTATTGGATTTCAAACTTTGTCAACAAAGATACACTATCAAATTCCTAATGATGAATTGCAAAGAATATTTGTTAAGGGCTTATTACCTACTATCCAAGTTGAGACAATGTACCTAAACAACTATTATTCTTCCATGGATTTGTGTGCAAATGTAAGAAACATTGAATTGAAACTTCTTAAGTCTAATGCACTTAAATATGGATCTCATCCTTCAAATTTTAAATAGGAAAATTTAGTTTTCAAAAGGGTGAAAATAAGCAAGAAAATCAACAAAATGCTCACCATGTTGCTAATTTACAGTCAACTTCAGATGTTATTTAATCTAATTCCCAAGGTGAACTGAGGGACAATCCTATATTATCTATTAATGTAATAAGTTCATAGAATACATAAAGGAAAATAGATATGTTAACCAAAACACATTCAAATATAGAAGGGTTCTAACATATATGTCACTTCTATTCAAAATGAACAAAGGAAATATACAGAGAGGTATGATGAAAATTTGTTATACCTCTTTTACTCTACAAAATGTATAAAGTAGGCATTTGTTGAAGAATACCATCAGTTATGCTCCATGTAGATGTTGACAAGTATCCAACATGTATGGTGCATTTCTTATATGGATGGGATGAGAACAAATGTACTCAAACTTGTATGGTGCCAACTAGATGATTGCGACATATGGCGTACATGGACATCACCATGTGTCAGATGCATACAGTGCCAATTATATGATCATGTTTTGCAGTACAAATATCATTAGGTGGCACACATGTATGGAAGCATAACATGTGGTTGCTGATGTTCCATGTGTCTAAATAGACACCAACATGTGTAGCAATGTGTATAGTCACACTATCTAGATCATTGAAGATCTGTAAACCCTGAATAATGCCCCTAAACCATAAACCCTAACCCCTAAAACATAAACCCTAAACCCTAAATAATGCCCCTAAGCCCTAAGCCCCAACCCCTAACGCATAAACCCTAAACCTGAGAAACCCTAAACCCCTAAATCCTAAATTGCAAACCCCTGAACCCTAAACACTAAACCCAAGCAACCCTAAACCTCTATCTCCCTATCTCCCTATCTCTATCATTCCTCTACCTCTCAATATCTCTCCCTATGTCTCTGGCCATGTCCCTCACTCTCTATATCTCTCTATTGGTCCTCTCTCTCTAAACACTAAACCCTAAACCTCTAAACCTTAACCCCTAAACCATAAACCCTAAACCCTAAATAATGCCCCTAAACCTTAACCCCCTAAACCCTAAACCTGAGCAACCCTAAACCCCTATCTCCCTATCTCTCCCTTATCTCCCTATCTCTATCATCCCTCTACTTCTCAATCCTTCTCCCTATGTCTCTGGACATCTTGCTCACTCTCTATCTCCTTATCTCTCCCCTCTACCTCCTCTATCTCTCTATCTAGCTATCTCTGAACCTGAGCAACCCTAAACCCCTAAACCCCAAACCCGTAAACTCTAAATCCAATCAACTCTAAACCTCTATCTCCATATCTCTATCATCCCTCTACCTCTCAATCATTCTCCCTATTTCTCTCGACATCTGGTTCACTCTCTATCTCCCTATCTCTTCCCTCTGTCTCCTCTATCTCTCCTGATCTGTCTCCTCTCTCTCTCTCTCTATCTAGCTATCTCTGAACCTAAGAAACCATAAAGTACCCCTAAACCCCAAACCTCTAAACTCTAAATCCAATCAACTCTAAACCTCTATTTCCATATCTCTCCCCTATCTCCCTATCTCTATCATCCCTCTACCTCTCAATCTATCTCCCTATGTCCCTGGCTATGTGCTAAACTCTAAAATTGAGCAATGCTAAACTCATAAACGCTAAATAATGCCCCTAAACCCTAACCCTC